>CM070716.1:42534674-43134674 GCA_036346275.1 Otatea glauca | reverse complement strand
TGCTTGTAACTTTTGAATCATCTGGCCAAATTGAGTGAAACTAATTTATAAATTCGTATAAAATTCTGTAGTTTCGAATATACAAAAATTTACGGAGATGAGTAAGATGTGATTTCAGGAAAAATTAGAGAGAAGCTTAAGTGTAAATAGGGTGATATGAATAAAATATTTTTGGGATGATCCAATTAAGGAAAAGTGAATTTTTGTTGAGTCTCTGAGTTATGAGTATTCCAAATAAACAAAATGTTCCCATGATATCTTATTATATATCATGTTTGCTCAAAAATGAGTATTAAGCATGAAAAATGAAATTGAGTAAATGAAAGATAGGATTAAAGTTTGAATGTTTAAAAGTTCATCCTATTGGGACATAAATCATGGGGAGTTGCTCTTGTGAAAATACTTAAAGAAAAGTATATGAGGTAGTTGTTCAATTAAGAAAAACAATACTAGTTATAACCAAAATAGATGTAATTTGCTATGAACAAGTTCAAAATAACTCAAATTCACTTTTAAAATGTTTTTAAGATCATGCCCTGATGTCAGGAAGAAAATGGATAAAAGATGTTGAATAGTTCAGTAATAAATGAAAGTGAAAGATTGAAAGGTTATAAGGTAGTTTTGTGTTCATATAGCCCTTTTCAACATATGATAAAATGGATTATATGAATGAGAGGAAATGTAAAAATGGTATAGAAGTACTTCACAAAGTATAATCTAGTAGATTCTGGAAAAATAATGACATTTTGTTAAGGTTTGTACGCAAAACAAATTAAGGGAATGAGTCTACTTTTTATGTTTTGCTGAATGATTGAAACAACTAAGCTTTTTCAACTATATGTAAAATAACTCATCCAAGTAAGAAATTTTGGAAGAATAGTTTAGAAATGATAACCAAAGTTTGTTCTACCAGATTCCAGAAAAATATTCTGTTTTAGAGTTTTGGTTCACTTAGTTTTCATAAGTGTAATAACCTTAAGTGATATGATTTAATCCTCTTAGCCAGTTTTGTAGCTAAGCCTAGAGTTCAACCAAGCCTTTTCAACAATAGTTTTCAGGTTTCATCCAAACCCTAAAAGTTAAAAGAAGTGATTAGAATTG
The DNA here is from genome assembly GCA_036346275.1 of Otatea glauca. Classification (NCBI taxonomy): domain Eukaryota; kingdom Viridiplantae; phylum Streptophyta; class Magnoliopsida; order Poales; family Poaceae; genus Otatea; species Otatea glauca. The sequence goes on along the minus strand of CM070716.1, from coordinate 43,133,573 downwards.
ACAATTAAAGTATGATCTAGCTAATTCAAGACTTAAACTCTAATTTCTGTAGTTAATACACATCAATCTTGTTAGGTTTATAACCCTAGATGATATAGTTTTTCAAGTGCTATCTTCTTGGAAAGTTTGTGAAAGACAGAGGACTCTGTTTTGGTTGTTAGTTAGGCATAGTTCTCCTTCCAAAGAAGCAAATAAACAATCTTTTTATTTCAAATATTTTTAGCATCTATAATTCGATGTTTAAATTCAAATATTCCATGAATAGCAGTTGCCTGTTTGATTCGAATTGTGTTTACCTGTTTATCTGTCTGTTTTCCTTTTGCCATTTGGAGTTGCTGATATTCTCTTTTTCTTCTTGTTCGCGACGAGTAGAGACCGACATCATCGAAGAAGAAGAAGACTGTTCTGCAGATCCGAATTTTATTCCTGACAGTGATTTGCAAGGCAAGCAACTCCTTGATCACGTTGAGCCTGATAATTCACCTACTATATGTTGCTTTTGCTTATGTACAGTGCATCCGGATAATTCCCCCTAAAAGTGATATTTTGAGTTAGAACTGTAGTTAATCCTGTAAATTATGGTTTGCCTCAATCTGTATGGACATGTGAACCTTGTAAACCTTAGTTGAACTAGACATATTTAATGTCATGTTGGGTATAATCGCTAGCATAATAATATTTCCTGCTTAAGCCTCTCGTTGGTGTTTTCAGTCTCTTTCAACCTATATATGATCTTTTTAGAAAATGGTTGGTTATATTTTGCTAAAAACCCTCAAACAAAACTATGGTTTGACGCGGGTGATTATTTGGCACTAGCCGATTGTGCAAAAGGATATGCACGTAGCTAGGGTGGAGTATCGCCCGTGTCGGATTAAGGACCGAGCGATGGGACGGTGAATCCATGTTTTTCGTACAACCACGAGGGCTTGTATGGGCGGGTCTTAGCCTATTAAGTTGTTTAGATGTGGCTTTGTATCTATGGAAGGCGGGAGATTGCACAGGCATTCCGATCAGTGCATGCTCTGTAGGGTTTCTACATACCAATGCAGCGGTGTCGCCTTGCCTGAGCAGAGCGTGGTGTGTGTGTGATAAATGTGGATCCACGGCTTGGGTGAGTGTCTCTGTCTTGAGCGAGGTTAACGTCGGGACGTGTGTAAAGCCACGTCTAGATAATGTAACGGCTCTGTATGATCTCCTTGCCGACACACCAAAGGAAGTGTGTTAACTGGCCTGGCAAAAGAGGTTGATCATTCTTTGTGGGTAAAGCTGTACAACTCTGCAGGGTATAAATCTAATCGATTAGCCGCGCCCGCGGTCAAGGGCACTTGGTGACGTTATTCCATGCTAGAGTCTTTCGTGTGCTTTCAAAAATGGGTGGTGGTCTTTTTTTTTTGGAAACCATTTTGTAACCATCTTTTGTGTCAAAGGATCGACACGGGGTTATATGCGATCGGGTAGGCGGGTTGAAAATCTGGAATATTTGCTTATCATTCATCTTTCAATTGCTTTTATTAAAATGCGATGTTGCAATCTATTATGCTTACTCTTTTAATGTTTCATGCAATTGCAAAATAACCATAGCTTGTCCATTGCTCACCGCATAATTATTTATTTGCATCGTGAACCAATATAAGTCTTCTTTGAGTACCAATGTACTCAATCTTGCATCTCTTTGTCTCGGAGGAAGAAGATCGATCTCTACCGGACGACAGCGTTCTTTCAGGCGGTGTCTCGGGGTTTTGACGATAGCCTCTTCTAGGTTGCCTAGTCGATTGCTCGAGGGTTTAGTGGGCATCCGCAAGGCTGTTTGGAATTTCGATCTCTTTTGGTTTTTCGCTTTTAATTTCCATTTATTAAAATGGTTTAAATTTATCTTGAACTCTGTATAATTATTTCAGTTATGTAAGATCTTCTATGTGTTTGCGTGTATGATTTTGATACGAATGTTGTAAACATGTGAGTGCTAGCTACTGATCCAGGGAATAGCACAGTAATCACATGGAGTTTCCTGTTCATCAGAACGGGGTCTCACAGTTTCGCCAAAGAATTTGCCTATGTAAACTAACGATCAGATAACTTCATCTCTCTCAGATCTAAACTTTCAATGAAAGCATTACATAAAAAAGGCCAGCGGGGATCAAAGTTATGGTTACTTTTCTCATCTTGTCTCCTGATCATGTTGAAATTACTCCCTATCAATATAGGTAATGATTTCTTATGCAAGTGTGAGCAAGTTCAATCAAAAAAATTTCTTTTAAATGATTTTGTGCTGCCCCATAAACAGCCATCAAAATCCATTAAAAACCATCGTTCGTGTTTCTCAAGTGAAAATTCACATAGAAGTCCTCTTTATAATTTTTTTTCAGATTGTTGCTACATCCAATTGTATGCAACAGAGTCCATCTGATTTATACTCAAAAAAAAAAAAACAAGGAGTGACGACTTACCAACAGCTAGTATCACTGTCCTGGACTTGGAGGAGCTTGCAGACTTTTCATTCAGACAAGTGAAGTTCCCAGGTGTATTGGTGCAACGTCCAGGGCATGGAGGTGGATTAGTGATGACACATTCATCAGTATCTGCGAAACACAGCAGAAGTGGCATGATACTTAAGAGCTTTGCCCTGCAAAGATTGAATCATGTGACACGTACCTTCCGAAACGCTTAATTATATTGATTTGCACACCAAATAAATAAAGATAACTTGTAATGCGGACCTTGGCATCCATCAAAGAAGGTAAGGATTGCCGTGGCCCGTGGTAGCCTTCAGTGCAGTTGCAGAGATAACCCAGGCCACTGGTCGAATCGATGCACCAGCTGTTTCTGCCATGACACGGGCATGTAGTTGTCTTCTTTATGGCTATGTTGCACGTCTCATTGCCCACACCCCATTTCAGGATCGCTGGGACACTTGCCATTGTGCTCATATATCCCAGAAGGCCGTTGTGTTCAGATATGCTGTGCGGAACTTGAATGCAACGGCTTTCGTCACCACGGCGTACAGTACTCTGCGCGATCGGTGGCACTTCTGTTCTGGTAGGTATTGGAATTATTTGTGCTAGGCCTATTAATTCACAAATAATTCTTGGAAAATCTCAAAAGCCTATTAGGTGGAAGAGAGGTGAAAATACAATGGTCTCACATTGCTAGTGGAGGTGGATGAAGGCCACCTTACAAGGGGAGGTTCCCTCCACCGTTCTTGAGCATGAAAAGAAGGAGAGAACACGCGCGCTCGCTTGCCTCGCCAGGCGGTCCACACGCGACATGCACGTAAATGGTGCAGCGAAATCGAGTTCGATGGCTTGCGCAGGCGCAGTTCTCTTTTGTAGTTTTTGCAGCGTGGACTAAGTAGTCAACACGGTTACGTTAACGTGGTATTAACTATGCGAATGAATCCGTAACTGGCTCGAATCGTAGAGCGGATTTTACGCGGTATCTGTAACCAATTCGTATCGTGCTCCACGATTCTCTTTCTGTTATATATACGCAGAACAGAGATCAGATATCTCTTGAACCTTTTGCCTTCCTTCAGTACTGTGTTGCCTTCGTCTTCCCCGTCCCTTCGCCAGCGTGCATCGATTGTTGGAAGAGCGGGTCTCTGAAATGTCCGTCCTTGAGATCCTGCACCAGGAGACGGCAAATCACGTTTTTGGGAATCGTCTTCACGCGACTGCTCGCTGTTTTCTTCACCGCCGATCAGCTTCGACTACATCGTCTGTTGTTCTTCATCGACATCAACTACCGGTTCGGCCACCTCTTCGCGTCATCTCGGTAACACACGCAAACCGCAACTATGTTCTGTTTATCTGTTAATATGTATGAGATAGACATTGCAATTGGTACACTGCTTGTGTTTAGTTTATTTGTTTCCACTATTGTATCTTCAATTATCGTCATAGCTTATTATTAAAATAAATTCATCATTAATATGCCTATATTTCCAACAATCCAAAAACGTGATTAGCTTTTAATGGTGAATATGATGAAAGCATCTGGATTTACTGAGGCAATGAGACCAGATAGATTTACCGGTGTTCAATTTAAGAGATGGCAGACACGAGCCACTCTGTGGCTCACAGCTATGAACGTCTACTGGGTTGCGGCTGGTAAACCTGAAGGAACCCTTACTGCTGAGCAGAAAAAAAGAGTTAAAGGATGCCACCATAATTTTTGTAGTATGCGTTCTTAGCGTTCTTTCAGACCACCTTTGCGACGTGTATATGCACATGTCAGATGCATAGGAGCTGTGGGAGGCACTCGAAAATAAATTTAGTGCCTCGGATGCTGGCGGTGAACTGTATGTTATGGAGCAATATCATGACTACACAATGGTTGATGGCTGTTCTGTGGTTGAACAGGCTCACGAGATACAGTTCATTGCGAAGGAACTTGATCACCTCAAGTGCGCATTACCCGACAAGTTTGTGTCTGGTGGCATCATTGCCAAATTGCCTCTCTCGTGTAGAGGAATTTTGCCACATCTCTAAAACACAAGAGGCAATAAATCTCTGTTGAGAATCTGATCGCGTATCTTGATGTTGAGGAGAAAGCTCGGGCAAAGGATGTGCACCCAAAGGTGGTTGAGGGACAAACCAGCGCCAATTTTGTGCAACGTTCTAGTTCTGATAAGTTCAAGTTAAAGGGACAAGCTGTTCAGACTACCAACTTTAAGAAGAAAAAGCAGCAAAATGACAAGCTTTCCTTCGTGTGTGGTGAGATTGGACATTGGACAAAGAAATGTCCAAACCGCAACGAGGAAAGGATCAGCAGGGACATAACTCAAAATATGTCAATGTGACTATTGGCAATGCCGAGATAGAGACACCTGGGTATGGTAATTTACTCACTGTTCTTTCGGCTAGTCAATCTAACAATTGGTGGATTGAAACTGGGGCCAATATTCATGTTTGTGCTGATGTATCATTGTTTTCTTCTTACCAGGTTGCTCGGGGTTCCTCCGTGTTGATGGGGAATGGGTCACATGCTTCTGTTCTTCGTGTTGGCACGGTAGATCTGAAGCTTACTTCGAGAAAGATCGTGTGGCTAAACAACGTGCAGTATGTCCCTTCAATCAACAAGAATATCTTTAGCGGTTCCCTTTTTTGCAGAGAAGGGTATAAGTTGGTGTTTAAGTCAAATAAAGTAGTCATATCAAAGTACGGACTATTTATTGGTAAAGGCTATGATAGCGGAGGCTTGTTCCGTTTTTCCCTTGAGAACGTATGTAATAAATTTGTTAATCGTCTTTGTGACAATGTTATTGCTAGTGAGGCAAGTGTTTGGCACTCACGACTATGTCATCTTAATTTTGGTTCTATGTCTCGACTCTCCAGTATGGAATTAATTCCGAAATTTTCATTATCAAAAGGTTTTAAGTACCAAAGTTGTGTGCAGTCTAAGCAACCTCGCAAGCCTCATAAGATAGTCGAGGAAAGAAACTTGGCAGCATTAAAACTCGTACATTTAGGTATTTGTGGGATGAATGGTGTGTTGACGAAGGGTGGAAAAAGATACTTCATGACTTTAATTGGTGATGCAACTAGATTTTGCTATATGTATCTCTTAAAAACAAAAGATGAGGCTTTAAACTATTTTAAAATCTATAAGGCAGAAGTTGAGAATCAACGGGAAAGACAAATCAAAAGAGTTAGGTCGGATCGTGGTGGAGAGTATTTCTCCAATGAATTCTCCCAATACTGTACAGAGTATGGTATCATCCATGAGAGGACGCCTCTCTATTCACCCCAATCTAACGGAGTTTTCGAAAGGAAGAACCGCACCCTAACTGACCTAGTTAATGCCATGTTGGACACTGCGGGATTATCTAAGGCATGCTGGGGGGAGGCCTTGTTGACCTCGAGTCATGTCCTAAATAGAGTTCCCACTAAAACTAGTGAGGTAATTCCATATGAGGGATGGGAAGGAAGAAAACCATCACTATCCTACTTACGCACTTTGGGGTGCTTGGGGAAAGTCGATGTGCCGATAATAAAGAAGCGCAAACTTAGACCTAAAACTGTTGATTGTGTCTTTCTGGGATATGCTCTTTGCAGTATTGCCTATAGGTTTCTAGTAGTTAAATCTGAGGTATCCGACATGCATGTCGGTACGATAATGGAGTCTCGAGATGCAGCGTTTTTTGAGAATATATTTCCTATGAAGGATATGCATAGCATTTCGAGTCAGGCTTGTGATTCAACTCCTGAACATGCCATACCAATTGAGCATTTTGAACAAACACATGAACAAACTCCTGAGGAGGATGACAGCGATGCTCCTAGAAGGAGCAAGACACAAAGGACCGCAAATCATTTGGTGATGATTTCACTGTGTACCTTGTGGATGATGTTCCCAAGACCATTTTAGAAACATATGCATCTCGTGATGCAGACTACTGGAAGGATGTGGTTCGTAGTGAAATGGAATCCATTCTCGCTAACAGAACTTGGGAAATCACAAATCGTCCTTATGGTTGTAAACCAGTTGAATGCAAGTGTGTGTTCAAAAAGAAGCTTAGGCCTGATGGTACTATTGAAAAATACAAGATCAGGCTTGTGGCCAAGGGTTACACCCAAAAAGAAGGCGATAATTTCTTTGATACTTATTCATCTATTGCTAGGTTAACCACAATACGTGTACTACTGTCCTTGGTTGCCTCTAATAGTCTTCTCGTTTATCAAATGGATGTTAAGACAACTTTCCTTAATGGAGAGTTAGATGAGAAAATCTATATAGAACAGCCTAATAGATTTATAGTAAATGGTCAAGAGAACAAAGTGTGTAAGTTGCTGAAATCTTTGTATGGCCTTAAGAAAGCACCCAAGCAATGGCATGAGAAGTTCGATAGAACTTTAACATATGAAGGCTTTGCTGTAAACGAAGCCGATAGATGTGTATACTATCGCTATGGTGGGGTGAGAGAGTTATTTTATGCTTGTATGTGGATGAAATACTTATAATTGGAATAAATCTTGATGTGATTAATGAGGTCAAGATATTTTTGTTCCAAAGCTTTGATATGAAAGATCTGGGAGAAGCTGATGTAATTTCGAATATCAAGCTGATTAAAGGTGAGGATGGGATTACACTTGTGCTCGATATTTTTCTCTACAATGTTAGTCTAACAAGACTAATATGATGACTTGATGGATATGTTATCCTTGATCGGTTATCCTTGATCCTACATCGCGATGCTTCATGGCAAAAGGTAATGTTGAGGTAAGCAATGACGAAGAGCCCTCATATAATGACTTGATGGATATGTTAGAGGAGCTCAATGAGTATCTTGGAAAGGAGAAAGTTAAATATAAGATTTTGAAGCTTGAGCATGACTCACTTCAAAATGATTATAATGTGCTTAAGTAAAACCATGAATCCTTCCTTCTCAAGGAAATCATTAAGCCTAAGTTGGACATAGGCATTACTTGTAATTTAATTAATGAAATGTTATGCTTAAATGTTAATCCTAGTATTTCATCAAAAATTGATATGTCCACCTCTAGTGATGATATGCCTTGTTGCCATAATAAAATTGTGTCAAGTTCCTCTATGTCTTGTTAGACTAATATTGTAGAGAAAAATATCGAGATCAAGGCTCAAGTCATTAAATTGGAAAGTGACTTGAAGAAGTGCTACAATGGAAATGCCACCCTTGACGATATTCTAAGCAAGCAACGGGTCTTGCAAGACAAGAGCAGGGTTGGCTGTTCCCAAGAAAAGGGAGACTAGCAAAACAAGACACAACGCAAGACACTCGAAGGCCATCAAGTGCTTTGCTTACAACAAGAAGGGATACCTCGCCTCAATGTGCCCAAACAAAGTGGATATCAAGCCACAAGCATCAACCATGAGGCAAACCAGCACCAAGCAAGTAAAAAAAATCAAAAGAGGTCCTAATGGTCAAACTTGTTTCAATTGCCGGGAAAATGGACACATTGGTAAACAATGTCCCTTAGGTAACACTCCTAAACCAACTCTTATAAATGATCATTATTTGCTTAAGAAAGACAAAAATGGCAATGTATTTACTAAATTTGTCAATTATTCTAAGTGTTTGCAAAATAATGATATTCATTTGCTTAGGAAGAACAAAGCTAGAAATGTGTTTGCTAGATGTGTTAGTACTCCTAAGTACACTCAAAACAATGCAAACAATTTGCTTAGGAGAAATAATAATAGCAAACCATTTGTTAGATATGCTAGATTTTCTAAGCTTATTTATTATAATGATCATCATGTACTTAGAAAGGATAAAACTAGAAATAGATTTGCTAAAATTGTTAAGACTCATAAACCTTCTTATTTCAATGCCAATAATTCGCTTAGGAATAATAACAATTGCAAATCTTTTGCTAGTTATGTTGGTTCACCCAATATCATTAATGTTAGGACCATTTGGGTCCCTAAATCTCTTGTGACTAACATTCTTGGAGCCAACAAAAATTGTGTACCAAAAAGTGCTTAAAATGTTTAATAGGCACTTAGAGATACATTGGATGCTTGGCTTGTTCAAAAGGGAAGAGGACTTCATCACTTGCAAAATAGAGCCAAGCATGAAGATCATCACTTCAATCATGAACCAATGCCATCTCAGATAACAAGTATTTAAATTGATAATTTTAGCTTATAGCCTTGTGTAGGTTATAGTGCGTTATCATGAAAATCAATCTAAATTGCTTGTTCGTTGTATTGATTGCAATCTTGAGCAAGTTTGCATAGTGGCACATTAAGGGGAATGCTAAATCATAACCATGTATATCACATCCCTATGTGTGTTCATATTTATATAAGTGCTAATATATTTTCAAAATCAAACCATTTAGTCAAAAGTGAAAAAAAATTGTAACTATTAGTAATCTTGTGAAAACTAGTTGAAAAATGTATACAAATGCTTTCAAAAGGTTTTCTAAGAGTTTTAGCTTTATAAATACTAATTTCAAAAGAAAATGAGTTTCAGGTTCAAAATCTAGTTACTAGTATTTTGTTTTGGATTTAAACTTGGATCCGGGTTCAGGATTAGATACAGAACTGCCAATATCCGGTAAATACGGGATAAGATCCAGATATTCGTATTTTTCCTATTCAGATATCCGAATTTTTCTTATTCGAATACGAGAGAGTATTTGGCACAATGGACTAGGGCGAGAGCTGAGTGAAGGGATGCTAATAGGCTTGGGCTTCCAGGGGGCCACCGCTGTCATGCAAGCTAGATCCCCCGACATGAGTTCCCTCGAAAATCGATCGAACCATATCGTCCGGCTCGAGAAAAGAAATTTCCAATGAGTGTGCTGATTTTCAATGTAAACCGGTGAAAAATCGGTAAATTGGAAAATTTGTACAAACTGATCGAAAATCTGTAAAACTGGTCGATTTTCGATTTATTTCGTGGCTATTTGATCGCCAAGTTCAAAAAGTTTGACTTTGTAATTCGTTCGATTTCTACCGATTTTCGACGAAAATCAATACCGTCGGGGGAGGGCGATTTCCGAGCTCGGTTCGGTAATGTAAACCCTGGTTTGAGCTACCAATGAAGCCTCGCGATCCACATGGCACGGTTCCATGCCAACCTGGCACGGGGAAATGAGCTACATCTTCGAGGGCTAATTTGGAAGGCAGTATTCTTGTAGAAAACAATTAAGTTTCTATATAATTTAAGAAAAAAATCCCGCATTTCAAACAAGATGTTAAGTTATACCCAAAAGTTCACGATTATTTGGTGTATGCATTGACCTTCAAACAAATTGTTAGTTTGATAGTCACATGAATTAAAGTCTACCAACTTGATACACGGTTCCTACATTACGCTTGGTGTTCATTAGTGTGCTTGGTGTGCGTGCGTAGCGTGTGTTCACTCTTGTAAACTAAACAACAAGAATCAGTTTGGTTTAGGTAGGTTTAAAAAGTTTACGAGCCATCCGTGCCTGTTCAACCAAACATGTTCAATTCCTCCCACAGTTGCCGGTTCTTGCCTCTAGCAGTTGTTGAAGTTTGTTAGTTGTGTTTTCGTCGAATAACTAGTTACCAGAGACAAGTACGTTAATGTTTTTGGACAGGTTTTGACGCGGATTTGACAAACATGAGGTATAAGAACAGCTCGTAAAAAGTAAGTGATTCGATTATCCTAAGATCAATGGAACTTAACTTACTCTGTGTCGGGACCGGATTTTCGAATCTGAACTCTCTGTGTATAACTTGTGCTAGTTCAGGAAAAACTAGCACACACAGTAGAAACAGTGATGACAACACATCTCTATCACGAAGCATATAATATTAATTAAGTAAAAGAGTATTAGCCTTATGGCCAATTATTACAAATAAGCAGCATCATAGCTTGAGTTCATTAAGAAACAGTGGAAATGAAATAACAAAAACAAAGTAAATCCATCCATTTGCCCAACAGGCAATCGACTGGGGTCGCGTCCTAGCATTCCGGGTCGCCTTCGTCGTAACCACAAGCGTAGAAATCGTAGTCACCTTCAGTTTCTGCGAACTCCTTTGTGGAAGGTTAGGGATGTTGCAAGGGTGAGCACAAAATGTACTCCGCAAGTCTTGAAAACATAATGCATGATAACTATATGCAAGGCTAAACAATTGAAGGCATAATATGCCTCTTTTAGCATAAAGCAAAGTTTAACTGTAAATACCAATAATAATTTCATAAAGCATCATTTGATCAAAATGTAAATAGCACAGTAATTGAATTTGATATGACAATTAAAGCAGGTTCCATCTACCTGACTGGCTTCATCCGCCAAACCATAACCCGAGAGTTCCATCTGCTCACGGATTTCCAAAACCACCATTTTCCTTTAAAACAAAACCATGAAATCTACACTGTGCCAGCGTACCTCGTCTGCCCTTGATCGTGGACATGGCTACTTAAGTAGTTTTAACTCTGCAGAATGTGTACACTTTACCCACAAGACATGATCGACTCTTATTGCCATGCAATTAACACACTTCCTTTGGTGTGTCGGCAGAGAGATTATGAAAAGGCCTTTACAATGTACAACCCCATTATTAACATCGCCCGCTAAGGTTTCACCGCTGTTAGGGTTCTAGCTGCCCAGTACAGAAGCCCCCTCTTGCGCCTGCCAACATCTGGCACTCACCAACTGGCAAAGCTAATAATGAGACGCACAAATTATTTAGCCAGGTCGTACCCATATAGACTTGTGGTTGTACGGTAGTGCTCGGTCCATGGTAACACACGCTTCGGTCCTTAATTGACTAGGGTGGAACATTCACATACCAAGGTCTTGTGCTTTCTGTACCCGCCAAACATCCATCCGCCCCGGTCTAAACCATATCCAATTTATTTTACTTAAATCACAGCAGCAACACCAATTGCCGCGATTTTACAAATAAGTTTAAACAATATTTGAAATGATTCCCATAATAGCATAATACCGAAACGTTTAGGCTGGACTAAGCAATTCTACTGTTCCATGCTAATCTACTGGTTATCACCAAATAAAATAGCTAGTATTACCTAGGGTGACAAAGGTTTGACATGATCAATACCAATAAGGGTATAACAAATTCTGGTATTTAACTATACTCTAAAACTGTATTTAAAGTACATTGCATAAAAGTAAGCATGCATAATTCAAAACAATATAGGCATTTTGTAAAATTCGGGATCAATATGTTCAAGGAAGACTTGCCTTCGATGCCTCTTGCTGCTTCTACCTCTGATTGCTGATTTGCTTGAGCTTCGACTGCGTCGTCTACACGCGAAACGAGAGCAAATAAATAAAACAAATTCAAAAAATAAAAATAATGGTACTGGAAGATAGATCATGAATTTAGAAATTTGAATCACTGGAATTGGAGCTCGAACGAAGGAGAACGGGCTCCTGAAAGATTCCCAGATCAGAAAATTCAGAAAAAACAGAAGACTCACACGTGGCGCTCTGCGATTGGCTGGAATTTCCGATTTTCTGGAAAATCAGAAAAAGAAAAAGAAAAGCCGACTGGCATGTGGGGCCCACATGTCGGCGCTGGAATCCACGGTGAGCCGGAGCACCGAGGAGGAGATCTTAGACGTGGCGGCTAGGGTGGCGATGCGACCATGCAGCGATGACGGTGACATCATGCGCGGTGTGCGCGCGATCTTTGGGAACGAGGCGACGCAGACGCGGCTCGATCGAAACCGTCCACGCGGCGCGCATCCAACAGGCCGAGGCGGATCGGATGGCGGGGAGGCAGGGCACGGGCGGCTGCGACATGGCCAGATCCGAGGCGCTGGTGGGCGATCGGACGGCCACGGCTTCACGGCGAGGGCGCTGGCGCGGCAATGCCGGAGGCGGAGAAGAAGACACGGCCGAGGCGCAAAACGCAACGGCTCGGGACGGGATCTAGGGCAAACGAAAGAGCGCGACACGAGGAGGTCAGCGGTGCAAGAGATGGCAGCGGAGGCTCACCGATGAGGAAGAAAAACAGCAGAGAAACGCTCGGGATGGAGGCGCAACTTCGGCGAGCTCACGCGAGAAGACGGCGGCGCCTCGGGCAGCAAGGGCTAGGTCAAAAGGGGCGGCGCGTCCTTGGGGCTTTAAATAGCCTCGGGGCGCCGCAGCCTTGCGTCGAAATTGGCCGACGCGGCGGCGGCGCAGTTAGGGTTTCAGCGGCGGCGGCCCAGCGGCGCGCCGCGACGACGCGCTACATCTCAACCGTCCACGCGTCGCGGATCCGACGGCTCATGCAACGCGGACTGGGCCGAGGCGAGGCGAGGCAAGCTGCGGAAAGGAGGAGGCCGGGCGAAGCGGGCCGAGGAGAAATAGGAACGGGCCGGCGAGATGGATTTGGCCCGGAAGGAATTCGAAATAAAAATATTTTTCGAATTAATGAAATTCCAGAAATTCAAATAAATAGCAAATAAATTCATAAAAATCTCCAAAAATACAGAAAAATTCCTTGCAGCATAATGAAGCCAACTAAAACTGAAAATCTTTTATTTGATGGATAGATTACCAAATTAAATCCTTTTATAAATAGAAAATTCATATTAAGCTGAAATTAATTCAAGAAAAATGCAAATGGTGAATTTTCAAATTTAAATATTCCAAAACTCTAATTTTTGGGATGTTACACTCTGTTTTATGACAGTATGCTTGCGACAAGTGCAGTGTTGTTTCATTTTATACAGGTGTCGATTGCAAGCAGATCTCACTAATGAAGTGACCAGTAATAACTTCACTGCTAATGTTTTTACACCTGGGCTGGTAATTTAATCTGAAATATAAGATGTCTTCGGGGCTATTCTTTGCATCTCAATGATAAAAGACAAGAAACCAAGGGAGTAACTAAAGAGTAAAGAGCAATTTCTACTTGACAAAACAAAATCTGAAGGCTGGATAAATCCAGTAAAGCTGTCAGTTTTCGATTTAGATAAGCAATACCGCAAAGTTTTACTGACTGAATCACAAATGAGGAAATACAAAAGCTGGTAACCAACTCAAGGGTTCGACGTCTTGGAAGGACTTCAGTTCTAAGGTCTTGGAAGGACTTCAGTTCTAGGTTGGCTGCTGCTGAGTAGGTGGAGGGCCTTGAGCCTGCTGCTGCCCTGCTGATGCTGGTTGTCGGGATGAATTTGCTTGTGACTGTGCTGGTGGCGCTAGCGTCGGCTGATATGGTGGATACTGCGGTGGGTACGGCATGCGAGGTGGAGGCATGTAACCGCCATATGGTGGGTAGTATGGTGGGTACTGACCATGGTAGTATGGCGGGGGCACAGGATAGCTCTGTCCTGAGCTGCTTGATGGTTGACCTTGCCCTGCCTGCTGTGGCCCTGGTTTGCCTTCACCCTCCTGTGACTTGACCAGAGCACCCATCCTCTGGGGGTCCATTGAAGGGTACATTGTCCGCTCTGCCGCTGGTGGTGCTGGGATGTTGAAGTAGTATGATGCTGGTGCCACTTGATGTTGGCCCTCCATCCCAGGAGGTTGAGGTTGGTCGCTGCTCTGCTGCTGAGATAAAACAGCCCTAGGGAGCATTCCTCCATGGGCAACATGCCCTTGCTTCGCAGCCTCATCCTCCTCTGGCTTTGGTGCTTGAGGCTTACCCCACATGAGCTTCAGGCGCACACCCTTGATAACTAGCTTGTTAGCAAGCTCCTCTGCAGCTTTCTCAGCGCCTTCTCTTGTTGTGTATGTCACAAATGCACAAGCACGTTGCAGTACCATCCTTATGGATTCAATCTCACCATGTGCATAAAACTGATCCCTCAAATCCTGCTCAGTGATTCGGCTATCAAGGCCACCAATGTAGAGAGTCCTTATACTCTCATCATCTGGTGGTGTCAGGGATGGCATCTCACCTGCCTTACTCAAAAGTTTCATAGCAACTGGATCATTAACTCTGCAAAGAGTGAGAACAGACTGTCAGAAAACCAAGGTAGAGGAAAGAGTACACATAGAAGAGAAGATTAAGTAAAATGGATTCACCCAAGAGTTTGCAACAAGGAATAAATCAGTCCAACTCATGAACTTGATTTATGGAATATCAGTGCTTGGTATAACTACAACTTAATTAGGTTAAGATGCCATGTTTCACAAAACAGCTGCAAACTCTGTTTTTCATTTAAGTTTGAATAGTTTTACGTCCAAAATAGATGACAATATATGAAGATTTCCTTCACTTCGTACATCCATATACATTAGAATTGTAATTCATACTCAAAGGTACAAATATTAATCCCACAGATGCTGGTTTCCATCCTCAGAATTCACAAAGAGATTTAATTTTGGCAGCACCATCTTAAAGTCAAAATGAAACTAAAAGTTACAGGTATAAACAATATATATAGAAAGCTAATATGCTCCTTCGGATATGTCAGCTAAAATCCAAGGCTACTACGGTCAAAGCATTGCATGATATGTAACCATCAGATGGTTCTCGCCAGACACTCCAAAGGGACTTTACAAACACATGAATTGATATTTGATAACATACTGATATGAAGCATTAAGGTTAGATGAAATGTAACAAATCCTTTAGACTCCATAATGTAACAACCGGCAAGCGCTGAAATGTATTCAAGATTTCAAGGAGATTCAATATCAGAAAACAGGTGAATCAACATGGTTGTCAATGTCCAAAAGCTAGTCCCAGATTCATATGCACATGCTCACATATGATGATCATTAATAATTACCTCTGAATGTGATGTAATAATACCTGTAGAGAACTAAAAGCATGTAACTCATAATTTTGTATGCATAATCACAACCACATACCCGTAGTAACGATCTTTGATGTTCTGCTGAGATAACTCCCCAGTTTCAGGCATCTCATGTCGATATGGACACTCAGCACCTCTTGTACATTCACCACGCACATAGAAACTGCAAACATGAGCTCGGTTCCTCTTGTAATATGGTGCTGTCCTCTGAAGCTTCAGAATGGTGTCGTTTGGGCGGGCCTTCCCATAGGAAGACTCATAGTCTATGCCAGCTCTGGCCTGCATTTATATAAAGCATGAAGCCATGAACTCCCGTTAGGAATAACTAAACATATACTATAGAGACATGAACAAGAGTAAGTTGATCATGGATGATATATGCAGAGAATCAATGCAAAAGGCACTACGGCTGATCATTGTACAATTTAAAAAAAACTATTGTTTGTTATCAATATACTTTAGTGCATCAATCTCTCTTTTTTTTAGTATATTATGGTAGGCCATATAGCCCATTGATTTCTTTATTGTGATATTCTATCATAAAACTATTGGACAGACATACTCACTCCAGTAAAAAAATGAAAAGAATATAAAGATAATTAGTAGCTAGTTATGAGCATTATCAAATTTACTTAGCGATAGCAACAAGATTATGAGATGAAAAACAAAACATACCTTGCGATCATGCTCTTCTGCAAAGTACTCACGGTTCACATCACTCCTTGGAATTGCATCAGTTGAATTGATCGTGAGTGCTGTATCCCGAACCTGAACAGGTAGACCATATTCAAGATCAAGCAGACAGACCTGGCAGACATTTTTCAGCTTGCAACATGTCTGGCAGATCTCTGTCTTCTTGTACCTTGCATCCCGACCAGGTCGCCAACGGAAGACAGTAAAAGGACGTGCACATATTTTGCACTCTTTGTCATATTCTGCCCTTAACTGCCAAGACAAACAAGAAAACCACTAAATATTGTGACTACATGAAGAACTGGAGAAAATTAAATGTGAAAAGAAAGAGCATCTGATTACAATAATAAACGTTTGACCGTAAAGGTATTCCCATCCATCTCTCTTTGCATGGATCCCCGCACCATACACTTTATTCCGCTCGAAAACGTTCTTCTATTATCGCCAGCTATCTTAACTTACTTGAATATAATTCTCCTAATGTATTAATACGATAGATCACAGAACCACACAACACATGAAACCAAGCAGCTCAATTCACCCAGAGTAATCACAGAACCATCAACAACCAAAGCATATTTTCTTCGAAATGCTTCTCAGCAAAAATTTTAGAACGAAACAGCTACAACACACGTATTGCAATGCATGCCACCGGAACAGACACGAAACTTTGTCTCCGATCTACCCCCAGCACACAAACAACAATCGCGCCAAGCAGATCACCGCGGCGCACATCGAATCGCGCCGCCGCCGCCACACCAACCAACCAAGCGCACGGATCAATCAGATAAGATGGGTTAGGGTTTGAGGCACGATACGGTACCATGCGCACGTAAGGGTTGTCGCCGAGGCAGGACTCACAGATGATGGGGAAGTCCGACCGCTCCCACCCGTCCGCCTGCGCGTCCCGCAACAGCCGGTGCGCCATCTCCGCCGGCGCCGGCGCCGCCGCCGAGAGGCCGAGAGGCGAGACAGAGAGAAGCGACCGCGCGGAACGAGACCTCGAATGGTTTGGTCGGTTTGGCTAGGCTAGTAGGCCACCTCTCTTAAGTGGGCTTTAGTGGGCCACGCCTCATGTGCGCGTTCCACGTTGGCCTAGCCCACCTAGTTGATGCCCATTCTCCTTAGTTTCCTTAGGCGACCGGCAGAGAGCATCGAGCTGCGAGCTGCGAGGAGATGGACGGCGGCGGGAGGAGGACGGAGGCGATAGCCGGGGAGCTCGAGAGGCTACGGGTGGAGAGGGAGGAGCTCGATAGCCGCATATGGCTGCTGCAGTCGCAGCTCGAGACGACTTCCGCCGCCCCGCCTCCTCTCGCTGAGCGGAGCGAGGCAGTTGGGGTGGGAGACGGCGGGTGCGGCGGCGCTGCGTGCCAGAACCGCCGTGGAAGTGGGTTTACGCAGGCCGATGGGCTCCCGACCGACATGATCTATCGGTACAGCCGCCACCTCCTCCTCCCCGACTTCGGAGTCGAAGGTTAGCCAGTTCAGTGGTGCACTATCATCGGCTCAGCTCAGTGGAGCATCTCATACCTTGTTAACTATGGGGCAGGCCAGCGCAAGCTATCCCAGTCATCGATTTTGGTGGTCGGCGCTGGAGGATTGGGCTCGCCGGTGGCATTGTATCTAGCAGCCTGTGGTGTTGGTAATATTACTCTCTGTTGCTGAAGCTGTGTTTAGTAACTTAGTTTTTAGTTTCATGGGGAAGCAGTTAGATTGTTCTGAACTTATAAGCTGCTCTTTAGGCAAGGTGCTTCACCTTGCTGAGAGGAACTATTCCTTTGGGCTATATATAAGTATACCTGATGCTGAAATTGGATGAATTGCTGGGTTGTGGTTCCCTTACTTTGTTGCAGTCACTAACACATTGGTTGCTTATAATCTGCTATCTTCCTAGGTTGCTTGGGTATTGTTGACGGTGATGATGTTGAGCTTAACAACCTTCATCGACAGGTACAAATAATTTAGAATGTGTTTCGACCCTCGCATCTCCTGTTCTCAAAATTTTATGTTCTTCTCCCTTCTGAATTATCTAGATGATGTGTTATTTTGATCGATAATAGTAAGCAAAATGTTTGCATTCACTCGTTGGCTAGCAAATTCATAGTCTCTTGGGGAGTTTTTGTTGACAAATGTGAAATCATTTCTAACATAATTGCCAAATAATAATTGGTTATTTGAATCTGTAATAGTCAAGTGGCATATCATCACTCATTAAATCTTTTTGTCTTGAATGCTGTCTTAGATAATCCACAAAGAAGTGTATGTTGGACAACCAAAAGTGAAGTCAGCGGCTGATACTTGCCGTGCGTAAGATACTGCCCTATCAACAGATTCTCTATATACGTGTTTCTCCTTTCGAAAAGTGTTTATGCTGCAAATAATTTTTTTCATATTAGAGGCTACTGTTGAACTAATTTCACATATATTATTTAAAAATCAGGATTAATTCCTCTATTAAGGTGGTAGAACATCATCATACTTTGAAGCCAAGCAATGCTTTGGGGATTGTGAGAAAGTATCCTTTTGGATTCTGATATGATTAGCAGAAGAAAAAAAAACACTATGTCTTTTTAAAAATTCAATACTCTTGTTTTCAGCACTAAACTACCGCAGATATGATATAGTTGTTGATGCAACTGACAATCTTCCTACTCGGTATATGATCAGCGATTGTTGTGTACTGTTAAACAAGGTAACCGTTTTTGTTATCAATTATAATGTTGTGTTTGCTTATTAGTTATAAGGTTTTTCCCTTAGGTTGTTAGGCTATTATGCATTAGCTGGTAACTTCGATAGCTTTCTGTTGATTTCACTTGCATTGGTTTTCATTGATCAAATGCTGAGATATATACTTCTTGCAGCCTCTTATATCTGGTGCAGCATTAGGTTTAGAAGGACAGGTAAAGTTTTTTCTTGCAAAATATGTTGTGTTCTTGTGGTTCACCTTAGTCATTTTTTATTCATTCATTGGCTTCTCTAGCAGTTGACTGTTTATCATCATAACGGAAGTCCATGCTACCGGTGCCTTTTTCCAAATCCACCGCCAGTGGCAGCCTGCCAGAGATGCTCAGACAGTGGTGTTCTTGGGGTTGGTAAGTAATGTTGTAACTGATGCTTCTTGGCCATAACAAATACCCCACAGAAAGTGAAATATGAACAAGGATATTCATTGTGAAATTTGTTCTGGGGCATACAAAAAGTTCTTGCTGTTGTATCCTAGGTTTTACCCCCAAGCTGAATTCTAGAAGTATGAATAAGTTGCTCAAATACTATGCAATTTGAATTTTGGTGTTACCCACGCAGCTCAGGTTAACTGTTAAATGACTACAGCTTTTGGTTGGTTGACTACAACAATGTTTCTGTTCCATATAGAGCATTCATTCACAAATGTGTGTGTAAAAAAATGTTGGTACTAAATAGTATAGTCATATATCATTATATGTCATATATCACACTGTATGTCATATAGGCTTCATATCTTGGTTCCATCATTTTGCATAATTAGTTTCGCATTGGTGGACTAACTACTCTTTGTGTACTAGTTCCCGGAGTGATTGGTTGCCTACAAGCTCTAGAGGCTGTAAAGGTTGTAACTGATGTTGGTGAACCCCTATGTGGAAGAATGCTACTCTTTGATGCACTATCTGCTCGTATTAGAACTGTACGTCACTTCACTTTGGACATTTGTTGTGTTATGCACGATGACTACAGTGATGCTTTGTGTTTTCCGATACTATACTGTACACAGTGGCGTAAATATGTTTGCTAATTGAACTACCTATTTCACAAATTAGTCTGTTCAATGAGAAAATGTACATTTCCATTTAATTGGTGATATGTGTATTGTACTTAATGTGCATTTTGCACGATGAACTTGCTGTCCATTCCTCATAGTACTTGCAAATTCTGTCATGATTGAATACGATAGGGTATATATTTGCAGCTGTTGCTGCGCAGTCAATGGGCACAAGTGCCATATGCTGTCTACTCCAACTTGCACGTCCCTTTGCTATCTTTTACTATAGAAGCAGACTACTAGCTGTAACTATAATATGTCAATTGGGGTAGCCATACGGAGAATCATGTTCACTGATTCCAGTCATGAAAATGGTACTCGAAATAATGTAATGTTTCTGTGGTTTATTTTGTAACAGGATTGGAGTGGGAAATACATATTAGATTGTTGACATTTTGTGCTAGAAGCTAGGCTTGTCTTGGACTGTGTTCATGCAGTTTATATTTTTTTGCTTTCAACCAATGTATAACTTAGAACGATTGGATTTCTTGGAACATAGTAGTTAGAGAGGTGCTTCCATGCTTCTCTTTTTTACAGTTGCACAAATATTGAAGCATGAATAAAGGGTACATGATGATTATTTACCTCTTCGTTTGCTTCAAGATTTGTACAACTTGTATTAGGAGGAAAAGCATTGAAGCACTGCTCTAGTAGTTAAAGGATGACCCACTTGCGTGTGACCTATCAGTGAAGTGGATTATGACCATTAAGGTAGTTTTGTTTGACCTTTGCAAGTCATAACCATTGCCTTATATGAGAGACTTCAAACCTGTTTATAATTTGCTTTTACTTTTTGGCATGCCTGCTTCCCGATGTTCTTTCTTCCAGCCTCTTCAGAGTTCATTGTCGAGTCTACATATTTCTACAGGTTAAGATTCGAGGAAGCTCACCAGTTTGCACCATTTGTGGAGAAAATTCAGTTTTCACACAAGAAGATTTTCAGACGTTTGATTATGAGAACTTTACGCAGTCCCCAATGTCTGATAAGGTACGTTTTTCCTTTTTTTGTGTGATTTTGATTTACTTCTAATAAGTAATAACTTAAGATGGCTTCAGATCATTGACTTCATGATTTGCCTTTATATGATTTAGAATTCCATTAGGCAAAATTTGGCTAATCCATAGTCACACAAAAATTGGCAAAGTTCCAGTGCCCAATACAATCATGCAAACCCAGTTTCATCAGTGCTGGATCACTTAGCTGGAAACCTGGAAATGTTAGTCTATGTGTCAGACATAACCATGCTGCAATCCTTTTCCTCGGAGTTAAGTCTTAAACTGTCCTGAAATTCGGTGCCAAAGGTGTGTACTTCCTCCCAAGAGGTTAGAGGTCTCATGCTGCATCGGTTGGTAAAAAGAAAAAGGAAAGAGAGGAGAGTGGAAATATCTTGCTACATGCATATATTTCTTTCGACTGTACGCATTTCCAGACTACCTACCGTATAATAGTTAATACCATTGTTTTCTATGCAATACTGCCGTTGTTGCCTTGAATCCCTTGTGAGTTGTTGATACAGTGAATGATAATGAAATATATGTTGCTTCACTTACTGTTACGTTTGATGCAGTCAGCACCAAGTCTGAACATACTTCCAGAGAGTGCCCGGATCACTTGCAGAGACTACAAAAGCCTGATTGATAATGGTGAACCTCATGTATTGTTGGATGTACGACCTGCGCATCACTTCCAAATAACTTCAATTTTTCAATCTCTCAATATCCCGCTCACCATGTTGGAGGAGGAGCTGCCTATGCTCGAAACCTCACTGAAGGAAACAAAGGATGCAAACGCGGCAGATAAACAGCCTTCCTTGTATGTCGTATGCAGAAGAGGCAATGACTCGCAGATAGCCGTC
The DNA here is from genome assembly GCA_036346275.1 of Otatea glauca. NCBI lineage: Eukaryota > Viridiplantae > Streptophyta > Magnoliopsida > Poales > Poaceae > Otatea > Otatea glauca. The sequence goes on along the minus strand of CM070716.1, from coordinate 43,112,047 downwards.
CAGCTTCTCCGCAAGAAGGGCTTCCTTTCAGCGAAAGATATAATTGGCGGCTTGCAGTCGTGGGCACAGGATGTTGATCCTGATTTCCCCGTTTATTAGTGAAAAATGTATGTAAAAACTGGCCCGTACACTCGACTCTTCATTTCCAAGTTTCAATGTTCTTGACACGAGACTTGGGGTGAGTTTGGGGATTATATAGTATTTTTGTTGTCCTCATCAGAAGATACGCTTGGGTTATTTGAGCCATCCTGTGGTGGGTTGAATCCATTGTTGCAAGAACTGAAACTCTTGAGTATTATTAATCTTAGCATTGTCTTGTGGCCAGATGACTACAGCTGATTTGGTGTAACGGTACGTAGGTCCGATCTATAGCGATATACACTGAATTTATGTCGATCACTGTATGAAGGCATCATTTTTTTTTACAAATTTTGCAGTGTGTTATACTAGTAATATATGCTGATAGAACAAGATGATGTTTCATCTGATAGTGTCCTTTTCTTTTCATTCACAAAGTCTGCCCGGTGTATACAAAAACTGCAGATATACCAACAACACCGTCTGTTCGTTAGTATGACATCACTGTCAGAACCAGTCGTTCCACGTAATTCATGCATCGGAACAGAGTCTACAGACTCTCAGGAAATTAAGGACAGTAGAAATTTTCATTAGCAAAAAAATATCGAAATTTTCCAAAGCAGGTAAATTGATTTAAAGACGAGCTTCTACGGTTCTACCTTGCCTAGAACTGCTGCGGCACAATCGGTGGTCGTCAACATAGCTGCACTCGTCCCATTATCCACGAACCCACTGATATGTATTCGAACAAAACCTGGGCATAGCACGATCTGCCGCGATGCACTGCGTGTTGAAGAGAAAAGCTGCATTCGAATCAAAACTTACCCGGTTTGCAGAAATGGACTTCCTTACTATGAACTTTCTGGCATCAACTACTAGCTACCAATAGTGTTTCCTCCAGGCTTTCGAATTTCGCAGAAATTCAGTTCTTTTGGTGGATCCTCAAAATACCTGTCCTGGTCTTTCATTGGAATCATTTGAATTTTTTTTCCAAAAAAATCTTTTTTTTTGTTCAACCGTTTCGTCTCAAAATCACATTGAAATTTCCAAAATAACCGAATTTTGATGATTTCGGTAGGTGCCAAAAATAATAAAACGAAATTTGAAACCTTGTTCACGACGGATAGGGCTCCCCTATAGTCCTCGATCCTCAGAGCCGTCCGATCGAGCCAACGGACGATTCGAATCGTCCAACAATGTTCGCTACAGTATCCCCGGAAGATCTGGATCATCGCGTTTTGATCTAACGATCCATATGCAACTGCTTAAGTTACAGTATCTCGCTAGATCTTCGCCTATAGCTAACTAGCTAGTAATCAACTGCCCCATATACAACAATGAATTGCCAGAATCCGAATTAGGGATGGCAATCTTGCCCGATTACCCGTGAACTCGTGCGTAAAAACCCTAATAAAGGTAGGTATGCTTCTCCTTTATTGCCCATGAGCATATTTGTGGGGAAAAATCTTTACCCGACGGCAAACAGCCAAGGGTATGGGGGAGCTTCACCCATGCCCATTCTACCTGATTACCCGACAATAAGTACTGACAAGTGGGTCATATTTAAAAAAACCTTAGAGGTGTATGGGGGAGCTTCACCCATGCCCATTCTACCCTTCTCGCCCCACTATTTCTCGCCACCAAGTTCGTTTTTCTTCTATTCCCTATTCTAAATCCCAATATGCTGCTTACGATTTGCTTTGTATTGCTTATGATTGGTGTTGAGCTTTCAGATCTATGAGCTATATCACATGTTTCTAAGATTTAATATACCTGCGAGTACACTCACAGGTGTTGAGTACATGTAGGCTATGAGTGTGGGTGAGGTTTTTCACTATCACCCTTTGCGGATATACCCGTAAAAGAGACTTTGATTTACAAGCATAGGTATGGACAAGCACTAACTGTGTCCACGGTACCTGATTGCCATCCTTGATCCGGATACATCTATAGCCTATCCTGCATGCATAAATCAGATGAGCCTTGCCGATCTGGGAGGCGGCATGAGCAGCGAGTTCCACCGAGGCAAATTTGAACGCGATGGCGAGGCATCCAAGGAGTAGAATGCGGAGGATGTGGCGGAGCTCCAGTGAACGGCGGCAACGGCGAGGCGTTTCTGTGATCGGGCCGGTAGCAGGTAGGCCTGAGCATTCGGTTTATACGGTTTTTTCGGTTTTTGAGATCTGAAAACCGAACTGAGACAGAAACCGAACCGAATTAACCGAACAAATTCGATTCGGTTAATTCGGTTTTTCGGTTAACCGAATTACATGCAACCCAAAATACCAAGCAACCAGGCGTCCAGCACATCAGACATCAAAATGCATTAACCAATTAGTTTACTAGTAGGTACTGATCTTAATACCACCACAAAATACATTGTCCAGCAGTCAATCCAAGAATGTCCCACCTTCATTTTAAGATAATTGCAGACATTATCTCCTCTGATTAAAGATCACTCTACGGCGATAACCTAGAAGTATGCTAGTTTTATGGTGCACCATAATGTTTTCACCTCTGAAAAAGTAAAATCTACATAATATCACATAATTTACAAAATTCCCAAACATTCGTGACTCCAAAGGCAGAAATTGTAATTGCAGCCAAAATAGCATGACACAACGCTATGAATCCTACCCGAAGAAACGAACCAATTGAATAGATTCATAGAATAGTGAGGCATCAGATCGAGAAAGAGGCCCAAGCCCTTACCGAAGTGGAAGCGGCGCCTGAGGCGACGGACTGCTTGGCAGAGAAGAACTCGAGCTCGCACTTGACGTCGGCTGCCTTCCGCTTGTCCTCGCGCCTTGCCTCGCCTGGAGCACTGGAGCGCGCCGGTAGGTGGTGGTGCGCCGGCGCCGCTGGACGCTGGTAGGTGGCGGCACGCCGGCGCCGTTGGACACTGGGTGTAGGACTGCGGGTGGGGTTTGCTGGGTGCCGCCGGTTGGGGAAATGCAAATGCCGATTGGGTTTGGGTATTTGGGTTGGGGAATTGAAGACTAAAGAGTGAAACGGTGCGGTGCGAGGCTTATTCGGTTAAACGGTTTTTTCGGTTTTCAGAGCTAAAAAACCGAACCGCAAACCATAAACCGAACAATGTCAGAATAAAAACCGAACCGAAAACCGAAAACCGAAAAAACCGAAATATTCGGTTAATTCGGTTCGTTTTTTCGATTTCGGTTTAAAAGTGTTCACCCCTAGTGGCAGGCGGGTCCTCCACAGCCCGCGCCTACACGTCGATGGTGTATTTTTTCAAGAGAGACCCTTCAAACGTTTTTGTGTTACCATCTGCATCCACCGTTGATCGCGATTAAGATTAGCGATCCAAATCTCGACCCATTCTGACCGTTCGATCTACTTGAGCGGGTCTAGTTTGAGTTGGGACTTGGGAAGGCGGCTGCTGAATTTTTCCTATTGGGCCCCTGTTAGTTTCATTTTTCGTTTAGACCCCACTGCCCCTTGTGATCGGGTCACCGACTAGTGTGGTTCGAAAGAAGCGCAGGCCCACATGTCGGCGGTGGTAACTTTTTGCAAAGGAGACCCTTAAATATTTTTGTGTTACCATATGCGTCCACCAAGGATAGCGATGGAAATGCGCGATCCAAGTATAGGAACGTGGCTGTTGTATATTTTTTCCACGGACGCCCTTGTTTTGATTCATATTTTTGTTTACGACCATCCCGGTCTTTGCTCGGGAAGAAGAGGCGAGCCAGCCAATGGTTGAAGGGCGGCGGAACTCCGGCGAGCCGCGGCCGGCCGGGGTTGCTCTTGCGACCGGAGCGCTGGCTGTCGAAGTTTCAAAATTCCACGATCTTCACCTTCCCAAAAGCGGGCCACGATCGTCGACTCCCCGAGAACGGCCGGCGCCCACCTCACCTCAGTGGCGTCATCGTTGTCCTCTTCTCCCAACCGGAAGCTCCTCCACCCCGTACGTTTCTCTCGTCTCGAACCCTAAACCTTCCAACTCTCACATTTTTCTCGAGAAGGACCTTTGAACTATCTGCTGCTGTCTTGAGAAGAACGAATTAATGCAATCTAACACTAACCAACAAGTGACATACAATCTCTGGATCTGCAAATTGTTGAATACCATAGAATTCCTCGGCTAATTAGGAAAATATCGATCCTTGGTTAGCAACAACGCTGTCAACTTCTCTCCACTCTTCAGTTAGAGCCTGCACGAGAGATACCGTCGTGATTTTGATGGTAAGGTTCATGGATATGCTTCCCTGACATTTTCTTTCGCAGCCGTGAGAGAGACCGGAGTACAAACTTTACTGTGGCAATGAGTTGTATACCCAAGATTAGTTGTGCCTTCTATCAGTTCTTCGTTTGCTTTCTACTTGCAAATAGTTCTTGTTCTTAGTTCATCTTCCTCTACCTTCGACAGCTTCTATCTATCTGCAGATGGTACTCCCTTAATCAGAACGCAGTGCAACTGAAGTATGCCTTCGCCTGTCAAATGAAGCAGATGGTACTCACTTTGTAACAAACTTCCATATCAAATCAAAAATCCATGAGAACAAGAATCCAAGCACGTTGTTGCTCGGATAGCTGATCCCTTGGCCCTTTGACCTCCACGAGTTTAGCTTCGCTGCCACCTCGTTCATCGAGGAAACACCATAGCAGCAAATCGGGCATTCCGCTCCTGTAATCAAGGGCTAGATGCAGGAGAAGTAATGCCAAGCGACGCCCACCAACGCATGCAACCGCAGCACAAAGATCAGTCAATGAATGCCGGTCTCGGTTAACACCCCTGCAGGATGTCCCTTGATGTAGCTCCCAGGAGCTGATAAGCAACTGTTCAGCCATTCCATCTTGTACCCTTTTTTTGAAATGGAACCATCTTGTATCCTTTTCAACTGGGATTCTATAAGGTCCTTTCTTGACTTGTAGAAGTCATCTGTTTCGAAGTCGTCTGTTTCCAAATCAAGAGGGGCTATCTGCAAGAGCACACGCAAATCAAGCTATGCAACAATGTTGTAGGGAAGCCAAGTAAAAGACCATGACGAGGTTCAACAACCTATCAAAAGATATTAACAGGGACTTCACATCTGGAATCTACTAAGCAGAGTTTGTGGTGACCTTTCAGGAAAAAAACAGCATTCACCATTGACAAACATGCAAGCAATAGAATAATGAAAAGCATAATGATTGCCAGAGTTGCGTCGGCATAATGCATATGGTTATGCCCTCTAATAAATAAAGCATATTCCATAGGTCATGTACCTGAAATTTAGACTAGAAAACATCCCGTACATCCGAAAATATTGCATCCAACATTAGAAGGCCAAAGATGGTCATCCAAATGTCACCTTCTGAACGGGTACCTTGCCAACCGCCTCCTTCATCAGCATAATAATATTGTAAAGCCAACATCTACCCCCACAAAATTCCCCATCATAATCATAACACATTCTTTGCTCCTGTTTCACAATTTAATGGCCGTCCTTCGATGTTCACCTCATAATAGAATAGATTATTTAGCATAGTCCATGTTACAACTTTGATCCAATAGACCAGAAAGAAAGTACGAAGTTTGTCCTCAATAAGGAACATCAGAGCGATACATGTACCCCTTTTATATTTATCTTTACAGAATCGGCATAACTGGGAACTTTCCAGCGCCGTGGATGTTTGCTTAGACGCACCACCCTCCTTTGCAATGCGCTCTGACACAGCTCGGACCCATGGATCAATTACTCCTTCCGCTATTGAAAGGCTCTCATTTGGACGACCCATATGCTCCAAATCAACAGATAGCCTCAGTGTCCTGTATCCTCGCTGTCTACCAGAAGCAACTTTACTAAGTTCTCTTTAGAATCCTTATTGCATTTGCATACCTGCAAAATATAGTCAGCATAAAATCTGGTTCCCCAAAAATAAACAAATTTGCTAACAGGAACATGCTAATCCCATGGAAAGAAGCTAATGAACCAATACAATTTAAAATAAACTAAGAGAAAATATTCTCCCCTCAACTATTGAGCAGAGTGTGTGAATAAAAAAAGAGTGAGGTGTGAAGCGATGGCTACGTTGTTTTTAAAAAAATAATCATTACAACTTACAATGTGAAAGTCAATTGCTTCTTTTGATCAGAAGCACGAGTTAAGTTCAGCTAAAAACTTCAATAAATATCACAAATTAGTACCATGTGATTTCAACATCACAAGATACATTCAATATGAATATGCATATATGTAAGTTATAAATTTGCCCCAAATTTGTTATAAAAAAATTATACTAAGTTGTAAAATTGCCCCAACTTTGTTTAAAAAAATAATTTTATACTAAAAACGAAAGTTATAAGGAAATTATAGAATATTGAGTAAAAAGGCACAACAGGGGATTTAGACTTAAAGTTCTTTATAATTATAAATTTCAATGAAGAAAGAAAATGGTCTTTCATGTGGATGCATTTATATCTTCCATAAATTTACAGTCAAAGAGGGCAAAAGAAAAAGGGAAACTGCTCCTGTAGCACTCCTTAATTCAATTAGGTTTCATCATGAAAATGCACAGCTTCAATGCAAAAGTTTACATTTAATTTACAATTCACATTCAAGGTGAGAGTTTACAGCCTGCCTGCCTAGTAAAAATGTATCCGCAACCAAATTGCCAAATATCTAACAACTGTAAGCGTATAACACTTATCCCATTATGTGGCATTTGAACACAATAGTTGAGTTGATCCATAACTCTATCACAACTTACCTACATTCGCGTTCATAAACAGAGACAGCTAATGTAAGTATTTTTTTAGACCCAGGCCAGGATGCTGAAAAGCTTGTAAACAGTGATGACAGAGGTTTAGCTAGATTTCCATTTTCTTTGGCATAGTGCATAGTTGATTCTCAGACAAATCAGCACATTTTGTCACGATTTCCGTGCTATTATTATCAAGAGATTCATCCATCAACTGTGCCGCTCGAATAGCCTGTTTGCAATAAGACATTACACACAACTGAAGTGTGGCAAGTTTTGCTTCTTTTTTTGAAAAGGAAATGGAAAATTCACCTCTTGATACTCAAGTAGATCACTTCTTTCTTGAAAAATACGGTGAGAAATGTTGCAGGTATAGTCTGGACTTCACCAGACCAAGATCCACTAATAGAAAGGATGAAAGATCTTGATCACCATTTAGAAAAAAAAGAGAGAGTCTCTGCATGCTTACTCTTGATCATCATAGATGGCAAAAGTAGCTGCCAGATGGGACAATACTGTTGGCAGAATAAACAGTCTAAGCAAGATTTAAGCTTTATAATCAAAAGTAGTAGGCATTCACCTGGACACGCCACAGAAGTTTTTTTTTATGGGGAACAGTAGGGGAGGGCCCTACTGATAAATATTAATTAATATATAGTACATAATTAACTTAATTACATAAAAGATCCACAAGATCCAAAAAACCTCTAACATAGGTTAGTTACTACTCAAAGGCAACCAATTACAAAATTAACTAACTTATTTAAATTCTACTAATCCAGCTTTCCAAAGCATCAACCATCTTAGATGAAATTCTGAATTTCAATAATTCCAAATTCATTAGCAGTCCTCTTCCACCTAAACTTATTGGGAGGAGTGTTTTTAAAAAAATGCACTTACTTCTTAGTCCATATGTTCCAGCTGCCTAAAGTAATAAGTTCCTTGACAAATATCTGTGCAGATCTAGCTTGTGACTTAGCAAGAGACTACATATCCATAATTTCTAAAGAAGTATTCCAATTGATTTGAAACAAATTCTAACAATCTTTGTTAAATTGACACTCAAAGAAAAGATGTGTCCACGCCTCCAAAACTTGATTGTTACAGAGCACGCAGTGAACATCATCAACTTTAAAGTTTTTCTGAAGCATCATACCTCTAGTATTAATTTTCCCATAAAGAAGAATCCATAAGAATACTCTATGTTTTAGCATGCATTTATTTTTCCAAACCCACTGGAAAATGGGATAAACTTGCAAATTTCCAGAGAGAGCCAAGTATCCTTTGTTGAAAATAATTCTGAGCCCCAAATGAATAACCATGAGTCCTGATTGCTACTATAATTCACGAAAGGCTCTCACCTGCAATTCTTGAAGTTGACCAATAGCGATTTTTTATAAGGGAGAATAAAAGGCTTGATATGAATACTCCAGTGAGAGGAAGTCTGAAACTAGCATATTGCTCTTGATTACATAAGAGTAGAGCTAGGGATAATCTTCTCTGAGAATTTAGTTAAGCCATAAGTCCTCCCAAAACAAAATTAATTTACCATTACCCAACTTAGGGGTAGCAATACCTTTAAACCAAATCAATTGTTTTAAAACATCCTTCCACCAAAATGAACCTTTGCCATTGTTCGGAAAAGGAACCAAGCTTCTGCAGTACCACTGTCATAAAAAGTTAACCCAAGGGATATCCACCTTATTATAAAACTTACATAAAGATTTCATGAGTAAAGCTTCATTTTGCCTTTTAATGATGATAACTCCATAGTTGCATGCTCCAGATCTGATATATCACGATATGAGATTATGGCTCCATTTTTCTATAGCTACTGAAATAACACATTGTGACGACCCGCATAATTAACCCAGAGTAGCGACAGTAGCACTGTCATTAGGGGTGAAAACGGAAACGGAATTTCCGACCGTTCCGGAGAAAAACGGAAACGGAAGTCTTTTTTCGGAAACGGAAACGGAAAAGGAAAATTTTTGTCGGAAACGGAATCAGAAATTCCGTATAAGTGAAACCGAAAATTCCGTCAGAAACTTGGCCCAAAAAGGAGAATGGAGAATTTACATTTATTTTCGAATTAAAATAATTTCAGAAATACAAATGGCTTTATAGTAAATATCAAATAGAGTTCAAAAATTCCGAAAAAACTCAAAAATACTTTGGAACATTTTGAACCTAGGAAAATTATTTCTAGCTAATTTTGGCTTCATTTTTCATGAATAAATTAATTGTATAAATCTGAAAAATAGCAAAATGGTATTTATAAACTCCAGAAAATCCAGGATAAATCTCAGAAAATCATAAATGAACATTGAACAATAATATGCAAATTTTAGGGCATTAAATCTTTATAGTTGGAGGAGCAAGAGTGATATGGATGTTCACGTTCAAAAGCTTGAGTACCTGGCCTAAGACCAGGTCGGGTTGAGGAGGACGCCGTCGAAATTCGCCGACGCCCTATTTTGATAATGGCTATACGGAGCCACCGACCGGATTTCGACGGTGCGCCTAACACTTGGTTTGTGGCAACAAAACGTGCCTTCTTCTTCTGACTCTCCTTTATTTATAATAATCAGAGCACCTAAACATGGAAACTACTAAATATAGAAATTGCTAATCATAGGAAGATAAAGAAAGAAACTTCTCTAAACATGGAAAGATAAAAAGGAAACTTCAAGCCAGCCGAATCACAACAGCGCCTCCTGCGTCCTGGTTGATCCCATTTTGGACCTGACCCTTTCTAAAGTAAACCCTATCTGGTTTGGACATATCAATACTCCCCCCCCCTCGACACCAAGCTTGTCCTCAAGCTTGAAATCCAGATAGGAACGCTTAAATTCGAGAGCATCGACCCAAGTAGCTTCTTCCAACTGTTGACCAGTCCAATGTATCAAAAACTGCCTACAGCCTTTCACAAAACGTTGAGCCAAGAGTTGATAAGGAACCAAGTGAGCAGCCTCAGTAGATGGGAAAGATACATCATCAGGTAGAGATGGAGTATCCTCTGGAGGAGAACCCTTATAAGCTTTTAACAAGGACACATGGAAGACATCATGAATCTTGGCTGTCATGGGAAGAGCTAATCGATACGCCACCTCACCAATACGTGCAATCACCTTATAGGGACCAAAGTAACGGGGGGACAACTTATGATGTGAGGAACTCCGCAAAGTAAGCTGCCTATGATGTTGGAGTTTCAACCAAACCCAAGAACCAACAGAAAACGTGACCTCCCTATGGTGGGTATCATGTTGTTGCTTCATCCTGTTTTGAGCAACCAAGAGATGGTGGCGCGCACGTTGAAGAAGAGCATCCCTGTCCACCAACCGACAATCGACCGCATCAATGGACGTCGTTCCTTGGGAATAAGGCACCAAAGGAGGAGGTGGTTGTCCATACACAAGTTCAAAAGGTGTTATCCTCAAAGCTGAGTGATAAGAAGTATTATAACAGAATTCCGCCCACGGAAGCCATTGAACCCACGTCCGTGGATTCTCAGCAGCCAAACATCGAAGATACATCTCGATAGTACGGTTGACAACCTCAGTTTGGCCGTCTGTCTGAGGGTGATATGAAGAGGAAGTCAGAAGCCGAGTGCCACTCCTAGTTAACAGACCTTGCCAAAATGCACTGGTGAACACCGGATCACGATTTGACACAATCGTTTCCGGCACGCCATGGAGTCGAACAATCTGGTCGAAGAAGACATCAGCCACCACCGGGGCCATCGTTGGTCGCTTAAGAGCGATGAAGTGTGCATACTTTGATAACCTATCCACGACCACCAATAAAGTTGTTTTACCTTGAGACTTGGGTAGACCCACTACAAAATCCATGGAGACATCTGCCCAAATGTGATGAGGAATAGGGAGGGGTTGCATTAAGCCAGCCGGAGACAATGTGCTAGCCTTATGTTGTTGGCAAACCGGACATTTGCCCACAAAATCTTCCACGGAATTCCTAAGTCCCTCCCAATAGAAGTGTTGTTTCACTCGATGCAAAGTTTTATGAATCCCCTCATGAGTGAGATCATGAAAAACAGACACTATACGTTCAAGGAGTGCTGAATCAGCAGGTACAAAGAGTCGGCCTGCACGATATACAAGCCCGGAACGCGTTGTCCACAAGTTGACTGCGTCACCCACCTGTGCAAAAACAGGCGTCGCCAGCTCGGCTGCCGGTTGCAAAGGAGAGCTAACCAACTGTGTTTCTTCTACCTTGGAGCAACGCTGCCGCACATCGGGATGTTGGCGAAGCTCCTCCTCCCAGTGCGCCCAAAGAGAAGTCGTAGGACCCGAGATTGCGGCACAAATGACCTCCGGATCATGGAGACGTGACAAGGCGTCGGCAGCGGCATTGGTGCGACCGGGTTTGTATTCCACCGAAAAATCAAAACCCATTAATTTGCTTAACCAATGCTGCTGTGGTGGCGTGACTAAGGCTTGCTCCAACAAGTATTTTAAACTGGCATGGTCTGTTCGAACAACAAACGATTGCCCCCACAAATAAGGTCGCCAATGACGAATAGCTTTTGATAGTCCAATGAGTTCGCGCTCATAAGCTGCCAATTTAGCATGTCGATCCGCCAAACGACGACTATAATAGGCAACCGGATGGCCCTCTTGCTGCAATACAGCCCCTACCCCCACACTAGAGGCATCGCATTCCACCACGAAAGTGATATTAAAATCGGGGAGACGAAGAACAGGTGCTGACATTAGCGCCTCTTTTAGCTGATGGAAGGCACGGTCAGCTTCAGAAGACCAAGAAAACCCTTGACGACGGAGAAGATTAGTGAGGGGTTCCGCCATCGCTGCATAATGATGAATAAAACGGCGGTAATACCCAGCTAACCCCAAAAAACTGCGCACCTCAGCTGTTATCGCCGGAGTTGGCCAACGCATGATATCTTGTATTTTGTTGGGGTTGGCCTCCACACCTTCACCTGAAATAAGATGGCCGAGATACCCCACCGCCCTTTGCACAAAAGCACATTTGGAATGCTTCAAGTACAGCTGGTGTTGTCGAAGCTTTTCGAAGACCAAACGAAGATGGGAAAGATGCTCCTCCCTTGCAGCACTGTAAATCAAAATGTCGTCGAAGAAAACGAGCACAAACTTCCTGAGGTATTCCGCCAAGATCTCATTCATAAGAGCCTGGAAAGTCGAAGCAGCATTACATAACCCAAAGGCCATGACCAAGAACTCAAAATGGCCATGATGCGTGCGGAACGCTGTCTTCTCAATGTCTTCCTCTTTCATCCGGACTTGATGATATCCCGATCGAAGGTCCAGCTTAGTGAAGTACTTGGCACCATGCAGTTCGTCCAGAAGTTCTTCCACGACCGGGATAGGAAACTTGTCCTTGATTGTTTTGTCATTAAGCGCCCTGTAGTCTACACAAAAGCGCCACGACCCTTCCTCACTAAGAGGACCGGGGAGGAGAAGGGTGAACGACTTGGCCGAATCAGTCCATGAGCCAACATCTCCGCACACTGCTTTTCAATTTCATCTTTCTGTAGATAGGGATACCTGTACGGTCTTACCACCACTGGATCAGTTCCCTCCTTCAAACATATGCGATGATCACAGAGACGGGAGGGTGGCAGCCCCTGGGGCTCCTGGAACAAGTCAGAAAAATTTGCCAACAATTTCTCAACAGTATCATCTCTGAGTTCAGTCGCTAGAAGCTGTGCCCTGCTCCCTGGGCTCCCCTGTAAGATCACCTCCCTTCCTTCATTCCAGAACTGCATCTTCAAAGACCCAAAGTTCCATTGTATATTGCCCAGCGTTTGCAACCATTGGACCCCCAAAACGACGTCAAACCCGTCTAGAGGTATGACCAAGAATGATGCCCTGAAAGTGTGCTGATCGATCATGAAACGAGGCTCCGGAATCCTTCCCAAGCATGGTAAACGGGCCCCATTTGCCACCCGTACCTGCTGCCCCGACATAGTCTCCTGTAACACGCCAAGTCAGCGTGCAGCATGGCTGCTCATACAATTGTGAGTGCTACCACTGTCCACCAGACCATACAATGTCACCCCATCCATGACCAGTCGGACCTGCATTGTATCGCCAGCCTTAGGCCCTCGCACCGCCATCAGAGAGAGAGCAGGCTCTACCTCAGGCAGCTCTTCTTCAATCTCTTCCTCCTCGTCCATGACTTCTAGGTGAAATAGCCGTTTACACCGATGACCCGGGACATAAATCTCATCACAATTGTAGCAGAGTCCCTTCTCCCATCGCTCCGCCATCTCCTCAGGACTCAGACGACGCCGGTACGGAGCTGATGCTGCTGACGCCACCTGAGATCCTGCTGTTGCCCCCCGGCTACCATTAGGGAGGGAAGCTGCAGGGCCCGACGTGACGCCACGGGCTGCTGAACTCGGCGTAGCCGCCGCGCCCGACACAACCGAAGACGTCGCTGCCCGCTGAGACCCCGCAATCGCGGTCGTTGTCCAAGCTCCTCGTGGCGCGAAGGAAACAGCCCCAGAAGCCACTACCGACGACGCTCCTCGATTGAATGCCGGTCGGTGACGGCCAGGCATTGACAATCCTTGTATCGCCCTCGCAATCCACACGTCTTCACGACGTTCAGCTTCTCGAGCCAACCCAATAGCATCATCAAGATCCCTAGGCTGATCCCGCCGCACATCGGCCGCCAACGTGGCTGACAGACCAGCACTGAAGGTCTCTATTTGATGCTCTCGTTTCAACCTGGGAGCCCGGGCCAAGAGCCTCTGAAATTCCCGCGCGAAATCATCGACACGGCTGTCCCCTTGCTTGAGATTCACCAAATCCCCTAGAGGTCCAGCAGTCGGGTGCCGAGTAAACCGCTGTAAAAACGTCTCATAGAAATCTGGCCAGGTGATATGCTTCTCCTCCAATTCCCAATTATCCAAAACTTCCTGCGCCTCACCCCGCAGATGTAGTCCTGCCATCTCCACCCACTCCTCTTCTGGCATCTGATGGGCGCGAGCAAAGCGCTTGCACTGCTTGAGCCAAAGAAGGGGGTCCTCAGCGCCATCATAGAGTGGAAGGTCATACCGCGGGGTACGTGGAGCCCAGCGTCGATCTCCTCGACCCCTGCGATCCCTCTCAAACTCCTCCTCGCTGCCTGTATCGCGTTCATGGAGGACATGCTGATTGGGCAGGGAGGAACCCCGTACTCGGTTCGCCTCGCTGGTCTGCATTCCACCAGTCTGGCTGTCGGCCTCAACAGCCGGTCGCTTGCCGAGGGCCTTCAGGATGTCGTCCAACTTCCGCTGCGTACCTGTGTCGGAGACTTCCAACTTGTATACAATGGTCTCCAGTCGCTGAACGGTAGCTTCCAGGTTAGAGACACGCTCCTCATCGATCGCCATGGAAGGATCGACTTGCTCTGATACCAATTGATATGGATGTTCACGTTCAAAAGCTCGAGTACCTGGCCTAAGACCAGGTCGGGTTGAGGAGGACGCCGTCGGAATTCGCCGACGCCCTATTTTGATAATGGCTATACGGAGCCACCGACCGGATTTCGACGGTGCGCCTAACACTTGGTTTGTGGCAACAAAACGTGCCTTCTTCTCCTGACTCTCCTTTATTTATAATAATCAGAGCACCTAAACATGGAAACTACTAAATATAGAAATTGCTAATCATAGGAAGATAAAGAAAGAAACTTCTCTAAGCATGGAAAGATAAAAAGGAAACTTCAAGCCACCAATCACAAAGAGCCCACAAATCTGGTTGATCCCATTTTGGACCTGACCCTTTCTAAAGTAAACCCTATCTGGTTTGGACATATCAAAGAGGATGTCGATGATAATGATATGTAGCAGGACATGATGGTCTGATCTAGGGAACAAATAGCGAGCCTTCAACTGACAAATTTGAGAAAAAACTTTCTAGTGATAGCGGTGAAAATAACATTTTTCTTGTATCTGCCTTTGAGGTGAAATGAGTTACATTATTTTTGCAGTCATGTATATTGTGATCATGTACTACGTTCTTGTGGAATTTTCCACTTTCGTTTCCGTATCCGCTCCGTTCCGTTCCACATCCGTTTTCGTTATTATTCGTTTTCGTATCCATTTCCGGGGTTTCCGATTTCGTTTCCGTTACCGGTAAAAGATGTGGAAACGGAAACGAAACGACCATTACCGATCGTTTTCGTTCCGTTTTCATCCCTAACTGTCATCACCCCGAGATAATTATCCAGATCTCGGCATAGTAGCTAACAAAACATCAGGAGACCCAATACTTTATCAGTTACTACGCCGTGTTCAGAGCGTTACAACAGAACAATAATTAGATACTAAATGAAAATATATTCATACCAAGCCACACAGGGCTATATGTCCATTACATAATTATACATCTGATCTCTGTACAACAAAATATAATAAGACTATCTAAATTACCCTGAATACCTCCCCCACATGCTGATATGGCCTATAAAATCCCCTAGCCCTCTTGGTAAAAGTCGTAGTAGTAGTAGTAGTAGCCCTTGGGTGGATCCTCCTGAAAGTCCTGGTACTGGCCCTGGGGGTAGTCCTCACCCCACGCCTCATATGTAGATCCATCTGACTCATCTTCTAGAAAAAGAGGATTTAACAAGAGTGAGTACAGAGTACTCAGCAAGCATTAATAACAAATACAGGAATGAATTTTTTCTTTGATACAACCAACACTTACCTTCCCTCAAAATCCATTTGTACTGAAATTAGGTTTTTGGTTTTATTTAAGAGTGGCTATTTTTAAATTTTAAAATCAGCTACAAGCACTCATATATGAGGCAGACTTAGCTTTCGTAGCCTCCAATTCAGAAGACAGGCTTGAATTCAAGATTTGACCCTGCGCAGGTTCGTACCGCTTTACCCATAGCGACCTCATCTTGTGAGGTTCTAGAACACTTATCACTAATCCAACATTTGATCTTCAACCCCGTACTCGAGAGGGGATCCTATCCAAGGCCATCCCACCAACTCGCAGATGCAGTTGTACCCCGACCTCCAGTCGGGAGTAACTCCACCCGTGGCAATTATATATATCCACTTCAGCTGCAGTCTCGTCCGGGCCTCCGGCATACCCAGACTTTTGCTTCTCATAATTACCCTTACCCAATGTGGAGATCATAATATCTTCATAGCACAACCTTTTCTAGTAGCGATTCATCTCACTATGGTTGATACTAAAGTACGGTTCATTGCCCGAGTGTAGTTGTTTGACCTTATATTATAGCCTATGTAGAGGGCCCCACCGGCATAGGCATCAACCCGCCGTCTTCTCCGGCTCCATCTACCCACCATACTTAACGCTAAAAATCGCATCCACGACTCCATTCGTGGACGAGCTAAACATCATTTCAACCATTCCATTTACCATCTCAACATCTCATTCACAACACCTCTTTCCATCCAAATCCGATTTAAAGTTTTCAATTGCAATATAAGATTTTCAATGTAGTGATGATATGTTTAGATATATGAAAGCATTTAAAAGCATTGGTAAAGGTGATCAACAGGAATCTTGCCTGGTATAAAATCGAAATGTACAGCCTCGCCCGTATTCTGAGTCTAGCCGACTAGAAGGTTCAGGTCAAGTCCTAAAATCATAAAGCATTAATCTTGGCAATTAATGTGAACGTTTTATTTTGGCGTCCAAACGTTTTCTGATCTGTCGTACATTTTTATCTTGGCACATTTTGAGGTGATACATTTTCTTTACAACAATTTGGATTTCTGAACTTCAATTTGGTATCATATTTTATTTAGAGATATATTATAGTCGTTATTTTCATTACTACAAATTTGCAACTTCTTATATGCTTCATTACTTATTTGAATAATCTTATTGGCTATGGTCTTTGGATTTTCGTTGGCGAACCGCGAGCTGGTCAAACAAACCAACGTGGTTCGTGGCAAACAGATCATTTTTCTATTTTTCCTACTTTTTTTCTTTTCTCTTTTCTTTTCTCCTTTTACTTTTCTTTTTCTTTCTTCTCCCTTCCCCTTCTCTTTTCCTTCTGCCTTTTCTTTTCTTGGCCAACAGTCGCTCGATCCTCTCGGCTGCTTCGCCCTCTCCCTTTTTCCCTCTAAACCGAGCAGCTCAGCCGCCTCTCCTCCTGCCTATTACTTCTCCCGGCCGACCTCACCTCTTCTCCTCTGCTCCCGATTCGGCCGAATCCTGTGGCTTCTCCCCTACGCTACTCCTCTCCACCCCTGCTCGGCTTCCTCTCCTCACAGCTCCGGCTCTCCTACTCTCCTACTGCCGAGCTCCCTCTACTCTACTCGGCGGCTGGCCCGGCCCGGCCAGCTTTTCCTGGCGCACGCGGCTCTGGCTGCAGCTGCGTCGGCCTGGACCCGACCACAGCCGCTCGGCCCGGCCTTACTCTGGCCTTGGCCGGCCTCCACTGGCCTGCGACCTGTTGTGGCTAGCCTAGCCGCACCCTTTGTTCTACTCCTTCTCTGGCTGCTCTGGTTGCTAAACTAGGGTTTACTACCCATTTCATTTTATTGATGCTTTTGCTTTGTTCCTTTACTGGTTAATGCTACTGTCTAGCTAGATTGGGGGGTCTATGATGATAAATCGGTTGGGGTCTCTGGATGATGGCGATGAGTGACGACAGTGATTTGATCCACACGCCAGGGAAGTGTGAGGTGAGGACAGGACGCTCTCATGGCCCTAGGGTTGCTCAACCCACTGAAACCACTAGGGTCTAGCCCGATCTACTGGCTACCCTACCCCATTAGCTTGCTACTGGCCCGATCTACCATCTGTACATTCTACCTTGCACTGTTACTAATACTACCTCTACTGGTAAATGCACCTGGGGTTCGGTTGATGGAACTAGCTGGATGCTGATGGTGTTGATGTTGGTGAAGAAGAGGCTGGTATTGGCCTCCTTCTGGATGCTTCCTCCTTGCCTTCTCTTCTGGATGCTCCTTCTTGCTCTTCTGGACTCCCTCTTGGCCTTCTCCTCCTCTTGGCAGCTCTCTGGTTCTTGGGTGAAGGAGAGTGGCTATGGCTATGCTTGTTGTGCTCTCGGTTTGTGTGTGAGAAAGGGGAGTGAATGAGCTGTGTGTTTCCTGTGCAGTCGGCTGGCTCTTCGCCGGCTTCCTTTATTTACTTTTCAATGTTGGCACATTTACCATCTTGCCCTTGGGTTTCTTATTGCCCTTACTGGTTCTATGGGCATGGAGATCATTGCTCACACTTTTTACTAACGGTACCCGCAACCGTACTAGGTAAGATCCTAATTGTCGAATTATGAACCCCGATCTAGCGAGAGGTGCCGATCTGGCCCCCGGACAGATCAGGTATATCGATGAGCGATACCTTCACTGCGGGACTGACGGCAATTCTCAAATTCGTTACATTTTAATTATCTTACCTAATCACTTTTATTGCTTGGTTAGTTATTAATGCTTTTATTTAACCCTGATAACCGCCGGGTTATCACAACTTACCCCCATTAAAAAGGATTTCGTCCTCGAAATCCACCTCACCTAAAGAGATGCGGGTAAGACTCCCGCAGATCTTCTTCCTTCTCCCACGTAGCCTCTTTCTCCGTGTGGTGCTTCCACTGAACCTTGCAAAACTTGGTGGTCGCCCTTCTGAACTGATGTTCTTCTGTGGCTATGATCTTGAGTGGAAGCTCTTCATAGGTGAGATCTAGTTGTAGAGGGATATCAAGGTTTGGCATTAATTGAGAAAGTTCCCTAAGACAGGCTCTAAGCTGGGAGATATGAAAGACATTGTGGATTCTAGACAGCTGATGAGGTAATTCTAGTTGATATGCAAAGGTTCCTTTCTGTTCTAGAATCCGAAATGATCCCACATAACAAGGACTGAGCTTCACATTTATTCCAAACCGATGTACTCCTTTCATTGAGGACACTTTTAGAAATAAAGGGTCTCCCGATTGGAATTTTAGGTTCCTCCTACGCTTATCAGCGTAGCTCTTCTGTCTACTCTAAGCGGTCTTTAGTCTTTCTTGAATCAGTTTTATTTTCTCATCATTTTGACAGATCAACTTTGGACCTAGTAATGACTTTTCTCCCACTTCATACCAACAGATCGGGGATCTACATCTCTTACCATACAGAGCCTCAATGGGAGCCATCTGTATACTCGCTTGATAGCTATTGTTTTAAGCAAATTCGGCGAGATGGAGGTATTTATCCCAACTTTCCTTAAAATTCAGCACACATGCCCTCAGCATATCTTCCAAGATTTGATTTACCCTCTCGATTTGTCCATACTTCTCAGGGTGATAAGCAGTACTGAATTTAAACTTAGTTCCCAAGGCAGTTTGGAGACTTCACGAGAAGTTAGAGATGAAAATGGAACCTTTATCAGATGTGATAGTTTTGAGAACTCCATGTAGGGTGACTATCCTTCCAACATAGATTTCAGCTAAGTCTATGAGCAGAGTATTTCTGATTTGTGGCAACAAAGTGAGCAGATTTTGTGGCAATAAAGCTCTGTGTCAACTTCCGTTCCGTTCCTCTTGTAAGGGCATATATCTGCATAGTTCATGTCAAAACAAAATGCTTTAGAACGGTGTTGTTAAGTGTACTCTGCTCGCTAAGTCTCTCATGATACTACCAGTAAATTTCACAATCGAGGCGAATCAACCAAGACAACAAATATATTCAATGACTGATTTGGAGTGATGATGCAGCACATGAGAGTGGTATGTCAAAACTGCGCAAGCAAACAATCACTTACTCATGTAAATTTGTAACTAGTTAGTAGCTAACTGGAGCAAGCACCAACAGATATTGTCTAGACTCTATATCTTAGGATGTTGCAAGTCACAGCAACATTTTAGTCAACCTAGATGCTAATAGCGTTTTGGAACAAACACAGACGGAGCCAGCTAGCCTAGCAAACATGAGGGAACATTCAACATTCCACGGATTCAAGTGTGGTTTCTAGCTTGTACGGACCGAGGTGGGTGTTGACGCGGCAGTCCGTGTCGCGGATGGACTCGCCGCAGACGGGGCATGCCACCCACTCCGCGCCGACGCCGCCGATCCCCCCGACGACGAACCAGCAGCCGCCATGCCCGCGGCCCCGTCGTCGGCCCGGAGAAAACCGGAGAGACGTTAAGAGTCGGATAGACGAGATCGGTGGAATCGGCGGTGCGTTGGGTGAGTCTGGGGGTCTGGGGTTTTAGACTTTGACCTGATGGGAGGTGCAGGGGGAGGGGGTGAGAGGACGAGGGCGAGGGAGCGGCGGCGCCGGCCGATGAGGCGAACCAGGCTCTCCCGCCCGGTCAGCATGGCCGCCGGCGGCGGGGAGGCGGAGTGAGGAGGAGGTAGCGGCGCGCGAATGGTGTGGCGCGAGAGGGGGAGTGGAAATGTGGAAGTGGTCACGGACTCGCGGTGTTGCCGGCTCCCGCCCCGCCACCGACAGTGCCACTGCGGCGCGGTTTTTTTTTTTCGGTTTTTGTATTTCGCGGTTAGAACAGCTGTTCAGCGTGAGCTGGAACGTTAGATGGGTTTTCGGGTGCACCGTGTGGTCCGTGCAGGTTAACAAACCTTGCAGGTTTCTTGCACGCTGTTTTTGACTTCCAGACCAGCTAAAATCTGCTAGACTTACTCTGATCATATGCACATTACATTTACCGTTTATAACTTTTAGAACCTTTTTATTTAATTCGATCTGTTAAGTGATTTTTATGGTGTTATATTTTTTAACCAACTTTTTGTTTATAAATTTAGTGAATGTTGTCCATGTCCTCTATACCTATAAGTACATAACGGAGGCTATTGTAGATTATAATAGAAAATTAAAAGTTTTTTAGTTGTGTCTAATGGAAAGTGCATGAAAACTAAAACTGCTATGATGATAATATACATTTGGCCATACGCAAAAGAAGATGTACGTTATGTACTAAACGAGAAATGTACAGCCTCCACTGAATTTGATCTTTAGTTTGATTTTGCATTCACGATATCTACTTTTTTCCAAAAGTTGTAAAAATAGGTGTTTAGCATAATTATATACTACATTTTAAAAATAGAGCTTTAGTGTTTCGACTACTCCATTATAGCAACAGTATATTGCCATAATTTCTCTGCAATATAAACTAAAGTAAAAAAAGGTTGGGTATAAGTAATTACATCAAAATCATTCATTACAAACGCAAAAGTTTATTTTCTATAGGGCTTGTAGAAAAATATACAAATTGGACGTGAGGCATTCTGGCATTAGTAAGGGTACATATTTTTCTGTCTTTGCATACATTCCTAAAGAAGTTTATGAACAATGTAATCAACGAGAAGTAAGCTGCGTTTCTAGGTCTCACTTTTTGAAAGATACGGCGTGAGCTCCCTATGCATTACTCAAAAGTTGGTACCAGGGGCGACACGGGGAAAAGGAGAAAGGGGACATGCAATATTGAATGACACCTCGAAGGCCGGCGTTACAAGGGACTGTAGTAAAACCTACAAACAAAACTAACAATAGCAAATGCAATTTCCCCCTTCATCACCTGCTTCAGAACAGAAAGCAATCCTTCTTTGGACAATATCCTCACGTGCTCGAGAATACACACTAGATGGCATCAAATTGCTGTTGCTGAAAAAAAAATATATTCCACTCTTTCTAGATATTCCACGGTTGTAAGTTCAAGCTCCATTGATTTTGGTGATTAGTTTTATACTAATGTTTAATCTTTGCTTAATAACAAATCTAATGATTATGAAACTAACATGTTTATTGAGCTTTATTCTTTTTAGTATCAAATTTGGATAGAAAATAGAAACCCAATGTATGCACTCGTATTCACTCTATTATCTTAAATGCATACTTAAGATTCAAGTTAAAAGATAAACTTTTTCATTGCTTATATATTAAAGATGTGCATTATATTTCCAATTCCATATATTACATGGATGCATACATCTAGAGGAAGTTCGTACTTTTACTTGATGTTTCAATAGTATTGATTCATGTCTTCTTTTCAAATAATATAAAGGATCAAGACATTGAATCAAAACCTTGAGTATAGATTAACTTGCCTAGTTATAGTAGACTCATGGTATCTTAGGGCAAACTCCAATGCATTCTCAAACAGAACTGTGCATATTGATCCAAAGCAAATTATTTATATGCACAAGTTTTTTGTGGAGTTTATTCTGTTGTTGATGGTATTAAGAGTATTGATCCATTTCCATCACTCCAACATAATTTGGATCATTACTTGGTAATCATCAAAATGAGTATATGAAACTTGTATAGTTAATATATACTCGTGTCAATTTAAATGAAATTTAAATTGAATTCGGTTGTCTTTCAATCAATCAAAGAACGCTTCATCATGTGTTGATGGTGTTCCTTTGTTGATTAAGGACAAACGAAAAGCTCTTGAGTATAATGAAGCATTTGTTGCATCGATGTACTCAAGACACAATTAATCATTCAAATTGATTTGGGTTGTGCTTAATCGATCTTGGGGCATCCATTATGTGTTAATGGAGTGCAAATTAATGATTGAGACAATCATATTTGTTGGACTAACAATCTTTCATGAGTTGTGAAGTAGGTTGAGTCCAACGATAATAAATAATCGAAAAGAAGAAGTCATCATGTGTTGATAAGTTTAAAGGAGGTCCCGAAGTGAAGAGAAGAGAAGAGAAGATGAGGTTCATCATGTATTGATGAACAAGACGAGACTCGATCCTGGAGAGAAGAAGATTGATATAAAAAAAGCTCTAAGTGGATCGCTAGAGTCAAAGGTATAACTAGATAGGCTAAGGATGTGTTCTTAGTCTTTTTTCGGTCTCGGTGTTTGGTTGGGGAGACCGGGTTGCTAGTTAGGTTGCCGTACTATTAAGAGGGGTTGAGTCATTTAGCTTGAACTTCATCGTGTGTTGATGAACTCAATCTGGTTCACTCTAACTCACTCTCTTTTTTGGATTTTGCATTATCTAAATATTTGCATGTGTTGCAAATAAGTGAGCTCATGCTTGCTTTTTAAATTGAATCTTAATTGATTTGGTTTTTGCATGGGGCTATGGATTTGCATGTGTTGCAAAAAGGAGATAGCAATTTAGTTTAAGTGGTTTTTGCATGCAGCTAAGTTTTGCATGTATTGCAAAAGGAAAGGCTCATGCAACTTGATTTTAATGATTGTTGTTTGCATGGAGTTAGATATTTGCATATGTTGCAAATAGAGAGCTCATGCATCGGAGTTTTAGCTTGCGTCTTGATCATGTATTGATCATCACAAGGCTAAGATAGGTTTATGCTTTGTGTTTGCAAAATGAGTTTGTGCAAAATATGGTTTAATTGAATCTTATCTTGGAGCATGTGAATAGGGTTTACAAATGTGTTTTGCAAATTGTTTTGATTATGAATTCATCATCACATGGCTCGAGATTTGCTTTTAAGTGGTTGGAGTTGTTATTTACAAATGTGTTTTGCAAATGAGCTGGAGGTTATGGGTTTCAATCCTAGATCATGCGAATAGGGTTTGCAAATTAACTTGATCATGTATTGATCATCACATGGCTAAGAGGATTGATCTCGTAGGTTCTTGGTTTATTTGCAAATAAGTTGGAGTTTTTAATGCAATTCTTTGGAGCATGTGAATAGGGTTTGCAAATGTGTTTTGCAAATTGACTTGATCATGTGTTGATCATCACGTGGGTCAAAGAATCGATCTTTGATAGTTTGGAGAAAAGTTTTTGAGAAAAACTTGGTTTTCTCTCTGTTGGCCAGCACTACCGGGGCTTAAGGGCGGTACTACCAGAGGTGCGCTAGTACCGGCCCAAGCCACCGGTAGTTATTTTCCAGAGAGGCTGTTTTGGAGGTTGTAGGCAGGCAATACCATGACTAGAGGCCGGTACTACGCCTCAAGCGGTAGTACCGCCCCTACACGGGCGGTAGTACCAGACTGTCTGGGCAACGACTAGTTTTCTGACCGTTGCGCCAGAGGCCGGCACTACCGGCCCTACAGCTAGATTTTGTGTGGGAGGCTATAAAAGGAGTCTTGAGGGCTGGCATTTGTGTGAGGTGTGTTTGTGAGATATTTTGGAGGGGTTGTGCATGTGTTGCACTCTCTAATTTGGTTTTTGAGCTAAGAGCAAGCTCTAATTACATGTGTTACAATTAGAAGTAGATTGAGAGCCTCTTGTGCATGTGTTGCACTTGAGGAGAGCCTTGTGCATGTGTTGCACTTGGTGATCACCGTTGTACATGTGTTGTACTTGGTGGAGTTCAAGCTAGAAGGCTTGACTCTTTACTCTTGGTATTTACCGACACCTAGACGACGTGTGGAGGTGTCGTGCGCGATGAGCTTCTCAATGGAGGTTGTGAGAAGTTCGGACGAATTTGTGAAGATCGAAACTCACCTACCCGGAGGGGGAAAGAGCTACTACTAGTGGAATCGAGGCGGATGCTCAATT
This sequence comes from Otatea glauca, assembly GCA_036346275.1. Classification (NCBI taxonomy): domain Eukaryota; kingdom Viridiplantae; phylum Streptophyta; class Magnoliopsida; order Poales; family Poaceae; genus Otatea; species Otatea glauca. The sequence continues at coordinate 43,087,842 of CM070716.1, read as the reverse complement.
CTTGGAGTCAGTCCAAAATGGTTTGGGCTTGCCTCAACGTGTATTAGGCGAGACTGGCAAGTCTCTGAACACCACGGTAAAACATCGATTTTTATCTTTGTGTTTATTTGCAATTCTCTATTTAAATTGTTGCAATTTACATTCTTAGAATTAAATTGCTTGATTGTCTTTAGGATTGTATATTCTTGAATAGAGACACAATTAGCTAGTGCACTTAGTGAGCCTAGTTGTTTTAGGCCTTAATTGTCAAAACATTAGTTTATCGCTTTCGCATTATTTGTTGTTAAGGTTTTGTCATAAGGGTTCTTAGGCTAGAAATTAATTAGAAGAGAAATTTTTAAAAGCCGCCTATTCAACCCCCTCTAGTCGGTATCCTCAATCTTTCAACGGTTCCACCAAGAAATTATAACCGCTTCATCTCTATCGAAAATCATACATACGTTAAACGGGGGTGTCTAGGGAGCACCTAAGTATTTCTCTTGTTAATAGCGCTCAAATTTTGAGCCTTCAATCTAGATCTAATTGATGAATCAATTTGCCTCTTCTCCTCACATTTTAGTACTCTACAGGCAAAACAATTGAGTGCTTGATAAAAAAAAAAACACTGAGTGTCACTTAGCAACTCCTATGTTAAACATCTCAAAATAAGGTTAGCATGTTTGCTGAAAATACAACATATTCACTTTACCAGATCCATTCTACATGATTTCATTAAAATCAGGCTTCTTGACATGTCCAGTCGAATGATTGACACAAAAAAAACTATATAAAAAATACAGCTAAAAAAAGTTGGCTTCTGAAGAAAGTTCCATGATCCATCCGCTCAAAAAATACAAGGAACACGTCACTTCACCGAGAACAAGAACATAGGATTAGGGACACACAGACACAGTACTGTGCCCCTTGCAAAAATATCATCGGTGCCATGGCCCATGCCTTCTAGAGAGCCCCTCTGTAGCCTCATCCCCTCGCCTAGCCCCGTCGCTGTCATCCCGTTTCCGGACCGTGCTTGGCGTCTAGAACCTCATTTAGCCGCACGGCAGCACAAGAGGCAGAGAGAGAGAGAGAGAGGGCAGCAGCAGCAGCAGCAGCAGCAGCGATTCAGCGAAAGGACGCGCCGTGTTGCTCACTTGCCCTTCTCCCCTCCACACGTTTGCTCTCCTTCCGATCCGCAGCTCAGCAGCAGCTGCAGCCGCCGCCGCCGCCGACACAGCTCCTTCCCCATCCCCGCTTCCCTTTCTGTCCTCTCGCTCCCCGCTCCAGCCCTCCCCAATCCTCGCCGCCTCGATCCTTATCCCGCTCCTGGTGGCTGCTCTGCTCCCGCTCCGCTTAGAGTGCGGCGCTTGCTTCTCCTCGCGAGGTGCGTGCCTGTGACCGTCTGGGCCTTTGTGTGGGTGTGTGTTTTTGCGCGTGTGATCTGAGTGGTTGGTTGGTTGGTGCGTGCAGGGAGCGGCGATGGCGGCGAGCGCGCGGGACGGAGCCGCGGCGGCAGGACACATGGTGGTTGACCATGACGGCGGGGCGTCGGACGGCGAGATGGACGTGGAGGTGGGCAGCGAGTACCAAGCCCGCGACGCCGACCGGAGGGACGGCGAGGGTGACGACGAGTACGCGCTGGTCGGTACGACGTTCCTTGGTGGTGGTTGCTTTGGTTGCTTTCGAGTTCGGAGATCTGAGCCGACGCGTGATGGTTCCGTCTAGGCTCTCGATAAATTATCAAAGGTTTCGTTTTCTTTATTGTCCTGCGAAATCGAGCATGGGACTGCGTAGGGATTAGCGGGTAGCCTGTCTCGACGAGTGTCGGAGCGAGCTCTTTAAAATTGCTTCATGGACCCAGGCTGATATTCGCTCCCAATTTTTGATCGCGAGCAAAAGTTGATGGTGTCGAGACTCGAGTCTCAGGCTTAGTTTTCCGGCGTGGTGGAACCGTGGAAGTTCTACTGCTAGGGTGAACCACGTGGTAAAGCACGTGTGGTAAAGTAGTAAAAAACAAGCAGTCGATTGTTTTCTTACGACAAAGTAGAAAAGGTTAACTTGCCATCTACAGAACAGCTATATTATGAAAAACGCGTAACCTACTTATTCAAGACGCATGTTAATCGCAGGGCGAGCTTTAGTCCAGTGATATACTCCCTCGGGTCACAAATGGTTGTTGTTTTATACATAGGTATAGTCAAAACTTTGACTCTCAATATCTTTTAAAATATTTAAATTGGATATATGAAAATCATATACGTAGATTTTTCTCGAAAAGTACTTTCATAATATTATAATTTTATTAGGTTTTATAAATATATTATAACAAAAATTAGTGGTCAAAGCTGTGTTTTGAAGTCCGTGTCGATGTCCAAAACAACAACTATTTGTGAACAGAGGGAGTAATCAAATAACTGTATAGAGCTGCTTTTAGTTCCTGGGTAGGTTACATGGCTGAATTTTCCACATTTAGTCATTGGCTACACAATTCTTTATGATAAAAGGAGGCTTGATATCAGCGGTGCTTGTGGAGCTGATTAGTTTTGCCCAATCATGCAGCCCTAGATTGCTGCTACCTAGTTGTGCTTATCTTCAGCCAATAATGACCTGGCATACCTCTCTCTCTGTTAGGTCGTTTTCATACCAGGGATATAGTGCATAATTTTCTATGCCCATCTTGGCCCGGCATTGCAGATGCATTGTTTCAGTGATGTTTGAATTGGCTAAGACCATAGAACAGGAAACATGATTTTCTACTAGGAAATAGGACTGATGTCTTGTCCTTGTTAATCAGAGTCGGGCCAATTTACCTTTTGAATTAATTGCAGTCTGCTGGGGCCATGTTTGACATATGCATAAGAACTGTTTAGTGCTTATGCGGCTCTACATGAGCTTATCAATGAAAGATTTTTTTTTTGAATTATTTGTGTTGTTTCTCTGCTCTTTTCCATATTTTGAAACCTAAATAGAAGACATGTTGAATTTGCTTCAAATCTTAAGATTGTTCAGGTCTACTTGTTCATTTTTTTTTAGTTAAGAGTCTATTGATAATTGGCTATTTTCTACAGCTCACTAGGATAACTGACACATCAGCAGCTGAAGCAAGGGCAGGAAAGGATATACAAGGTATACCATGGGAGAAGTTACAAATAACCAGGCAGGATTACAGAAAAGCTAGGTTGGAACAGTACAAAAACTATGAAAACTTCCCTCAGTCCGGAGAGCTCATGGATAAGGTCTTAAGCACCATGAAGTTGTATTTGTCAATGTTTGGATTTTTGTTGTAGATAATCAAATTTCCTAAATATTTTTTTATATAATATTTTTAGTTGTGCAAGCAAGTGGAGAAGAGCAGCAAGTATTATGAATTTCAGTACAACACTAGATTAGTGAAACCATCAATTCTCCATTTTCAGGTGAGTTGCATTCTGTCTTCCGTTTGATGCAGGATGTGTAGTACTAAGTATATTTTTTTTCATGAGCAAAAGTTGATAAGCTATTTCCCTTCATTCTTGTTAGCGTTTATTGTGCTTTCTTCGTGAAGGTGTTACACTTCATTTAATTGTTTGAGTATCTTCTATGTCTTATTTGTATACATATTAGTAAGAAGTTTGAAAAGGAAAACTTAGTTCCAATTTTTAGTGGGAGCACTGTTTCAAGGATGACACTAAAATGGTTTTATTTCAGAATGGTATCGAAATATTGCAAATGAAATGTTGTACTTTTCACATGAAACTGTTAAAAGAATGTAATGATGTCAGGTATAACCCCGAAAATGAAAAATAAAGGTTACAGTGGTTTATATAAAGCGCTGTTTTAACTGTGGCTTGATATAAGTAATCAATGGTGTAAATTTAATATATTTGTCTGCACTGCATTACTGCCAGCTTCATTCTCCACTATAGAGGCCAGTTGAGTGTATCTTGCCTTGCCGTATGATTCCCAAGGCTGCTCCATGCTGACTACCTTTTTCTTTCTGTAGCTTAGGAATTTATTGTGGGCAACTTCGAAGCATGATGTCTATTTCATGTCAAATTCCACAGTAGGCCACTGGTCATCATTGTCTCACAGTTTGTCAGAGGTTCTCGATTTCTCAGGGCATGTTGCTCCAGCGCAGGTTTTCTTCTTTTTAATTTCCTGCTTGCAACCTTCTGATCAAATATCCACATTTTCTCATTAATACTTTTACTCCCAAGTTTGATTTAAGACCAACAATGCAAGTCAAATGAGTTAATTGTTGGTTACGCAGAAACATCCTGGCAGTTTACTAGAAGGGTTCACTGGGGTTCAAGTTAGCACACTTGCAGTGAATGAGGGTTTATTGGTTGCTGGTGGTTTTCAAGGAGAACTAGTTTGCAAGGTAAGATGTTAGCCATTGTTAGTGTTACTGTAACTTTCACTCAAACTAGCTTTACCTGCTGCATTTTTTTTCTTTCAGTTTTATCCTATTCATGCTCTGTATTTCATATAGTTGAGGTTATACAATGGTTGATGGAAGATAAAAGTGAAAACATCCTTAGTCTCCTTTTGTTCTTCATCTGAGATTTAATTTATGAACGGCAGGCTTTCTTTATTTTTTCTTCAATGAAGTTCCTGATTTAAAATAAAGGTTAAATCATGAATAGCAGGCTTACATGCTCAGCATTTCTCTCTCTTGGTACAGGTTTTAGGAGACCATGATGTTAAGTTCTGTACACGGACTACTTTAAGCGACAATGCTATCACAAATGCCATAGATATACACAGATCCACAAGGTAAAAAAGTTACTTGTAGATATCTCTCTGAAGATATACATTTTGTTGTAGAGATCTAAAGGCCTACAAAATACCCATGTAGTGGAAGCTTGCGCATTACGGTATCCAATAATGATTGTGGTATTCGTGAATTCGACATGGAAAGATTTCAGCTCTTGAATCACTTCCGTTATAACTGGCCAGTGAACGTAAGTCTCTCTCTTCAAGATCCACACAAAGATTTCTGGTTCTTTCACCGTTGTTTGAATGTCCCCCTTACTTTGCTCTCTCCCACAATGGCAGCACACATCTGTGAGCCCAGATAGGAAACTTTTGGCAGTAGTTGGAGATGATCGGGATGCTCTTCTCGTTGATTCACAAAATGGGAAGGTATTTGGCTAGTATATGTTTGTTCTCAGCTATTGTTTTTTTGGGATCTCAGTTATTGTTATTATATTGATTCATTTTTGTCATTGTGTACTAATAAAGTGAGATTTAACACCTTAATTATATTTATGACTATATTGAAAAGGTATCTTGGTGCACTTTTCTCACCCCTCTTCTATTCCTGCTGTGGAGAAGGATCGGAAGGCATCAGACCTTCTTGTCTCTCCATGCATAGGGCATTTAAGTCCTTCATTTTACCTTTATCTTTATAAGACTTTGCCGGCCCTTGGTTTGTGTCTTGGTTTTTGTCAAAATTAACATATCATGAAACATACTGTTCAATGGCAAGGCCTAGTTTGGACTTTGGAGAAATTACAATCATGCCTGTTATCTGGACAGTAGCATCAGCATTGAATCTTTGTTCTGTGCAGGTAACCTCTACCCTGGTTGGCCATCTGGACTACTCATTCGCTTCGGCATGGCACCCTGACGGGCGCACCTTCGTGACCGGGAACCAGGACAAGACCTGCCGCGTCTGGGACGTCCGAAACCTCTCAACTTCCCTCTCGGTCCTGAGGGGCAACATTGGGGCGATCCGGTGCATCCGCTACTCCTCCGACGGCCGGTTCATGCTCTTCTCGGAGCCCGCCGACTTCGTGCACGTCTACGACGCTGCGTCGGGCTACAGGAAGCGGCAGGAGATTGACTTCTTCGGCGAGATCTCCGGGATCTCGCTCAGCCCGGACGACGAGTCATTGTTCGTGGGAGTGTGCGACCGCGTCTACGCCAGCTTGCTGCACTACAGAATGACCCATGCGTTCGAATACCTGGACTCGTACATGTGAATCAAGAAAGAAACCTGGTGTTCAGTTGGGTGTGTTGGCTTTTAGCCCCGTGTAGGTCACTGGCTTCGGTGACGATTCTGGTGTGCGGTTCAGGGAATGTATCCGCCTGTTCAAGTGCACTAGTCTGTCCAATGTGAGTCTGCCTTGTGAATAGTTAAGTTTGCTAGTAAATCGTGGTATCCGGGACCAATAATGTCTGAAACACATAAGGCAAGAGTAATTTGTGTTTTGAATGGTTAGTTCCAGCCTCCAGTACGCAAATGTACCTCGCAGCCAATTTGTTGGTTGGCATCTCCAGTTCTCCATTGAATGGCTGTTAGACGTGGTACGTCGGAGTGATCATTTTATGGTTACTTAGGAGACGTGTCAAATCAGAACTTACCTTTGAAACGATAGAATCTGAACTTTGGTAAGAACTGTTCGAACCTGCGAGGAAAGATTTTGCAATATCATTCGTGGAAGCTAATGTTGCCAACGTCCTTGGAAAAGCAGCGACACTGTTCCGAGGTTCCTACACCAATTGGACGGTCAAAATTATAGTTTGCATTTTTCATATTCTCTCTCTACTTTCTACTTGGGTAGTGTTAGGATCCGAATATGCAAATTCGAACCCTCTATGTATAATTGCACTAGTCTAGAATCAAGCTAATACACACAGTGAAAATAGTGACGATAACACATCCATATCACGAGTCAAATAATATTAATTAAGCAAAATATACTGGCCTTATGGTCAAACATTACAAATAAACAGCCTTATGGCTTGAGTTCAATAAAGCAGCAGCGAAAACAAAATAAACAGCAGCAGGATAAACTCATTCATTTGCCCAACATGCAATCAACTGGGGTATGCGTCCTAGTAATCCGGATCGCCTTCATCGTAACCACAAGCAAAGAACTCGTAATCACCTTCTGCTTCTACGCAATCTTCTATGGAAAAGTCGGAATGTGGTAAAGGTGAGTACAAAATATACTCTGCAAGTCTTGAAAACATAATGCATGATAACTATATGCAAAGCTAAACAATTGAAGGTTTAGTATGGCTCATTTAGCGTAAAACAATATTTAAACTTTCAATTCAACTAGTAGTTTCGTAAATCATCAATTGACCAAAACTAGTTATAATAATTGAATTTAATATGACAGCTATAACAGGTTCTATCTACCTGACTGGCTCTATCTACCAAACTATAACCCGAAAGTTTCATCTACTGAAAGCGTACTTTGCCCGCCCTTAACCGTGGGCACGGCTACTTAAGTAGTTTTAACTCTACAGAGTGTGTACAGCTTTACCCATAAAACATGATCGTCTCTTGTTGCCAAGATTAATAACACACTTCCTTTGGTGTGTTGGCAACTGTAAGATCAAAGATGCCGACTAGAGGGGTGTGAATAGGCGGCTTTAAAAATTTTCTCTTTAAAAAACACGCTCTATTGATCCCTATGACAAAACCTAAATGATAATAAATGCGAAAGCGATAAACTAAGGTTTTGATAAATTAAAGCCTAAATCAACTAGGCTCACTATGTGCACTAATTAATTATGTCTCTAACAACAATTTGCAATCCTAAATATAAGCAAGCAATCAATCAATCAATTCTATGAACATAAATTGCTTGAATATAAATAAAGAATTGCAAACACAAAGAGACACGATATTTTTTACCGTAGTGTTCAGAGACTTGCCGGTCTCCCCTAATCCACATTGAGACAAGCCAAAACCAATTTGGACCGGCTCCACGAATTGAGCACCCGCCTCGATTCCACTATTGGTAACTCTTTCTCTCTCCGGGTAGGCAAGCTCCGACCTTCACAACTTTGCCAAACCTTCTCACAATCTCCTTGAGAAGGTCACCGTGCACGACGCCTCCACACGCCGTTTAGGTGTCAGTAAACACCAAGAGTAACAAGTCAAGCCTCTTGCTTGATCCTCACCAAATGCAACACATGCACAAAGATGCTCAATCCGTCTCTAGATGTAACATATGCAACTAGAGGCTTCTCTCCTTACTCACAAAGTGCAACATATGCACAATGTAGAGGAGTGGCTCATACTAGCTCAAGAGAATGCAAATCAACACCAAAGAGATTCTACACAAGAAACTCTAAATCAATTTCTTCTCAAATCACTCAAATATGGCTCTATGAGCTCTTGGAATTTTGCTCTCACAAGAATACCTCAAATGGGTGCTAGAGCAGCAACAAAACCCTCTTAGCTCAGCCTCTTTTATAGCCCCTCAAGAAAACTAGCCGTTGGGGGCAAAATGCCCAAAAATCAGTAATTTTTGGTACTAAATACACTGAAAATAGCCATTGCTATAGTACCCCCGGTACTACCGCCATGTAAATCCCGGTAGTACCGATATTTTTCGCCCCAAAAACTCAAAAACACGTCTCTATAAAATAACTACCGGCCTTCTGGAGTGGTACTACCGCTGGAGCGGTACTACCGCCATGTAAAAGTTGGTAGTACTACCACTGTGTAAATCCCGGTAGTACCACTGTATCAGCAACTAAAACGGTTATAACTTTTTACTTCGAACTCCGATTTAGGTGATCTTGGACTCTATGCGAAGCTTATCAAGAGTGCTACAATTTTCACCCATTTTCAAGATTTAAGCAACCATAGATATATTTAAATATCACAAAAATAAAGGCTCTAATGATCACATTCTCTGAAGAATATGTACCGACAACTAAATAGCGGTATTACCGGACCAGCGGTAGTATCGGTCTTTGAACCACGGTAGTGCCGGAATTCAAACTCAGAGAAAAACACACTTCTGTAAAATAACTACCGCACAAATGCCGCGGTACTACCGGACCTACGGTAGTACCGACTTTAACACAGCGGTAGTGCCGGCCTAAGGAATTTTCCAAGAAACACATTTTCTGAAAAATAACTACTGCTCACATGAGCGGTACTACCGAACTTCGGTAGTACCAGCCTCACCACGACGGTAGTGCCGGTCACAGATCAAAAGTAAGATTTCACACAGAAATCTTCTTTTCAAATTTCAACAAAAAACCAACAAGATCAATTCTTGAGCCATGTGATGATCAACGCATGATCACGACACTTTGCAAATGCTAATCACATGCTCCCCAAGAATTGCATAAACTTCAACTTATTTTCAAAATGTATTTGCAAATAACAAATCCAAGCAAATGAACACCATAAGGAACAAACAAGACTTGTTGATTAGTCATGTGATGATCAACGCGTGATCTCTAACAATTTGCAAAACATATTTGCAAACTCTAGTCACATGCTAAGAAACCAAGTGCATGAGCTCTAACTAATTGCAAAATACATTCACAAATATTATCTCCATGCAAAGACCAAATCAAGCGAGTGTGAGCTAGTGAAGCAGGATTGAGCTATCAATATATGATGAGACTCAAGCAATAAGACTCGACCCCTCTTAATAGTACAGCAACCTATACTAACAACCCGGTCTCCCAACCAAACACCGAGACCTGTAAAAGACTAGGAACACATCTTTAACCTTATGCTAGTTATACCTTTGCCTCTAGCACATCCACTTGGAGCTTTTATGATTACCATCATCCTCTCTCCAAGTCGAGATCCTCTTTTGATGCTCATGAACGCACGATGACGTTCTTATCTTGTTTATCCATCTCAACCTTGGACTTAACCTATTTCAAACTCATTAAAAGTGTTAGTCCAAAACACACGGTTGCATAATGGATGCTCCCAAGATCTTTTGATCTTTTCCTTTGATGAATTACCCCAACCCAAAGACAATTGATTGAAAGATTAATTGTGTCTTGAGTATAGTAATGCAACCAATGCTTCGTATACTCGAGAACTTTCGATTGCCCTAGGATCAACACATGATTAGTTCTTTTTTAATTGAATGGCAATCGAACACAATTTAAATTGAATTTAAATTGACATGAGTATATATTAACTACACAAGTTTCATATACTCATTTTGATGGTTACTAAGTAATGATCCAAATTATGTTGGAGTGGTGGAAAGGGATCAATACTCTTAATACCATCAACAATAGAATAAACTCTATTAAATATGTGCATACAAATAATTGAACTTGAATCAATATGCACATATTCACTTTTTGAGATTGCTTTGGAGTTTATCCTATATTGCCATGAGTATACTACAACTACACAAGTTAAATATACTCAAGGGATTGTTTCAAAGTAATGATTCTTGATATAGAAAGATGAATTACATCAATACCATTGAGACATCAAGGTAAAGTATGAGCTCCCCCTAAATTTGTGCATTCATGTATATATGGAATTTGAAACATCGTGCACATCTTGAAGTCTAAATAATGGTAGAGTTCATCCTTTAACTTGAATCAAAAATATGCATCAAGATATCGTAAAATGAATATCAGTGCATACCTTGGGTTTTCTATTTTTCAATGAGATGAGACTAATCAAAGATATACTCAATAAAAGAGTTAGTCTCGTATTTAGATTTATCAATATGATCATGAAAATTATATCCAAGGAATGCAACAAGATATGATAATATGAACTCGAATGCACGCCTTTGATATTTTCACCTTTTTCATCCAAAAGAGACTAATAAGAGTTGAACTCAACAAAGAGTTAGTTTCATAAAAAGATTTTTTATTAATTAACAATTGAGACTAATCAATATTATGATTATCAAAAGAGTTAGTCTCAATATTGGATTTGTCATTAACACCAAAACCAAATTAATGGAGCTTGAACTTTCAACAGAGAGATTATGCCAAGGCTTTAACAATGTACAACCTCGCTGTTAACTTCGCTCGCTAAGGTTTCACCGTCGAAGGGTTCAATCTGCTCAGTCGAAAGCCTCCTCTTGCGCCTGTCTCCCTCTGACACACATCCACCAATTGGTGAAGCTAATAACGAGACACACAAATTAATTAGTTAGGTCATACCTATATAGAATTGTGGTTGTACAATAGTGCTCGGTCCATGGTAACACACGTTTCGGTCCTTAATTGACTAGAGCGGAACAATCACTTTACAAGGTCTCGTGCTTCCGGCACCCGCCAAATATACCATCCGCACCGGTCTAAACCATTTTTCTATTTCATTTCATTTAAATAACAACAACAACACCTATTACCGCAACTTCATAAATGAGTTTAAACAATGTTTGGAAATGATTCCCACTAATGGCGTAATACCGAAACGTTTAAGCTAGACTAAGCAATTCTACTGTATAGTGCTACTCTATTAACCATCATCAAAATAATATAACTAATACCAGCTAGGGTGACAAAGGTATATCATGATCAATGCTGATGAGGTCATAACAATTATGGAATTTAATTATACGCTATGCTTGAATTTAAAATACCTTGCATAAAAGTAAGCATGTAATAATTTGAAATAACATAAGTATTTTAGAAATTTGGGATCAATATAGTCAAGGAAGACTTGCCTCGGACTAGCTCTTGACTTGGTTTGGACTTTGGTTTTGAGTTGCCTCGACGCTCTGGTACACTCCCGATGCTTCAGCATCTACGTGAAACGAGAATGAACAATAAATAAATACAAACTAGAAAGCAAAAAAGCTTCAAAAATTAAATAAAATTCACCATTAAATAAATCTCAATTTTTCAAAAAAAATTAGGAACTAGAATCACCTCAATCGGAGTTCGTACGAGAGAGAACAAAATTTTTAAAGGTTTAAAGATAGGATTTTTGGATTTTTAAAATTATTTTCTAAAGAAAAATAAAAATCCAAATCACTGTAAAAGATCAGCAATCTGAATCTTAATTTTTTTAAAAAATTTTTATTATTATTATTATTTTCTTCTTAACCTTTTTTTTTTGCTTTCTCTGATACTCTCTCTCTTCCGCGCTTACCATCGTGTACTGTAGCATCGCTAGCTCTGAGCGCTGCTGTACCAGAGAATAGAGGGCACCGCTAAGACTTGCATGCATGCAACAGAGAGGCAAGGAAGCCCAAGGAAGGGGCAAGGCAAGAACAAGGCACGGCAGTAAGAAGGCCATGGCCACAGCGACGGCTCCTTGGCTTGCTGAACAGAACAAGAATCATCATACATATATTACGTCGCCTGGGATTCGAGGCCTCCCAGCGTGTCCGCGTCATCGGATTTGCAAAAAAACCCTACAGGAAATCGGAAATCACGGCGAGGCCCCGAGCGAACGGGGCAGAGCGAAGGATCCTGTGTTGGGAACTTTGCAGAAAGACCCTCGTGGTTCTGCGGAATTGTGTCCTCCTCGTCGCCTGGGATTCGAGGCCTCCCCGCGTGTCCGCGTCATCGGATTTGCAAAAAAACCCTACAGGAAATCGGAAATCACGGCGAGGCCCCGAGCGAACGGGGCAGAGCGAAGGATCCTGTGTTGGGAACTTTGCAGAAAGACCCTCGTGGTTCTGCGGAATTGTGTCCTCCTCGCATCGCCGTCCGTCTCGCCTCGGCTGCGCATCTGCAGCTCCGCGTGTCCCGTACGACGACTCTTGCGACGGCATGGAATTGGCCCTTCCGGAGCCTTCGAGGTCCTCCCGTTCCTTCCGGCTCGGGCGCCGCTACCGCCGGAAGATCTCGATGAGGCGCTCACCTTCTCCCTCTCTCCAGCTTGCCTTCGCCTGGCCGCATCGCCGCTGCCTCCGCCGCTTCTCCGCGCACACCTCATCCCTCGCGCCCTCCGCCAGTGTGTCCCGCTTGCCGCGTTCTCGCCCAATCGGGCGCCACCGTGTGCGCTTGCCTTGTTCCACCTCGGCCTCGAGCCTCTCGTTGTGTTCCTCCTCAATCCAATCTAGCCAGAGCCGCCAGCGAGTAGAGACTACGCAACTAACAGAGGCAAGGCAGGGAAAGCAAGGAAGGCTATAGAGGGCAAGGCAAAGGGAAAAGGCTCAACTCTGGCCGAAGGAAGCACAGAAAAGGTCACGACATGACAAACTCAAAGGCGGCCACGACAACGGTGGAGGGGCACGGATGGCGACGCAGCAACGCGATGAACGACGATGAACACCCTACGGTAAAACATAAAATCCGTCATCCACGGCGCACCAAACTTGAAATTGATTGAGAGGTTACCTTCACGACGACCGGTGACACGAAGTAACGTGAATGGTTTTGGAAGAGGAGATCCGAGGAGTCGGAAGATTGCTAGGGCACGTTGGTCGACGTTCGGTTCGCACTCTAAGTCTTGTGGGGCGGTATGACCACTCCTTAGAGGCTAACGGCTAAAAAACTAGCCGTTACTCAGAAAATCCGGTCATACCGGACCCTAAAAATTGCATACCCCTTCTCTGGAAAAAACACATCGAAATGACCCCGGTCATACCGGAGGCCAGTATGACCGGAGAGGGCTGGCCGGTATGACCGGACATCTACGAAAAAGCTCATAACTTTTTACTCCGAACTCCGATTTAGGTGATCTTGGACTCTATGCGAAGCTTATCGCAAGGGCTACAATCTCCACCCAATTTCAAGATTTAAGCAATAATAAATATTTTTAAATATCACAAAAACAAAACTCTAATGTAGTCATTCAAGTCTAAAATATGATTTTTCGAAATCCCTCACATAGACTTGATCAAGGGCATGATTACAAGCTAGAAAGAGTCAGTAAGATAAAATATTGAGCCATGTGATGATCAAAACAATTTTGCAAAACATATTTGCAAAATCTAATCACATGCTCCAATATCAAACGCATGAACACCAATATTTTGCAAAACACATTCGCAAATATAAATATTGTAAACAAGAGCAATTAAGATCATATCTTTGAGCCATGTGATAATCAACATATGATCAAACCAATTTGCAAACACATTTGCAAACTCTATTCACATGCTCCAAGATAATATTCAATTAAACTATATTTTGTAAAAACTCATTTTGCAAACACAAAGTATAAATCTATCTTAGCCTTTGTGATGATCAACACATGATCAAGTCACAAGCTAAGACTCTGATATATGAGGTCTCTATTTGCAACACATGCAAATATCTGACTCCATACAAACAACTACTTAAACCTACTTGCATAAGCTATCTCCCTTTTGCAACACATGCAAATCCATAGCTCTATGCAAAAACCAAATCAAGATTCAATAAGAAGCAAGCATGAGCTCCCTTATTTGCAACACATGCAAATACTTAGCTCATACAAAAACCAAATAAGAGAGTGAGCTAGAGTGAACCGGATTGAATTCATCAACACATGATGAAGCTCAAGCTATAAGACTCGACCCCTCTTAATAGTACGGCAACCTACAGTAGCAACCCGGTCTCCCATCCAAACACCGAGACCGGTAAAAGACTAGGAACACATCCTTAGCCCTAGCTAGTTATACCTTTGCCTCTAGCACATCCACTTGGAGCTTTTATGATTTCCATCATATTCTCTCCAAGCCGGGTGCTTTCTTCTTGTTCATTAACACATGATAAACCTTCTATAGCTTCACTTAACTTCGGGATTCATCCTTAAAGCTTATCAACACATCATGACTTCTCCTTCCTAATTCTTTATTTTCTTGGACTCAACCTACTTTACTACTCATGAAAGATTGTTAGTTCAACAAACACGATTGCCTCAATCATCAATTGCACTCCATTAACATATAATGGATGCCCCTATGATCGATTGAGCACAACCCTAATCAATTTGAATGATTTAAAGGTGCCTTGAGTACTTTGATGCAACTAATGCTTCATTATACTCAAGAACTTTCCGCTTGTCGTTAACCAATGAAGAAACACCATCAACATATGATGAAGTGTTCTTTGATTGATTGAAAGATAACCGAACTCAATTTAAATTTTATTTAAATTGACATGAGTATATATTAACTACATAAGTTTCATATACTCATTTTGATGGAAAGTAATGATCCAAATATATTGAGTGATGGAAAGTAATCAATACTTTTGAGGCCATCAGCTATAGAATAAACTCTATTAAATATGTGCATATAAATATTTGAACTTTGGAATCAATATGCGCATAATCAATCTTGGATAGCATTTGAGTTTATCCTATATTAACATGAGTATACTACAACTACACAAGTTAAATATACTCAAGAGATTGTTTCAAAGTAATGATCCTTGATATAGAAAGATGAATTAGATTAATACTATTGAAACATCAAGGTAAAGTATGAACTCCCATAAATGTGTGCATTCATGTACATATGGAATTGAAAAGATTATGCATATCTTAAGGTTTAAATAATGGTAGAGTTCATCCTTTAACTTGAATCCAGAATATGCATTAAGATATCATAAAATGAATACGAGTGCATATCTTGAGTTTTCTATTTTTCAATGAGATGAGACTAATCAAAGATATACTCAATAAAATAGTTAGTCTCATATTTGGATTTATCAATATGATCATGAGTATTGTATCCAAGGAATGCAACAAGATATATAATATGAGCTCGAATGCATACCTTCGATATTTCCATATTTTTCATCCAAAAGAGACTAAAGAGAGTTAAGCTCAACAAAAGAGTTAGCCTCATAAAAGTATTGTCATTAATTAACAATTGAGACTAATCAATATTATAATAATCAAAAGAGTTAGTCTCAATATTAGATTTGTCATTAACACCAAAACCAAATTAATGGAGCTTGAACTTTCAATCTCCCCCTTTTTGATGACTGATGACAAATCCAAGCTTAATAACCATATTTGGATGAAAATCATCATATTGAGATGATTTAAGCTATTTGAACATGTAAGCATACCTCTGAGCAATTTATGCATTAACAAATGTGAATGCATATGAGAGATTCATAGATAAATAATTCTCCCCCTTAACCAAATTAAACTCCCACAAACTCCTCAACCAAATGAAGTATTAAGCTCCTATAAATTCTCCCCCTTTTGGCATTAAACACCAAAAATAGAAAATGAATCCAAAAATGAGACTTTTTAGAGTATAGAGCTTGGCAAGGAAATACCACTTTGAAGAATAGGGAGTTTGGTAAGAATTTTTCCGAAATAAGGTCAAAATAAGATTGAAATAAGTGCATATGACCAATTTAAGTTCACAACAAATTTTAGAACAAATATCACTTGTAAATATTAAGAATTTTTAATAGGAACCAACATGAAAAGAGGTCGTAGCTTGAGTTAAGCATGAAAGAGATATTTGAAACACATTCAAATAAACTCCTTATTTTATTAGGCTTTTTAATTTGCAACAAACTCACAAAATGAGTTTTTTTTAGAGTCTAATAGCGCTTAAATGAGGAAAATATCCAAATGAGCTTCGAAATTTTCATGAAACCACTTGTAGAAAGTTTTAAAGAAGCATCACTTGTAATACCAGTTGAGGAAAACATAAAGCTTGTAAATATCAATGTTAAAGAGATACCACTTGAAATGCTCATTTTTCAATTGATACCACATGAAAAGATTGTTAATTATATTATTTGAAAGAGATACCACTTGTAAAATTTAGTTTGCATGTGGATACCACTTTTGAGAAAAACATTGATATTTGTTTTAAAATAATCTCATTTTCTCAAAAAGATCAAAACTATATGTCAATTTAAGATCAACTTGAGACCACGACATAGCTAAAAAGGAGAGCCTCTTTCAAACATGCAAAACTTGGTTAAACACGCTCTAAAAAGGATTCTAAGATAAATCATGGAGCTAATACATTTAAACATGCTCAAGTTTTGTTTTGAAAGGTTCTACTAATTTGAAGCCAATTTAAAGATTTGAAAACCACAAATATTTCAATAAACTAGGATTCATATTTTCAGATTTTGACATTTCATTTAAGCTTCAAAAGAGGGATGAAAAACTGCTCAAATGAGGTCAAACAAAACTGATAAAATTTGGTATCATAGAAAAACTATTTAGGATCAATTTTCATTATAATGACAACCTCAAATTATGATCTGATTTTGAGGTACAAAAATGACAAATCAGCTCAAAAACATGCAAAAGTCTGAATTTTCAGCATTTGATCAAAGAGAGAAAAGCTCATAACTTTTTCAAATGAAGTTTAAATTATTTGAAATTGTTCAAAAACATGATTTGGACTCCTAAGAAATGTTTCAAAAAATAATTTTCAAAAAATGAGTCTCCATTCAAAAGATATCTCAAATTTTGCATTGTAGGCATGATTTTTTACTTAAAGAGAAGAAAAATCAAAACTTTTTCAAATAAAGTATAAATGTTTTGAAATTTCCGAAAATTAACTTTGGACTAGTTAGAAGGTTTCTCAAAAATAATTTCCTCAAAATAAATTTTCTTTCAAAAGATATGGTAAAATGCGCTTTGTAGGCATAAAGAGAAGATGAATTTCTATCAAAAGCTCAAAATGCAATCCGGATTGAAATTTATGGAGATTTGAAATTTCATGACTTTGTATGAGTTAGAAATAATATTTAAAGCCAAAAATCATAAAGAAATCCAACTCAAATAACGAAACCCACAATATGCAAGAATAGGTCATTTTGGGTCAAATGAATGATTTTGGCCAAATTCAAATGGTTATAACTTTTGAACGGTTGGTCGTTTGAAAAAACTTTGAACTAAACAAATGCTTGAAATGACCAACCCTACGAGTTTTGTATTGATCACTTTTTCAAAAACTCAATAGATTTTGAATTATGATCCTATATGATCCATTTGAAGCCAACTTTGCTAATGTTTCTAAAATAGGGATTTTTACTCTGAAATCATTGTAAAATATTTGAAATACATATTTGAGAACTTTTATAAAGATTTTCACAAATATGAGCCTTTTAAACACTATTTTTTTATTTTTGACCAAAATGATACTTTTAAAGAGAACCATTTGTAAAACAAAGTCAAATTATTCAACAAAAAATTCAAATGAAGCAAGAAATAAGATGTAGAGATTCTAATTTTGTTTATGAGTCTAACATACCATTTTGAACCAAGATACTGCACAAGGTCCGGTCCAAAAGTAGAAACTCACAAAGTGCAATAGTATGACCATTATGAGTCAAGTATAGTTTTTCGGTGAGTTTAAAAATCAAATAACTTTTGATAGGTTGGTCTTATGAAAATCTTTTGAACACGAAATTTGTTAACAATGACCAACTCTATGTTTTTCGTTTTGAAATTATTTTCAAAATCATTTTACTTTTAATTCAATGAAAATTATAAGTTTAAATCTAAAACAAGATATTAGTAACTAGATTTTGGACATGAAAACTCATTTTCTTTTGAAATTAGATTTTGTAAAGCCAAAACCTTTGAAAAATATTTTAAAAGCATTTGTATACATTTTTCAATTAGTTTTTCACAAGATTAGTAATAGTTATTAAGATTTTTCACTTTTGGCTAAATGGCTTGATTTTGAAAAATATATATTAGCACTTATATAAATATGGGCACACATAGGGATGTGATATACATGGTTATGATTTAGCACTCCCCCTTAATGTGCCACTACTAACTTGCTCAAAATTTGCAATAACAAACAATTAAGAAAAAAGAGCCAGCACAACAACAAGCAAATTTAAATTGAATTTCCATGATAATGCATCTTAACCTACACAAGGCTAGAAGCTAAAGTAATCAATTTAAATACTTGTTACCTAAGATAGAATTGGCTCATGATTTAAGTGAACGTCTTCATACTTGGCTCCAAATTGCACATGATAGGATCATCTTCTTTTCCTTTAGTATGCCAAGTCTTCAATGCCACTCCAAGTACCTACAATTCTTTTAGGCACTTGTTGGTACCCAATTTTTGTTGGATCCAAAAATGTTAGTCACAAGAGATTTAAAAACCCAAATGACCCTACCATTATTGGTCTTAGGAGAACTAACACGACTAGCAATGGGTTTGCGATTATTATTCCTCCTAAGCAATCTATTGGAGTTGAATTGAGGAAACTTAGGAGGTCTAGCAAAATTCACAAACCCATTTCTATTTTGATCCTTTCTAAGCACATAATAATCATAATAATGAGGACACTTAGAGGATCTAGTAAATTATTTGCTATAGTTATTTCTCCTAGGCAAATTGTTTGTTATAGTTCATATTTTACATTGATGTTTCAATAGTATTGATCTAATTCATCTTTCTATATCAAGGATCATTATTTTGAAACAACCCCTTGAGTATATTTAACTTGTGTAGTTGTAATATACTCATGGCAATATAGGATAAACTCTAAAGCAATCAAAATTGATTATGTGCATATTGATTCCAAGTTCAATTATTTATATGCACATATTTAATGGAGTTTATTCTATTGTTGATGGTATTAAGAGTATTGATCTCTTTCCACCACCCCAACATAATTTGGATCATTACTTAGTAACCATCAAAATGAGTATATGAAACTTGTGTAGTTAATATATACTCATGTCAATTTAAATGAAATTTAAATTGAGTTCGGTTGTCTTTCAATCAATCAAAGAACGCTTCATCATGTGTTGATAGTGTTTCTTCGTTGAGGACAAGTGGAAAGTTCTTGAGTATAATAAAGCATTAGTTGCATCAAAGTACTCAAAACACCTTTAAATCATTCAAATTGATTAGGGTTGTGCTCAATCGATCGTGGGGGCATCCATTATGTGTTAATGGAGTGCAAGTGATGATTGAGACAACCGTGTTTGTTGGACTAACAATCTTCCACGAGTTGCGAAGTAGGTTGAATCCAAGAAAATGAAGAATTGGAAATAAGAAGTCATCATGTGTTGATGAGCTTTAAGAGGTTAATCCCGAAGTGAAGAAGAAGAGAGGAAGTTCATTATGTGTTGATGAACAAGAAGAGAGGACTCGACTTTGAGAGAAGATGATGGGAATCATAAAAGCTCTAAGTAGTTGCGAGAGGCAAAGGTATAACTAGCTAGGGCTAAGGATGTGTTCCTAGTCTTTTACCGGTCTCGGTGTTTGGATGGAAGACCGGGTTGCTAGTTAGGTGTCGTACTATTAAGAAGGGTTGAGTCATTTAGTTTGAGTTTCATCATGTGTTGATGAACTCAATCCGGTTCACTCTAGTTCACTCTCTTATTTGGATTTTGCATTAGCGAAGTATTTGCTTGTATTGCAAATAAGGGAGTTCATACTTGCTTCTTATTGAATCTTAATTGATTTGGAGCTTGCATTGAGCTATGGATTTGCATGTATTGCAAAAAGGAGATAGCTCATGTAATTTGGTTTATGTGATTTTTGCATGGAGCTAAGTTTTGCATGTCTTGCAAAAGGGGAGAGCTCATGCATCGGAGTCTTAGCTTGTGACTTGATCATGTGTTGATCATCACAAGGCTAAGAAAGGATTATGCTTTGTGTTTGCAAAATGAGTTTTTTTTACAAAATATGATTTTATTGGTTCTTATCTTGGAGCATGAGATAAGCGTTTGCAAATGTGTTTTGTAAAGTGTTGGGATCATGTGTTGATCATCTCATGGCTCAAGATTTGTGTCGAGACCCGAATATGCAAATCCGGACCCTCTGTGTATACTGCACTAGTCCAAGATTCGCTAGTGCACACAAGCTCAACATAGATGAATATCACAATCATACACAGCGGAAACATTATGAAAGACATCATATATTAAATAATACCAGTTGAATGACCTTATGGTCAACTTACATGACTATGCCTCGCAAGGCTGAATAACAAATTAAACCGCAGCGGAAAGAGAACGTAGATAAACCCCTCAGTATGCCACAGGCAACTGACAAGGCTCGCACCCTAAACATTCGTCTCCTTCTGGTACATCTCCTCTGGCATGGATGCAGACTCCTCAACTGATGATGTTGTAGTTGATAAGGGTGAGTACTTAAAGCACTCAACAAGTTGTGCACAGAATGCAATTCTATATAACTATATGCAAGGCTTATTCCAAAGGAAAAGGCTATTATGGCTATTTTGCAATAAGCAGCATTTATAACAAATACAATAAATAGATTGTAAAGACTGTAAAACAAATAACAGTGATAGATAGATTCAGCATTTCTCAAGTAAACCAAGTTTCCAATCCTAAGTCAAGTTTCAACTTTCCACATGTCAATCCCGCCATCCCAACTAAGTTTCTATTTAATTAAACTACCCTTAACTATAATTCCCAAGCGTTGCTCAATACCGCGAGCACGGCTATTCGAATAGATTTACACTCTGCAGAGGTTATGCACTTTACCCACACGATATGATCGTCTCTTGTTGCCAAGCTATTGACACACTTCGTTTGGTGTGTCGGCGGAGAGATTATGACAAAGCCTTTACAATGCTCTGGCTTAACCCGATACTACCCGCTAAGGTTTCAACATTGGTGGGTCTGAAAACCTCAACCAGGACCCCCCTCTTATGCCATGTGAGTTGCTCCATAACTCAGGAACTCACACCGCCATTGATAGTACAAAGCTAAGACATTACAAATTAATCAGCTAGGCTGTTCCATACAAGACATGTGGTTGCATGATTGACTTAGGTCAAAGGCTTGCAAGGTTAAGTCCTCAAGATGATCGAAGCAAGACTTCCACATACCATCTGCCCATCGGGCCCACCTTGGCATACTCGCCCCTTGTCACTAGCCCCATTCTAAGTGATTACCACCCTAGTTGATTACCAAGCACCACGTGCCATCAATAATTCAACATCGTTGCGTGACATGACTCGCCACTACAACTCAATCTCATTATGTGATCTCACATGACACACAAGTTCATATCATTGTTCCATACTCCATTAGTCAAGATTAAATATTGATGATTCATTTACATGTGATGACATGGCATGGCTAAGCAACTATAACGTTCTAACATTCCCATGTTGATTTCAATACCAACCAACTATAGTGAACCAACTTAGGGTGACAATAGATCATGGCATACAAATGACAAGGTAGGGTATAGATCAATTTGGTATAATAGCTAAGTCCCAATTTAATTGAAACAATTGTATACATGAAATAATATGAAATAAGGTAAAATCAATATAGCGATTTTATAAACATAGGTTCAACATGATCAAAGCACAACTTGCCTTAGATTAGGTCCTGGTCTTGCTCTAGAAATTGATCTTGAGTCGACGGATCCTCCTCCGAAGCATCGCACAATTCAACGTCTACGCGAACCGAAGGAGAAAATTAAATAAACAACAAAACAGAGATAAAAAAATCTATAAAAATCAAATAAAATTAACCATTAAATATATCTCAATTTTACAAAATTTTAGAAACTTGAATCACCTCAATCGGAGCTCGTATGAGGGAGAACAGCCTCGGAGAAGATTCAATATTCTAAAAATCAAAAAATTGAAAATCAAGATTAACTGGATTATTTTTATATTGAAAAAATTGGATTTATTGCATCGGCTTGACGTCAGCCCTGACCCAAACGAACCAGATGGTGACACATGTCCCTTGGTTCATGGACTCAGTCCACGAACCTCATCGGTCCACGGTGCACCCGGTGCACGCGGGTCTTGGACCGCTGACATACGAAGCCCGCGTTGTGCTGGCTCGTCGCCACCGCGACGCATACGCAAACCGCCACGTAAGCGCGATGCGGCTGCCACCTCGGACGAAAGCGTGACGGGGCGACCACGTGTCGACGAAGCATCATGCCACATCGAACGACGGCGCGCACGGTCCTAGGGTCATCGTCGGCGGTGAACAAGGACACCTACGGGCGTAACTCGACGAGATGGGTTTGGTGACGCGAACGGATCTTCGTTTTGCGCACGGGAATAAAGTCGGTGAGGTCTTCTTCCACGGTGGTGGTGACCTCCACAGGGACCTCCTACTCCCGCGATTTTCTGGCGATGAAGACGAGCACACGGCGTAGATCTCGGCGAGACAAATCCGATAGCACCATTGATGAGCTCCAAGGACCACCGAATGCGACAAATCTTGAAGAAAACCGATGCGGCAGCGCTGGCAAGAACGGTGAAATTCCAACGAACCTACAGCGTTTCTCGGCACTCTAGCAGAGGGCTTTGGGTGTGGATGAGCTTGCACAGCCGAGGCGCTCCTTAAATAGCAGAAGGAGTCCTAGACGCGCACGGGAAGAGGAAGAACTCCATGGTGGTGCAGAGACAGATGCCGAACAGAGTCCACGATGATCATGTGAACACAATGATGCTCCGCCCTACATATGGCACGATGCACGGTTGCGATACGTCCTGGCCCAATCTAATCCGGAACGCCCACCAGATCGCACGGCTCAAATCGATTAGGTTTCCAACTGACTCCAATTAATCCTGACCATCCAATCGTCATCCAACGACTGATGCGAGGGCTTCTAGAAACGGGTCGCACAAGATTTCTCGGCGGCGCAATGAATGGGCCTACCAAAGATCGCTTACATTTTCCAAAGCTTTTTGATTTAATTTAAATCCCAAAAATAGATTGATTTAGTTAGGGAAATAAATATAGCGGAAAACTTCCAAGAAAAATCTCAAAAATACTTTGAAACATTTTTAACTTGACTAAAATATTTTTAGCCAAAATTTATATTGGACTTCATAATATTTTAATGCTTTTCAATAAAAGGCCAATTACAAATATATTTAATAAAATTCAAAAAAATCCCAAATAAATTCAACAAAGTCACAAAAGGCATAAATAACAATAAAATAATAATAAGACAAAATTTTGGGATGTTACAATTTGATTTTAAATTGAGTGGATTTGTTATTTGCAAATATGTTTTGCAAATAAACTACAGGTTATGGGTTTCGGTCCTAGGGTTTGCAAATGTGTTTTGCAAATTGACTTGATCATGTGTTGATCATCACATGGCTAGGGGATTGATGTCATATGTTCTCGGTTTATTTGCAAATGTGTTTTGCAAATAAATTGAGCTTTAATGAGATTCTTTGGAGAATGTGAATAAGGTTTGCAAATGTGTTTTGCAAATTGCTTAATAATATTTTGATGATCACATGGCTCAAAGAATCAATCATTATTGGTGTTTGATTCGAAAAGAAAAGATTTTTTTTTGAAAAAATTATTTCTAATCTGGGAGGCGGTCCTACCGCCCCTCTGACCAGTGTGAAAAATCTAGAGAGGGGTGCACTGCCAAGTTTGTAAGGCCGGTGCTACCACTCGAGCGGTAGCACTGCTCTCAATTGGCCGGTAGTATCGGAGATCCGGTACTACCGCCCCTCAGGGCCGGTGTGTTTTTTCCAGATGAGGTGTTTTTGCGCCGAGCTCGGGGCTGGTGCTACCGGAGGTGTGAGCGGTAGCACCGCTGGGTCGGTGCTACCGCTCCTACATGGTCGGTAGCATCGGATTTTCTGTAACGGCTAGTCTTTTTAGTCGTTGGCCTAGAGGCCGGTTCTACCGGCCCTAGTAGGGCAGTAGCATCGGGTTTGCTGATGTTTCGCCCAACTTGCTCCCAACGGCTAGTTTTCCTTGGAGAGGCTATAAAAGGAGCCTCGTGGGCTGGTATTTGTGCTTGCTGACGTTAGGGAAGGTTTGTGGGAGTTATGTGCATGTGTTGCTCTCTCCCATTTGGTTCTTGAGCTAAAAGTGAGTTCTAATTGCATGTGTTGCAATTAGGAGATGATTGAGAGCCTCTTGTGCATGTGTTGCACTTGAGGGGAGCCTTATGCATGTGTTGCACTCGGTGATCACCATTGTACATGTGTTGTACTTGGTGAAACTCAAGCTAGAGGGTTTGACTTGTTACTCTTGGTGTTTGCCGACACCTAGACGGCATGTGGAGGCGTCGTGCGCGGTGACTTTCTCAAGGAGATTGTGAGAAGGCCCGATAAAGTTGTAAAGGTCGGAACTCGCCTACCCGGAGGGGGAAAGAGCTACCACTAGTGGAATCGAGGCGGGTGCTCAATTCATGGAGCCGGTCCAAAGTGGTTTGGGCTTGCCTCAATGTGGATTAAGGAAGACCAACAAGTCTCTGAATACCACGGTAAAAAGTATTATGTCTCCTTGTGTATGCTTGCAATTCCTTATTTACATTGTTGCAATTTACATTTCTAGAATTAAATTGATTACTAGTCTGTAGGATTGTAATTTATTGTTAAAGACATAATTAGCTAGTGCACTTAGTAAGCCTAATTGATTTAGGCTTAAATTGTCAAAACCTTAGTTTAATGTTTTCTGCATATATTATCATTTAAGTTTTGACATAAGGGTTCTTAGACGAGATTTTAATTAATCGTAGAAGAAAATTTTAAAGCCGCCTATTTACCCCCTGTAGTCGGCATCCTCGATCTTACAGATTCCCGAGCTCCAAATTCTTAGTAATAGAGGAGAGAAGAGCAGTCGGCTCTTTGGTCGGTAGAAGATGGTTACTGTGCTGACAGGTGGGTCTCTTCTTCGTTTTTTCGAATTTAATTAATAGATGAAAATAAAAATACTTTTATAAAATAGGAAATAAGGTTTAAAAATTCTCAAAAATACTTTGAGATATTTGGGTCTTAATAAAATTATTTTCAGCAATGTTGAAGTTCTAATTTTTCTACAGTAAATCATTTTATAAATCTAAAAATAGGAAAAAAAACCCATTTATAAAATCTAGAAAAATTAGGGAAAATCTCAAAAATTCAGATTTAAATATTTTAAACCAAAATATGTAAATTTTAGGATGTTATAGGTAGTGCCTCTATTACAGTATGAGAGATCTCGAGCGTTGTTTTCTCATTCAACGGTCGATGGGTCCTTGCCCGTTAGTCATTACCAAGGTTAGAAATTTCGTTTTCGAATCATGTGTTGGAGGTGGCCAAAATCCAGAATTTAGACGAAATCTCATAATTTTGGTCGAAATCTGGTGAAAATTCAAAAAGCAAATTTCAAACCAAGAAAAACGAAATTTCTACGAGATTCACCGAAATTTCGGCCCTTTTGAGCTCCCACCAAGAGGCGCTCGAAAGGGTGGCGCGGCGGGAGCTCGAACGGGCGGCGAGGATGGCGTGGCGGGAGCGCATGGGGACGGGCGATGAGGGGGCGAGGGACAAAGGGAGGAGGTGGAGGGAGAGATGTACCTGCATCGTCTCCTTCCATGTGCGGCCACTTAGCGTCCACATCGGCTGCACAGGCATCCGCGCCCACCTCAGCCTCTTCCTCGAGCATCCACGCCCGCATCTCCCAAACGCCATCCTCCATGGCCTCCCGGCCATCGCCTTCCTTCGCCGCCATGGCCGTCGCCTCGCCTTCTCCTCGCCTAGGGGATGGAGACCCATGGAGGAGGAGGGGTGACGGATCTAATGTGGAGAAGGAGGGGCGGTAGATCTGACGGTGGATACTAAAAACCTAAAATCCGGTTGAATGCGTTCGGTCCAAAAAAAAATTTAGAAGATGTGGAGTTCACGGTTCACAAAACCGGTTTGTAAAAAATCGGACGAAATTCGAAAATTGGAAATATCGAGTCGAAAATTGTCAAAAATCATAGAGCTTCAAAATAAAAAATTTTAGAATTTTTTTCAAAAATATGCCGATTACATGGAAAATCGGCCTACTACTTGAACTTTTTTGGCGGTCAGTTTTTTTTGAGCGATTTTCACCAATTTTCGGCCGGTTTACATCGGATAAGTTTTTTTGAATTTTTAAATTTGAATTTAACCAGTTTGCCGACCGATTTACAAAGCCGGATCAAGCCGATACGGCCTATTTTCCTGATTTTCGGCTGATATTCGCCGATATTGGACTGAAGCCAACACGACGCGGGAGAGGGACTGGATGAGACGGAGAGTAACGAGCAACGACCATACTTCAAAATTTCGGCGTCCGCCGAAATTTTGAAGTATGGTCGTTGCTCGTTACTCTCCGTCTCATCCAGTCCCTCTCCCGCGCCACGTTGGCTTCAGGGCGGACAAAAATCTCCATCACTCTCCACCGCAGCTGCGGCGAGCTCCCTCCAATTCCGAGCCGCGCAATGGCCGCCGCGCCGGTGGCCTCCCCCTTCCCCGCGCTCCCCTCCTCCTCCATCACGACCAACGCGCGCTGTGGCCACGACCGCCGGCTCCCACCACCAGCCGCCACGTCCCGCGAGCCGCGCACCAGGGGCGCCCCGGCCGCGGCCGAAGCTGGGGAGAGGCCGCGGCGGGATGAGGATAAGGTGGAGGATGACGCGGAGGAGGCCGACAGGCGGCGGAAGGAGGAGTGAACCGCAAGATCGCCTCCCGGAAGGCGCTCTCCGTCATCCTCCGGCCCGAGGCCACCAAGGTTGTCCTCGACAAGCGCAAGCCCGGCAGGGGCACCCGCCTCCTCCTCCCCCGCACCGTCCTCGAGGCCCTCCACGAGCGCATCGCCGCCCTCCGCTGGGACTCCGCCCTCAAGGTCCTCCCCCCTCTCACCTCACCCTAACCACCGCTTCCATTGCAGTTGCAACATAGGCGATAGGCCCTGGCCTTCCCTTTAATCTTGCTGTGTCCATTGCCGCCCAGGTGTTCGAGCTAATGCGGGACCAGGTGTGGTACAGGCCTCACGTCGGCATATACAGCAAGCTCATCACTTTGCTTGGCAAGTGCAAGCAGCCGGAGAAGGCGCACGAGCTCTTCCAGACCATGCTCGACGAAGGCTGCGCCCCCAACCTCGAGTCATACACGGTCCTTGTCTCTGCATACAGCAAGAGTGGCCGCTTCGACAAGGCGTTCTCCTTGCTTGATCAGGTGAAGGCCACCCCTGGTTGCCGGCCCGATGTCCAGACCTATTCCATTCTCATCAAGTCCTGCTTGCACGCCTATGATTTTGAGAAGGCGGAGCATTTGCTGGTGGATATGGTGCAAGGGCGTATCCGCCCCAACACCGTGACTTATAATACGCTGATTGATGCTTATGGGAAGGCAGGAAGGTAATTGGCACTAAGAAGTAAGAACCTATGCTTAGATAATCGAAACATGTAATATTCTATCTCCTTATATTGGTTATTAAATGTGTCTTGCAAATGTTATGAGTTTTTCAATTCACAATGGTGCACTAGATCATCCTGAAATTTCTAGTTTATGCTAAGAAGTTATTTCCATGACAAAGTAATTAAGCTAATGCTGTTTTATGTTTAAGGTTTGCTGAGATGGAATCAACTCTTCTGGAGATGTTGTCTGAAAATTGCAAGCCTGATGTATGGACAATGAATTCTACTCAGAGCTTTCGGTGGCAGTGGTCAGATTGAGACTATGGAAAGCTGCTATGAGAAGTTCCAGGCCTCTGGTATCTCGCCAAACATTAAGACCTACAATATTTTGATTGATTCCTATGGTAAAGCTAAAATGTATGAGAAGGTGGGAGCTGTGATGGAGTACATGCAGAAGTATTACTATTCTTGGACAATAGTCACATACAATGTAGTTATTGATGCATTCGGAAGGGCAGGGGACCTTGAACGGATGGAATATATATTTAGGCCTTGTTTGGGGGGCTTCCAAACAGCTTAGTTTTTAAGCGGTTTTTGACATAAGCCAAAAGCCACGTATAACTAAAAAAGCCAAACCTGAAAAGCTGGACTGGATCTGCTTTTGCAGCTTATTGTTGAGGAAAATTAGCTATTTATTAAATGGTCTCTTATTAAAAGCTACAGCCGCATTTCTGCTCAGAAAACCAAAAAGTAGCTTTTCAGAAAAGCTACAGCTCCCCAAACAGGTCTTTAGACTGATGAAATCTGAGCATATAAAGCCCAACTGTGTTACACTGTTCATTGATTAGAGCATATGGAAGGGCTGGGGAAGTTAAGGAAATAAAGACAATGCTGATAATTGTTGAGAATTCAGACATAACATTGGATACTGTGTTCATCAACTGTTTGGTGGATGCATATGGGAGGGTGGGGTGCTTGGCAGAGAAGTGGGATGTTCTCGACATGATGAAGTTACGACGATGCAAACCAGACAAGGTAACCTGCACTACGATGGTTAAATGGTTTCTCCTCCAAGGAATTGATGATCATCGTGCTCTACCTACGTGACCTAAAAGATGGGCGGTCTACAGATAATATGTAGGTGTGAACACTAAAGCAGCTAATGAACCGATGGCTCTTGCTCTCAGCATTTTTTTCCAAGGAGAACAACTTGTGTCTGAGCCTTAGTTTTCAGAGATGCATCAATCACAACCTGCTCTTTAATGTCCTGAATGAGTAACTTGAATATTCCTGAATTGCAACAGCCATAGTTTTTGAGAGGCATTAACAAACTATGCTTTATGAGTTCAACAGCAGAGCCACCGATAGCATCTGTTGTTTAGCAAAGCTGCCTATGGTTACGGCATCCCAAGGATAAAGTAATGTCTGTAAAGGATTCGAGCAAGTTTTCACGATTGAAGAGAACTGAACAAGAGAGAAGAATACAAAGAAGGCCTTGAAGAACAGTTAATTTTTTGTCAAAAAATGGAACAATAAATGCATTAATCAGATTTTGCCTTGCTGTTGTGACCTGATGTATCGATTGTGCAGCTGTACATGATGTGTACTATTGACTTACGCAAAGATGGATAGAAACTGAATCTGTTACCAAAACTACATGTTGTAATGTTGTACTTTTTTATTTCTAGGAAATGACTCTTGGGTGATTCTTTGGTATGTCACCTAACATTGTTGCTATCATTGTCCTGCAAAAAAAGAGAACGTCCACCTAACATATGGACCAAGGAATTGTTCTGAAAGGAGATTCTCCTTTGCCTTTATTCAACAAGGGCTTCAAAGGTTATGGAGTCAAATATGATTTGTGGAAACTGTCATTCTCTTCGTTTAAATAACTGCTCAAATACTTTGCATGATATCTTTAAAAAATCAATTACTTGATATTTCTATTTTTCAGTGTTTTATAGCTAGCAGTCTAGGATAGTTGTTCTGTTAATAAAGTTCTAAATCTAGTAACAAAAAAACAAACAAATAGTATTATGTAGTCCCTTTTATTTTACATGAACTCGTTGGAACAGAATGCAAAAAAAAACTTTTGGACAATTTTATCTTTTATTACTTCTCGTTTTGTTCGCTTACAAAACTCAACTATACCCCTATATTTATACCCCAAACTACATGCTAACTTGGATAACAATCCGAACTCCTAATATTAACAAACTCAAACAAACTTGCAGAGTTTTGACCTTCTAAAACTGAAACTCAATCTTATCCCTTTAACTAATGCGTGTCAAGACTATCTCTAATATTTCCCCCCCTAATCTTGACATACCGACTCTTACTCATTGAGGCAATCGGTCTCAAATACGATTTGCCCAACTTTTACTCGACATAGGATGGAGAACACATCTCCTTAACATCTCAGACTAATCTTCGACGGACTCGACTCTGGCCGATGACTATGGACGACAAATGCATCTCCTCAACATCTCGGGCATATCTCCCACGAGCTCAAGTTATGATGGAGAACACATCTCCTAAAATCTCGAACTCGACTCACGATGAACTAGACTCAGCTTGTTGGGTGGACTCGTCGGGCCGTAGAACCTCTCGGTGCCAACGATCAACAGATACCTGGCTTTTGTTGATAGATTTCTCGTACGCCGTCATCTCCTCAATCCGTTTAATCCACACGAAGATAATAGTGTCACTCACTGGATGAAGCCATACTCCTTCCTTCCCTTGCCAATTGTGCTTTGCCACTACGTGACTTTCTTCTCTCTTATTTTTTTTGCTGCTGCAAGCCAGGAGGGTCATAAACTCATACGCTGCCTCCACACATCACAACATGTACCTCCTTATATTGCTGCCCCACCCCACGTCGAGGCCTGCTCCAGCCGAGCCCACCGCCTGGAGGAAAGCTTCCTGCCTTCACTGCTGCCACGCATGGGACGTCTCACGCCCGAAGCGCCCGCGCCTCCGGCACCCGTGCCCGAAGCACCCGACGGCGCCCGCACCTGCTGACGCCTACAACGTGCCTGCGCCCGGAAGTCGCCGCCTTTGGTCACACTGGCCGCGTGCCTGTCGCGTCTCCGCGTCCGCGCCGTGCGCTCGCCGCGCCAGCTCTCGGCCGTACGCTCGCAGGAACCTTACCCCACCGTCGCTTCGGCCACCTCGGACGCGCCGCCGCTCGGATCTCGACCCCCGCGCCAAGCCCCTCGCGTGTCGCCGCCCGAAACTCGGCCTCCGCACCGAGCCGGTCGTGCGCTTCCGCCAGCGAGGTTGACCTCCATGGCGAGCCGCAAGCGCGCCGTCACTCCGGCCCACGTCGCTGATGCGCCGCCACCGGGAAACCAGCCTTATGCGCCAGAAGCGCCGCCGCCGAAGGCTTCGTGCCACGGGTCATCCTCGCGCTCGGCCGACGCCGCCCGCGAGTCGCCGCCTGGGACTCCGCGCCACCCTACCGCGACCAACGCGTGTGCAGAGCAGTCGCCGAAGGCCACGCGCCGAGCATGGTCCTCGCGCCCGGCCCGACGCTGTCGCGCGCCTTTGACCTCGGAACACCCCCACCTGATTCAGCCTGCTTCCTCCGGTGCCACCCCACTCAACACCGCATCGCTTAATGACGATAGCCTGTCCTGGGTTGTAGCGATGGTGCCTCCCCGGAGTAAGCACAACGCTAAGATTAGAACCTCGCTCTGATACCAATCGTTGGAACAGAACGAGAAGTGATAAAAGATAAAATTGTTTCGAAGTTTTTTAGCGTTCTGTCCCAACAGTTTTCAAGTAGTTTGGTTCGACACATGTGAGCCGATCAACAGCTCCAGGAAGAGTTGTTCATAGCTTTTCAGACTTGGGAATTTCAAATTCATAGATGTGACAGTGGTACATGAATTTGTAGAGCAAGCTGCTTCTTATTTAACTATATTGCGTGCTTTAGCCTGTTGTTTTCAACTCTAGTGATAGCAGACACTGGAAGTCTACAGTAGGAAGTTCGAAGCCAGTTACGAGTAAAAAAGGAAAATCAAATTATAGCCTTGTATTAACTCAGAAGTGACTGCAGAGGTTCTTTATTTTGAAGGATTAACTAACACACAAATTGTGTGTTGCTGTGACCTGATGTCTACTCTGGGTGTTTTTTCATACTTTGGCAATGGCTGAAAGAGCCTGTTGGCCTGTATATTTCTTGCAAAATATATTAATATCCAGTCATGGTTAAGCTTCAACCAATTGCACCTGTCCAAAATTTTATCTTGATACTCAGATCTTGTGGTGGTGTATGAACATTCATTATTCAGTGCTGTTCTGATCTGGAATCTGTGCATGTGAGCCATCCCAAGCAAAGCAACTGACAGTGCACAACCTGATCAGGGTATCTGTTTATGCTACTATTTTCTGGTACTTAGCAGATGGTATGTCTAAATTTTGATCCAACTTAGTAGTATCTGTAAGAAAGTAGAAACCATGAAACCTTTCTGTTTTCTGATTTTTGTGATGTACTCTGAACTTTGCCATTTTCAGGGAGTTTCTTTTGTTCCATAACCGATTTTGGCAGTTTGGCACTGAACTGGAGTAGTTTATTTTCAACGACATTTTCTTGCTACTGCTTGGGCCCTACTGCTGTGTAAGACTCTGAACACCAAAATCTTCCAGGTTTCACAAAAAAAAAAGTGGTACTATATACACGAACTGTATAGCAGTTATGCCAATCTCTTGGTTTGTCTGTGGCGATGCAGCCGGAGCAAACTGCAACCGTGCCGGGCCAAACGCAGCTAAGTGCTAGCTAAAATCCACAAGAACTGATCTAATCATCCACAGTATCGCGGTATTTGGTATAGTATTAGTGGGCACATATCTAATGCCAGTATGCCACCACACCACATGAATCGCAGAAAATTTCAAAAAATAGAGGTAGAAAGTACCATAATGATCTGCTGTTGAGGTTAATTAAACTACTGACTCGATTTCTAAGTCCTAACAGATGGAATAAAATAATCCATTTGAAAAGTCACTCGTATATAAAGAAGAGGAGAGATGACTTTATTTACTACAATGTGATTTTGTTATTTCCTTGGTTGGATTAAAAGATTAAAACATGATATAGCTACAAATTTTTAGAGAGAAATTATTACAGGCGGACAATATCTGTTCTTTGGCTATGCCACGTAAATCCAACTCACACCATACATCCGCACGTGCTCGTTTTCTGATACAAGACCAGCCAATAGACACACACAAGGGGAAAAAAAAAGAGAGCTAAGAATCAAACCCTCACGACCTTCACAGTTTAGTGTACTATAGTCTATAGGTCGTCTGGTGGCTGTTAGAGTGATGCTTTAAATAAATGATTGGCCCAAAATTCTGTTATGAATTCATAGTCAGGACTTGGACTATTCCAGTAAGCAGCTAAATTAGCGTGGGGCCAAACTAATGACTCGTAGAAGAGAACACAATTGGGTGCAGGTGAAAAGAAAAAAGAAAAAGAAAAATTCGATCCTCTGCCCTGGTACACTTGCAAGTACGGTTGCCAGAAAAAATTGGACAAGAATGTTTCAAAGACTGATACACCTATTACTTTGCCATCTGTCTGCGTCTGATTTCTGTGTTATTTATTTCAGGACGAAGACGAAGAAGTCAGTAGCTTCACTAGCTTACACCAAATCGCTGGCTGCGTTAACTTCTTGGAACGACTTGTTCTTGTGAACACAGATTTGTCAAATCCTCTCGGAAAGGACTGGATACTGCATTGCATAAGCTTCAGGTCCGAACAGTACGTGGTCGCTGGGGCACCGTCTCTGAACATGGGTCACTGTAATGTTGTTTTC
This sequence comes from Otatea glauca, assembly GCA_036346275.1. NCBI lineage: Eukaryota > Viridiplantae > Streptophyta > Magnoliopsida > Poales > Poaceae > Otatea > Otatea glauca. The sequence goes on along the minus strand of CM070716.1, from coordinate 43,054,334 downwards.
CGCCGTTTATTTCAGTCCCAAACGTCTCTTAATTTGTTGTTTGTTCCACCAGTCCATTCTACTGCTAGTAGTAGTATTTTAAGTTTTAATTGCTGTGGTTTTTTGTGCTTCCTGGTTATACCTGCAGTGCAACAACAAGGGAGCATTCATCAAAATGTGTTGTTGTCGGACTTTCCTTGGGCAGAAGTTGCCAAGTTAGTTTAGCTGTAACCTAAGCGCTGAGATAACCGTCTTATGGCTAGGAAGGCCCAGAGTTTGATTTTTTTTTCACTGCAAATGATGTGAACTTGTGGTGATGAGTTTACCTACAGGCAAATCCCTCTCAAGAATTTTTTCCGACCAAGCCGTTCGCAAATTCTTACGAGTAATTCTAGGACGCACACACTCCGTTCAATTGTCTAAAAAGAATTGCAATTATTCACAACCCGTCCTCAAACATCGTTTCACTTTCAAATCAAAAGAACCAACATATTTTCTACCATTCGATGTCAAACAAACAGGGTTTATACTTGCGAAGTACACATCCCTATTGGAAAACTTCTAGTTCTGCCGCTGAGCAGCCTAGGTTAAAAGCTAAACACGGCAAACGAATAAAGTTGCTATGCAGTTGTAACGAGGGCTAAAACTTAAACAGTTACCGGTTGTCAACACCATTCAATCGAAACAACTAATGGTCCGGATCGCCGAACAGTAACGGCTACTAAAGTTACAACGTTATTACCACTGCCTTGCATCGGATCTCCCGGCCGGCAAACTTAACCGTCCAAAGCCGCAGGTACGGAGTCTGAGCTACCGTTGGCGCGTCGTCCGTCAGTGGCGTTGGCAGAGACAAGTTACGTGGATGGCCGTGGTGCGAGCGAGGCCAGGCGGACAATGCCGTTGGTGCCACCGGCCGCTCGCCTGCTTTAAAAAACGGCTCGTCGTCTGCGAATCATGCAGGCCCCGTCCGTCCGTCCGGTTTATTTATGGCCGACCTCACGCGTCATCCGGTGGCACTGGCACCAACGCGCTTCCACCACATCACGATCGCGTCCCCGCTTTAAATATGTCCTGCACTCCCACTGCTTCAGAACGACGCGAGTTACAAACTGGCCCGTGGAGTTATTCAAATTCTGCAGAAGCCCTTCGTGTGAGGGGTGTATATGAAAATATCGAAACACGTTCCTTTTTTTTCACACAAACCCTCTCAATTCCCGCTCCTGGGTTTAAAACAGTGGTAGTTGGACCCTAAAACTCTCAATCACCATCCCACTTAAACAGTGGCGGAGGCGGCTCCTGGACAGGGCGGGCGCCTGCCTGGGCTCCCGCCAGCCGTGGCGAAGGGGAGGCCTTGCTGGTCCGTCGGCTGGAGGCGAGCGCTCAAGTGTTGGCGACGCTGGTTGATAGGGACTGAAAATCCCGAAGTCTGAAGCGGAGAAACTAGCTGTTCAAATAGTTTAGAACGAAGCCAGTAGTGAAGTTCCCTGAATACCGATTCCCTTAAATGAAGATCAATGGATCAGATGAAGCAAGGAGAAGATTAAGGAATGCGTAGGAAGGTCATCTAACCGGGCACAGTAGTTATGAAATAACTGTTACTGTCATTTGTATTTTTGTGGTTTCTTCCTTCAATTTTGACAGCAAGCTGCTTTTATTTTTACTAGAGTGAAATTGATGTAAGGATTTGTGGAATATAAGCCCTGCTACGCTGAAAGTGAAATGAACAAGATAATTTCCACGATTTCTAGTGTTCCTCTTATTTTCTAGCGTAGAACCCTAGTTTTCTTGGACAACTTCTCTCAATCTGTACTTCCAGTCCCAGATGCAGATTCTAGTTCGGATTTGTTCTGGGTCTTGACACTGGTGGTGACGGTGGCGTCGTGGATCAGGCAGCATGATTAGTTAGCTTGAATGTCATGTAAAAAAACATTTTGCGGTTCTCATTTTTGCTTGTATGATGTCTATGTAGATTTGTTCGTGTTTATTGCCAATAGTTAAGCCGTCCAGCCTCCCAAAATTTCCTAGCTCCGCCACTGCACTTAAATTTTCATATCCACCGACCAACAAAAGATACCATAGTCCTCACTCTATACCCCTAATAAATACCCACCTTTACTTTATATTCTCTACATGCATGTATTAAATATAGTACTTAGTGATAATAATTAGAGATAATTTTGTCATTTTCAATATCTTATTGGTCTATGTGATAAGATGAAATACACTTTATAAATTTGGATGAGGGAATGCTATTTAACAGGCTATCTTATATACTGTCTTATATTGTGTGTGCCATTGTATATAAAATCTATTAATTGTATGAGACATTACAGATAACTATGCAGATAATTCATTAATTGTATGAGAGATCATTGCAGACAACTATACAGACCATCATGTATAGTGGTACATGATAATTGTTTGTAAACCTATGTTTAGAGATGTCTAAACGGGCTAGGCCAACTCGAGGCACGACACTATTGGTCCGGCTCAAACACGGCACGGCCCACTCGTCCGTGACGTGCTTGGGCCGGCATGGCACGATTAGGATTTTTTTGAATTTTTTTTTTTCATATTTTTCTATATTTTTTCATAATCTTTCTATTTTTCTATTTTTTTGGATTTTTTAAATTCTTTGGCGCTAACGGGCCGACCGGACCGTGCTTGTGCTTCCTTCTCGGCAAGTGGGCTGGCATGGCACGACCCGTTTATTAGTCGGGCCGAAACGGACCGTGCTGTTTTTTAATCTGGGCCGCCCATTTGGGCACCTCTGCTTATGCTACATAGAATTTTGTGTAATGTAAGGGAGAGAAAAGGATGTTGTCTACTATTTAATAAACGATATTATAGATGGTTTTATACCGTGTTTACTATTGTATGGACAATCTGTTAATTATATGATATATAATTACATGCAACTATATAGATAGTCCATTATACGAGTTGTCTTCATTCTTGCTTATAGATGATACATACCCTAAACATCTTTTGTACTGTTTATATACGTGAGATTCGAATAAACCGTCTGAACCAAACGAACCGTACGGGCTCTTCAAAATTTTCAGGCTGAGACGTGTAATATTTGTATGGTCAGGGATTTCAGTGTAACTTGCCATTCATCTAAACCACCCACGATCTGCCAGGTCGCACGGTCGGCAACGAACCGTCTGTCCGCACCTCTTTCTTCTTCTTTCTTCTTCCTCAGTCGTCGTCTCCTCATAAATTAACAACTTCGTCTTCCCAGATCGCACATTCACACACACACGCACGCACGCAAAGCCAGCCTCCGTCCATGGCGCCTCTGCTCCTGCTCTTCCTCTTCGGCGGCCTCTGCGCCCTTTTCTCCCTCGCCTCCTCACGGACCAACAAGAAGTGCGACGACGGCGGACTCTGCGCCCTTTTCTCCGTCGCCTCCTCACGGACCAACAAGAAGTGCGACGACGGCGGCCACGGCGCCGAGGAAGCCAAGAACTACGGGGAGCAAGAAGAGGGGGCCAAGATGAAGCAGGAGAGGAAGGGCCAGCCGGACCCGGAGGCGGACCTGGGGATCGTGTTCTCGACTTTTGACCACGACGGCGACGGGTTCATCACGGCGAGGGAGCTGGAGGAGTCGCTGAAGCGGCTCGGCATCGCCGTGTCCGCCGCCGAGGTCGCGGCCATGGTGGCGCGCGTCGACGCCAACAGCGACGGGCTCATCGACATCCACGAGTTCCGCGAGCTTTACGACTCCATCCCAAAGAAGAGGAAGCAGCAGTTCCCCGCCTCCGGCGATGGCGGCGGCGAGGAGGACACGGGGGCGGAAGAAGCCGAGCAAGAAGAGGAGGAGGAGGAGAGGGACCTGAGGGAGGCGTTCGACGTGTTCGACGGCAACAAGGACGGGCTCATCTCGGCCGAGGAGCTCGGCACCGTGCTGAGCTCGCTCGGCCTGCGCAGGCCTGGCGGCCGGCCGGCCGTGGCCGAGTGCGGCGACATGATACGCCTCGTCGACAGCGACGGCGACGGCATGGTCAGCTTCGAGGAGTTCAAGCGCATGATGACCGTCGTTAAGACATAGCTCCTCTTCCTCCTCAAAGATCACACACGAACACAACACGGATCAAGAGACAAAATTTGGGGCGGATTCGCGAAAGCAAGTAGCGTTGATTTGTTCTTGGATTGGAAGAGGCGACGGAGAGGTAGAAGAAGCAATCAATTAACAGCAAGGGCGCGTCTTATTTATCGGGGGTTGAAAGCTAAATCTGCTTCTTGCTCAGTGTTTCTCCCCTGTTCTTGATTACTACAGTTTCTTTCGTTTCTTTCTTCTCTTCGTTGTTTGCAGTCTAATTAATTCCGTACTTTCGAAGACTGACAAGTACTCTACCAAGTATGCATGTAAATATTAGTTCTTTCTCGCTGTCTGATTAATTCTTGGATGAATGTAAGACTCAATGGATAAGAGTTGTCAATTTGGTATTTTTCTTTGAGAATTGCTTACTGATCTGCAATTCTATGTGCCATGTTTCTTGGGATCAAAATTTGAAATTTCTAAACCGCGGACAGTTGGATTTTAGACTTCTACGATTGTAAAGTTCGCTTCTACATGAAGAAAGATAGAAAGAAATTCCCTGTCTGTACAGGGTATGGTTTTTAACTCAGTTTTTTAACTTCATAAGACTGAATTCTATGCACTCGTATGACATATAGGTTCATATGTGTCCTTCTTTGGATATGTGTTCCTTGAAAACTTTCATGGGCAGAAATTTGATGTGGTCTTTGGCATTCTATTTTTACCTGGTCAGTCTAGGGGAAGAACCAATTTCTAAGGGCTAACTTTAAAAAAATTAAAAGTAACAATCCCTAGGAGCAGACTTCTCCTTTGTTTTTCCCTGCAGAAAGCTTTGATCCAAGAATATCCCAACAAAATGCCAAATTTTTTGTGTGAAAACATTTGCGACGAATTATTTTGTCCTCCTCATCTTGTGAAAACAACCCACTACTTGTCTACTACTACCTAATATGAAATTACCAATACACACTGCGTGATGCTAAAATATGTGAAGCAACTACCGTCAGTCTGAATCTTGTAAGCTGCTCACGCTACCCTTCCCATATGAGAAAGAGTAAACCTAAAACTATTTGCAAGAAACTGACTTGACATTATTTTCAGAAGGCCTCACCTTGTTTCATTCTGATCCTGGACTCGTTAGAACTGCCCCCAAGTCAATGAAATGACATTTCAAAGCAACACTGAAGATGTTTTACTTTTCAGATCTCTATCACGGTTTAAGAATTCCATGCTTGGATTGGATCTAGGACCTGCAATATTATACGATCAATGAATCCATCCGTGTAAGAAATGTCAGACATGAACAAGTGAGAAACTGATGGGCAGAAATTGATGTGTGAAGCTAGACACCAGTTAACTACTACCTCCATTCTGGAATACATATCATTCTGTCTTTCAAATTTTATTCCTAAATACATATCATTCTACAATCTCAAGATGATTTTTTACTATTCTTTCCTTCTATACCTCTTCCATTTAGCTATAAAGATATAATGAAGAGGGATAATACAATCTTTTATAAATATGTTCTGGCGGAAGTGTAAGAACAAAAAATAACATTTGTTCAGAAACAGAGTGAGTAATTAAGGTCTTTTTCTTTACTTTGGTGTCCATGTTGGGCTGCCAAATCTACACCAGGGATAGCGCCAGTGGAGGCATAATGTTTCCATTGTTTTTCATGGTTGACATTAATGGATTGGTGTAATCATCCAGGTTTTTTAAGCTGGACCTACGCACGATCTCAACCTAATGCATACTTAAATGTACTGTGACGTTCTAACAGTTGCAGAAGCTAAGTTACAAAAACCTATCTATCTAGTACTCCCTTAGGTTAATCTCGCTCCCTCTCTCCTTAGCCCTTGTGCCTTGTGCCGTTGTTTAAGGTCACAATACGCTCTATATTTTGCAACAGAGGGAATATGTTTAGTTGATTCGTTGTTAACCTGTTTAGAGCTACTACTAGACTTTGTGAGGCGATGATAATTGCGAATTTCTTTGATTAATTAGTTGGCGGCAAGCATCGCTGCATCAGCAATCTAAGTCTACAGAAAACAACATCCACAGCAAGATTCGCAGCATGTGCTCGGCACCAATCGCGAAAGAAATGAGGGAAAATGGACGCATCAAATAGGAGGAGCGTATCGATTAAAACGAGATGCGAATTGGGAGACAGGTGGAATATGGTTCGATCCCATCTTGCCACATCATGGAAAAAAGAAAATAGCCTTTTTCGCAGGGAATATAGACGAGTGAGTGAGTAGCTCTGCAAATGAACGGAGGCGATCAATACAGCTTGTCAAAAGGAGGAAGAAGAATCTATACTCCTTTATAATGCACCTAAGCAATTTTTTCTACGTCCACCCTAAATAATGCACCTCATTAGAGATGGCCCAATGTTCGTGCACCCAGCAAAACGTCCCCAGAAACTTGCATTCATCAAAATGAACGCCTCGCATCTTTCCTCGCTTTACTCACCCACATCCGATGGTCGTTGTTTAATGTGTCTAACTCATTCATTCATGTGGCCCACAACAGAGAGCCCGCACATATATATTTCAATTGAACTATATATATGGAATTTATGTTGCAAATCTAAACCCATTTGATTTCGATTCAATATTTACCATACCAACAAGACCATGAATCGCGCTTAATTTTCTTCCATTCATGCATGTGCACCACATCCTATACAAGGCGCCACGCATCGCCATAATATTATTTAGCGAGAAATATTATATAAGGAATGTGTGTATGAAATGTAATTATCATGTGATAAATATAAGGAATAAGTTCATTTTATGACTTATTCCTAAATACACTATGGGAAGTAACAAATATTCGATAATAATTAGCCTCAATCAGACGCACAAATGGTGCTATATGTTAGCATTCATATTTGGATGACAATTAGGAAGCCATTATTGGTCCAAATTTTACAGATGACATATCGCCGCCGCAGCGGTGTTCGACCCGCCCGTACCGACTACACGGGGGCTTGCGCGCGCGATCGGCTCGCCAAGATGGACGCGCACCTTTGCACGGAGCGGAGGCGGCGGAGGTCGCCGACGCGCGCCTTCGCGGAGGCGATCTCGGCGGCAGCGCAGACGTGGAGGAGATCAAGGGCAACACCTTCGGGCATGCGGATCCTCCTGCTTATTTTCTTGTTTGATTCGCTCTCCTTCCAAATATGTAGTACATACAGTTTTGGCAATTCAAGTCTGGTTTCCTTGTATGCAGATCCTCCCTGTTTATTTCCTTGTTTGATTCGCTCTCCTTCTAAATATGTAGTACGTACAATGTGATCACAAGATTATTTATTATTAAGTATTATATTCATACTTATCTTTTATTTAATTGATAAGCAGATGTACTGCCGTCGTAGCGTTAGCACTGGCACTATACTTGTAACAAAAGGAAGCGGATTGATCTTCCCCGATCAAAGGAGAGAAAGACTTCGTCATCCTATGTAAAGAAGATAACTGTACTGCACAGTATCATGGAATCTAAGTTATCTACCATGTACCTCTAAAAAAACCATCGGAAAAATCAGAGAGGGCCAAGTGGCCAACACTAGATGATGCATGAGTTAATCTTTCTAAACAGGGCTATCTTGGAAGAACAATCTTTACGGTTATAAAAGTAGCGGCTGTGGTTTATCTGTCATACTATCAACACCTCATCTCACAAGGCAACAGGTGACGACATGTAGATCTGACCTATAGGTCTACAGCATGTGACCAATTAAAGTGAACGTAGAGCAAAACTTGCTAACCTTTTAACAAACTGTGCACGGAACATGGAACAAAACTTGCTACCTTCCTACCGAGTTGGTTGATGTTAGTTGTATGGAATAATATATCGATAGTTTATTAAATTTTACATGCACATTGTTGAATGTGGACCAGCATGGAGGATAAAAACACCAAAGCCTCAATTCAGGTGGCGTTAATTGTTTAAAAAAATTAAAGTTATACTATACTAGAAAAAAAATCAAATATCTATGTGTACCATTGTGTGAGCCTAGCTTTTTCCTCGAACAAAGAAACTATGATACTTCCAAGGAAATTCTTTTGAAATAGAACCACATCATGAATTGTTTAAAAATTGTTGCACATCATATTTGCAAGTTTGAACTTGCCATCCTCTTATATAAAATATGCGATGGAAAAAGTTTATCAATGTATCACCATTAGCGAGACTTATGATACTATTGCAAAGCATAGAGCACTCTTCAACATTGACTAGAAAGTGATGGTGGAGGTTTCATTAATTTTGTGGTTCATTCACTCTCTTGGCTCCCCTTCTGCACCTCAAATAACCCTCTAACAAAAATAGAAGAACACCTCTCAACTAACAAATTAGTTTATTTTATTTTTATCCCAATAACCTCCTCAGTCTTCTCAACAATTTGACTAGGCGTGACAGCGAAGTCAACGCCTGCACCGCAGTGCAGGGGTGATGTTGGACAATGAAGAGCTCGCTCAAGCAAGACAGCAAGGCTGAGGACATCGAACAAATCAAGCCTACTGGCGCCAACTCAAAAATGCTAGAGTGATATAATTTTTTTATCCGTATCAAAGTAGGGACATTGAACTAGTAATTAATAAAATACCCTCAATACAACTGCTACTTATCCTGTGGAGTTGCATTATTAACGTAACGGGAGCCAAATGACGGAGGAGAAGACACTTGCGCGAGCCTATGGCATTAGGCCCAAACAGCTAGTAAACGCAACCCCAAACATTTAGGGAATTTTTTTTCTTTAATATTTATTTTATTATTTTTTTCAAAACTAGGCGTCGGAGTGAAAAAATAGCAGAAATAGACGCCGGTCGCCCGTATATGGGGCGATCGCCCCATGTACAGGCCACCATTGCCAGCTCTAACGGCAAAAAACGGTGAAAATAACGGCCGGGCCGCACCCACCCACCTATCGCCCCATGCACGGGCGATCGCCCGGTGCACGAGCGACGGGTGGGCTTCACAAAATGGCCAACGCATTCGGCCGGAGCAGAAGCAGCCGAGAGAAGAAGAAAAAGAAGAGAAGAATAAGAAGAAGAGAAGAAAAGGAAGAAGAAGAAGAGAAGAAGGAGAAGAAGAAGAGAAGAAGAAGAGGGGAAAAGAAAAGGGGAAGAAAATCGATTCGTCGTTTTTTGTGGAGGTAAATTTAGGATTTTTTTTAGGATTTAGTAGTATTTAAAAATTAAATGTAGCTTTTCTTATTTAGAAATTTTAGGAATGTGTAGTGTCTAGAAATTTTAGGATTTGGTAGTATTTAGAAATTAAATGTAGCTTTTCTTATTTAGAAATTTTAGGAATGTGTAGTGCTTAGAAATTTTAGAATTGTCTAGTGTTTAGAATTTTTTTTCGGACTGTGTGGTATTTTGAAATTTAACGTAGCATTTAATATTTTAAAATATACTGTAGTGTTTAGAATTCTAATGTCGCAGTAATATTTTGAAATTTAATGTAGTATTTAGTTTTTAGAAATTTAAGGATTGTGTAGTATTTAGTATGTACAAATTTAATGTAGTATTCAGTATCTAGAAATTGAATACAGTAGAAATATTAGACAATATGTAGAAATTTAATTGGTAGGGTTAATGTAATGTGGCCCATCGTGTAATATTAGGCTGTATGGTAGGCAAGTCGAATTACTTATTTATAGTAGACTTTTTTAGTACAATCAATATACGTTTTATATATTCTATTTTAGAGTAATATTTTTCTGTCGGACGTTGCAGCATGTCGAAGAAATTGTATTTTTCAAATATTTTATGGAGACGGGGAGATAGCACAGGGTGCGGATGGGGTGGATTTATCATCATTTTCAAGAGTCGTACGGGGCATATGTAGACCGAGCGATAGGACATACAGGGGTTTGTTGGAGTGGATGTTTCGGATGTTCAGTTTGGATGCCCAGACTGTTCGGTTGCGGGTCATAGCAGTAGTGAGCTGTGTGCAAGACTGTTTTTACGGAGAGTTGATTCCTATTAACTCGACGTCAACATGGAGGAGTTATGTTGGATTTGCCGTAGAGCGGGGTTGGCCGCTCATGCTGTTGGTACAGTGCTACCCGATAGCTCCATCGGTGTCGCAAGTTCGTGATGTCGGGATGGACATTATGGGGGAGGGGACATCAAATGTAGAAGGATGTGAAGAGGAAAGTGGCGAGGAGCCCGGAGACGAGGAGCACGAGACTGGCGGTGACGAAGGGATCGGGGGGCAGAGGAGACAGTGGTGGAGGCGCAAGGGGTGGCCGACGAGGGGGAGGAGGTGGAGGACATAGTTCACCTGATGCAAGAGGAGGACCGTGCGGATGAGGAAGTCCCTGATGGTGAGCACTCCGATGAGGAGGACAACGCTCCTGAGGTGCCTATCCCTGGTGCGTGGAGCAATTACAGTTTCGAAGACCTAACAATGAATGAAGGGAGCTGTTGGGGGAAACCCCACTAACACTCAGAAGGAAGACCTCATATCCTGTGGGCGTAATACGGGAGGCTCCCTCCTGCCCCCGCGGGAGTCTGCAGGAGGCTCCCTCATGCCTCTGCGGGTGTATTACAGAAGGCTCCCTCATACCCCCGTAGGCTTCCTGGAGGAAGTACTCAGGGAATCTAAATGGCGAGCGACGCAAGAGAACATCACACACCTTCCTACTTCGCAGGCGCCTACGGGAGGTACCCTCATGCTCCGCGGGCTTCTGTGAGAGGTACCTTCCTACCCACGGGCGCTCACGGAGGTACCTCCTACTCATGGTGTCGGAGGCACTCTCCTACCTCGCGGGCGTCTACGGGAGGCGCCTTGTGGGGTCCCAGAGTCAGAGGCCTGCCCCTACGAAGCTATGACGTGGGATCCACTACCTTCACCCGGGAATGACCAGGATGCCCCGGGTTGAGTTATTGTAGTAGGGGTAGGATGGTAATTTGTGTAACAGGTTGGGCGCCTATAAAACCCCGTTGTAACCCACGCTTGTGGAGGACGCTGATTGAATACAAAAACTAAACTACTGGTGTGTCCCTCGGGAGCCTGGACCAGGAGCCTCCTCCCTACTCCCCCCGGGGAACACACCGACAAGAGTAGGGCGCCTGCTTAAGCGCCCGGACCTGTATAAACCCTCGTGTTTACTCTTTCTCTCTCGGACGTAGGCCCGTAAGACGGCCCGCGTCCCCTCCCTCTTGTGTCACGTTTACAAACATACGACATTTGGCGCCGTCCGTGGGGAGTTCGTAGCTAACTTCAAAGGCTATGGCCCCTACCAAGAAGCACACCAAGCCGCCTCAAGCCCTGAAGCACAAGGAGCAAGTCGACGATCCTCCTCCTCGCCGGACCTCTAGGCGAGCGCCTCCCTTTGAAATCGGAGCCATCCACCCCGGGGTAGACAACGTCCTTCAAGCCTCGGGCCCTGAGAACACTTCCTCCTCCCTCGCTCTGGCTACCTCGGGCCAAGGGCAACAATCTCGAGACATCGCCGTCGCCGCAGGGTTGGGACCCCTGGAGCCAGCCCTCACCCCTGAGGCGTTGGACTTGTCCCGATGGCGTGCTCGTGGAGGCCGCACGAGGCGCATAAAGGATTACATGATGGCCTCCTATCGTCCCCAAGGGATCCTCCCGCACCTCTCGCCGCTCCTACCGCCACCCTCGGTCCAAATCGCCACCGATCTAAGGGCGCGTGGGGGCCCAGCCTTCGCCCCCGGGAGTGAGCAGGGAGGTAATCTCTACAATCCCCTTCCCCTTACTCATGCGGTGGTCACTAGCGGGCTCGCTCGCCATCGTGGCGCACCGAGCTCGTGTTTTGGAGGAGCGCCACCGTGCCGTGGCACCAGACTCCACCGCAACCCCGAGGCCCGGGTTTGCGCTGTCCGCGAGGGCCCCGGACCTCCCCACAAGCTCCTCCTCTGTAGATGCGCCGCCCGAGATGGTGGATCAACTCCCTCCGGCCGAGCCGACTCACCCGAGGAGCGACGTGGCCCGGGCGAGGAGAACCTCTGAGACCAAGGCACCTGCTCCTCCAAAGACGCTACCGAGAACAGGGAATCGATTCGCGCCACCCTGACACTCACGAGGCTCGGTGATCATCATCTAGCCCAAATAAGTCAAGTCGAAGGAGAAGTCATCGCTCGCCAACCTGGCGGGCCTTTGCCTCTCCCGGCCGTCGTAATTCCACCGCCGGGAGAGGAGGCTGAGTCCGGTCTCGCGGCCCCAGACGGCGCGTCGGGGGAGCGCCCCGACTCTCCCGAGCGCGGGCGCCGCTGCCGCCCCCGAGCTTCTAGCTCCTCCGATTCGAGGTCTCGTTATGTCGCTACCGCCGCTGCTCGAGGTCGCCTTCCCCCGGCGAAGATGGAGATGGCCCAGACCGGAACCTCTCGCCGAGGTATCTCGAGACACCGCCTCACCCAAGTTTCGCCAACCGAACATCGCACCATACGATGGGGATTCCGATCCCAATCGGTTCATGGAGGTCTATGCCACGGCTATCCGAGCGGAGGAGGCGAGGAGACGGAGATGTACAATCGCCTCCCGCTCTTCCTCTCGAGAACCGCCGGTCTTGGTTCTTCAACCGTAAGAGGGCTCCATCCGCTCTTGGGGCCGGCCACGTGAAGAGTTCGCAGAACTTTCGTGGAGCCAAGCGCCCATGCTTCCCAATCGCTCTTCACACCAAGCAACAAAAGGACGAGTCCACGCGAGACTTCCTCAGCGCTTCTCCGGTGCGGAGCCAAGTGGCGGGCGCCCTGCACTCCACGGTCATTAACGCGTGTAAAGAAGGACTTCTCCCCGGCGAGCTAAACCGGGCGCTGGGGAGAGATACCCCAAAAACCACCCAACAGCTCTTCGAGGTCGTTGAGAAGTATGCCCGCGGGGAGGAGGACGACTTGGTAAAACGGGGGCTCCTCCCGCAAGCTGGGGGAGACTCCCCCGGGAGAAGGCTAAAGGGCTCCTCCGAGAAAAACAACAAGGATCAGAGGGACCGCACCAGAGGAGGTCGCGACTCCAAAGTTCTCGCTGTGACCGACGCGCCACCCCAGGGGAACGGTGCTTCCAAAGAACCAAAGAAGGGTCCTGTCGGCGTTTCGAGCACCGGCAAGTAAATTTGTAAGTCTAAGGGGCCGCGCGTTCCACTCCCTGAATGGTTAGACTCAGAAGTCCAAGATGTATACTGGTTCGGGCCGAAGGTCCCTACTCCAGTTCGTGTGATGGCGTTGTATTCCCTTCAGTACAGATGACTCAAAGTTTACAAGCGAGAGTGCTAATGGCTTAGTGAGATGGGTTCGATCCCCCTCCTACGGGGGTTCCTGCCTCCTTTCATACGGAATGAAGGGGCAGGTTACATCGAGAGTTGGGAGAGGACGAGGTGACCTACACTAGGAGCTTCGGTCCTTCGCTCACGACCGATCACCGCCGCCTTGCCCATGCCGGGTCGGTAGTCTAGTTGGCCGAGCGGTTAGGTATTTCCCGAAACGGCGTGCCGCCTCTGCGAACCTTACGAGTGTTGACGCTGTCGCACATGACGGGGTGTTGCCTCGGGAGAGCGTGTCTTCGTCATCAGATGTGACCTACCGATGGGACTAGGAGCATGACTTCGCAGTCATTAAACCCTCTTGGGAAGGGCCACCGCCTTGTATAGTCTTTTCGATTGACCCGCTCGTGGGGTACGTGGTCAGAGGTCGTGGGGCTTCACACGCGCCCTTAGCGGATGTTACCTTGGTTTGATCGAGTCGGGGATCCCGCCCCGCCAAGGGGTCGGAGCCCCGCTGGCCGGAGCTGGGGTCCCGCCTCGCGGCGGGTCGGGAGCCCCGCTGGTCGGAGACACTTCTCTCGACGGTCGGGACGGATGTCTTGTGTGGCCTTTGCAGTGCTTCGGCCATGAAGGGCCGAGAGCGGCTGTTGGGCTTGAGCTGTGCTTGAGGCCGCGGCCATCGTCACTGGGCCGTTAGGGTACCTCGCATAAGTATTCGTCAGTCCAAAGCCTAAGGCCTCGAGCTCGTGACGAAGGCCCCGGAAAAAGGGGTATCCAAGATCAAGGAGATGGCCGTGTGCGATCACAAAGGGATCTCACCTCGCCCCGACCGCTGGCGCTATGCGCGCCGGCCATGGGCACTTGGCGAGCGACGCAAGAGAACATCACACACCTTCCTACTGCGGGTGCCTACGGAGGTACCTCATGCTCATGGCTTCGTGAGAGGTACCTCCTACCTCACGGGCGCCTCACGGAGGTACCCTCCTACTCCGCGGCATCTACTGGAGGCGCCTGTGGGTCCCGAGTCGAGGCCCGCCTACAAAGCGATGACGTGGGATCCACTACCTTCACCCGGAATGACCAGATGCCCCTGTTGAGTTATTGTAGTAGGGTTAGGGTGGTAATTTGTGTAACAGGCTGGGCGCCTATAAAACCCCGTTGTAACCCACGCTTGTGGAGGACGCTGATTGAATACAAAAACCAAACTACTGGTGTGTCCCTCGGGAGCCTGGACCAGGAGCCTCCTCCCTACTCCCCCCGAGGAACACACCGACAGGAGTAGGGCGCCTGCTTAAGCGCCCGAACCTGTATAAACCCTTGTGTCTACTCTTTCTCTCTCGGACATAGGCCCGTAAGACGGCCCGCGTCCCCTCCCTCTTGTGTCACGTTTACAAACATACGACAGGAGCATTGATGCGTGGGAGTATCGTGAGAACGAGGTGACGGAGGGGGCCATATATAAAGACAAGGAGGATGTGATGGATGCGGTGAAGTACTGGGCAATATCTCTCCGGCGGTAATTCAGGGTAGTGAAGTCCAGCAAGAAGGAGTACGACGTGAAGTGCGTAGTTGATTCGTGCCCATGACGGGTGCATGCATACAAGGGAAGTGGAAGGACTCATCGGAAATGCTCTATAGTGATGGAACATAATCATGAAATGGAAGAAGCGGAGCGAGGACACCGCGATCCGTCGTCCACTTGGGTGGCAAATGTGTTTTATGGTCAGATCGTGGACAATCCGCACCTGCAGCGTCGATCTATTATGACAGCTGTGGAGGAGAGGTTTCAGTTCAAGATTAGCTACGGAAAGGTATGGAGAGCGAAAATGACAGCTCTGGAAATACGGTTCGGGACGTACGAGGTTTCCTACGAATATTCCCACTTGCCGAGAGCAATAGCACGAGGAACCCCAGACATCCGCCGACCTTGCGAGTTTCCTGCGGTGGTGTGTGCGCGGTAAGTGGGTCTTGCAACGTGCATTCTTCGCCCGGGCGCATGCATAAATGCGTTTTGGCACTGTCGCCCAGTTATTTGCATGGACGGCACATTCCTCACGGGGAAGTACAAGGGCCAGATTCTAATCATGATCGTAGTGGACGCCAACAACCGTGTTCTACCGGTTGCATTGGCTTCGTGGAGGAGAAAACACGGAGAGCCGGTATTGGTTCCTTGAAAGAGTGAAGCCGGCGCTTGTTCCGATAGGCTCGATGTTTGTGTCATCCATGACCGACATGCGTGGTCGCTAAGGGCGATCGTGAATATGCAACAAGGGTCCGCCGTCGTGGGAGCAAAGAAAGTGACCTGACCAAGAGCGGTGATGCATGAGGCACATGGGTGCCAATTTTTTCCGTCCGTTCAGGAACAAGGAGCTTATGAACATGTTCAAGCGGCTGTGCAAACAGAACCAACGGAGGAAGTTCGACGCGCTTTGGAGGACGTTGGATGAACTAACGAAGAAGCAGTCAATGAATCCAAGAGATACCGCTGGTTCATCAAGGAACCCGATGGTGTACCATGAGCAAGGAGAGGACCCCACAGCCTTGTGTGCGCTCCCGACAGACGCCCCAAACATTCGGTGTAGGCCGGGGACCAGCATAAAGAGTTTCACCGACTGGATACGGCACGAGCCTTTGGAGAAATGGTCCCTTCTGCATGACGAGGGCAGCTCGCGTTACGGAATCATGACAACGAACTCGCGAGATTTACAATCGGTAATGAAAGGCACCGATGCCTTCCATCGTGGGTATAGTTGAAGCCGTCTTACTAGGGACACAGAGATATTTCATTGAGCGATACAAGAGCTCGCGGCATGTATGTCGGACAATCGATTGTCGACTCAACGGTTGTATCTACGCATATGTCCAAGAAAACAAGAAAGGTGCGTATACATCGGGTGACACCGGAGAGTGGCGTGGAACGGAGATACCACGTGCTCGCGTGACCGAGGTCGCAGGGTGCCCACCGGAGAGGACTTCTCATCCGCATACTCCGAGCACCGACGCCGAGTGCTCTGCTAGAAACCACGCCGCCGCACTTGCCGTGCTCGCACGTCATTGCCGCAGCCGCGGAGACGCATCAATCATGTCGTCCGTACATCTCCCCCTACTACTACAAGCAAAGTGTTCTCAACACGGGTACCAAGTGGATGGATCGTTCACAACCGCCCTCCCTTCGAAGCATCGATGGGTACCGGACATCCGAATGTTGAGGCTGAAGGTCGGGCGTCGAAGGACACGGCGCATTCGAAACGATATGGACGAGTCCGAGGCGCGTCGCAACCGCGGATAATGTAATTTTCGATGTTCTTTGGATTTTGTAAGATTCGATCATGTACCAGTGAACTGTTGTTCCAATAATGTAATTTTTGCACTTCCAGTAAGTTGTTATTCGCGTCATGTCATCTTTCGATGTACCAGTTAATTGCTATGAAGATAATCTAATTTTCGATGTACCAGTTAGTTGTTATTCGCATCATCTAATTTTTTGATGTAACAGTTAATTGCTGTGAGCATAATGTAATTTTCGATATACCAGTTAGTTGTTATTCGCATCATGTACTTTTTCGATGTACCAGTTAATTGTTACAAGGATAATGTAATTTTCGGCACTGTGTGCCTCATCCAACATGTCTTCATCTTTTGTATTGTTTGTTGAGTATGGTACAATTCGTTATTTCGTATTTTATTTTGTGTGCACATTTAATTACTGACAAATTTGTTGTATTTGCTTTGTAACAGGCGACGATGGCGCGACCTTGCCTCGAGTCGCCGACGCGATCGTGGATGCGACCCACCAGTCTAGGTACTCTGCAGAGCAGAACCGAGAGCTAGGGACACTCCGACCTCGGGTGCCCAACGAGCTGCTTTGCATTAACCCACGCTGGGTTCCACGGTAAGCTGCCAACGCTTGCACTCTTTTACGTACATGTACTTACCTATGAATGCAATTCTAACAACGCAATGCACTACATGCAGGTTGCGAGCGGCTGGCTTACTTCCTCTCTGTAGGATGGTGGAGCAGGTGACTACCCCGTTAGACGGCAGGGATGTCTCGCGGTTCGGGTACGCCCGGTCCCTGCTGGTCGCACTCGTGGACCGGTGGAGACCGGAGACGCACACATTCCACCTTCCGCGCGAGAGATGGCTCCGACGCCGCCGGGCGTGTCGCACCTCCTAGGCCTCCCCGTCGGGTCCGTGAGTTGTGCCGCACGACGCCTCGCCACGTGGCACACGGAGTTGTCCGCGCTTTCGCCGTGGTGCAAGGCACCCCGGCAGCCCTCTCTACCGCCCCTCAGGTGAGCGCACGACCGACGGGCGTGGTCGCTTGATTCCACGGTGAGTACCTCTTTCTTTGCGAATTAAAAGAGAAGCGCTAAATTGCTGATAATATTTGTTACGAACGTTGCAGGCTCAGCTTCTCCACCCGCACGCAGAGGAGGAGGACGTGACCCACCATCTGGAGGCATACCTCCTGTTGTTGTTCGGTTGGGTGATGTTCCCGTCCTCCCACGGGAACACGGTGGACCAGCACCTGATCGAGTACGCCTAGCACATCGTCGACACCTCGGAGGATGAGATAACACACTCAGTTCAAATCTCGTCTCAGCAGAGCACGTCTAACTTCCCCATTGTAAACAGATGATGCAGTGTTCGTGGGCCTCAGCTGTGCTTGCGGCAACGTACAGAGGTCTGTGCGACGCCGTCTCTTGAGCGGAGCAGGACGCGACGATGTCGGGTTGCGTCCTACTCCTTAAGTTGTGGTCCTAGGAGCGCTTCTCTGTCGGCAGACCTACTGTTGACACCACACCGTACCCCCAGGACCATTACGGAGATGGCCCAGTGGACTGGCCCACCATGGGCCACTACTGGGTCCGACGACAGGTATGCTCCCTCGTATCTTTTTCCCCGCTAACGCACTTCAATAACCTCCGCCATTTCTTATTTCCTCGCAGTGGACGTACGCGCACCGACAGGTGAGGAGGTCATACCTCGAGTTTGTTCGGGAGTTCGACCGCCTCCACGACAAGGACGTGTGGTGGACGCCATACATCGCGTACGACGTCCACGCTAGAGCACCTTACGGGATCTCCGTGCTTTGCACGCGAGATAAGGCCTTCTGGCTCACCCGTAAGGTTCTCGTCTTTGAACTGTGTGTCGAGGAGTACTCCCTGCACCGAGTCTTTCGCGCGCTCGCCTGCTCGATCCTTTCCCTTGCCGCCTCATCACGTTGTTGCATGTGACGCTCACAGGTACTTCTCCTGATCCTACTACTCCGCATCTTTGCAAAATGAATGTGGTGTGTACTTCCTGTTTTTGCATTGCAGGATGACCCGGATGGGTGCTGCAGTGGGCACTCAATTCGCGCACCGTATGCAACCATGGGCAGTGCAGTGGGACGCCGCACTCAACGAGAGGGTCACCGAGACCCGACCGTACGACCCTGACATGTACGATGAGTACATGGAGTGGTTCTCACCGCGCACTCGCCTCAGGGTGGGGTACACACCAGCACCGTATGTCGCATGGCAGGCATCGGTGACGGACACGTACCCTTCACAGATGTCACAGAGGGACAACTCCTCGGTAAATATCGCAATTGAAGCTACATAGGCACGTCTTTTTCATGTAAATTAGTTAACACCAATCTGACGTTACATGCAGGCACATCTCGTCGGGGAGGTTAAGGTGGAGGCTATGTCCATGTTGACGCGCCTTCGGGGGAGCATACAGGTGACCACCGCCGAGGCCGAGGCAGCTTGGGAGTAGGTCCTCGATAGGATGAGGCGGTTGGGTCGCTTGGCCACTTGCCGGGGGCGCGGAGACGTCGGCGAACGCAGCACACCACGTCCCCGCGGCCCAGCACCTCGCCCTACCCTGCCGATGCCTCGTTACGCTCCCACGCAGCTGCAGTGGGGACAGTGGGCTGAGGAGGCTCCTTCCTCGTCTCGCCCTACCCCGCCGGTTCCTCGTTACGCTCCCACACAGCAGTAGTGGGGACAGTGGGCTACGGAGGCTTCCTCGTCGTCTCGCGTCCCAGCAGGACCCCAGGGTGGTTTCGACGACCCTGCAGACTTCGAGTTCGACCTGGAGGAGTACCTTTCGACCGACTACCTCGCCCCCTCTCAGCTCTCGGGAGTGCCGCCACAGGACACGCCCTCGTCGCTGCCACACTACTCTACCCCTGCGTCGTAGGGCCGGCCTAGGAGGGACGTCCGTCCGTCGTCGCCACTCACGTACCCCACGGGCCAGATCAAGAAGCATGGCCGTGATTGACTAGTTGTACAGACGTATTTTTGTAATGCCTTTACGTTCAGCAGCATATTGTATAACTGTCTGAGTTAGTAACATGAGAGCCTTATCACTTTAAATTGTGCAAATCCATGTATGTTTTATTAGTTGTGCAGAGATTGCTTTGCCTATGCCACACGACGAGAGAACACACCAACGCCTCGGTGCACCTATCGCCTCTAGTTGGGGCGATCGCCCTAATATGGGGCGATCGCTCTATACCCTGGCGATATCTGCCCTTTATAACATTCGTTCTAACTCGCGGTCTCGCAAAGACGACAGCGAGAGAGGAAGAAAGAGAGGAGGGAGGAAAAAAATCAGGATCAATCGAAAATGCCAAGGCGTGCAAGTGCAAAGGGAAAGGGGAAAGCAAATGAAGAAGTAAGTGCATGCCCGCGCAATTTAGTGTACCAAGATCCCTTCCTACCTCATGAGCTGTAGCACCCATGTGTATGTGTGAAGATCCTTGTAGGCTTGTCCGCTCTTGGGAAATTCCAAGTTGGAAGAGGAGGTATTGGAAGTGCCGCAACTACGCCTTCGATCCGCCGGAGAAGAGCCTGAAGGATCGCCGCATGGTAACAATCATAGGGTTACGTAATATTTGTGAATGAAACTTTGCTAATTTACGTTTTATGCAGTCACCTCGCCATCGTGAATTTGAGTAGTGGTTTGATACGAGATCAACCCCGACGACCAACGGCTTGACCAAGCCAACCGGCAGACGAGTTCACGCGTAGCTTCAAGAGCAAATACGATATCGCACGCGAGGAGGCACGTAGGAAGGAAGCGGAGGAGAAAGAGGCCGACAGAGAGAGGAAACGTGAGAGGGCGCGGCGTGCCAGATATGCCCCACCGGAGGCATGGGCGAATGGGAAGTGGCCTCGAAGCACTCAGTAGACGTCTAGTTTTAACTTTCAAATTCCTTGCTCGTGGTACTCCTTCCTGTTTTAAGCCGTAATAAAGAGTGTGGCCTACCTTATTTTCCGCAGTAACCTACAATTCGACTTTCGTTATGATATTTCGCATGCTGCCGAAAAGGCTTAAGCGTTTCATTGTTGCCTCGACCATAATACTTTGGGTTATTGCACTGGCAGGATTAATATGCAAAGCAAGGTGTAAATAAAATATTTTCTCGCCATATGGTACTGCATATATCGAAGAGCAAACCTAGGCCGTTCTCCCTACAAATTACATTTGAACATGATATTTTGCGAGCTGCCGAAAAGGCTTCAGCGTTTCATTGTTGCGTCGACCATAATACTTTGGGTTATTGCACTGTCAGAATTAATATGCAAAGAAATGTGTAAATAAAATATTTTCCCACCATAGCGTACTGCATATATCAAAGAGCAACTCTGGCCTATTCTCCCAACAAATTACATTTAAAAATGATATTTCACGGGTTGCCGTAAACGTTTTAAGTATGTCATGCAAATGAGGCTACTTACTGTCATTTGGTTTATTCAACTGAGTTCATTCCTAATTTTTTTCCCTAAAATGGGACACCTAACACCCTACGAACAAGACATATTTATTTCAGGATTTTTCGAGGCATGGTTCGTATAGTTTGTTCATAATGCACTAAATAGTGTTTAAGTAAAATTGATTTATACAATTTAAATTTGCATGACACATAGTACTTTTCACAACATAATTCAAATCCTTATATATTAATTAATATTTCAAAATTTATCTTGTTCTAGTTGGACCACCCAAGTAATGCGACTGCCCCTAATCGCCTGTTGGTCTGGAACCGACGATTTTGGCAAATACATATAGTGCTTCTAACTTATGGAATATTTTGGCCAACACATATAAAATATTACAGCAAATCAATACTAAGAGGTATCACGTATTTAAAGATCAGTGTTTGTAACTTATGACTATTTTAGTTAAAAATTATTTATAATCAATACTAAGAGGTATCAATTCTTTAAAGATTTAAAATATTAAAATACATCAGTACTATGAGCATTTTCGTTATTTCTGTCCTATTGATTATTCTCGGAAAATTAATTAGGAATTAAAATTAAAAAAAATCTTTTCGTTATTTCTGTCCTATTGATTATTCTCGAAAAATTAATTAGGAATTAAAATTAAAAAAAATCGGCCCTGCCCACCTATCGCCCCAGCAGGGGGCGATCGCCCCTGCCTCGGGCGATAGGTGGGTCCCCCCGCCCCTGCCGTTAGATAACCGTTAGTATCGAGAGTAATCGCCCATATATGGGGCGATCGCCCCATAAACGGGCGACCGGCGCCTATTTCTACTATTTTTCACCGCGACGCCTAGTTTTGAAAAAAAGAATAAAAATAAATATTAAAGAAATTTTTTTAACATTTAGGCCCATTTGTTGCTTAACCCAAGGCCCATTAGACTAGTAGCCGCAGCCCAAACTTACCAGCCCACTTTCTTAGCGACTTCCCCTCGCACCCAAATTACCGCGCGTCTACAAAAGCCCTGACCCCCTTCTAGGGTTTCCTCGCCTCTACCCCACGACCGCCGCCGCGCCGCAGCTCCTCCGCGCCATCGCCCGCGAAGCCGCCGCCGCCGACATGGGTAACCTCCTCCTCCTTTAGAAACCCCTCTCACTCCTCCTGTCGTGGATTTCTTCTGTGTTGACGGGATCTTCGTGTTGCTTGTGGGTGGATGGCGCGCAGGTAAGGTGCACGGATCGCTGGCTCGCGCCGGGAAGGTTCGCGGCCAGACGCCCAAGGTGGCGAAGCAGGACAAGAAGAAGAAGCCCCGCGGCCGCGCGCACAAGAGGATGCAGTACAACCGCCGCTTCGTCACCGCCGTCGTCGGCTTCGGCAAGAAGCGCGGGCCCAACTCCTCCGAGAAGTAGGCGCTTGGTAGTAGTAGTTTCGTTAAGTATTATGCAATGAAAGGAAGAACCTGTTGTGGTAGTATGAGATCGCTGTTCGTGTGATGGATGGGATCGAACTGAAGTGTTGAAATATGCCATGTTCGTTTAGTTGAGAATTTCAGATATGATGATATGAGTTCGTGGCTTAGATTTGATTTTGGTTGCATATTTTGGCTCTCTTTGATGTGGAAAATATGCAAATTTGTGCCTGGTTTGGTTCTATGTGGTTCATCGTTTCATGTCTGTCTGACATTGTTGGGTTGTATCTATACTAGTCATTGCGAACATCAGATTCGTAGAATTCCTTGCTTGACTAATAAACGCCCATTTGCTTAGATTAGTAATGGCCATCATTTGATCAGTCATGTCCACTGTCCAGTGCTTGCTCAATATGTTCTGCAATGGCTGCAGTACGCATTTTGTTTGTGCACTTGGTTGCGGTAATGGTGAAATAGGCCAGCTATTCCATTGATGGGAGCAATGAATTCTAGTTCCAGAAAGTAGAAGCCGTCCCTGGCAGATTATCATTGTGAAATTAGAATGCATTGTGATTTGAAGTGTATGGCCAGTGAAAGATTAATGCTTTGTTTTGGATAGGTGTTCTTTTTAGTTTGATGGAATGATATTTGCAAGATTTGTTCGATTGAAAATTAGATGGCACGCTTGAAGTAAGGTGAAAAGTGCATCTTATCCTTGATCCGTCAACATTTATAGGTAGCAGCACTTTTGTTTCTTCAGTAGTGTAGGATGCAAATCTCTGTCGCTTAGAAGTTAACCCCTCCACCAAAAATGGGTTGATGTTGTTGATCATCTCTGAATACTGGCTGGAATGCTAGTCCTGATACTTTTGGGTGTAGCTGCACTTCTTCTCCCAAGATATTATATTTCTAGAGCTCATTGACCATATCATCTTTGTTCTGTAAGGAGTCAGGCTGGAAAGCAAAGCAGGCTGGCCTGAGCAAAACATGACAAGCATTTATTCCAGACTTCGTGTTTGTTCACTCCAGAACTGGTTACTAGAATGCTTGATGTAAAATCATACACTGCTATTCTGGCTGGAATGCTTCATGCCCTTTTTTTCTATTGAATTCTGATCTGGATGAACTCACCGTCACCGCATTCCATTCCCCACACAACTGTATCGATGTAGTCATATGCTCCTGAAGCTTTGTTTGGTTGTGAAGTAGTTGCAAGACTGAAGTGAAAATTGATCGAACAATTGAAACCCCCATTATCCCTTGCACTAAACCATACACCTAATCACTGATCTAATATGTATAGTGTTCTGTTCGTGCACCAGTTACTGTGTAGGATGCAAAATATCTGTTGTTTATAACCCTGCCACCAAAATTTAGTTCGAGCGACCTTGTTGAGCACAATTCAACTATTGGCATTCTTCCCCATGATTAATTTAAAGCTTATTGATCATCTCTCTGTAAGGAGCTGTGCCTTGTGCTGCAGCTTTTCTCTGTAAGCTAGAATCTACTCAACATTGCGAGGTCCAGCTTGAATTAGGGCGAAGTTTTTTCTGAGCCTGAGACAGAGAAACGCTCTGCTACCCTGAGAAGGAAATAGCTGCCTACATGTGCCTGGTAATTTGCGTGTGAATTTTGCAGCAGCTAGTTATGCTTGCAGGCAGCGGCAGGTTGACGGCAGAGGGAACCATGGCTCGTTTCGTTCCTATCACAGCGATCGACGGCACACCACCGTACGGGATGCATTCTTTTGTTACCACTTACCACACGCTCTTCCTGCAAGTCGCAGCAACGGCTTAGGCAGGAAATCGGCTACGGCAAGCTCGTTTTGTTCTCAGAAGCACTGCGTGCGGATGCTCGGCCGCGGTCAGGCCAAACGTCGTGTAACTCATCTTTTCGTCTCTCAGGTCATATCATATCTGCACATGCACAAACACGCAAATTTGCACGATTTCCTAAAGCAACATCAGGTTCCACTTGGCACTAGCACAAACGATACCTACTTGAAAACCCCTACTCACTGACCTAACAACCAACAACAACAATACCCCTTCCAACCAGTCACAACCAGCTTCATCTTCTAGTTCCCGAGACCGGCTTCCTACTTCCTGGTTTCCCGAGTGCTTGCTCCACCCCTCAAAGCCAACACCAACATAAAACAACTTTTCTCGTGCTTTTATCCTCCCTGCTTTTCTCCTCCACTACCAAACCACCTCACTCTCCCCTCCTCTTCCCCGAGAAAACCTACCTGGGAAAGACTGCCTTCCCCGAGAAGACATGAAGTGGATCGGATGCCTAAGAAAGAGAATTGAATTGGGATTCTTTTAACAACAAAGGTTTAAATTAAGCTTTAATCTTTACAGCCTAAGTACCTTGGTTTCTATTAGAGTTTTGCAACCTATAGTTCCAATGGACAATAGTACACAATTCTAGCGAGCTAAGAAAAGAAATACGAGGATTTAAATGCGTAAACGTAAAAGAGACAAAGAAAACAACCTATTTTTAACCAAGATTTCAGGGATTCGGCGATCTCCCATACTCCTCATTGGAGCACTCTTGCAAGAGTCTAGCTCCAACTTGAAATAACACAAATAATCAAGTTATCCATTTCTGGTAGTCCATCTCCACTCCGGATAGGTTGAATCCAAACATTTACAAGGCTCCCGGTGCCTTCCGCAAGCGTATTTGAGAAAGTCACCAAGCCAAATACCTCCATGCCATTTAGGAGTCACTCGCCTTCAAGAGTAATAAGCCCAAAACACTCACTTAAACCAACAAGGTAAAACAATTATAGGTGATACACAATCTAGACATATCTACTCTCTAAAGAACACAAAGATCTTCAATCCAAATTTCAAAATACCCACATGCTCCTCAATAGGATGAATATAGAGGAGTCACGAGAGCTCTAACTGAATCCACATAGGGTCTATTTATAGCTCATGTCCTAAAAAACTAGCAGGTAGATAAATATATTTAAAAATATTTCTTTGAGTCAGATCATTCGATCTACTCGGATTATCTAGCTTAAACGCTTCCAATGGTAAAAAATATAGCTGTTACGCATATTCAGATCGTCCGACTCAACTCGGATGTCGCCTGGCTTAGATTGTTCGAGCTAATGTAACTTCTATGGAACACTTTCACTGTGAAATTGATTCGGGTGATGCTCCAACCCACTTCAATCATCCGACTCACATGGGTCTGAACTCAGACCAAGTCGCTATCAAAATTGAACCGACCCATAGTTCAACCCACTCAGATTATGCGGGTCCCTTTGAGCACTTCTCTGTAGAATTGATCCGACCTATATTTTCGGTCACTCGGATCATCTGACTCCAATTGAAACTTCAACACATACCCTCTGTAAAATTAATCTGACACATGCTCTAGGTCACTCGGATCATCTGACTCCATTGAAACTAGACATGCTCTCTATTGAATTGATCCGATTGATTATTCGACCTAGTTGGTTTATCTAACTTAACTATGAATTTTTGAGCAAGTATGAATTTTCACACACATTCTAAATTTGGCACCATCACTTGATATCTTAGCTTCCTCTGACTACATATGAACTAGAGAGATCTACTGCGCATCACAACTAACTACCAAATCTCACCAAGTTCAAGCTATAGTCTTGAACCCCCTTAATTGTACAGCCAAAACAAAAATAAAACATATCACTAAAATGATTCAAATTC
Source organism: Otatea glauca (assembly GCA_036346275.1). NCBI lineage: Eukaryota > Viridiplantae > Streptophyta > Magnoliopsida > Poales > Poaceae > Otatea > Otatea glauca. Next base: position 43,028,244 of record CM070716.1, on the reverse strand, counting down.
AACTCCTTAGATTATTTCTAGTCACATTGTCATTAATCTTCATGTTTTGCCATCAATTGTACCTTTTGAGGATCCAAGAATATCAAAAACTCCCAAGATGCTAATATAAAGCACTAACATTTCTTAAAACCTTGAAGCATAGTTAGTCTTGACAAACAAATGAAATTAATCATGAAAACACTTAATTGACTTAAATTAGGGGCCTAGATGCTTATAACACAGTATTCCTCTCGAAGGGGCCAACGCAGCGTCGATGCCTAATGATGGGGCATGCCGACGGCATTTTTTTGGTCAATAGCTGTTAGAGTGTTTCTAACCCAATGGAGCCGAACTAGCATCACCGCGAGGGGCTACGCGTGCGATTTGGTCTTATCCTAAGACGATTTGCATTGTGTTTGCGCTGATCCGCACCCAGGCATGCGGCACATGCAAGATCACCTCTTCAATGGACCAATTTTGTTGATTGAATTAGTTCCAATTTTAGTGGTTTGGAATTTTTAATACCTTAGAACTATTTGCATTATATTTTTAGTAAATTTTGAATATACGTGCTGAATTTATGATCTGACAAAATTATTGAACAAGACTCTAGAGTTGTACATGTAAAGTGTGCGCCCCAACAGATTTTTTTTTGTTCCGCCAGTGCGTGCATTTTGGACCATGTGTGGCCTATTCCGGCACCTATAGAGCACTATTGATGCTCGACAGCAGTCGCACCATCATGAAGGGATCGCACAATGGATCGCACAATGTCGATGCCCGGCGATGGGCCTTTTTTTTGTTAGCGATCGTTGGGTTAGGGTTGGTTTTAACCTAACAGGACCGTCGGGCCCAGTTGGCATTGCCGCTAAGGTGATACGTGTTGTCTGCTATGGTATAGAACCGTAGTAGGTACATCTGTCACGGTATAAGAGCATAGTAGGTAAATCTACTACGGTAAAAGAGTACGATAGGTATCTACCACTGTTTTTACGTCGAGAATGAAGCAAGCAGCCAAACGGGCGGTGCTCGTGGACTCGTGGTGGGACACTGCCTCCTGGATGGCTGGCTAGCGTCCAAGATTCGTTGCACGGGGGCTAGCCCCTGCGCGCCCTGTTCGGCTGTTCCCTTCCCTTGTCCGGTGTTTGGTTGGATCTGACTGCAACTCCACCTGCATGCTCCGGTCAGTCCACCAACCTCTCCTCCTGTCAGCTGATAGCCCATGTTTGTTGCCAAATCACATCGCTTTGACGATCGCAACCACCGCATCGTTAACCAAATCCGACATGTCGGGCACGCACGCACAACCTCGCGAACGATCCATGCTGCACTGCTGCCGCAATGCCACGCATCCAAGACCAGCTGGTCTTCCATGACCAAGTTGCTCTCAGCGGCTGATCTCCACAATGTAATCACCGGGCCGACTCGAGGCGACACTCTCTTTGTTTTTTAGTCCTTTTACGTAGAAAAAGATAGGAGGGTATGTTACTGGCTCTGCATGGTGACACCCTTGGATCCGCCCCTGATTGCTCTAGCGATCTACTGGCTCCTTCAAGCAAGAGGCCACCTACGTTCAACTTAGCCCATGTGGTCCTAAGATGCTAGCCCTGACGTTAAATTCAAGTGATCAAGCACAAGCAGTAACCGAAGCAATTGATCAAGCACCAAAGTATCATCGAGTCGGTCGGTAAGTCTCCATGGTCCATGCTGTTCCGTAGAGAACGGTCTGACATTCTGACAGGTTAATTTGCTTCCAAACAACGTCAGAGGTCAGACTGACCGACTGACCAAGAAGCTAGTTTGGCCGGCCTTGGAACGAAAACTAGCCGTCCGTGGGCAGAGGATACGCATGTCCCCAGGGCAGCGCGCAGGCCGCCGTCTGATCCGGGCGTGGGAGAGAATCACGGCCCTCCGATCCGCGCGCCTCCTTCCCGATCGAGGCCTCTCAGCTCTGACACCGTTCTGCCACCGCATGCACGCACAGGCCAGCCTCGAAAGGGAGGAGATGAGAGAGAGTACATGTCAGAAACCAGTAAGAAACATCGAACCTGCAGATATAAGCCGAGCTCGATCGTCGTAGCTTTCACAGGTACTACTGCATGTCTGCATCTTGCTGTTCCATTCCATCGCTGCTGGTCAAATTAAAGAGAACTAATAGGCCAGAGGAAAGGAAAATTTACCTTTCTTGAGCACATCGCAGATGCATGCATCCATGGATAGACAAATAGACCGATCATGTTGGAGTCGATGTAGTAATAGTAGTAGCCCTGAAGGAAGCTAGCATTGGTGGTTAGCCCTAGGATTTTCTTTTCTCCTTTTGAGACTGAGTGCGGGGTTTAAAACCAGCTTCAGTTTTTGAAAAGTCAGCAAGCTCCTCCAAACAACCCAGTTTTTAAACGGTTTTTGACATAAGCCAAAAGCCACATATAACTAAAAAAGCCAAAAGCTGAGCTGAAATTGCTTTTACAGCTTATTACTGAGAAAAATAGTTATTTGTTAAAAATTAACTTTTTAAAAGAGATATAACTCTCCAAACAGACCTTGAGACTGCTTGATTGCGAGCCCCAAGAAGGGCAGACATTTCCTGTGATTAGTCTCACGGTACTTTCTGTGCTATCTTTCTTCCAAAAATAATGTAAATGATCATGAAAAGATTTAAAAAAAGTTAGATAGGGTACAATATCACCAGTATCATACACAAATTCAACTTTAAAAACATCGTATACGAGGGGAAACAAAGAAACACAAATTTTAGTGAACAATAGCTTTTCTTTTCCCTTTTTATTTTGGATTTCTCTCTCTCCAAAATTTGTCTTTTTGTGTCTCAGTGTGTATGGTTTGAATTTAAATTTGATTACTTTTTTTGCATAATACTAGATGATATCATATCCTATATAACCCAAAAAATTAAAATTATTTATGACTATTTGCAACATTTTCCCGAGGTAATACCGAGAAGCATGGTAAGACCGGAAACACAGGAAATGTTCTCGGGCCAAGAGATGGCAGGCACGCAGACAGGCCTCTCTGTTCATGGCAGATCGGTTTGACCTTCGCGTCGAGCGCGCGCATGCTTAGCTTTCCCCCGTTTTCTATGCCCGGAGACGGGGACCAGGTAAACTCAGGTGTCAAACACCACATTTTCAACCATCGTCCTTTTCATTTCGCTGCCAGAACTTGCGTCGATCTGAGTATTCCGGTGGTAATTGTTGTTCGAAACGCGCAGTTTTTTTTTTCTGGGCTAAATAGGTGTGCGCTTTCACTTTCAATACCAGAATCTGTGTCAATCTAGAGGCAGTCAATGTCCAAAATGCATGTTTTGCTTTGTCCGAGTTTAGAGATCGGTCGTGTACTTTCACTTTCACCGCCAGCAGAATCTACGCCAATATCAGAGGTAACCAATGCTCACTACGCACCGCACGGGTGTTTTTAGCCATCTAACTTCGTCGCACGACCATAAGAAAGAACTTTTTATTTTGAAAAAAAAAAAGTAGTAGAGAGGATCAAGATTTCTGCCTACATATTTTAAGCGATCAAGTCAAGTAGATCTCCAAAGACCCATGCAAATCTTGCTTTACGATTTGTTCTACAAAATATTGGCACATTATCACTGATGAACAGTACCCCACTTAATTGCTGCTCGCCTGTATGTGGGTTAAGTTGCGCTTACACTACCAGAAAAGCAGAAAAGCTCCATCTTTCCACTGCTTTCAGCATAGTGTCAAGCATGTTTTGTGCACCGACCTGAGAACCACCAACCGAAAGAAAAAAAAAAGGATTGGCCATTTTTTCTAATCAGCCAGTGGCACATTTGCTCCAAGTGTCAAATAAAGTATTTGGTCCCTGTCTCCCCCCTGATTTACAACCTCCCTTGGATTGATGTGCCCAAAAAGTCTCCCTCTTCAGAGAAAAAGAGAGAGATGAAAAAGAAGGGGCTTGGAGTACTGTTCAGGCTCTATATTCTTCTTGGGATTGGGTCCTCTTAACCTCTCACCAACCCCATGCTGCCCTACCCCTCCCCCTCTCCTCATCCTGCTGGTATAAATAGCCCTCAAGTCTCCCTCTTCTTCCTCAACCCCCTTATATGCTCCTCTGAAGCCTAGAAGAAACACCTGCTAGCTTCTTACATTTTCATTCGGTGATTCGGTCTTCAGCTTCTCCAGTATATGAGCTACAAGAAGTGAAGAACCATTAGCTTCTTTCCCTTTCTATAAATGGTTGGTTAATTGCATGTTCATGGTTGTGCACATATCTAGAAAGAGATGGCCCTCTTTGCGGTCTTCCACAGCTTTCTTGAACTGAATCTGCAATGGATAATAGTACGCTTCTGGCTTCTACTTGCAATAGTGCAGTTCAATAAAGCTGTGGGAAATTGTAGAGAGAGACCAATTGGGCAGCTTGGTGGAGCATTCGTCAACTTCAGGTTGTAGATGAATTGTGCCTAGAGAGAATTCTACATCGTGAGAAGGAATACACAGATACACATGGATATCTCTCTATTATGCCACAAGATTTAGTTTCTATACTTTAATTTCTTTCTATGTCTTGTTTGTTCCCGTTGTTTGTCAATTAACTACAGTCGAGCTAGTTTCTTCCATTTCTCCATGTTGCCTTTTTAATTGCTATTATAAGAATAAGTTGATATAATCAACCCCCTGAATAATGATGCACTAGAACTCTTTAAGGTTCCATGTACTGCGTGACTATACTGTATTGCATATAAGTGCGTTCTTGTTAATATCTTTTTTTTCTCATGACAATATGTTATACACTTATACTTTGGATGATGCATAAACTAAATTAGTTAGCTTTCTTGAAATTTCCTGCTGCCTTCACATGTTTTTCAAAACCACAGTATTTGCAGTGGCACTATACTGATTTTCCCTATTTTCTATTGTTATTTCTTTACATCAGTAAATGTTTTTGCAAGTAGAAAAAGAAAGAAAAAGGAAAGCAGCTAACTGAAAACAAAACTGATGGTCATGCTGGCCTGGTGAAACTTGAAAGATGTTCCTGAGGTGGTGCAATGAGTAGATGTTTTGGTGGTGAAAGAAAAGATGCTGCCAAAGAGCATGAAACCTCAAATCATACCAGTACTGGTTTCCCCATTCTGTGCTGTAAGAGAGAGGAAAGAGTCTTGTACTGCTCCACCTTTATGCCTAGTGGGCAAGCAAGGCCACTGATGGGACTTGTATTCCTGGAGATGCCATTGCCATGGCCTCACATCGGTGAGGTCAAGGAGGTTTCCTTAAATACTCGTGCACTGCATGCCCTTGCCATTGATTGTTCTTTTCACTGCCTCTGTGTGCTGTGCTTTGTGTGTGGTCTTGGGCGACACTGACATGGCCTCTTACCCCTGAGCAGCCTGCATTCTGGGCCATAAGATCTGATGTCGTGGGAGACACATGTGTCTGTGATCTGGTTCAGTATGGATGCATCTTGTCACCCTGAAGTACCGTAGCCATTCACAGAAGGAAGGTGCAGAGATTGGCATGTGGAGTTTCACGATGGCCATTTAGGATTCAGGAGCATATGTCAGCTGCATATCATTTGGTTCAATTATTGCAGTAATATATGAGGGAGAAATGTGCGGTCAATTTGATGCAGACAGTGGTGTACAGTGTTTACATGAGGGACCGTGTCTCCCGTGCGTGTACAGATTAGCATTTGGTCTCTTATAGTGATTGCTAATTTAGCCTGAACATGGCTTCAAAAAATAAAAAGTTTGAACATGGTATGAATGCTTTCATGTGGTATTAGGACCCATGTAGAGAAGCAGGTAGCAATACTGCAACGCCAAGTTGGCATGTATGTTCATGCTATTGGTGGAAGTAAAAGTGAGAGCAATTGTTTACTGCTCAAGATGACAGCACACTGAAGTGTATTATAGTGAAGTAGCTAGCATATATACTGACGTTAATGCGCTATGAGGATTATTTGTACCCATGATTACATAACACCCTCTCCTGAGAAAACTCAAAACACCATGCATGAAGCTACTAGTGCCTGTCGTTTCTAACTAACAGTGTTGTGTACTAGAAATTTATGCGCGGCGTGGCGTCGCTCTTCACGCGAGAAAATCGATAAAACGCGCGATTAACGCTCCATACACGAGTAAATCGAGAAAATACGCGAAAAGGATCAAAAATAAGCTTGTGTTTTTCGCAAAAGGGCTTAAACGTAATGCTAGAAAAGCAAAAAAAGGACATAAATGCAATGCATTTTTTTAAAAAAAGGACATGATTTTTTTTCTTACAAAAAAGACCTAAACGTAATTTCGATTTTCCTAAAAAGGACCCGAGCGCTACTCCTAAAAACGCTAAAAGGGCATGGACGTAATATGTAATCTTTTTCGAAAAAAGACCCCATTGTATTTTTTCCCCGAAAAAAGGCCTATACATATTTTTTTTTTAAAAAGGACCCGGATGTAAGAAAATTTGGCCGGCTCAGCTCGAGCCGCGAGCCAAGCCGGCTCCCTCCAGCTCAAAACGTCCAGAGCACGCCGTTTCTTCCATCTATAGTATAGGTATGATTCCATTCTCTGAACTCCCAAACTCTATAATTTGTTCAGTTTTCACATACACAACTAGCATTGCAACATTTACTTCTGTTCGGAATGTGTGTGAATATACATGGTAACTGCAATACATTGTACTAACCGTATCTAGAATAAATCATGAATCGGATCACCTATCCTGCTTGAATTGACAAACTGATGCATCAGCTAACCCACAGGCCACATCTCATCACATATACTAGTTATGTATATACACTAATTAATCTCTATTCCCTCCGATTATATATTCTTGAGCCACAACTCCAAACTTCTTACTGAAAATAACCAAAATATTCCGCACTTAAAACAATCTAGATGAGTGGCTGCGGCGTGCTACGTTGCGATCGCTGCTCTCTCACTCGAGTAAACCGAGAAAACGTGCGAAACGTTTGAAAGGATATAAACATATTTACTCTTTTTTTTTGCATTTATTTGGGTCCTTTTCACGAAGGATCCGCGATTTTGCGGAACAGAAAGGTCCTTTTTGTAAAAGTACGGTTGAAAGGATCTAAATGTAATTACACATTTTTTCACATTTATTTGAGGTCATTTCAGAAGGATCTACGATTTTGACGAACCGAAAGGTCATTTTCACAAAAAAACAACTAAAAGGACCTAAGCATAATTATGTATTTTTTCGAGGGCCTTTCATATGGAGCCGACACATGGCTAGCCTACTTGGCCAAAAAAAAAACTTGCGAGAAATAGTATACGTAGTATTGATGTGCACAAAAAGTAGAGATTTTTACCACTTGTGCTTGCCCAGCAGGCCGCCAGTGGGATTGAGGGAACAACGTTTTAGCCACCAGCTAGTTTTTGTAAGAAGATTTATGCAGTTAATTCAGCAGCGCGTGAGCAAATGATAAGAACGGATGCTAAGATAAGATTTCCTCCCCACACAAGCAGCGTAGTTTTACGGTGAAACCTGAACGCTCCTTCTGTCCCTACTCCATGTTTCTGCACTTTATTTTTTTACTGAACTTACTGCTTTCTTGCCATTGCCAATGCCACAGCTGCCTGGCAGTGAAACTTACTGTGAGGCCAAGTGAAAAAAAAACCTGGAACTGCCACAATATCCGAAGAAACTGGAAGGTACAAGCGAGTAAAAGCAAAACTAACCTCTGACGAACGAACCAACCAATTAAGCTACCTGTCAGATCGACACGAGCTGCCGCACTGCATGTGGGCCAGCCGCCACTGTGCAAGTGGTGGCCCAGGAGTCAGCCACTCAGCCCCCAGTGTCGTCGTCGCTGCGAGCATGCAGCCTGTGTCCTGGCAGGTGGGGCCCTTGGCCTGCCACTGACCGATGGATGGGGCGTAGAGGCTTTCGTACAGTGTGAGGGGAGGATGAAAGCTGCCTTCATCACCGCCTGTGTGGGTGGGCAGGCAGGCATGGATGAACGATCGAGCAGCTGCAAAAGCAGAGCTTGACAGACAGGGCACGGAAGGAGCTGACCAATCGCCTGCGAGCATGCGTCAGCCTTTCAGATTGTGCTTGGCTATGCATGCACGCATGGTCCTCTGCTGTTTGTTTCTACCGAGGTGTGCATCAGATGTCCAAGCGTGATTACTTAGGATGTGTTTGATGGGTGAGATGAAGTTGACTGAGATGTGATGGTTCTGTACTATTTGGTTCTATTGTTTTGGATGAATGAAATAGTTTAGCATCTATAGAAAATATTCTTCAAATTTATATCCCACCATCTAGAACGGGATGGTTCCATTCAAGAAATCAAACCATCGATGATTTTTTTTCATGAATCATCTTATACATGTACCACTTGTTACAAGCAACCAAACTACACCCTTAGTGACTAAGCTTGATGACGAAGTTAAACGGACAGGAGCAGCAGGGTCCGTACGTACTATATACATTGCAATCCTTTTTTCAGGCACCGGGCAGGCCAACGGTGGGTCGAATGGAGCTAACAACCATCCAATTATTGATGGTACTCCTAGATACTTCGTAGCACCTAAGCTCTCTATGAGATGTTATGGATGCAGATCATGAAGATCCGTGCAGGGGTAGCTGAGGCAGGCGCACACGCAAGGCATGTGAAGGCGTAGCCGGCGAAGGACGTCGGATCGCCGGCTCGGCCGGTCGGGCTAGCTTGCTTACGCCGGGTTCCGGCGTATGAGCGCACGGGCACACCAGATCAGTAGCGCGCCGTACATGCGTCACGCGAACGAACCGGACAGGAGCGGCCGCCGGCCCGCCGCTACCACCGGCTGGCTGCTGGCGAGCGAGGCGCCGGTGGCGCGGCTGTGGAGGATGCGCAGTGACAACGCGAAAGCCCGAGAAACGGGCTACATGATCTGATCCTGGGCCATTGTTTATTATTGTGCTAAAACTGCAATCATTCCAGGACGGAGTGTCGTCGCAGCTGATTCCTTCCAGAGCATCAGCTAAAGCACAGCATATCTGACGGTAAAAATCGATTGAAATCCTAGAAGAATTATGTGTGATGATGTATAGAAACTCCGTGGAATAAAATCAAGCCTACACTTTGCAACGGGACAACATCTTCATGGATGCTGATGCGCGTACCGTCTGCGTCTATACATATACGTATACGTGTATATATTGTTAGCATAAACTTGGAGTTCTTAGGCCATTAAACAACATTAATCAATATCCAAAACTTGAACACCAAAATGCGAAAGAAAAATACCGTTCGGTGAAGCCATTAGAAATGAATCGGCAGTGATGGTGAGGTGGAAGCAGTGATCGCCGACGGTGACGTAGAAGGAGGAAGCCGTTGCCACACTAGCCACCGGAAGAAGAAAAACAGCAGTAGAAAAGACGACGGTGATGGCCTTCAGGTCAAAGCGCACACCTTACGATCGGGGAATATCGGGATTAGCTTCTTCTTAGATGATCAAGAACTTCATTGATCAATTAGGCGTCTGCCTCTCCCATTTTTATATATGCGCTAATGACTCGGGACCTCAACCAAAAAGTCTGTTTGATGCCTCCGATCAGGGCGCAAGAGACGGGATTTCATCCCTAAAAAATCGAATTCGTTAGTTGGGTGGTTAGCCCAAGATTAATTCCAACATATATATATATATATATATATATATATATATATATATTTCATTGAAATGTTTTAGGATCTACTTCAAATTTGAATTAAATCCTAAAACATTTCAAGGAATTACCACTTATCCAAACAGAGCCTAAAGAGTGTTGTTGGTTCTTAAGTAACAAGTTATTCCGGACGGGTTTGCTATTTGACGGTTGTTTAGTTTTTCCGATTTTCTGGTCTTTGGTTAGTTTTGAGATGTTTTTATGCTTTATTCTGATTTTCATCTAATGTTAAAAAAATGTGAATTATACTTAAGAAAAGCATAAGATTTTTATAACCACGCATCCCCTGTTATGAAAACTAAGCACTCAATCATTCTAAAATGTGACGATCTAGTTTCTGACATGGATCATGTAACAAAATAATTCTAAATCAGCTGCTTTATGATCCAACCTGGTGTCCAACAGAAGGACTTACGAAGTCGGCATGGAGCTACCAGTCGATACCGCCGGTCGGCGGGCGACGTCGGTCGCCTCCGGCAGGCCAGGCGCTGGCGCTGCAGAAGTCGTACGGTGTTCCTATGGCGCCTCCTCTCGAGCAATGTCGGCGGCCATGGCGCACGCGGGGAGCCGACGGCCGCCGTGCTTCACTCTGCTCGGTGAATACTACGCCGACAGCCCCGTGTTCCAGATAACCGTCGGATCAAACTCTGAGGCTCAGATCGAGGCTGGTACGGTGCAGGAGGTGCGTTTTCCGAATAGGCCCTCGCGTTACATATTGCTCTACTGTTCCATCCAATTTCAACTGCACCATCTAAAAAATAGAGTAAAGATAAGAAAATTACATGATTTACCTTTTATTTTAGAAAACTATAGATTTTAAGAGAACTTGTGTCATAAAATTACATACTTTAGAATTGATATTTTTTATAACGGGTTCTTATAACAGGTCTAACAGTGTAGTCCCACGTGACAGCATTACGCACTCCCATTTCCTATTTCACTCACACTTTGCACGTAGGGCGCATGAGGCTCCTATGTATGCCTATACTGTCAGACCCGTTACAAGAAAATGTTAATTATGAAATATGTAGTTTTATGATACAAGTTCTTCTCAAATCTATAATTTTGTAAAATAGAAACTAAAACTCATAGTTTTCTGATAGTTTGATTTAAGCATCGGAGAAAGGGATTTTTTTTGCAAAATCAACCCTTCCGTTACTTTCTATTACATTCCCAAGCAATCTCCTCCAGTGCCACCATCCTCTTCATATGACCATCCGGCCTCCACTGCTGCAGCCTTTGACCCAGAAGAGGCCAGATGAAACAACCCTAAAAGATTAGTAGCGCAAAATTGTTAATGGCACATATAAGTAAATCTTTCAATAAAGATCAAACATCATTTCCATCTCCATAACAAAAAGGTCATACATATATTCATATATCCCAAATTATACAAATAACAATTACAACAAAGAATAATCATTATCTCTTTTCACTAACAATAGTGTCATACCAACTTATACAACCCAATTTACACAAGTATCGATTACAACAAAAAGGATATACAAAATTTTACAAGTGACCTACAATCTAATCTTCTGGAGATCTTTAGCTTTAATTCCTTGAAATCGTTAGCCAGCACCAATATAAAGAAAGCAAAGCAATAGGAAACTTAAAAGCTAAATTAATCTCCCGTCAGACCCATATGTGTTTAGATCACGCTCATCGAGATACTAGACCATCCGAGGCTAGTTGGCACCTCTCGCTGATTAAGGTTTCATCACCCGGCGATAAACAAACTTGTGTCATTGGGTAACTATAGTCATAAGGGAGTAGTACCAAAATATTATGCAGTAAAAGGTAAACATCCAAATAGTAAAAGGTAAAGAGAGCAAGGTCAAAAAAAAGAGGAAGCCGGAGCCTTCCTCAGCTCAACCCTACCCCAAACCGAGCAAACCATCCCAAAGCAAGAGCTCTAAGTAAAGAGTCAGGAAGTAGCAAGCAAAGCCTCATCCATTACATTCCTTCCCTAAAGCTACCATACACCACCAAATAGGGTTCACAAAACCAAATTTTGAAAAACCGTTCGAAAACTGCAAAAACCGCTCAAAAAACATCAGAAACCGAAGGGTTAAGAAATCACAAAAGTTTGAAATTTTTTTTCGAAAACCGTTCAGTTTTTCACGAAAAACCAACGGCCGATTGAATGTTCTTAAAAAACGGTTTTTAAGCGGTTTTCAGCGAAAACCGTGGTTTTTTAACGGTTTTCGAGCGGTTTTCAATACATAAAGTTTTTCAAATTTTTTTAATTTATAAAATTTTTAAATTAAAACGGTTTACTGAGCGGTTTTGGATCTCGAACCTCAGCGGTACACTCAAAAACCGAGGTTTTCGAGCGATTTTCGTCGGTTTTGTGAACCCTACCACCAAACCAGCATGGAGCACCCACAAAGCCAGAGAGCTACCAGAGCACACCGGAGCACAAGCCCAAGCAAAACCACCAAGCAAGCACAAGCTAGGAGGAGAATGACTAGGGGGCAAGCCACCAAGAGGCCAAGAGAAGGCCAGGAAACCATAAAGCCCCAGGAGCAAGAGGAGGCCACCAAAGAGCCAGGAGCAAGAAGGCTAAGGAGGACAAGAGGAAGAGCAAGGAGCCCCAAACCTCACCATCAACCCCGTCCTCAATACCCTCCATCTCCATCTCCATCTGACCTCAGCCCTCAGGTTTGCATGTACACATTTCACATTCCTAATATTAGGAGCAGAATGCACAAAGAAATGATAATAGCCCGTAGCTAATCTTAGAGCAAACCAAGCACCAACAAGCCAAGGTCAACAAGGTCCAGGAGCGGGGGCAAGGACAAGTTGAAGCCATCAGGAACCAGGAAGATCCCCGTCCCAGTCAGCCTCACTAACTCAATCCTGCCATCTCTGAATTATGTGCTGACATGCCTGGCCCATCAGGTAAAATTAAGCATGATGACAATGTGTATATAATATAAGATAGGCAAAACCAACAAGGCATAATCAAGGCAACAACCATTATGCAGTTCAATGGGGGCATGCTCACATAGTAACATTCTCCAGATCTGGACCGGATGGATGACTGCATCCTTCAATCTCCGAAGCAGCTCTGAAAAAAGTAGTGAAAATATCTTATAGTGAAGATGATATTTAGTGTTTTGACTCTGTTAAGCTCAATGCTGCGATGAACTCACTGTCTTTTGAAGCTCTCCCGTAAAACATACTTGGTTGTTCTCTGTGCCTTGTGGCTCAGTTTCTAGTGAAAAATCAATTATCTGCTTAGCTGGCGGATCCAAGCTGTCTGAAGAAAGCGTCGTTCTACTTCTGTCAGTTGTCCCCTATACATGTGCTCTCAGTATACAGTTTTCTAAACAAGTTGGCATACTGTATACAACCAATGGGCAGCTCACCAACAAAAAGTCAGTATTGGTTCAGAGCCAAAGCGCTGCTGGCCTGCTAGGCTGCTACACCATGCGCGCCCAATACTGAAGGGTTCAGAAAGGAACAATTACTTCGTCAGAGAATCAGGTAAACGCACAAACATATTTCTGAAGGCCACTTGTTACTTCAGAGTACTACTATCAGTAGTAGATTAATTAATCCAAAGATCTCACAGTGTATTCCTTCCTTCAATGGAATCAAGAATCAGATGATGTGCACTATCAAATCCTACCCCTCTCCTACTACGAACGTGCTACTAACACCCATCAGAGCGGATATAAATCGTAATTAATGGACTTCTAGTTTGACATTCTGAATTTCTGATGTGCTGATGCTACCACACTATAACTCAACAACAATCTTGTGAACCCTTTCCTTGGGCATGGTCTCCAGCTGAAGAATCACCAGAGCAGAGGAGGAATCGTAGGAGAACTCCACTTGAGCTGAACCCAGCATGCATTTCCTTGGCCTGACTGAAGAGTAGACGCCGAATCTTCCACATCCTCTAACTTCCATGCAGACCAATCCGACAGCCTCGGAGCTTTTGTTGTGTAAATCTGTCAAGGTGGAACTTGAGCCGTTGTTGAGCGACTTTGCGCCGTCGAGAAGATGGTAGGTGAGGCCTTCCACCGCCGCCCCGCTGTTGAACATATCGACGAGGCCGATCGGCGCGAACCTGAATCCGGGTGCCAAATCCTGAAATGACATGACCCATCAATTAGTCCAAAGATGCCAATTTTCTCTTGTACTTAAGTATAGATCAGATTGGACATAACAAGAGTGGTTGATGCAATGTGCTGACCTTGATCGGCGACACGGTGAGGATACCATGCTCCAAGACCTTTAGGGAGATGGGCAGTGCCGCACCATGTGGGAGGACTACAAGGTCACCACTACCATGACGGTACACCGCGCAATCACCATTCCATTCGGGGTCTGTCGCTGCGTCGGAGATAAGATGGACGTCGCTGCCCTTGACGCCGCAAGTCAGAGCCTCAGCGCCGGTCTTGTGGAAGACGTTCTTCTTCTCCACAGAGCTCCAGGCCGCCCCCTGGCAGTTGTACACGCCGAGGACGCCAGTGAACTTGTTCATGTTCCAAATCTTGAGCAAGCTACGGAAGCCAAGCCACCATAGCATTATCAGAAGAGCTCTTTTATGGTATACAAAATTCAATATGGATCATTTATTCTTTTTGATCTAATAGATCGGATTAGTTAGTATTTATTTATAATTCCTTTGGTAATAGAGTAGTAGGAATATCTTCGACAAATTTTCTATTGCTCACTATATACTATTACTATAGTGCAACGTAAAATTTCTCTATCTCATGCAGCATTTGCACTATGAGTAAATCAAGAATTCAGCAAAGGGGATTGAGCATACCTGACGCCATCGCGTGCCGGATCGGTGAACAAACAATCCTTGGTCGGGCGGCCAGGCAGCCGTGCGCGAAGCACAGAGCCATCGGGCAAGACCATCTTCTTTAGAAGCTCAAAGTTGTGCTTTCCCGGAGCATCACTGCAAAGTCATCAGTCATCACCAAGAACACAATTCAGCTACATGTTTCAACAAACACAGACATCACAATTGCTCAGTAGTCTGAAGTCTGAACCAAGGTAGGAACGAATTGAACAACCTGACATAGACGGGGCCGCCGCTGATTGCACGGGCCGAGCCGTGGTAGTTGCCTGCCGGGTGGAGAGAGTGGAACATGTCCCAATCCGGAAGCATGAACTCCCCCAGGAACAAGCTGTTGTACGCCACCGCGGCGATGTGGATCGTGTGTGACACGGGGTCCCTCGGGAAGAAATCGTCGGATGCTCTCACCACTGCCGTCTGCTTGGAACTGCAAACTTGACGCATATCACAATCAAATTTCTCTAAAAATTCGAATCTATTTAATGGAAGGGGTAATAAGGGATGAATCGAGCTGTGTACCAGTAGAGGGCATCGGTGTTGTGGCTCATGCAGGCGATGATGCCGTTCTCCGGGAAGTTCTTGGCGATGGAGGCGTCGAGCGCCTGGTGGTACCGCCTGGTGAGCTGCACGCGGCCGCCGTGGCCGTCGCCGAGCGTCTCGAGGATGCACTGAACGTCCACCTTGACGCCGTCGACCCCAGCGGCGGCGAGGTACGCGTGGAGCTCGTCGTAGAAGCGGTACACGGCGCGCGGGTGCACGAGGCCGAGCCCCTGCGTGGTGAGCACGTCGGTCTCCATGCCGGGCTCGTTCTCGGCGACACCTGGCGATATCTTGGGGAACTGCATGTTGGAGTGGTAGTCATCCATCCCGGCGACGCCCGGCCGGACGCCGCCCCAATAGCCGGTTATGGCATGCCAGACGTACACGTACTTGAGCCCGTACTTCTCCTTCGCCGCGCGCACCACCGTCTTGATGCCAGCGGCGGGATCCTCGTCGTTCTGGAACTTGCTGTTCTCCTTGATGCCGGTGAGCCGGAGCAGGCGCGGCGGCTTGTCCTTCGCGTCAGCGGCCTCTTCTGCGGGGTCTTCGGGGTTCGATTGGTCGGTGCCGACGGACTGCCAGCCGTCGTCAATGATGACAAACTTGGGGGGGGCGCCGCCGGCGGTGAGGCTGCGGAGCCCGGCCTCGACGCCCTCCTGGGTGACATCCTGGTAGAAGGCGTCCCAGGTGCACCACCCGAAGTAGTCGACGATGCCGGGGAGCTTCTTCTCGGCGCGGAGCCGGAATGTCTTGAGGCAGGACTTGGCCGCGGCGACGGCGCCGGCGATGGCGGCGAACGGGTCGGCCTCCGCTGCTCCCACAAAGAGCGCGCGCTCGAACGAATGCGCGCGCGTGTCGGCGTCGCCGCTCTCGACGCAGAGCTCAAGCTCGTCGCGCTCGCCGCCCCGGAGGCTGGCCCGGAACGCACTCTCCACGAGCGGGAGGAAGACGACGTACACGTCGTCGCCGCCATCCACGGCCTTGGACTCCACCAGCAGGAACTGCGTCTCGTGCGGGACGTCACCCCCCTTCTCCCCCATCCTCTGCGCCATCCACCACAGCTTGAACCGGAAGCACGCCATGAACCGCACGTCCCTGCGCACCCACCAAATCCACCAATCCCACTAAGTCAAGTCAATGCCGAGACGAATCGATCATCAATGGACGAACAAGATCGGATCTTTCTTGCGTTCTCAAATCCCAAGATCGAATCGAACTTTTACCTCAGGGTGCCGAGGGAGACGACGTGGCGGGAGGCCGGCTCGGAGAAGTCGGCGCCGAGGAAGATCCCGTCGACCGGTCCCCCCGCCGCCGCGCACGACGCCAGCACCGCGTCCGGCACGCCGGACAGCACCGTCCGCCCGTGAACCGTCAGCGCGCCCCCGGCGACCTTGACGGACGACGTGATCGTCATCCCCTCTCCCTCTCCCTCCCTCGCCCTCTGGCGGGATGACAAGAGGCTGCTCAACGGCGACGACGACGACCCCTTGGTAACCGCAAGAGTCCTAAACAAACACCTGATGTGGAATCTGCCACACAGAACAGAGCAAACACAAGAACAATTAACAACTCCTCGTGGAAACAACGAGACTGCAACAACAACAACAACACGAGAGGATGAGACTGTAGGTGACCTGGGAGGATTGGGAGGAGAAGGGCAGAGGCAGAGAGATGATGAAGATTGTGATACGGATGCGAGGAGCAATGGGCGGGAAGGGCGGGTATATATACGCGGGATGGGAGAGGGGAAGGAGGAACAGGGGGAGGAAGAGGACGCGGCGGCCCTGCAGCTGGAGTTCATCAACCTCCGCGCCATCAGGGACATTGGCAGTTGGCTGTTAAATCTGCTGTGTTATGGATGCGACTGGATTGGGTGTGGTTGGTGGGCGGGCGCCCGGGTTGGGCGAGAGAGCACGGAAGCACACTTGCGTTTGCGCCGCTAGATTTTTTTTATTAAATAATATAATTTATATGTTTAAGAATATGTTAACGTATTTTATAGTCTGTCTAGATTTTTAAGATATCATAAACATTAAAAATAACAATAAAAGTTTGAAGGAAAATTCAACTTAAGAACATTTTTGAAGTATAAGTTTTTGATGGAAGAAAATCAAGGATCATAATAAAAAATATAGCAACTCTTCGTCTTGCATAAATCATATAACAATATATTCATATTCTTTCTCCACTAATAACTATTTTTTCAAAATATATACATCACATGTACCTCAATTTAATTTCAAGTAATACGCTGATTATTTTACATGGTATTAGAGTACATTGCTCACGTATACATCGATACATCATAGACGATTTACTTTAACTTGCCTTCTTCGCACTCTGACTGTCCCACCGAACCGTGTGTCCCATATCTCTTCTTAATCGCTCCACAACTTTTTTCTTCAACCTCCAATAGCAATCATAATTCTTAATCAATCCCTCTCAGTTGCTACCCTTTTTAATACAATACTCCACCGTATAACTATCTTTTATTTCTCTCGAATTATAACTTAATGCCGAACAGTGCGACATTTACATGCATACATATACGACTATCGCTTATCCTTACCGGGGACACCAGTCACGCACTCACTAGTGGCCCCAAATCTATTCAACATAGTAGCGTCATCTCTATTATGAGCCTTTTGCCCCTTATTTCGATTCATACGAATTCATGTATGTATATACACATGCAAGATGTTGTACATGCTCGATTTCTGCTTGTCCTATATCGGTCGCATATCTTATTCGACGTCGGCCAACTCAACGATGTTGCTTCCTCACTAACCCGATAGATCTATATCGTCTATATTTATTTTTTTATTGTTCTTGAGATTTTCTCTTTCTTTTAACCGTTTGGAAATTAAATTGCTATTTTTATTTTGAATTTTATTTTTTAGTTTGGAATTGTATAAAATCCAACAACTAAATTTCATTTATTTTTTATTACAAATTGCAGATTTATATTGATGTTCATATGGAAATCAAATTACTAATTTTCTAATAGATTGCTGATTATCCTTTGATTTTTATTCTAAATTTGTATGTTGTTGGATCATAATTGACATAGAGTTTTTTTATATAGTTTAAGGTTGGAATAGTATTCAAATACAATTCATATTTTTTATTTCATTTTATTTTGAAATTAAGCTATTTAGGGATTTTACAATGAGTTCGTATGGAAATTAAATTGCTAATTTTATTTTATTTTTATTCCAAATTTCAGTTTTAGGTCAGAATTCATCTATACAAATCCAATTATTAATTTTCAAATAGTTTTTTTTCAAATCTCATTTTTCTTTTGATGTTCGTATGGAAATCAAATTGTTAGTTTTCTTTTATTTTTTACTGTGAAATTATGTTTTTTAATGTAGATGTGGTCTATTTATTTTAATCATATGGAAATCAAATTGCTATTTTTTATTTTTGTTGTTCTGAATTTCAGTTTTTTAGGTTGGTAGTCGTATACAAATCCAACTACTAATTTCCATTTAATTTTTATTCTGAATTTCAATTTTATTTTGATGTTCGTATGGAAATCAGATTACTAATTATCTTTTATTTTTTATTCTGATTTTTTTATTGTACTTTACATGGACATTATCTTTTCATCATAAGGAAATCAAAATTTTAATTTTATTTTATTTTCATTCTGAATTTCAATTATTTTTGTACTGTGAAAGGACATGAACTCCTTTTAATCTAGACTATTATGACCAACCATGATCAACGTGTAGATCTTTATTTTTTTCTCTAATTATTATGAGAATTTCTAGCCTTTAGAGCGAACGTGATGGCTTTTTTTACTCTACTCTAATATTAGAATACTATAAAAACCAACTACTAATTTTCATGTAATTTTTATTACGAATTTTAATTTTATATTGATTTTCGTATGGTAATCAAATTACTAATTTTCTAAAAGATTTCTAATTATCTTTTGATTTTTATTCCAAATTTACATGTTGTTGGATCATACTTGACATATAGATTTTTCTATAGTTTTAAGTTGGAATAGTATACAAATCTAATTGGTATTTTTTTATTTCATTTTAATTTCAAATTTAAGCTATTTAGGGATTTTACTATGGAGTTCGTATCAAAATAAAATTGATAATTTTTTTTCTAAATTACTGTTTATGGTTGGGATTCATATATGTGAAAACCTACCCGAATCCGTTCTCTATACTTTCTTCAGTATCATGGTAAGTTAAAATGAAACAGTAATCTACAATTTAGATCTCCTAAATGGATAGACCGTAAACTCAACAATAACAGTATGCTCATATAACATTCTCTATTACCAAAACAAACAAAAAAAATTCAGCAATCTAGATAATGCTCAGTAGTACCCTCAAATTTCTTAGGAAGAATAATAATGAACTCATATATATATGAATGTACACACTCAACTTTAACCATTTAACCACTAACGCGGCTAGATCACAAAATCATCTTCAGATCAGCCATTATTTCAAAGATTCAAAGAGCAGTTAACAAAAAGAATTAGCATCACATAATTATATATGCACATTAAATTCTCTTGATCAATAAAAAGGCCATAACAGATATAAGTATATGTGTGTGCATATATATATATATGCTCATGCTCTTTAACTCAAATCAATTACATATCTTTTCTAATCAGACTAATACAACTAAATCATCTTATCATAAATAGCAGATCAACTCATAATCATCTCCAAATGACTAAAACATCTAAATCATCAGCAAATACTTAAGAGTTCTGTACATTTGAATTTTCCAAAGGATTTAATAAATTTCAAACTAATTAGTTTACAATAAGATTCACATCTCAGGTGAAAATCTTATGCCATTAATATACACAGCAGACATCAAGGGTTTAACAAAAGCATAATTATTTACAACCAACTGCATTCAGCTACAGTCAATCAGCTTGTAAAGGAATTAAAAAAAACACTGGTTGCTTTGCCAAACCGACGGCAGCTCTCCAAACCGACTTGAAGCCAACCAGCTGCCACCTCCCAACTTTTGCCCATCCCCACAGCAAGCTGCCAGCTAGTCCTTTTCCCATCCTGGTGGCCATGTGGAGATGCAAACTCTGCATGGCCTCCACCTAGCAACCAGCCCCCAATTTTCCTGCAGCAGAAGGTCGGTTTTCAACTTACCCAGAATGGAGAAACCAAAAGTATAAATAGAGGTCAGTGCAGTACAATTCAAAGACTTACTACTACAGCATACACTCACCTAGAACCAGGTCAGCCGTAGCTATTCTTCTCTGCTGAAAGGAGAAGAGTAGGCTCAGAAGTAAAGGGGTCATTCGGCAGCCACCTACTTTTCACCCATCCTCACCATCCCTCCAGTTGTTCCTGCAGCAAAAAAAAAGGTGCCCATTAGTTATTTTTTTGTCTCTTTTATTCATGTATGGAAGTCTGGTGTATTCTTTAAGTGAAATCTGAATATGAGTATTGCAAATAAAACTAATCTGCATTTATAAATCAGAACCATATGTCTTTTGTTCTAGATTTTCTTTCTTTGAAAAAGGTAAATATTTAAGCTGGCACATGAGAATGCAACAATAGTGATGATTGCACTTAAGCTTTCAGGCCTCTAATCTATTTCACAAATAGAGTTTGCAGACAATCAAAGCATGTATCATAATGAACTCAATTTCTGTAAAGACATAGGTATAAATGTAAGATCTAGAAGAAATCAACCCATGTGCATAAAAATTTGACCTAGCAAAGTCTGATCGAAAATGATACCAATATGATCACCACAAAAGGGTCAGGGTGAGGTAAGAGCTTAATGCAATGATTAAATCAGAATATACCAAACTGCTATGAACCCTAGTAGCTAAATTTTCTTAACCACATGCTTTGTATTTGAGTAACCCAAACCATTTAAGTCATCAAGTAAACTGTGATAGAGCTATATGAGAACACAACAAAGCTGTTAAAACAAGGACCAACAGAGAAATGAATGCAAAAGAGTAACCTAGATGTTATCAGTCGTGAACAGGATCATAAGAAACAACAGATAAAGGTCCATCCATTGATCTAGAATGGTGGATCAAGAGCATGATAAAAAAATTTATTAAATGTGGGAAGATACTCAGTTGACAAAGATAGCCATGGTAGTAGCAATGTGAGCTCATACACATAAGACCATGTGAATTATCAATGCATCGTTGCCATCCAACTCAAAATTTAAACATTACTCAAAACACCTCTTTAGTATTTAATCATCTCACTCACAAAGCAGATATGAATGTATATGTATATATACCTAATGTTTCTCAGCAGCAGCAAATTGATAGCAATTGAGCCATAAAAATACATGAAACCCAATTGGGCAACTAGACCGGCATACACAAATCACAGAATGCATACACCTGTATTAGCCACATTGCACAGAAGGCCAACTTATTGATCATGCACACATGAATTCCATAATACACATTGCAACCACTCCTTTTTGTAAGCATCAATGCACTTCAACTAGTAAGCTCCAAAATGGGGGATCAAGCACATAGATGAAAATTTCAATATGCATGATCCATCGCACACAGATCCAATTCCAGCATCATTCACATTCCTCAAGTTAAAAGAAAAACCGCATGCACATAAATATATTTGCCCATATACACGCAAATCTCATCAAAAGCATTGATCCTTATACCCAATCAATACGCAAGAACTAAGATTTGTGCATTCGGTTCATACAAAAAAAATCAAAGAGAAAAGGAGGCTCGCTAACTTAGCTTGTAGGGGGAGGGGGCAGCCGTCGGTGTAGTCGGCAGCATGGGTGTCGGTGGAGGCTGGCTCCCTGCCCCAGTGTCTGCGCCGCCACGGAGGTTGAGGCCGACCACGCATGGCGCCGGCCGAGCGACTGTGACCTAGAAAAAAATGGGGGGTAAATGTCGGGACCCGAATATGCAAATCCGGACCCTCTGTGTATACTGCACTAGTCCAGGATCACGCTAATGCACACAGGCTCAACATCAGTAAATATCACAATCATACATAGCGGAAATATTATGAAAGACATCATATGATACATACTACTAGTTGAATGACCTTATGGTCCACTTACATGACTATGCCTCGCAAGGCTGAATAATATATTAAACTGCAGCGGAATGAAAACGTAGACAACCCCTCAGTATACCACAGTAATCGACAAGGCTTGCGCCCTAAACATTCGTCTCCTTCGAATCTTTCCTCCAAAGATTGATGTAGGCTCTTCAACTGGTGAGGTTATTGTTGGCAAGGGTGAGTACTTAAAGCACTCAACAAGTTGTGCACAGAATGCAATTCTATGTAACTATATGCAAGGCTTATTCCAAAGGATAGGCTATCATGGCTATTTTGCAACAAAGCAGCATTTACGAACAAATACAATAAATAGATTGTAAAGACGGTAAAACCAATAACAATAATGATAGATTCAGCTTTTCTCAAGTAAACCAAGTTTCCAATCCTAAGTCAAATTCCATCTTCCATATGGCATTCCGCCATCCCAACCAAGTTGTTCATTTTAATTAAGCTAACCCTTAACTGTAATTCCCGAGCATTGCTCAATACCGCGAGCACGGCTATCCGAATAGTTTTACACTCTGCAGAGATTATGCACTTTACCCACGCGACATGATCGTCTTTTGATGCCATGCAATTAACACACTTCCTTTGGTATGTCGGCGAAGAGATCATGACAAAGCCTTTACAATGCTCTGGCTTAATCCAGTACTACCCGCTAAGGTTTCAACACCGGTGGTCCGAAAACCATAACTGGGCCCCCTCTTGCGCCATGTGAATTACTCCATAACTCGGGAACTCACACCGACCAAGATAGTACCAAAGTTAAGACATTGCAAATTAATCAGCTTGGCTGGCCCATACCAGACATGTGGTTGCATGATTGACTCAGTCAAAGGCTTGCAAAGTTAAGTCCTTAGAGTGATCGGGGCAAGACATCCACATACCCTCGCCCATTGGGCCCACCTTGGCATACTCGCCTTGTCACTTGCCCCAATCTAAGTTATTATCACCCGCTTGATTACCAAGCACCACGTGCCATCAACAATTCAACATCGTTATGTGACATGACTCGTCACAACAACTCAATCTCATCGTGTGATCCCACATGACACACAAGTTCATAACATTGTTCCATATTCCATTAATCAAGATTAATTATCAATGATTCTAACACCTGTGATGACGTGGCATGGCTAAGCAACTAATACGGACTAACCATCCCATGTTGATTATAATTACTAACCAACTATAATGAACCAATCTAGGGTGACAATAGATCATGGCATACAAATGACAAGGTAGGGTGTAGATCAATCTGGTATATTAGCTAAACCCAATCTAATTTAAAACAATTGTATATTTGAAATATATGCAATAGGGTAGAACAAACATAGCAATTTTATAAACATGGGTTCAACATGATCAAAGCACAACTTGCCTTGGAATAGGTTCTGATCTTGTTCTGAAACTCGCTCATGAGTTGCTGGATCTTCCTCCGAAGCGTCGCACAATTCAACGTCTACGCGTACCGAAGAAGAAAAGCAAATAAATACCAAAACAGAGATAAAATGAACTCCAAAAATCAATTAAAATTCACTATTAAATATATATCAATTTTACAAATTTTTAGAAATTTGAATCACTCAAATCCAAGTTACGATGCAAAAGATATAGCCTTTTGAAGTTTGAAATAAATACTGAAATTGCAAAAATTAGAAAATCAGAATTAACAGATTTATTTTTATTCTGAAAAACCGATTTATGACGCAAGCATGACGTCAGCCCTGGCGCCAGCCAATCAGAGTTTGCCACGTGGTTCCGGTGCATAGACTCGGTCCACGGCCCGCGCCAGCCCACGGTGGACTCGGCTCACAGCGCTTCGGGCTCTGCGCCCGACACGCGGCTGCCTGTGTTTGGCTGCGGCGACGGCTCCATCCGATGCGCCCAGATCCGATCGTACGGCTACGAGACTAGAGCAACGTGGCGCTCCTTCCACCGCTCATCGCTCATCCAACGGCTCACCTTACCCGTGTAGATTACTGTCGAAGCGATGACGTGGCTTGATCTTGAACGGACGATGCAGATCCAACGGCTCCGAGCTTCGATGCTAACGGCGGCGGCGACAAGATCCTCACCGTGCCATTTGAACGAAGGCCACCGAGACGGCGGAAGAAAGGATCTTCGGCGACGTTTTCACCCTCCACGGACGCGAATCGTCGCGGAGATGACTCTGGCGGCCTCGGCAATGACGGAAACCCAACGGACGGCGACGTTCTCGATCAAAACTCGCGGCGGCGCACCCACGAACTGCGGCGAGGTCTGGCGGGTGCTACTGGACTCCACGGGCGGCGGCGCTTTAGAGAAAAGATGCGGCAGACGACGTCGAGTCTAAGGCCTACGGGTGGCGGCTTATATAGCGCTCACGGACGCGCAAACGATGACCTAGGTCAGCACGGCGACGAACTCGTGAAGAACTCGGACTCCGGCGACGCAAGGAAGACGAACTCCCCTCAACCGTCCACATGTCCGATTGACGGCCGCGATCTTGACGACGTGGCGAAATCCAAACCATGCCCCAGGAATCCAAAGCGCGACGCTAGGTTCCTTACAAAGTCGCCGACCGTCGGATGACGATCCAAAGGTCCACACCCAAGCTTCTAGAAACTGGGCCTAACGGGCTGCGCGAGTGAGCCAGCCTGCAACAGAGATGGGCTACAGCCCGATACTATTCCCAGATTTTTCGGCTTTTAATTAATAAAATAATTCTGGTAATTCAATTAATCAATTTTAAGCAGAAATAATATCAGGAAAAATCCAAGAAAAACCTCAAAAATACCTTGAGACATGCTGGACTCAAATAAAATATTTTTTGCAAAACTTTGTTTTAAATTTGCATAAATTTAAATAGATTTGTACAAAAGGTCAATATTCATAATTTAAAGTTAATTCAAATAAATCCAGAAAAATCCAAATAAATTCCAGCAAATCACAAATGCACATCTAAGCAATAAAATAATATTTGTACAAATTTTTGGGATGTTACAAACCTCCCCCCCTTAACAGAATCTCGACCCCGAGATTTAGGACTAACTAGAGAATAGGTTCAGGAATTATGACTTCAGATCTTCTTCTCGCTCCCAAGTGGCTTCACTTTCAGAATGATTGCTCCACTGAACTCTGTAAAAGCGAATAGACTTGTTTCTGGTCTTGCGCTCCATAACATCCAAAATTACATTGATTGCTGCTTTGTACGTCAAATCTTCTTGCACTCTATTGCATCTAACGGGTTTGCTCTGTTGGCACTCTGAGACATTTCTTGAGCTGTGACACATGGAATACGTCATGCACTCCTGCCAAAAACTGAGGCAACTCTAATTGATAAGCTACTTCTCCTCGACGGCTCAGAATCTTGAACGGACCAATATATCTTGGTGCAAGCTTCCCTTTAACGTGAAATCTTTTAACGCCCTTAAGAGGGGTAACCCTGAGATACACATGATCTTCTGGTTCAAAACTCAAATCTCGACGACGGTTATCTGCGTAGCTTTTCTGTCTCAGTGGTAGAGCGCGTGGTAGCTCAGTGGTATCTTCAACCTCTCTCTGATCATTGCGACTTGACTTTCGGCTTCCTCGAGAATATCTGGCCCAAAAACCAAACGTTCTCTTGTTTCGTTCCAATTCAACGGAGTACGACAAGCACGTCCATACAACGCCTCAAATGGTGACATCTGCAGGCTAGCTTGATAGCTATTATTGTAACTGAATTCTGCATATGGCAAACATTTATCCCATGACGTAGCATAAGCTAATGCACAAGTTCTTAACATATCCCTTCTAGATTCTCGACCATTCTCAACACTAGGTATCTTATTACTGATTTGCCTCTTACTTCCCTTCAGAACTCTGCACCAGCTG
Source organism: Otatea glauca (assembly GCA_036346275.1). Lineage (NCBI taxonomy): Eukaryota > Viridiplantae > Streptophyta > Magnoliopsida > Poales > Poaceae > Otatea > Otatea glauca. The sequence goes on along the minus strand of CM070716.1, from coordinate 43,002,316 downwards.
TAACAATACTTGCTGATCTATGATGCATTGCTCTTATTCCCTAACACACATCACACAAAGCGATATTTTCAGCCACTTCACGCTTCGTCTTAGGCTATCAAATCCTTTCCTTAAGACCTTGATATATCTTAACACCTTTTTGGATGAATTGAATACTTAGGATCATGAGCTTCTTCCAAAATCAACTACTTAAGCTCTTTCTTGTTCGATACATAGATTCGACTTTTAAACCGTGTGGTTCCTTGGTTATCCATGGTAAAATCCTCAGCTAAGCCTTCATCCTTCTGACCCACTTCGATCTGATTTTCAAGCATTGGCTTAACTTTCAAAGCAGCTATAAATCCTTGTGAAACCACTTCTAATTTTTTTTGAACCTTTTTGCACAATTTCTATTGATCACTTGATATTGGTGTATTGGTACTATGGCCTTTACGACTTAAGATATCGGATACCACATTAGTCTTACTAGGATGGTAACGGATCCCAGCCTTATAATACTTAATCAACTCTAACCATCCTTTTCGTTCCATATTAAGGTCTGCACTTCGAACTCTTATGGTCTGTAAATATCTCCAATAATATAATGACGCAATAACTTCAAAGCATGCACTACAGTAGCAATTTCCAATTCATGCGTAGCATAGTTCTCTTCATGTGGCCTCAACCGTCCTGACGCATAGGCAACAAATTTGCCTTTCTGCATTAACACACATCCAAGATTTTGTCTTGAGGCATCATAGTATATATCACAACTGCGTTTGCACATCTGGCAACACTAAGACAGGTGCTATCGTCAAACGTTTCCTCAATCACAGAAAACTCTTTTCGCACTGCGGCGTCCATGTAAACTTCTTCTTCTAATTGCCTAAGCGGTCTCGGTTGCTCCCACGTAACATCGCTTTTGGTTGGATCCACGATAACTCCTTTAGCAGTCATCTCATGACAAGAAATTCAACTTTCTCCTTCCAAAGTCACATTTGCTAAACTTAGCATACAACCATTGGTCTAGCAACCTTTCCAAAACTAATCCCAACTTGTTCCGCATACTTTCCTTTTGACTTGAAGTAAACAAAAACATCCCACCTATACACCATAATAGCTTGACCAATTTCCCATGGAACTCCATTAGTCATGTCCATAAATTCTGTAATGGCATTGATCATTCTAGCAGACATACTGTAAACTCACACTGTCCATAATGCGTAGAAAACTCGACCTAAGAACATTCTCTCGCAGTTATTCGAATCGATGATAACTTGATCGAAGATCTATCCTTGAGAACACTCCGGTCCCTTTTGATCGATCAAACCAATTACGATCCCGGCGTGAATACTTACCCTTTTGATCATCACCTCATTAAACTCTCGACAATGATACACATTCCCGAGCTCCTATTTTTAAATGTAATACCGCCTCCCTATGGTGACGACTGGCTTTAGCGAAACATTTTTCTAACAACTCTTCGATCTTCTTCTTCATCCTAACTAGCTAATCTGTAGGCATTTGATAAGGTCTCTTCGCTTTTGACGGTGTACCAGGCACTAACTTGATTTCTCGATCGACGACATACTAGACAATTCCTCGGAAAATATATCCGCATGTTCTCCAACAACCGCACATCTTCTAGGTGGTGACTTCAAACTGTTGACCTTCACCGACCAACACGAACCGTAGTCATTTGAAATTCTATTTTCCGCTTTGGGGCTTTTAGTGACACAATTCTTTGACCAAACTCGGATGACCTTATGTCCGGACGACCAATTCATTTCAGGAGTAGCATCTCGGGTCTGATATCCCATATCGCTCGCTAGAAATTTTTCTCCAACTTAACTCCATCACATTCTAGGTTAGATCAAGCAATAGTGTACTTTCGACCATGATAATTCCTCGGTGACAATCTTTACAAACACCATTGAACTGATCATCGTTGCACACGCAATATCTTCAGGTGAACCGTCAACATAGGGGAATACTCAGAAACATCCTTTATCATTAATGCTTTTATTCCAACACTTCACATATCAACCTCTCAACCATCTTTACTTTATTTATTTAGGCACGAAAATCTTTACATGGAATTCATCTCTAGTCACTTTTCTTTTACAAACGAGGGTATGACACTTGCATAGGCTAAAATCATCGCTCTAAATTTCCTCGATTGGCATTGACGTTGAAGTTTTTGACTGGAACAGAATTGAGATTGACTTGTACTAGGGCGATCACTTCCTTATGAGGGCAATTATTGGCAAAGTGCCCGGCTTGTTACTGGTATAGCAAAGCTTAGGGCCACCTATCTTCCCCGAGCATTCATCGACTGAGGCGATGTCTTTATTCGACGCATCTTCTTCAATTGATTCTTTGCACGAACCTCTCTTGCAACCTTATTGCTCGTTTGGCGTTATGAACTTGACCGAGGTAACTTCCTAAGGACCGCGTCTGTAGGAGACTCTAGATTCTTTCGCGGGCATTTCTTAACAAAATGGCCTTCCTCATGACAGTAGTAGCACAAACATTTTCGCTGTTGTGCCTTGCTGGGTGCAGCTACATGCACATTATTGTCTTCTTGTGGCGTCATGACTAGTTGCTTCGTAGGGCATTTTCTAGACCAATGGCCTTCTTCATCACACAGGAAACATGCTGTTGGTGACTGCCAATTACTTCTTTCTTGATGAGGGCCAACAGGATTAAGGTATTGTGTCCTTAGCTCTTCGAGCGGCACCTCTTTTGCAACTGACGTTCCGCCTCCTCTTGACGACTCTTGAGCAACTACGGCTCGAAGATTCTTTTGCTGATGCTGAATTACAGCGGTAACTATTGGATCCAGAGGACATTGAGCTGGACCATGATCTCGGCCTTCACAAAGGTAACATGTGATGTCACTCATAGGACATTCTCCCAGAGAATGACTTCCTTCACAGCTGGAGCAATTAATCGCATGCTCGTCAGCGGTATGTCCTATCTCTCCACAGCGAATGCACGCACGATCTTCTGATTTGTTTGGTTGACAGCACTTCAGAGAGCAACTCTTAGATGTTGAACAAAGTGTAAGGATAATATTATGCTCCGTATCTATCGTGACCATACTGTTTCTGGTGAGGCAAAGAGATTACAAAAAGCAACAACAAATTCATTCCAAGTGATATTCCGCGGGGCTTCATGAACAGCACAATATTTCTTCCACCATTCAAAGAAATGATTCCTTGTAAATGATAAGAAGCATACAGACTTTCTCATCGCCTTCACATCGAGCAATGAGCGACTTCCTCTCAATGGTCTTGAGCCAATCATCCGCTTCGATGGTAATACATTTCAAAACACCGGCAAGCGAGTCCTTATGAATTCGATAACCTTGAGTAGGGACGGAAATCATTGGTAGCGACTTGGAACATTTCGTTGACATTGGCTTGGTTAGTCATATTCCGCATCTGCTTCATCATTGCATGCATCAATCGAGTCCGAGCAGTCAAGAACTCTCAAACTCGCATATCCATCTGTACTAACGGTTGAAGAACTAATCCATTATTGAGGTTCTTCTTGGATTGATTTTCACTTCTGCGATTCTCGTAGTTTCCTCAAGTCTGAACCATCTGCTTGATTGCTTCACTTGGTTAGGGAAGAGGGGAATAGCATAGGTAAGAAGTAGAGATCCTAAAGCAGGGGAGATAGGTTTAACCTAATAACTTAAGCAAACAGTATTAATAACTTGGTATGGTTGCTTATATAAGCCTAAAAGCTCTGCAACACATACCGCACACTCAAAGAATCAAGGAAGAACCAATTCAACCTATACACACAAAACTACCGCCTACAGGGTAACACTTCTATCTTAAGCGCACGCGACTCCCACACATGAGTCTCAACGGCTACTCAAGCATAGGTCATCTAACTCGAACACTTCATCGATCTACTCCTTCCTTGAGCTCGATGATTCCCTCCTTCTTGATCTTCGTGGTTGACAAATAACACTTGATGCTTTCTTCTATGATGTGACACGTCAACTACCAAGACAACTCAGATAAGGTTTTTAACTCGATCCAGCAAGGGAGAGAGAAAGAAATTCAGCGGGGAAAAGGGAGAAATTTTGACGAGGAAAGGAATAGAAGAATAGGATAAGTCTAGAACATATTATTCTTCCAAGTTAATTCTTTTCTCTAGAAAATAATTTTGAAGTTCCTATAGAGACGACCAGACAATCTAGGGTCAAGGCCTACAATCAAGATGGCTCGATACCACTTCATTCGGGACCGAATATGCAAATCCGACCCTCTGTGTATCTGCACTAGTCCAGATCACGCTTAGTGCACACAGCTCAACATCGATAAATATCACAATCATACATAGCGGAAATATTATGAAAGACATCATATGATACATACTACTAGTTGAATGACCTTATGGTCCACTTACATGACTATGCCTCGCAAGGCTGAATAATATATTAAACTGCAGCGGAATGAAAACGTAGACAACCCTCAAGATATACCACAGTAATCGACAAGGCTTGCGCCTAAACATTCGTCTCCTTCGAATCTTTCCTCCAAAGATTGATGTAGGCTCTTCAACCGTGAGGTTATTGTTGGCAAGGGTGAGTACTTAAAGCACTCAACAAGTTGTGCATGAATGCAATTCTATGTAACTATATGCAAGGCTTATTCCAAAGGATAGGCTATCATGGCTATTTTGCAACAAAGCAAAGATTTACGAACAAATACAATAAATAGATTGTAAAGACGGTAAAACCAATAACAATAATGATAGATTCACTTTTCTCAAGTAAACCAAGTTTCCAATCCTAAGTCAAATTCCATCTTCCATATGGCATTCCGCCATCCCAACCAAGTTGTTCATTTTAATTAAGCTAACCCTTAATCAGTAATTCCGAGCATTGCTCAATACCATGAGCACGGCTATCCGAATAGTTTTACACTCTGCAGAGATTATGCACTTTACCCACGCGACATGATCGTCTTTTGATGCCATGCAATTAACACACTTCCTTTGGTATGTCGGCGAAGAGATCATGACAAAGCCTTTACAATGCTCTGGCTTAATCCAGTACTACCCGCTAAGGTTTCAACACCGTGGGTCCGAAAACCATAACCGGGGCCCCCTCTTGCGCCATGTGAATTACTCCATAACTCGGGAACTCACACCGACCAAGATAGTACCAAAGTTAAGACATTGCAAATTAATCAGCTTGGCTGGCCCATACCAGACATGTGGTTGCATGATTGACTCAGGTCAAAGGCTTGCAAGGTTAAGTCCTTAGAGTGATCAGGGCAAGACATCCACATACCCTCTGTCCATTGGGCCCACCTTGGCATACTCGCCCCTTGTCACTTGCCCCAATCTAAGTTATTATCACCCAGTTGATTACCAAGCACCACGTGCCATCAACAATTCAACATCGTTGCGTGACATGATTCGTCACAACAACTCAATCTCATCGTGTGATCCCACATGACACACAAGTTCATAACATTGTTCCATATTCCATTAATCAAGATTAATTATCAATGATTCTAACACCTGTGATGACGTGGCATGGCTAAGCAACTAATACGGACTAACCATCCCATGTTGATTATAATTACTAACCAACTATAATGAACCAATCTAGGGTGACAATAGATCATGGCATACAAATGACAAGGTAGGGTGTAGATCAATCTGGTATATTAGCTAAACCCAATCTAATTTAAAACAATTGTATATTTGAAATATATGCAATAGGGTAGAACAAACATAGCAATTTTATAAACATGGGTTCAACATGATCAAAGCACAACTTGCCTTGGAATAGGTTCTGATCTTGTTCTGGAACTCGCTCTTGAGTTGCTGGATCTTCCTCCGAAGCGTCGCACAATTCTACGTCTACGCGTACCGAAGAAGAAAAGCAAATAAATACCAAAACAGAGAGAAAATGAAATCCAAAAATCAATTAAAATTCACCATTAAATATATCTCAATTTTACAAAATTTTAGAAATTTGAATCACTCAAATCCAAGTTACGATGCAAAAGATATAGCCTTTTGAAGTTTGAAATAAATACTGAAATTGCAAAAATTAGAAAATCGAATTAATGATTTATTTTTATTCGAAAACCGATTTATGACGCAAGCATGACGTCAGCCCGGCGCCACTAATCGAGCTTGCCACGTGGTTCCGTGCATAGACTCGGTCCACGGCCCGCCACCACGGTGGACTCGGCTCGCGGCCGCTCGCGCTCTGCACGCCACGCTGTGTTTGGTTGCGACGACGGCTCCATCCGATGCGCCCAGATCCGATCGTACGGCTACGAGACTAGAGCAACGTGGCGCTCCTTCCACCGCTCATCGCTCATCCAATGGCTCACCTTACCCGTAGATTATCGCGGGCGATGACGTGGCTTGATCTTGAACGGACGATGCAGATCCAACGGCTCCCGAGCTTCTAGATGCTAACGGCGGCACGGCGACAAGATCCTCACCGTACTTGGGAACGAAGGCCACCGAGACGGCGGAAGAAAGGATCTTCGCGACGCCACCCTCCACGACGCCGAATCGTCGCGAGATGACTCTGGCGGCCTCGCGATGACGGAAACCCAACTGACGGCGACGTTCTCGATCAAATCGGCGGTGCACCCACGAATCGCGGCGAGGTCCGGCGGTGCTATCGACTCCACGGCGGCGCGCTTTAGAGAAAAGATGCGCAGACGACGCCGAGTCTAAGGCCTACGGTGGCGGCTTATATAGCGCTCACGGACGCGCAAACGATGACCTAGGTCAGCACGACGACGAACTCGTGAAGAACTCGGACTCCGGCGACGCAACGAAGACGAACTCCCCTCAACCGTCCACGTGTCCGATTGACGGCCGCGATCTTGACGACGTGGCGAAATCCAAACCATGCCCCAGGAATCCAAAGGCGCAGACGCTAGGGTTTCTTGCAAGCTGCCGACCGTCGGATGACGATCCAAAGGTCCACACCCAAGCTTCTAGAAATGGGCCTAACGGTCACGAGTGAGCGAGCCACCAGAATGAGATGGCTACTACCGATACTATTCCCAGATTTTTCGGCTTTTAATTAATAAAATAATTCTGGTAATTCAATTAATCAGTTTTAAGCAGAAATAATATCAGGAAAATTCCAAGAAAAACCTCAAAAATACCTTGAGACATGCTGGACTCAAATAAAATATTTTTGGCAAAACTTTGTTTTAAATTTGCATAAATTTAAATAGATTTGAACAAAAGGTCAATATTCATAATTTAAAGTTAATTCAAATAAATCCAGAAAAATCCAAATAAATTCCAGAAAATCACAAATGCACATCTAAGCAATAAAATAATATTTGGGTAAATTTTTGGGATGTTACAGTAAATAGAGAAGGGAGAGTGAGAAGGAGAGAAGAAATGGTAAGGGCTTAGCTCGGTGGAGGGGTCATCGGCACCGGAGGAGACAGTTGGGGCGACGGGTCTGGCGGTGCTCGGCGTAGGAGTAGTCGACGGCGCTCGGGTGTGCCCGCGTGAGGGAGGAGATGGGTGTGGCAGTCGGGCTGGGGAGTTGAGAGAAGAGCGAGGGAGAGGAGGAGAAATGGGGGGGGCTGTGTCGGCAGGAGTGGGAGGAGAGAGAAGGTGAGGAGGGATAAAATTAGATTTAGGGTTAGGTTAAGGAGTCTGGCCAGAACTGGTGGGCGAAAGAACAAAGCGTCGACTTAATAAAAATAATAATAATAATAAATATAATATATATGTATATATATATAATAAGTAAATAACGAATATTTGAAATATAATAAATGAAAAGATAAATAAATAAATTGATAAAATAAATAATAGACATTTTACCAAAACCAATTGATCAAAATAAGAAAATAGATAAAAAAGAGAGAGAAAGGTAAAAATCAAAATCAAAATTATTTCTTGCTTTCTTTTCGCCAAATTAATTTATGATCAAACTTTCTCAGCCATCATGCGTCGACAAAACAAATAAAACATCTCAAATTTCAAATGTAAGCACATTAATAAATTATTTTGCAATCGCCTAATGGAAATAGTTAAATTGAAATTAAATCCAATTTGAGAAGTTATAAATGTTAAAATTTTGATGCTCTCGTTAGGAAATCTCTTCGATAACTACAAAGAGCAACTAGAGCCACTCCCTGCTGTGGACAACTCTGTGATCTCACATTCAGGCAAGTCGCCCTTCGACCATGTTTGTGAACTGATTTTGTGGCTTGGGCTGTTTGAAACTCTTGCATTCATCTCAAAAGCTAATTTCTAAAAGAAATTAAATCACACTGATTGGATCAGCTAGATCCAGTGTTAGAACCATAACCTTGGTGAGGTTATGGAGTAATTGGTGGGTGGAAGAGCTCAGGGTATGAGCAACCCCGGTTGGGTTGCTATGAAAGTCAGGGCTCCTCCACATAGGATATCATTTAAGGACAAATCAAACTGGCGCTTACCTCAAAACCGGCGCAAGTCGTGCTGACCATAGACCCGGTATGGGACGGGCTGAACTAAGTAACCGACAAGTAGCTGGCTCTGCCAAGGTGAGAAAGGTTACTGTGCCAAGTGAGGGCAGTCACCCTAGGGTGAGATATCGAGGGAGGAGTCTCGACCCGCGTGCCTTTGGTGAGGCAAGGTGGTATGGCAGAGGTCAGTGTACGGTTGGCCAAACGTTCTGTTTCCTTGGTTTATTAGTGTACCTAAGGAAGCGCACTGTGACAATAAACCAAAGCGATGCTATGGGCAAAGCAGTACACCTCTGATCATAGTCAAATGTGATATCACTCCTAGCTTCCAGGTTTTGGAAGTGCATCGTGTTGGTTTTCCTCTAACACAGGATGTAAGACCCCACATTGTTTTGCTGTCAGTAGATTTAAAAGTTAAAACTTGATACTTTCTAACAGATGGGTAAAATGGGTACTTTGGAGTAGCGGCTCGGTGGCCGAAAAGTATATTTTTATACCCATGCATAAAGGTTCCGCGGCTTGCTGAGTACTGGTGTACTCAGCCTTGCTTTCTCTGTTGTTTTTTAGAACATGTTGAATCCACCCAACCAAATGAGATAGAAGGTGAATTTTATGATGATGTGAATCTTTATGATGATACCGATGTTGCTGTGGAGGGATATGAATATGAGGGGACTGACGACCAAGACCTGGCGGAATAAATCTACCCTCAGGAGGGAGGCATCTAGAATAATATTGTAATATTAGGCGAGCGGTGTAGAAATCACCGTAGCTGCACCTAAAGACAAGACTATATGTACTTTAAGAATAATCCCCCGAGTACTATTCGGTGGAAGTTTCAGTTCTACATGTATTGCTTTCCTTAGCCTGATCCTGACGCACCCTGCTCTGTGATGTTTCCACTGATTCTGGCCTGGTCAGGCGAAGTGGGGGCGTCACAATATACAGATCCAATTACTAATTTTCAATTAGTTTTTGTTCCAAATTTCATTTTTATTTTGATGTTTGTATGAAAATCAAATTGCTATTTTTTCAATTTTTTAATTCGAAATTATGTTATTTATTGTACTTGACGTGGACACTTTCTTTTATTCTTGTTAGAAACCAAAATGCTATTTTTTATTTAGAATTTTAGTTTTTTAGGTTGGAATTTGTATACAAATCCAACTGCTAATTTTTATTTCAAAATTTAGTTTTATTTAGATGTTTGTATGGAAACCATATTAATAATTATCTTTTTATTTTTATTTTTTTGTTTTTTTATTATACTTTACATTTTCTCTTTCTTTTAATCATATGTAAATCAAATTGCTATTTTTATTTTGAATTTCATTTTTTCGTTTGGAATTCGTATAAAATCCAACTACAAATTTTCGTTAGACTTTTTTTACAAATTTCTGTTTTATTTTTAAGCTTGTATGGAAACCAAATTACTAATTTTCTAATAGATTGGTAATTATCTTTTGGTTTTTATTCCAAATCTACATGTTGTGTTAGATCATATATGACATAGAGCTTTTTATATAGGTTTTGGTTGGAATCGTATACAAATCCAATTGGTATTTTTTTATTTTATATTCCAAATTTATGCTATTTAGGAATTTTAATTTGGAGTTCGTGTGGAAATTAAATTCCTAAATTTTGTATTTTGTATTTCAATTTTAGATCAGAATCCCTATACAAATTCAATTACTAATTTTCAATTAGTTTTTTGTTCCTAATTTCATTTTTATTTATATTCATATGGGGATTAAATTGCTAATTTTCTTTTATTTTTTACTATGAATTTTGGTTTTTTTATTGTAGTTGACGTGAACTCTTTCTTTTAATCGTATAGAAGTCAAATTGATATATTTTTCATTTTTTATTCTGTGTTTCTATTTTTTAGGTTGGAATTCGTATACAAATCCCACTAGTAATTTATTTTTAATTTTTATTCTAAATTTTATTTTTATGTTTATATTTGTATGGAAATCGTATTACTAATTATCTTTTTATTTTTTATTCCACTATTTTTTGTGTTTTTTATTGTAATTTACATGGACTTCTTCTTTTGATCATATGGAAATCAATTTTCTATTTTTATTCTAGATTTTTGTATTGTAAATGACACGAACTCTTTCCTTTAATATAGATCATTATAATCTGGACCCAATACGATCAATGATGTACATCTTTCTTTTTTCTACGATTAATGTGGAAATTTACAACCTTAAGAGCAAACGTTTATGTTGGAATTCGTATACAAATCCAACTACTAATTTACATTTAAATTTTATTCCAAATTTCAGTTTATTTTTATGTTCCTAGGGAAATCAAATTACTAATTATCTTTTATTTGTTTATTTATTTTTGTTTTTGTATTGTACTTTACATGAATTCTTTCTTTTTATCGTGTGGAAATCAAATTTCTAATTTTATTTTATTTTATTTTTATTCCTAATTTTTGTTATTTGTGTATTATACATGACGCAAACTCTTTCTTTTAATCTAGACCATTATAACCTAGATCCACTACGATCAACAGTTTATATCTTTCTTTTTTCTTCGATTAATGTGGGAATTTCTAGCCTTGAAAGCGAACGTGGTGGCTTCTTTTGCCTCTACTTTAATATTATAATAGATTTTTTTCATCTTTGATCTACTTTCAAACAAAATTACAAATATAGCCACTTTCTAAATCATGGATATTTATATAGCCACTTTCTAAAGCACAGCCGACATGTGTCACCTAACACACTCTCCTACTGTGGTAGATCACCGGCACTGCAACGACTCCGTCCACTGCGGCAGCTCAACGACAAGCGCGGTAGGTGACGAGGCACACCTTCGTGTTGAGCTAGGGCATCATGGTATCTCATCTTGTTGAGCTTGGGTACCACGGTAGCTTGTCTATCGAGGTGGGTGTGGTGCAGATGACCCGCCTTGTTAGATGAACGCGTTTGGTGATATGTGTCATTTGTCGGTGCTTCCGCAATCAGGAAAGGACTATAATTGTAATTTTATCTGAGAGAGGTCTAAAGATGAAAAAAAATGCCGATAAGGGCTTAACAGTTTAAAAGCTTGGAGAGCAGGCTCTGCGCTGTGCACGTGCTGCCTTGGGGTTTGTTCGTTTCTCTAGTATGAAACATCACTTTTTTAGTCCCATAACAAATATTTTTGGCAAATTTAGCCTCTTGCTAATATGATTACAAAAATAGTTCTATCCCTGACCACAGAAACGCTGAAAGGTGATATGTATCATCTTATGTGCTCCCATACCGTGGAAGCATCTTCCGTGCTCCAGGAGCGCGGAAGATGACACGTGTTAACTTCCAGCACTTTTAGGTCAAAGATAAAGCTATTTATAGTTGTATTCGTAAGGGTACCAGAATTTTAAAAAAAAAACTACGTGACAAGAAAAGTGATGATTTCCAAGCACGGTTCCGTTTAGGATCGTCTCAGGCTCTCAGCTACAAACCCAATCAAGCTAGTAAACTGTGAATGTTAAAACGTTCTTTGCTCCCTTTTTGAGACGATTTGGTATGAGGTTAAGATGGTCACTAGACAACTGCGTCCTGCACTGCCTGCGTGTGAAGCGAGGGGGGTGGGCAAAAATTAAGGGGATTCAAGAAATTGACCTCGTGTATGACTAGACGAGGGAGTGGGGGGTCGACGCATGATTTCTGCGGCATAAGCAGATGCTGATGCCGTTCCTCAAACCAAACGGTTGAGAATTGGGACTAATTAGTACTCTCCTTGTTTCGCAATTGGAATTTGCTATTTCATAATATTTATCCAGCGAGAGAATCGAGGATATAATCGTTGTAATTCTACCATCTTTTACCTACGCTACTACTAACGGGAAAGATGTAAGTGATTGAAATATGTTATTCCAAGGGGGTAAGAATGTGTACAATAGTAAGATGTTAGCTGTCTGTATGCTTTGCTACGTTTGCTGATATGAAAGAGAGAAAAGGAGAATATGCTTTGCTAGTTTGCTGATATAAAAGGGAGAAAAGGAGAAGAGAGGGTATAGCTACCTCTTTGTGAAGAGACGACCATATAGACAGCATAAAACCCATTACATGAGTTACTGTCTGTAATAAACATATTTTCATACTATAATTAAAATATTGTAGAATCTTATAGAAACATTTTAAGATATCATCCATTGTAGAGGCTATAGTAGATAATATGAAGAAGTATGTAGGCATCGATCATCTCTACTACTATACATCTTGCCCAATTCAATTAACAATTATCTGGTTCTTGTGCCTCCGTGATGTGCCGTTGTGCACACATAGATAGGGCTGAAAACGAAAACGGAATTTCCGACCGTTTCGAAGATAAACAAAAACGGAAGCCTTTTTTCGGAAACGAAAATGGAAAATGTCGGTATAGAAACAGAAACGAATTTTTTTTTATCGAAAACGGAAACGGGAGAGCCATTTCCGTCAGAAACGGAAACGGGATCGGAAATTCCGTCGAAAACTTAGCTCATTTGGCCCAAAAAGGAGAATGGAGAATTTACATTTATTTTTGAATTAAATTAATTTTAGAAATACAAATGGTTTTATAGAAAATAACAAATAGAGTTCAAAAATTCCGAAAAAAATTCTCAAAAATACTTTGGAACATTTTGAATCTAGGAAAATTATTTCTAACATTTTTTTGCTTCATTTTTCATGAATAAATCAATTATATAAATCTAAAAAATAGTAAAATGGTATTTATAAATTCTAGAAAATTCAGGATAAATCTCAGAAAATCATAAAATGAACATTGCCAATAATATGCAAATTTTAGGGCATTACATCTTTATACTTGGATGAGTAAGAGGATGTCGATGATAATGATATAGAGGAGGATATGATGGTTTGATTTGGGGGACAAATAGCGAGCCTTCAACTGACAAATTTGAGAAAAAACTTTCTAACGATACCGACGAACATAACATTGTTCTTGTATCTACCTTTGTGATGGAATGAGTTACATTGTTTTTATGGTCATGTATTACGTTTTTGTGGAATTTTTCACTTTCGTTTCCGTATCCGCTCCGGTCCGGTCCGCATCCATTTCGATTATTATTCGTTTTGCATCTGTTTTTGGGGTTTTCGATTCCGTTTCCGTTATCAGTAAAAGATGTGAAAACGAAAACAAAACGACCATTTACCGACCATTTTTCATCCCTACGCATAGGTAATGAGATAGCAAAGCAACAGCTGACATGCCGGAAAACGAGGAACGGCCCAATATCTGCCGAAGCGAACATGCGACGCGATTGGGTGGTGCGCGAAGCGCGAACCCCGCGACCGGCGACTCTCACGGGTGGCGGGCGAGAGGAACCGGATTACGGACCATACGTCACGAGTCACGACGAGATGAAGCGGGGAACCGAGCTGGGCACGAGGCGATCGACGCGGCGCGGACCGCGTGGTACCTACGACGTGATGAGGCCGAGGCTGACACGGCGGATCCACGTGCTGCCCTGCCGATTGGCTTGCCTACGCGGACGTGAGCTGCCGCGCCAATCGGCCCAGCACGACGACAACCAACCAGTCAGCCCCCAGCCCGTCACCGCCGATAGCGGGGACGGGTACGCAACGCATCGCCATGCCAGTAAAACCCAGCTGATTTCTGATTTTAGCTAGGCTTCTATCTATCATTTCTTTTATAGAAAAACTAACGTACGGTATACCGTTTGTACGGTATACCGTTTTGCCGAAGGTGAAACCTCTGAAACCTGATATGAAACCTGTGAAACCTGTTCTAAAACCTGTGAAAACTGCTATACCGTTGGAACCAATTCCAATAGTATAGGGTTCAGTAGTAGCGCTCTTTTTTTTAATATAGATTGTATAGATTTTTAAAGCAAGTGAGATAATCAGTAATCATCCTATACGTTTCGTTCGTGCTTTAATATTTATATAACTTTCAAATAGTGATAAATAGAAGCACATCCCTTCCAATTTCGAGGTGACGAGCAGTTTGCTGACTTGTCCTCCTAAGAAAATCGGATGCATTTTGGTCGTATTTGTTTGGTCTTTTTCATTAGCTTAAAATCCAAAAAATCAAAGACTAAACAAATAGGTGCCATTTTACCTAGGTCTCCGTAAAACTAAAAGCCAAAAGCCACATAGAATGTGCTTTTTTGCTTATTGAGAGTTGATCTTAGACTAATGCTACTGAACCTCTACCACGTATAAAAGCCGATTGCTTTTTATCTGTTTAAGCTCAAAAACTGATTTTAAGATATAAATGAAAAAAAGTCTAAACCTAAACAAACATAGCCTTTAGCCGGATGTATGAACGCTCTATACTCATGGTCTACGCTGTCTGATTAGCGTGCGAAGCGATTTTGTCTTGTGTTCCATCACGGGAAGCCAGTTACTACTATGTCCAAGAAACCAGCCATGTATCGCGTTTAGCTGCCAAGGCCAGATTTCTTGCTTGCTTGCACGACATAGCACAGTTGTTGCCTTGCACGATTTCGCAGGCTGGCCGTTGTTTCCCTGGTTATTTGTAGCCCCTTTCTCGTCTCACATTGGCACCAATCATGAACCATGGCAGTTTTTTTTTATCTACATCGTTCAAGAAAATCTGGCACATCCGCTTGGCGGCTTCTAGTACGCTATCGATCGCATATTGGCATGTCAAAAATGCAGGGAGCGAGACGTCTGAAAGATACCACGCTAATAATGCAATTTATTAATATGGTTTTTCCAGAGAAAGAAGCATGCGTGCATGACGTCGGATAGGGAGACCGGAGATCTGATCTTGGTGACTGATCTCTCCACGAGCTGGATATAGAGCAGGGTCCCTGTAATCAGTCAAGATGGAGATGATGATGTCGTTGCACTTCTTTCATCATCTCGTCTGGAGCTACCAATGATTGCTCATCAGGGTAAAAAGAAGATGTTACCATCAGTTTTTGCTATGAGCTTCTACGTATATAAGCTCATATATCGTTGATTCCTCTGCTCAATCGTTCATCCGTGTTGATATGAGCTTCTACGTATAAGCTCATCGTCGATTCCTCTGCTCAATCGTTTGAGCCTCTCACTTATCCTAATTAGACTTAAGCTTTTAAATGAATTAGTTGGTGCATAAAAGTCAATAAGGCTAGCCATGCTAATTAACTAATTTTTCTGTTCCTGACTTCTTTCTCAATTCTCACACACAAAAAAGAAAAAACTGGCACAATCAGAACGCACATAAATGCTGGCCTGGGATATGTATGCAGTACACTGGATCAATGTCAGAAGAGTCTGCTTAAAGCTTTTCTTATGCGAATATTATACCTTTATTAAGCCGGAAGGAATCGCTGGCCTCCCAGGAGCTACGTACGCGCCCTCCTGTTTTGCGTGTCCATCAACGTTAGCAAGCCGTCCGATTGGAATCGTGCGCCCAGGGGTTGGATCGTGCGTCGCTCCCAGCCGACGGCCCAGATCGTTCCTCCCCGCCCCCGCATAAAATAAAATATATCATGGATCCATGACATCGCGCACTGTCAAGCCTGAAAGGTATTATTATTCACTTCAAGTACTAAAAAAACTACATTATCTAAAAAAAAGGTACTAAAAACTAGCGCAAGTGGTCGCTCCGTGATAGCTCCATCTGCGGCTGGAAACAAAAGATCTTCAGAAAAGCTTGTCCTGATCAGAATTCAGAACACAACTGACATACGAAACAAACAGCTTAAAACTTGCAGTCGCACATGCACAGTCGCTGTAAGACTATGTGCAGTGTACATGCTACTTAGGAAATGTTAAGGAAAAAACCTCGGCAATGCCGACCTCGAACTGAAAGATCGAGACAGATTTTTCTCTCCTCCTTGGATCAGCTTGCCAGTTGGACCTGTATGAAAATGAGATCTTCCCAATTCTGTCTTGTCTGTTGCAGCGTTCATGCCTGGATCAGTGTAAGGCGTACGTTAAGACAAGCTTAAGGTTGCCATTACCGATCGATCTCTGAATCTCTGATGGCGATTGTTGAATACATACGTACATGGTGAGGCGGCTAAGACCTGATGGGCCTGCGTGTCGGCTCGATCAGATTAGGTCAGATATTTCGCCAATGGCACACGGGCATTGGATCGCACATGTATTACTTTACACGGAGGAATGAAGTGCTACGACAAATAGTGGCTCACTAAGGTCAGGCTGTGATATGATCTCGGACAAATATGCAATTAACAATGGAGACAATACAGTAGGGTCAACCAGTGTTCTGGTGATGCTATTGCTGTTGTACTTTACACTCTGCATTGTTGCTATCGGCATAGACTTCCAACTGAAAATGACTAAATGAGCACCTTTGTAGCAAGATATGCGTTTAGTATACGCTAATCTAGCACTTTTTCCCTGAGGGCCGAGGGGGATATATGCTAGTTTAACTAGGAATGGAATCTTGCTTATATGCCGTCTTCATTTTCAGCGATTAATCTTACCGGATGCAGGAATACAGTTGCCTCTCGTACTCTTGATGGCATTTTTCTACCGAGGGGCAAAAAGTTCAGAACGAAGGATCAAGCGCATCAAAAGAAGGGTGAAGTGCAAACAAATGCCTAAATCTAATTTTTTCTATCTTTATTAATTCGAGAAATTAATAAAATAAAGATTAAACTGAAAGAATCGATATAGGATAATGAATCTAAGGTCATGAAATAGAACTAGATTAAACAAACAAGCTAAAAAGCAACAATACTTAAACTTAAAGAACAAGAACTAGTAGATTGAAACTCATTCTCACTGATTTATTCCTTAAATTAGGAATAAAGAACACGTATAGAACCCTTTGCATGAAAGCATAATCCTCAAAATTTTCTTCTCTTTTTATCTCTCTTTTTCTTATTTTCATTTCTTCTCCGTTTTCTCGCGCTCTCTTGCTTGCACAGCTGCTGCCGCCAGGAACTTCTTCAAGTCGTACGCCTGTCACGTAGGTATTATTGCAGCTGCATGGGCAGCATGGCACCTCCTTGCTTTTTCTCCGGCCGCCGTCGGCGGCCGCACGTCGCACGCGTCCTGGAATGGCCAGCGCCTTCGCCTGCCACGTCGCCGCACGGAGCCAACTGCTCTGCTTTCTTGCGCCGCAGCGTCTCACGGAGCCGCTCTCCTCTGTGTAGCGCGGGAGCGCCTGGTGTGGCTTCTCTTTTCATTTTGCGCCACCGGCTGAAGCACAGGAATCGTGTGCACAGTCCAGGGTTCAAAAAATCGACGAAAATAGCTCAATTTTCGCCCGTATTGCCACTGCTCGACTTCTAAAATCGCTCGATAAACCGGTCAATTCAAAAAAAAATTCAAAAATTAAAAAAAAATTATGCGACGTATATCGGTCGAAAATCGGTGGAAATCACTCGATTTTTCAAGAAAGTCGACGAAAATCGCTTAAAAAAATCGACCACCAAATGAGTTCAACTAGTATGTCAATTTTTCATGAAAATCGGGCGATTTTCTATGGAAACGGTCGATTTTTTATTTTTTTTTCAAAATTTTTGATTTTGAAACTCTACGATTTTTTACTGATTTTCGGTTCGATATTTTGTTAACCCTGGTGCACACACAGGACTCCCAGCCGCCCCACTCGGCAACTTAAACCCTAATTACTTATCTCTAATTACATGCATACACAGCTGGCCCAAGTACATACGTCTGTTTTAATATGTGCATACGCAAAGCCTAGTACATACCCGCACATGGCCCACACGTCGCTCTCACGTGGCTCACTCGTCCGCACGGTTCGCTAGTCGCTACACTGCATCGTTCATCTGCATAGACCTCTTCGCATCCGTCTCGCTTCACCTGCTAACTCGCGTGCTGCTTTCAGGCTACGCGTCTCCTGCGCGAATTCTTCCCGACCTGCAGTGTGCATGCACATGCTTGTGTTACGTCTCCACACCTGCGCTGCATCTCCTGTTACAAATAAAAACAACCCAACACAATAATTTGATCTCCCATAGATAAATTATTTCATTATAAATATTGTATGAGAGGTGCTTTCATGCTTTTCTTTTTTATAGTTGCACAAATATTAAAGCATGAATGAAGGGTAGATGGTGATTATTTACTCCTTTGTTTGCTTCAAGATTTGTGCAACTTGTATTGAGAGAAAAAGTATTGAAATACTACTCTGTATCGTATTCCATCACAACCATTGTGAAATACTGAAAAGGCGACTAGAGGAGGTGAATGAGAGCCAAATGAAAATTTCCCTTCCAAAAATATTCAAGTCTCTTTTTTAAAAGAGCCAACTAAAAGGTCTAACATTGGATAAAAGAGCAGAATTTTCAAAACCTCTTTTGTAAAAGAGTCAACTGAAAGGCTCAACCAGCCCAACACTAAAAAAGAGAGCATAACACTCAAAACCTCTTTTATAAAAGAACCAACTAAAAGGCTCAGAAAGAGCAAAACTCCCAAAGCTTCTTTTGTAAAAGAGCCAACTAGAGGCTCAGCCAGCCCAGCACTAGACAAAAGAGCAGAACTCCTGAATGAATAGTAAAATCAGCACGATCTAAAAAATCAAGAATCGTTCTAACTTTTGATCGACTGATCCAAAACCTGCGAAAATTGCATGCACCTTCGTATAGATGTCAGGAACTTATTTCAACTTTCAATCGCAAGGATTGATGTCAAAGTTCCGACCTTTCAGTTTGAAGAAGGTTGCGCCAAAACTAGGATAAACTCACAACATATACCCTAATCTTGCTCGTGGGGGTTTGATGATCAAGAAAATATTAAATGATCTCCCCGCATGTCATGACAAACAAGAACCCTAAAAGCACACCCTTCAAACGAGTAAGAAAGTATCTACTGATTTCTTGAGAGGAATCTTAGATATGTTGTTCAAAGCTTGCCTAGATGATTGGAACATGATCTACAGAAGATTCATCGATTAATCATTCATCCTTGACGGCACAAGATCAAGAGAAAAAGAAACCAAAGTGAGATCAATGACTTAAAAAGAAGGGAGATAAAAAACTTGAGCAAATGTAAGTTCTAGTGGATCTTGCTAGGTTGGAACATACTCTAGGTGAGTTCCTCAACCCCTTATGTTTCCTAGCTCCAGTAGAAACAGAGCAAGTAGAAGGAGGTGAAGCACAGCTCAAGTTGCAAGAAAGAACCAAGCAGAAATGCAAGAACAGAAATAGACTTTAGAATATAGATGAACTTGGATCTTACATTACTTAGAGAGGGATGGTTACAAAGCTACACCTCCAAGTGGGCAAAGCTCAACAGAGCATAAAGAATAATCAAAGAACCCTTCTCTAAGACTTGGTTCCGACCTTGTTTCCAACCAGGATGATGGAGGCATCCCTCCACCCCTCCATTTATAGTACAACTGAGTCAATCTCTACCCTTGAATGACTTTCTTCTCCCATAAGGAACCTCATCAAGGATTAGGATTAACTCAAACACTCATATATGGCTAAACCGAAACCCAACAATATAACGGACTTTGACCATACCCTTTAAACTAACTTAACATCTACTTCACCCGTGAATCCTTGATTCAATGATCCTCATTCGCTTGAGTAGGGCTTAAGTTAGCATCTCCACCTTCCATGTGGTCCCAATGACTTACCGCCAGCCTCTCACGCGTCCGGATTCTCCGAACCGTCCTTGCTTGCAAATGTGCCTAAGTTATTTGTGCGCATCACATGTTCTAAACTGCTTCATCATGGCGGCTTCGGCTTTCTTGACCGTTTTGGACCTCAACTCCTCCTTGAGCGTAGTCCCGATCCATACCGTAACCCGCCATGTCCATCACCAATGCTCACGTACCGGTTCCTTGTCTTCCCGGCTTGCAACCACCTCCCGACCCCAGTCATCTTTCGGCATCTCTTGACCGTTATGGACCTTAGATTTCCTATCCTAGTCCCGATCTTCACCGTCTCACCATGAGCTAGCTCCGAAGTCCTGTAACCAACACAGACAAGCAAACTATTACATAGCATTGTTCCAGATAACATGCATAAGTAATATCACAACAACATGCACAAGAAATCAGACAAGTATCATTGATTGGTCAAACATCAAAATATCCCACCTCGAATAAGAAAGCCCATGACCACTTTGCTCCACGACCACTCTAGTCCATGACCACTTTGGACTGCGATCACTCAAAACCACTCTTAGTTGTGACTACTCTTACAAAGGTCATGACTACTCTCTTAGATGTCATAACCACTTCCTTAGTGGTCAAGACAACTCCCACAGTGGTCTAGACCACTCCATTAGAGGTCACAACCACTCCATTAGAGGTCACAACCACTTCCCAAATGGTCTTTAGAGGCTAAGACCACTCTCATAATGGTCTAGACCACTCTCATGGAGATCAGAACTATTCCTATAAAGATCACGATCACTCAAAATCACTCTCATGGGGTCAGAACCACTGAAGATCACTCATATGGAGGTCATGACCACTCCCCAAGTGGTCACGCCCACTCCCTTAGAGGTCCCAAGAGGTAACGAGCACTCCCCAAGTGTCACGATCGCTTCCTACGAGGTCCAAGGGGTCACGATCACTTCCTTAGAGTCTCAAGTGGTCACGATCACTCTCTTAAAGGTTATTCTTTTCGATCTTATGAATTAGATTAGCTTAAATTTATTTATATTTCCTCTAGTAATAGAAATATTCTTAACAAATCAACAACTGGATCTGATTTCTACTACCCACTATATACTACTAGTATAATGCATCGTAAAATTTCTCATGATAAAACCAGCAGTCACATGATGACATCCCTGAAATCATCGGACAGCCCGGACTAGTTGGGTTATGTTTTTTTTTAAAAAGACACTAGTTTGGTTTTTGTGAGTGGGTGTTTTTATACACCAATGCACCGTTTGGAACACAGGAATTAGAAAAAAACAGTTCAATTTTTGTAAGAGTCGGGAAGATCAATGCTTGAATGGTGTTTGATGAAATTGTACTCTCATTGACTCATTAATTGGCTATCTCAAATCTTCATCCTCCTACGTATACCCAAAACAAAGCCATACCATTTGCATCACTGGTCAAGTGATACTGATTACTGAGTAACCAGAATTCGCTTCTTCTTATGGTCAATGGAACAACTGTGACCTCTCAAATGACCCAAACGGCACGACCGCACGAGCATCCCATTTCCTTGTAGCCGTGTCAGATAGAGTACATACGTACATACATAAACCGTTTCCGCTCCGTCTTGGCGTAATTTTGGGTAGCGCGTTCGCGATGACTGCCCCCACAGCTGTCACTTCGGCCACTCCCCCAAATTTTATAGCGCGCGCGAACGCCGTCGCTTCCCCTTGGCGCCAAAAAAAGAGAGAAAAACCTAGGTCTCCACCTCCGCCTCCATGCGGCCGCCGCCGTCGTCCGTGGAGCGGCAGGTGGCGGAGATCGCGGCCGAGCCCGACCGCGCCGCCGCGTACGCGCGCCTCCTGCACCTGCAGCGCGGCTGCGCCGACGACCCCTCATCCGCCGCCGACCTCGCCGCCGCCTCCCCTTCCGCCATCCTCCCGCTCCTCATCCGCGACGCTGCTGCTGATGATGAGGCCGTCGCCGCCTCGGCCCTCAAGTGTCTCGGTTTCGCTCTCTACCACCCCCTCCTCGTCTCTACCATCTCAGGTAGTGGTGCTTCCCCGTATCCGCATCTCGTCTGTTAAATGCGCAGTTTTGGTTGGGCTGAGTTTGGGTTAGTGAAGAAATCAAGTTGAAACCTATTCGATTGTGCATGATTCATGCACAATTTTAGACTTCCATCGTGTGATTTAGGTTCGTGCGGCGAAGCCTACCAGTTGCCCGTAAATTGGACTTTAACTATGCGATTTAGCCGCAAAACTTGCACCTTGGACTACACATATCAAGATACTGAGTTTGAACTCCACCGGCATGATTGTCAATTCGACATTTTAAGGGCTGTAACCCTGTATTCTGAGTACATGATGTTAGGACTGATAAACTTCCGTTTTTCATAGTTCATGCTTTTCTATAATCAAAGGGGTTCTATAAAAAAAATTCGTTCTTTCTATTTTGTAAATCATTAAGATTTTTAAGGTTTTTTTAGAATAATAGAAGGCAACAAACCCTCCCAATTTCTATTATCATAAATCACAGAAGTCCACTATAGGAAAGCAAAAACGAAAAACAAAACAGAAACAGAGTTCTCTGCTGCATCCTGACTTATAAAGTCAGCCAGCTAGAGCAAGGTTCATGCCCAAAGCAAACGCTTGGTCCAAAAGCAGAAAGTAAATGAACTAAACCTATTACAGTATCATTCGTAAACACAAAATAGAGATCACTTTGTCCTGGTACTTCTGCGATCAACACAAAAACTCTTTATTTCCTCTCAATCTTTTTCTATTTCAGATAGCGATCCTAGCAACTGTTGGTCTCCATCCCTTGTGCGCCTTGCAATTTGCCCCCTCCAAAAGCATGGCTTCTCTATCTTCCTCCTTTATCTGCAAAACAGTCCAAATGTTGGGCCACTGTGTTATATCAAAGATTAGTTTTGTGGGAGCAACAGGCTTGACATTTTTGAAGCACGCTGCATTACACGCTTTCCAGATAGACATTTCTGAAGCACGCTGCATTACACGCTTTCCAGATAGTTCACAACAACGATGAAATTCCCACCAACAATAACTTCTTGGATTCATGTCTGAATTGAATCAACCAATTACCAAATAGGCGTTCAACATTAGCAGGCGAACATCTTAAGCCAAAAGCACATCCACCACATTCCAAATGAATCTTGCCAATGTACATGAGATAAACAAATGGTCAATTGTCTTATTAGCACCACAAAACTGACATTTCTTATCCCCTTTCCAACCCCTTCGTAAGAGTCTATCTTTAGTTAAAATGCTTTTCCTCAGCAATAACCAAATGAAAACTCTAACTTTCAGAGGAATCTTAATCTTCCAAAGGAATTTATGAGGAAAATTTACATTCTGGATTTTCATAAACAAGTAAAATGATTTCACAGAAAATAAACTATTAGAACTCAAATTCCAAGCAATCTTATCCTCTTCCTCACTTAGTGTTACCCCTTGACATTCTGCCTTCAGTTTTTCCAAAAGGCCAAAGTATCACCCCAGCGAGTTCTTCTAAAGGTGATAGTCTCCCAACCTTTAGAGAAAACATCGGCCACAGTGATGTTCTTGCTAAAAGTCAAATTATATAATCTAGGGTGTTTGTGAGAGAAAGGTTGATTGGCCAGCCAAATATCTTCCCGAAATCTTGTGTTGGAGCCATCCCCCAAGATGACTCTGCAACATTTTAGAAATTGATCCTTAATTGACATCAGACCAGCTTAAAATTATGAGTCACTAGATTTAAAAGTCACTTGAGACAAAGTTTTAGAACTTAAATATTTGTTTTTGAGGAATTCCTGCCATATTCCATCTTCATTTACTAACTTCCATAGCCATTTTCCTAGCAAAGCAGTATTCATAATATCCAGGTCTAGCACACCCAAACCCCCTTGGTCTTTTGGCACACAAACTGAAGGCCAATTGATCAAATGGTACGTCATGATACCTTGGTCAATTTGCCACAACAATCTGGCCCTAAAAAAATTCATCCTTTTCCTTACCCCATTTGGTAATTTGTAAAAGGAAAGTATATAAAGCGGGACATTACTCAAATATGAATTAACAAGGATCAATCTACCCCCAATTGATAAGAGTTTCCTCTGCCAACATCCTAATTTGCACTCCATCTTATCCTCTATATTCTTCCAATGAATTTTCGTTAGTCTAGTTCTACTAACAGGTATGCCCAAATAAGTTAAAGGCATAGAACCATTTTTACACATGAGAATTCGACTATAATCCATTTGTTTGTTTACAGCATTCCCAAAGCAATAAAGTCCACTTTGATGGAAATTGACCTTAAGTCCTAACATTTGCAATTGATGTAAACCCCTGATTTCCTTAGATCTAATGGTTCTTATTTAATGGGTTAACCTATTACCTGGTATGGGTAATAGGTTACCTATCATTAACTAAAAATGATCAAAATGGGGAGAATAAACGCATAGATGGAAAGAAGTCACTGGAGTTGATGCCATACATTAAAGGGTGGATCATACGCGGTATGCTGGTTACTTAAGCATAGCATGAGAATATGTCTGAAATAAATCTAGCATGAAAAGCTGAAATTTTCATCCTTTGGATTTGAAGTTTCCTAGAATTTTTTATTTTTCATTTTAAAATTATGTTCAATTCAAGTAATATATTGTACCTTTATCTCTACTACCAAGTTTAAATTCAATTATTATCAAATTGAAAATCAAATTTGCATGCAAACTTGCACTTGTAGACAAGTATATATGTACGTACAAGTTATGTCGTTTTGGCTAGCCTCCCAAAGATGTATGTGTGTAGCACTTGTAGACAAGTGTATACATATGCACAAGGATGCTTATTTATTTGATGACCGTATGCATGCACGTAGTAGTATTCCTTTTTTAGACACGCTGATTAATTGGAAAGTCATTAGTTAACATACCGGATATGGTGAACCGGTTACGACTTAGTAACCTGATGTAGCAGGTCACACATGCATAAGATCAAAACAAGTCTTCATCAATAGATGGTCAGGATTTAGACCTTGTTTGGCAGAGTTCCAGATCTCAGCTCCACCTCAAATCTGGAGCTTGTAGGCTAAAATAAAGTGAATTAAGTTCATATTTTTAGTCTAAAATATAAATAAGATGACCCACATAAACACTTTTAATGTACTCACAGCTCCAGTTCTATAAATTTCTAACTCTACGGATTTTGATGGAGTTAGAGCTGTGTCAAATACCCCCTTAGAGTCTCTCTTACCTCTAAGAGGGCAAGATAGTATACCATAAAAGACCTCAAATCATTTTCCATTGCCATCCCTTACCAGTTCATTGTCCCTCTCAACTTATTCAATGTGCTCATAGTCATACCTGCCTTGATACTGTTTGTTGGTTTGAAGGACAGTGATAATATTTATTTATTTTTGCCCCCTGCAGGACAGATGGCTCAATTGGCATTGGATAGTTTGGTTCAGCTGATCATGGCTACTAGGATGAAGGTTGATTGTGCTTACTGTTTTTCTGTTTTTAAGTGTTTCTGTTGTTCAATTTTAGTGTGGAGAATTCTTCTATGTTCTTTTGGTAATTTGGTTCCTATGTTCTCGTTTTTAATTTGCTATTACAGGCTATTTGTAATCTGGGAATCTGGTGCATTTCTGTTCAACAATTGGAGGCTTTGATTATAGAGGATAGAGTAACTCCCTTGCTGACTGCTATTGTTTATGCCCTTGACAATCCATTTGGTTCTCTGTCTACAACATTTGAGGCCGCTCAGGTTATTCTGCACACTTAAACTGTGCTCTATTTCATTACTTCCCATTGGTTTGGTGAACGTGGTAAATTAATCTGAGCATATGATTCTTGCTTGATCAAAGTAGTTTAGGAATTATGTCATGG
Source organism: Otatea glauca (assembly GCA_036346275.1). Lineage (NCBI taxonomy): Eukaryota > Viridiplantae > Streptophyta > Magnoliopsida > Poales > Poaceae > Otatea > Otatea glauca. The sequence goes on along the minus strand of CM070716.1, from coordinate 42,976,423 downwards.
TAACAGCAGCAAAATAATTCGTGTGAATGATTTCTTTGCAGCATGATGTGATGTCAGTGACCAAAATAATCAACATCTTTCACAGTTTTCTAATTGATAGAAGTTTACCTCAAACCCTGCAAAAATCATATAGATTGAAACATCTGTATATCTCTCCCTCCTGGACTAAAGATTGCTAGGCTACTAATTAATAGATGCATTATCTCTCTTTTCTTGTGAAATTTAAGGTGAATTTATTATTTTGTATTCACATATACTCTTGCAGTGGCAACAACGTTGCTTAAGAAATACGTCCATTTACAATAGGAAAAAGTCTATATAACACTCTGAACTTTGCTCAAAAGTCCGTCCAACATTCCAAACTTTGAAACCGATTATCTAGCACTCCAAACTTTCTAATCCCGTTTGTTTAACACCCTAAGGGGGTGTTTGGATTATAGGTATTTCATTGGAATGTTTTAGGATCTAATTCAAATTTGAACTAAATCCCAAAATCTCCCAAGGAATTACCATTTATCCAAATAGGGCCTAAGTTGGTTTTGTAGGGGAAAAAAGTCCATATTACACCCTGAACTTTGTTTAAAAGTCCGTCCAACACTCCAAACTTTGAAATCGGTTATCTAGCACCCCGAATTTTCCAATCCTGTTCGTTTAACACTCCGAAACTGGTTAAAAACTTAGGGTGTTAAACGAACTGGATTAAAAAGTTCGGAGTGCTAAATAACCGGTTTCAAAGTTTGGAGTGTCGGACGAACTTTGAGCAAAGTTCAGGGTGTTATATAGACTTTTCCCCCTACAAAACCAGCTTAAGGTATTAAACGAACGAGATTGGGAAGTTTGGGGTGCTAGAAAACCGGTTTCAAAGTCTAGGGTGTTGGACGGACTTTAAAGCAAAGTTCAGGGTGCTATATGGACTTTTTCCTTTATAATATCTCTGCCATCATTAGAGGTCATTACTCCTATATCTCATTTTTTTCTCAATATAGCAGGACAATAAATTGCTCATAGACTATCTCATTAGCTTTTTTCCATGTCGGCTTCATCAATTAGACAATCATCTAAGTCGGAGGATTTTACTTGTTTTAACACGAGCAATCTTGGCAGTATAAAACATGTACTTGATTCTCCTTTTTGTCTTGTTATGTATTACCTGCTAATACTACTTGAACTAACACTGCTTTTGAAAACTCCTACTGAAGGCTACCATGAAACTTGCTAGTCAAAATCCGGAAAGAATGAGGGGCCTATCAAGCATATGGGTTCCACCAATATACCGAAGACTCTTAAGTGCTGATAAGCTAGAAAGGGATTTGGCGGAAAGATGCCTCACTAAAGTGTCATCCGTTGTTTTGCCACCCCAGTCTCCTCTTTCTAAGGTAACCGAAAAATTGCTCCTATTGTGAATGACTCATGAGTTGCTTCTAATTGGTGTCATATTATTGTCCTGGTTGTCACACATTACAGTACCCAGATTTTTTCTTTGGTAGCCATAAGCCCGTAAGTGAGATCTCACATAGCTTATTTGCCACCAACCACTTAGCATATTGACTTTGAAATTATTTTACATTGAGCTGGTACTGTAATGCCTTGGAAGCTTCATAGACAAACAAAAACAAACGTTGGCCTACCTGTGTAAATTACCTGCAGTTCTGTTTAGTATGAAATGATTATAGAAGCCATGCACCAAAGCACACAGAAAGTTATTAACAGATTAATTTAGGCCAATGTATATCTGGCATAGGACAACAGTGCTTCACTGCCACGTTAATGTTTGGGTGGCATTTGACGTGTGAATATTTACATAATTTTTTGTGATCCCTAGATTTGTCTCATTAAATGATTTAGTGCAATGCTGCTTGAGTTATTTACAAATCACTTGTCGTACCATTTTACTTACTAGTGTAATCTATTTTCCAGTCCTCTTATGTATCGACAGCTTGTCAATCTAGTTTTACTCTGATGCTTTCTGTGTAGGCAGTAGCTTCAGACCTTGAGCAAAAGCTACTCTCTCGTATGATGAATATGCTTGATGATCCTTTAAAGAAAGTTCAAGCAGTGAAGTCATGGGGATGGTTCATATCTTTACTTGGCTCAAGTGCAGTGAGTGCTAGACCACTACTTAATAAAATCCTTAAGGTCCCTGAGAAGATGTTCATTGATTCTGATCCACAAGTTCAGATTGCCACAATTGTGAGTTAAAATATTTTTTATGAAGTATAATTGTTTTCTAGTAAGTCAAAATTCATTCCATTATAATATGATAATATTGTCAGATTTACAGGGTACCTGGAGAAATTTGGTGGATGCATTTTTTGCGCCTCAGGCTTCAGAGACTATGGATCAAGAGAAAATGATTTCTCCCATTGGACCCAGAGCACATGCAGGTGCTCAGCTGAAAAAGATAAGGCTAATTATGATGCCTTTATGTCGAGTTCTGTCGAGAAGTCGTAATATTGCTTTGAGTTCTTCCTGTTTGAGCACATGGCATTACCTTCTATATAAACTTGGTGATTTGATAAACCATCTATCTATTTTGGAGGCTGCTTTTGTGCCGGTACTCAAAATGGTTTTCTCCATTGGACTTGATAATGCGAACAAGCCACTCTGGTCATTTTGCATCAATCTGTTTCATGATTTTATTTCAGTAAAATTTAGACATATTGCCTCATCTGGAGAGTTTTTGTGCGTTCCACTGAATCAGAACTTGCTATCCCAATCTTGTATGCATCTCAAGGTCTTGTTGGATGATCAGCATATCAAATGGTTACCATGGGATGTTACTTCCTTTGATTTTCAGTTGGAGATCCTTGGCTCAATTGTGAATCCAGAGCTACTTCAGAACATGACTCTTGAAATGACGGTGACTGTTATGGATTCTGCAACACAGATTTTCAGGTTGCTTCTACAGGGAATCCGAGTTGACTGTAAAGCAAACTTTACTTATAACAGCGTCCAGATATGCATTACTAAAGCATGCCAATTTGTAAAGAAGGTGTTTCTGGATCTTGTAGGAAAGCAAAACGGTGACAGTTGTGCAGTGTTAGTGCAATTTGGTCTTCAGTTTATGAAAGTTACAGTGGAGGAATTGGATCATTCATTGTTGTCTTCTGGAAAGTATGAAATATGCTTAGATGTCGAACACATAAAGGAGATGCCATACGTAGAATGCAGTCCAAAGGTGTCTTATCCAGAAATCAGGCCACTTTCTTACATGGAGATGGTTTCTCCAGCAGTTTACATGATTGCAGTATCTCTGTCAATGGTAGCTCAGTTTACTGGAGAGCTGTCACATGGACATGCTGATCAATTAGCTTTAGTTTTCTGTTCATCTGATTTCCCGGAGAATTTTCATGCTGCTGTTGCTTTTTTGTACAAGCAGATCTTGCGTCCAGTAGATAATAGACTAAGAAGGAAATGGTTGATGGTGTGGAACAAAATTGCAAAGCGCTTGAATGAGCAAATTATCCCTTACTTGAAACTTAGCTGTGGCGCAAGTGGCCATGACGTACTCTATCAGTTCTTCTGTTTTCCATTTTTCGCTTTCCTATCCTCTGGGAGGATATCTACTCTTTGGAATGCTCAAAATAGTTCTGAGTCATACCTTCCTGTGGCACAAGACCTAGAGGTGGGACTGGCTATTGAGGTTTATAGATCCCTTTGTGCAAACTCCCATTGTGGTTCAGAGGCTGCCTACAAGGCTTTCCTAGAGCGCTTCTATGAATATTTGGTTAGCATAATTGATGAAAACATGTCCTCATTCCAATCCAAAATTGAGTATTGCTCAGAGAAGAAATTTAAAAATATTGCTATCCTTTCTGTTGTTGGCGAAGTAGTTACTGGACTATTAGAGAATGCCCAAATTTTGAACTATGCTAACCATGAGTTGAAAGAAACAAGTGAAGAGTCTGCTGGATACCGACAACCTAACCTTTTCCTGAGTTGCTTGAAGCTCGTTAACAGGTGTGTTGAATCACATTTCTAGATGAAACATATGTAATATGTCCTGCCTAACATTAGAAAAATGGAAACCATGGCGATGATTTCAAGCTGTTTCAATAATCTCCAACCATTTCATGATATATGCAGGTTTATGAGTCTGTCACGTCTTGGTTTCAAAGCAAATCCAGCTGAACAGCACCAAGTCACAAGCAGGTAAGTAACAGAATTTACAATAATTGCAATCTTGTAGGTTAATTTCAATGGCAGTAAGCTGCTTTTGGTTCTTTTTGTGATGTATCTCATTCCTTTTACTTTGGTTATGCTTCAGGTTTTTTTCATCTTTGTCTACTTTTGTTGGGCATCTTATATTGAAGAAAGACATTCTTCTACTCTTTGAGGTTTGTGGCTTCTTTCCATTACAAACTACATACGTAGATGTTTATGTATCTAAGCGCATCAACTTCATGTTTGATATAATTGTATAATACAAGCACATAGACTTTATTCTAACTGCATGAACAACATCATCTTGTTCTTGCAGATTATTGGGGATCAACTTACTGAATGGCTCTCTTTATCTGGCACAGTGTACTCTGAGATGCAACAAGGAGAAACCATTGATCAGCTTGAGAAACTATGGCTCAAGACTGTCGGCTGCCTGAAGATGACCCAGCTCATCAGTGATGGTTCCTTTCTTCAAAAGCAGCGTCTGCTTTTCCAAGCGGCAGTTGATCACCCACATTACCTCATTTCAGCTGCAACTACTTCAATTTGGAGAGCATTCAGATCTGGCAACACAAGCTTGCAGCACCCTGGATGCTCAGTGTCTAAGTTGGACGAGTCATTGATGGATAGAAGGGCGGGTCTTGATGGCTCCAGCGACGCTGACAGAGCCATTGCACTCGAAGAACTCGACATTTCAAGGAAGTTTGCATTGCCAACGTCGGAGAAAAGAATTATCACATCAAATTCAACTGAACACACCGATAGGAATGGTGAATCTCTCAAGATCTCTGTGGGTCTGGGGAAGAAGAGGCTGAAGATTATGAAGTACTCAACTAAGCCGAAGGAGCTTGGCAAAAATACGGTTCATCGTGGCGGTTTTAGCTCTAAGGCAGATACCGGTGCACTCTCACCGCACCATGTAGAAGGTAAAGTGTGTAGGAAACCAGAATTAATACTGGAAATGCTTAAGAGAAAGAGATAATACCGTGCTAGCGAATTGTCCGTGTAATAATCAGATTTGTTATACAATAATATCTACATGTGATTAAGCTACGCCATTGTATATTTTTTTTCTCTCGACTAACAAGACAATTTATTGGATATTTTAATGAATTATGTGGAAACTTCTAGCTAGTGAATTGTAGCCATCCTACGGAAAGATCAACGCACCAATTAATTGCTACGTCATCCGATGCTATGAACTTTAAACTACTACATTATCAAATAGACCCATGACTTCGTTTTCTCAATCCAAAGGCTTTGACGGAGAATGTATCTTGTTTAACTTCATGCAGTCGAGAGAAAATTGGCTTATTTGCGTGATTGATGTTGGTTTGCACGACAGTTTAGAGAAGGAAAGGTGTTGAAGTACAAGTGAATTGTCTATCTTTTTTTATCAATTTAAGTTTCTGGGTGAACTGGCTGGTGTATGTAACTCAATATGGTATCAGAGCGAATAGCCTTAAGTTCAAGACCCGGTTGACGCAATTAAAAAAATAATTGTAGCCCACTTTTATTTCACGTCCTAGTCTTGAGGCTCACTATACGTGAGGGGGAGTTTTGAAGTATAAGCGAATTGATCATCTTTTCTCATCAGCTTAAACTTTTGGGTGAACTGGCTGGTGTATGTAACTGAATAAAAGGAAAATATTTTTTTGTGGTATTTCTATTTGGATGAAGCTGAACTGTGTATCTGAGCATTTTTGGACATACAAATATTTCTTTTTACTTTTCTGATAGACTGAAAGAAGTGTTTCTAAATAAGTATGTAATTAGTGCGGTAAGTGTCACTCAAAATTTGAAGAGATAGCATGCTAGCTCTTGCGTGCGATGCAGATGCCTCCAAATTATCATATCTTTCACTCAATTAGTGACGTTAAGGGTCTGTTTGGGAGAGTTATAGCTTTTCTAAAAAACTGCTTTTTAGCTTTCTGGGCTGAAAAAAACAATGATAGCTTTTTATAAGAGGTCGTTTGACAAACAACTGATTTTCCTAAGTAATAAGCTGAAAAATCAGATCCTACCTAATTTTTAGCTTTTGGTTTTTGTTAGTTATACGTGGCTTCAAGCTTATGTCAAAAGCTGCTTAAAAGTTGAGCTGTTTAGAAGGTCTAAAGTGTGATTTGAATTACTGTCTTGTCTGTGTCGCAAACGAGTGTTGACCTAGGCGGCTCTAGGACACACACGCTAAGTCATGTCAGATGTGGCACAAACAGGCTCAACTAACTCTAATTCGGTTTCCTTCTTTGCTCAGGACTCTTCTCTCTGCCTATATATGTATCAATGTAGTTGCAATATTAAGATGCGCCGAAGTCCCCCGTACTTTAATTTTTCTCATATAGTGATTTTCACTCTCGTGCGTTAGTGGTTTTCCCGCAAGGCTTTTTCACGTTAAAACCACATTTCCCGTCCCTTTTAATCCTCTATTTTTACCGTGTATTTTATAACAAGTGGTATTAGAGCTTTGAGTTCGAGATCCAAATCGTCGTTGCAGGAGGAGCAATCTCATCTCCCATAATGGCCATCGCCCGGCACTCAAAGGTTCGGCGTTTGCATGGCATCGTTCGACATCCCGACAGCACACAAGGTCTCTGATCAGGAACAGCCACTGTCTACCGCTCAAACAAGTCGTCTCTCACTCTGGGAAGCTATTACGGCGAGAAGTTGTGGCAGTTTCTGCTACCACGAAATTGTCGTAAAAAATATTCCGGCGAAATGGACAACTGCCACTGTTCGAATCAAGAACCAACTCGGATCGGCTCCTATCTTGGAATCTTGTCCACGTATGAATTCTGTTCATGTGCGAGTTGGCTGGAAAACTGAGTACAACAACGACAAAAATTCAGAGCGGAGGTTAGCGGCAAGTAGTCCTTGTCCCGTGTTTGGTTCAGACAAAGAGAAAAAAAACAACAAAGCAGTAATCGATTTCCGAGGGGCAGAGCATAGCACGGTTGTGTTTGGTGTTTTTTTGACGAATTTGCTATGAGTGTGTTTGGTTGCATGCATGGGTGCCTGAATCGCATGAGTGGATGCAACTGTATCTATTAGACACGTGTTTGATTTCCTGTTCATCCAGACCAGGTGGATGCAATTGCATCCACTCATGCAGGATGAAGGAAACACAAAAATTGGGTTTCTCTCTAATGTAGGCCCATGAGATGTATAAACAAGCAACCAAACAACTCAACCTGCATCCACTCATGCAGGCCAAGGCTAGCCTGGATGGCTCATACGGGACAGACTAGGGTGGTGCAGACAACCAAACACACCCTATGTGCATGCGAGGCTGTACCAGGAGGATTACAGCTACTTTTGCTACATGCACATGAAGTGCACAAGAAGGTCATTCCTTCATTGGTTCGCGCATACAGGAGAGAGGCCCAACTCAGCGACTCTAACTCACCTCAGCTTAGTTCCGCAACTCAACTCAGACTTGGCACTGGCCCATGCCATACTAAGCGTAGACTCGAGATCTACCCCAACGACTGTTCTAGTGTCAATTCCACCAACACCATTGCCCACGCTGCACGGCACCATGCCTTGGCGCCGTTCCGCGCTACCTTTGTTAATGATCTCCGCCTTAGTCGATTGTCGCATTGCTTTCCTTGGAGGTGGACTTCATTGCAATTAAAGCTATTGTGTCTATTATCAGTGGCATCCATACGAAATTAATCATTGACGATTTATTTGACGATATGTCGTTTTCTAGGGTTATTGCGGCAAGATCCACTACCACACATGTTGAGTATAAGGCGCAGTTGCAAACTTTCAGCACAACATTAACTATTGATGATTTGGTCAAACTTGTTTAAATGTTCCAGGTGTTCTCTATTTCTTTGAAAAGGGAGCTCAATCTATAATAATTGTTTATGATATTTTAAGGGCTAAAGAGGAATACTTCTAGTAGTATTGGCTATGCTTGATCGAGGAGATTTTGAAAAAGAAAAAATCAATGTCAGTTGTGAGGGCAACTGTATTTTGTGTTTCAATCACCGTTGGACATGTTACAATTTGGATTGCTTTGGCAACCATTATGGAGGTTTTAGCAATATTAAAGTTTGATGACACCTAGATGGTAGCCAGCATGATACACTCCGGAGTTTAGCCGTTTGAAAGTGAAAGTTTTGCTCCAATTTTAGCTTGAGATGAAAGATTTAAGTGCAAGGAGTTTATTTTTGTGTGGATACTACCTCGTTTGTCCAATTTTCATAGCTTGATATAAGAAGTCTATTGCAATTTATACTCCATTGACAACACGTTGAATTCCTTCCAATGACAGTTTCAACCATGTCTTAGAATTCAATTTACCTTTGAAGCTAACAATTTGACACACTGTGATGGCCGGACGTGCAAGTTGCTCTTCAATGGGCATTATTTGCCGAGTTTTGTGTTTCAGACAGATAATGTCAGATTCCATAAGATGAGTACTTGCTATCTACCCAACACCATATATGATGTTTTGGCTATGTTATTTGATGATTGAGCATTTGAATCAGAAGGTTAGTTCCACGACCTTAGACTTTTGCTAGAATTATGAATTGTTGAAGACCTATATTTCTACGTTTGATTTGTTGATAGCTGCGTATTTGGACCTACTGGTGCTTTGCTCAATTTAGCTTCATGAGAAGCGTAGGGCCCACATGTCAGCAGATATTTCTTAAGAGAGATAGAGGACATAAAAGACAAACTACCACCAACTCGTAATTTTAAGTAGCAGAGATGTGGACACAAACTTGGTACAGTCTACCTATACATATATGTACACGGTACACCCCACACTGTATATAGGGCTAACAAAAAAGCTCGTTATGGTTTGAATAAAAATTGCTTCAATTACAATAGTTAATGAGTTTAAAATTAAAATAAATTCATTTTAATTGGAAAAAAGGTCAACAAGGCTCGGGTCGACCCTCGCTCGTTAGGCCAATTTAAGAAAGAAGCACTGTTAAGCTTATAGCCAGCCCTAGGCTCCTAGCTCATACAGGCTACTAGAGACGGCCAAACGGGTCGGCCCGAGGCACGACACTGTAGGCCCGGCCCGAGGACTACATGGCCCACTCGCTCATGCCGTGCTTGGGCTGGCACAACGGCACGGTGGGCGAGCCTGGCACGGTAAGGACCCAGCACGGTTAGGTACGACACGGCCTGTTTAGTCCGTTTAATTTGAAAAATAGCCGTTTTATAGCCGTTGGAGGCTTAAAAAACTCGAAAAAATTCGAAAAATTCAAAAAAAATCCCTAAATAGGTGGCTGCCCCCCATTTCCACACCAGCAATCTTGCATTCTCTTCTACTCATTCTCTTGTGGAAATTCTTTTGCTCTTGGTGGTAATTTGGCAAAATTCAAAATAGTTTTGCCAAAATTCCAAAAATCCGAAATTCGGCTTTCGTCTTCTGTCAAGAAATCAAGGTGATAATTGTGATTTATTTTTTAATTTTGTTAGTATTTTAAATCATATTTTAGTATTAATAGCGTAATTTTTTCTTGTAGTTTGCTTTATGGAGCCTGGGGATTTTCCGTCGTTCTCAGCTTTTGATTTCAAGATTTCACTCGAGGAGCTTCTTGCATCATATGAAGCCCAAGAAGCTATAGGAGTCTGCCATCCTCAGGCTCTACAAGTGCTACTACGTTGGCAAGGACCGGGGCGAAAAGAACAAGACGCAGTACATCGGGAGTCTGGGAAGATTTCGAGCAGATTTTTGAGACATCAAACGACATCCAGAGCAGGTATGCTGTTTGTAAATATTGTAAGCATAAATTAACTGCGAAATCTTCAGGTGGAACGGGGCACTTGAAGAGACATGCTGAGAGCTGTAGAAAAAAAACGGGGATGGCTTTGAGACAGACGTAGCTGCAATACAACCCCAACGGTACGGTACGTAACTGAGACTACAATCATGAGGTAGCTCGTGAATCTCTTTGTCGTTTAATCGCTTCTGAAGATCTTCCTTTAAACTTTGGTGAGTCAGCTGCATTTGAAAGCTATATTAGAACCGCTCATAATCCTAGGTTTTCTGCACTTTCTAGACAGAGAACAATTAGAGATTTGATTAAATATTATAATAATTATCGCAATGACCTAAAAGAAAAATTTAGTACATGTACTTTTTCTGTGTCTTTGACATCTGATATATGGAGCGGTAGAGCTAAAGAGGATTAGATTAGTGTAGTTGCTCATTATGTTTAGCAACTAAGAAAGAGAATTATAGGATTCAAATTAATTGATGTAGCACACACTGGTGAAAATATTGCCGATTGTATTGTAAAAGTTATGGAAGATTTTGGTCTTAGTGATAAGATTTTTGTGATAACATTAGATAGTGCTTCTACAAATACTTCTGCCATGAACATTCTTACTCCGCTTTTTAATTCCTATGCTGATTCTTTCTTATTACATCAGTGTTTGCTTGCCATATTATTAATCTTATAGTTAAATTTGGTTTGAAGAGGTTAGATAAGTATCTCGAACCTTTTCGCACTGCAATATCTTACTTAAATTATTCTAATCAACGAGTAGCAGCATTTAAGACTTATTGTATTATAATGAATGTGCTCCGCATAAGTTTGGTTTGGATATGGCTGTTAGATGTAACTCTACTGACTTGATGCTTAATAATCTTATACCATATGAGAGTACATTTTCTGTTTTTATTAACACGCACTGTCGTACACGGGATGGTCGACCACTACTCACAGAGCAACATTGGTATATTGCTAAATACTTGCTGTCATTTTTAGAACTTTTTTTTGAATCTACTGTTGCTTTATCTGAAGTTTATCATGCAACTTCTCCTTTAATTGTGCATCATATTTTAGAAATTGCTACCCACTTAAAGAGCCACGAAAATGATAATATCTTGCGTGAAGTTGTTTATGCTATGAAAACTAAAATTTTGAAATATTGACAAGAAATTCTTATGTTATATGCATTTTCATTTATTTTAGATCCTAGAGCTAAAGTTCGAGGATTCTCTAATGTTCTTTCACTTCTAAGTGATACGATAGGTATTGATTATTTTAGTTATTTTTCAAATGTCCGTACTAACTTATCTCAAGTTTATGATAAGTATGATCGGAAGTTTGCTGTAGTTCATATGCAGCGACCTCCACCAACACCCACAACAGGTAAGAAGAAAACCACGTGGGGAAATATATGGGGTGCAGGTGGCTCTTTCTCAAGGAGTTCGACTACATCAACGATAAGTGTGGACACATCAAGTGGTGGAGAGCTAGCTGCCTATCTCAACAGCGACACTGTCAACTACCAAGAGCACCAAGAGAATGACTTCAGCATTTTGCAGTGGTGGCACGAGCACAAGATAACATATCCGATGCTTTCCATATTAGTATGGGATGTGTTAACAGGGTTTCTTCGGGTCTGCTTTCAGTCTATCCGGAAGAATAATCGAGGAGAGAAGAACAAACCTGACAAGTGAGATGGTGGAAATACTTCTCACTGTGAAAAGATTGGGAATAAGCTGATCAACGAGCTCAACATACTGTAGAAAATGCTGAGCTGGCAAAGATGTTCGAAAATCTTTATCTAGATAATGAGGTAGAATAATCGTAATCTTCACTTTTTTCCTATATCACTGAGCCATAGGCTATACTTTTTTTTCTTTGCCAAGGTTTTCTCGTGTTGAGTTTTTACTTGGCAAAGTTTTTAGCGAGGCAGCCAAACATCAATACAGCTCATTATTTAATTCAAATTATTTGTCTTATTTTAGAATTTATCTCATATTTTAGCTTTTTCTTAATTTTTATATATATTTAAAAAGTTTTTCTACATCTTTCGAGTTTCTTCTAATTATTCTAAATTTCTCCTATTTTTTGATTTTTTTCTTCATATTTTTCTAATTTTTTTTCTGGCGCTAACGGGCTAATAGGCAAATCCGTCCCATTTTGACCCGTCAGATCCGTGCAGACACGGCACAACCCGTTAGCCTTGCGTACCGTGCTTGGACCGTCTTCCCGGCACGTGGACCGATACAACATGACCCGTTTAGTAGCCGAGCCGAAACGACTTATACCTAAATAGGCCGTGCTGTTTTTTAATCGTTCCGAGCTGGGTCGGCCGTTTGACCCTCTCTACAGCTCTGAGAGCTGTCCAAACGCCGCCGCCAAGACGCACGGCCCGTTAAAAACGGGCACGCCGCTTAGGCCCGCGACGCTTAGGCCCGGCCAGAATCGGCCGTGGCTGCGCCGCCCACGTGTCGAACCTCACGCCTGAGCACGGCCGTCGGCCTCTCGGGCCATCTCTGTGCTGCCGGTAGTCTGCTTAGACGTAAAAATTGACAAAAAAATAAAAAAAATGAAAAAAATTACAAAAAATGGGAAAAAATTCAGAAAAATTTAGAAAAATGGGAAAATTTAGAATAATTAGAAAACTCGAAGGATGAACAAAAACTTCTTAAATATATATATAAATTAATAAAAAGCTAAAATACAAGATAAATTCTAAAATAAGACAAATAATTTGAATTAAATAATGAGCTTTATTGATATTTGGCTGCCTCGTTAAAAACTTTGCCAAGTAAAAACTCAACATGAGAAAACCTTGGCAAAGAAAAAAGAGTACGACCTATAGCTCAGTGATACAATAAAAAAGTGAAGATTACAATTATTTTTCCTCATTATCTAGATAAAGATTTTCAACGCCTCCGCCATTCTCAAGATTTTCTCGCAGATGTTGAGCTCGTTGATCGCCTTGTTCCCAATCTTTCACAAAGGAGAAGTATTTCCACCATCTCACTAATCGACTTGTTCTTCTCTCCTCGATTATTCTTCCGATAGACTCAAAGCGCATCAAGAAACCGTGGAGATAGAATTGTTAACACATCCCGTGCTAGTATGGAAAGCACCGGATATGTTAACTTGTGCTCGTGCCACCACCGCAAAATGTCAAGTCCTCCTCTTCCTTCTCTTGGTAGTTGATGTTGTCGCCATGAGATAGGCAACTAGCTCCCACCACTTGATGTGTCCGCACTTGTCGCTGATGTAGTTGAACTCCTTGAGGAAGAGCCACCTGTGTCTCGTATCTTTCCCCACACGGTTTCTTCTTACTGCTAGGGTGTCGTGGTGGAGGTCATTTGCGATGCGAACTCCAAAGAAACTTCCGATCGTACTTATCATAAACTTCATTAAGTTAGCACTGACATTGAAAATAACTAGAATAATCAAGACTACCGCATCACTTAGAAGTGAGAGAACATTATCAATCCCAATTTTAGCTCTAGGATCTAAAATAAATGCAAATGCATATAACATAAGGAATTTCTTGCCAATATTTTAAAATTTTAGTTTTCATAGCATAAACAGCTTCCCGCAATATATTATCATTTTCGTGGCTCTTTAAGTGGGTAGCAATTTCTAAAATATGATGCACAATTAAAGGAGAGGTTGAATAATAAACTCCAGATAAAGCAACAAAGGAATCAAAAAAGTTCTAAAATGAAAGCAAGTATTTAGCAACATACCAATGTTATACTGTGAGTACCGTTGACCATCCTGTAATGATAAAGGTGTGTTAATAAAAACAGTAAAATGTGCTCTCATATGGTATGACATTCTTAAGCATCAAGTAAGTAGAGTTCCATCTAACAGCATATCCAAACCAAACTTACGCGACGTATATTCATTGCAATACAATAAGTTTTATATGTCGCTACTCGTTGATTAGAATGAGTTAAGAAAGATATTGCAAGATTTAAAAGGTTCAATATACTCGATTTAACCTCTTTAAACCAGATTTAACTATAAGATTAATAATATGGCAAGCACAACGCTGATGTAATAAGAAAGATTCAAAGATATGAATTGAAAAGCGAGTAAGTATGTTCATGGCGTAAGTATTTATAAGCATTATCTAATGTTATTGCAAAAATCTTATCATTAAGTCCAAAATCTTCCACAACTTTTACAATATAATCAGCAATATTTTCACCAGTATGTGCTACATCAATTAATTTGAATCCTATAATTCTCTTTTCTAGTTGCCAATCATCGTTTACATAATGAGCAACTACACTAAGGTAATCCTCTTTAGCTCTACCACTCCATATATCAGATGTCAAAGACACAGAAAAAGTACAGGTACTAAAATTTTCTTTTAGCTTATTGCGACAATTATTATAATATTTAATCAAATCTCTCGTTGTTGTCTGTCTAGAAACTGCAGAAAATCTAGGATTATGAGCGGTCCTAATAAAGTTTTCAAACGCAGCTGACTCACCAAAGTTTAAAGGAAGATCTTGAGAAGCGATTAAACGACAAAGAGATTCACGAGTGTCGGCGTTTCAAGCACCGGCAAGTAAATTTGTAAGTCTAAGGGGCCGCGCGTTCCACTCCATGAATGGTTAGACTCAGAAGTCCAAGATGTATACTGGTTCGGGCCGAAGATCCCTACTCCAGTTCGTGTGGTGGCGTTGTATTCCCTTCAGTACAGATGACTGCACAAAGTTTACAAGCGAGAGTGCTAATGACTTAGCAAGATGGGTTCGATGGCGCTCTCTCTTCTCCTACGGGGGTTCCTGCCTCCTTTTATACGAAAGGAAGGGGCAGGTTACATCGAGAATTGGGAGAGGACGAGACGACCTACACTAGGAGCTTCACCCTTCGCTCACTTGACCGATCATCGCCAGCCTTGCCCATACTGGGTCGGTAGCTTTGTCGGTCAGGGCGGTTAGGTATTTCCCCGGGAAACGGCGTACCGGCCCTCTGCGAACCTTACGAGTGTTGACGTTGTCGCTACCGACGTGGGTCCTCGGAGAGGCGTGTCTTCGCATCTTGTATGTGGCCACCGATGGGGCCGGGAGCATGACTTCGGTCAGTCATTAAACCTTCTAGGAAAGGAGCCACCTGCCCTTGTATAGTCACTTCGATTGACCCCGTTCGTGGGGTTGTCTTGGCACGATCGAAGTCAGGGGATCCTGACCCGCAGCGAGGGTCGGGAGCTCTGCTTGGTCGGGGCCGGGGGGCCCCGTCTCGCGGCGGGGGTCGGGAGCCCCGCTTGGTCGAAGACACTTCCCTCGGTCGGTCGGGAAGGATTGTCCCGTGTGGCCTTGCAGGTGCTTCGGTCGGTAGTGGGCTGGGAGCGGCCTGTTGGGCTTGAGCTGTGCTTGAGGCCGCCGGCTCGTCACTTTGGGCCGTTGGGGTACCCCTGTTATAAGTATTCGTCAGTTGCCCCCGAACCCCCGAGCGATTTCGGCAGATTCGGTTGGGGGTTGAGCTTGGATGAGAATGGTGACTGGGCCCGAGTGGTCGGCCCGACCGATTAGGTTAAACGATTTCTGTCAGGTGTACCCCAACGCATCCGACGGCTGCCCTGGAATTTTGCCTGGGGCATTCGAACCGCCGGGGGCTTTGAATCACCTCTTGTGCACGCCACAGACGGCAGCAGCGCCCGCCCGCTCGTCTTCGGATCGCCGGGTTACGTGAAGGGCGCCGTTTCCGACGCTTGCATTTATTCTGGAGACATTCAATCTCCCTCCGTCCGGGTATATAAGGACGCCACGGCTTGCTTGAGTGATAAACCCTTAAACGAGGATCCTTTCTTTTGCTCTTTGAAATGGCTTCGGGGCACCCTCTAGTCTTCGGCTTTGGTGACGATGTTGTGGCAGAAGGAGAAGACCCTTTGGCTGAGCTTTGGGCTGAGTACGACCTGGCGATGGCCGAACTCCGGGAGGAAGAAGCTGTAGCCCGCGATGCTGCTGCCGTCGATGCACTGCTCGAGGGCATCCCGAGGCTCGAGGTAGCAAGGGGGGCCCTTCTGGAGGCGATGGCGCGAGGGCGCTGACTGTAGTTGGTGCGGCTGCGTCGATGTCGCTGAACGCGTAAAGGCGCGTCGGTGTCGGATTCAGCTTGTTGCGGCGGCTGTCCCGTCGATCAGGTAGGGGCCTACCAGCATGCCGTCGGTGCCACCGATGCCGCACGGATGTTTTAAGAGGTCTTGGCGCGGACAAAAGTCCTGCAGTAGCGTAGCGTAGCTATTTTTGTGTCTGTTTGGGTATTATATTGTAAAGTTGCGTAAAGTTTGAGCCTGTTGGCCTATAATGAAATCTCCTTTTTCGTTATGAACGTCTTCGTAATGAGTTTGCTTTGTTGGGGTTGTCCGAGCTGCTCGTTTATGTTAGTGTTATGCCCTTGAGGCAATCATTTAGATGATTGTAACATGACTATGTTTATGAATAATAATATGATTATTGGTCCAATGAATGTATATCATTGTATTGATCAACAAGTATGTGACTTGATTATGAAGCTCTTTACTTAATGATGTAATTCGATAAATATCTCTGATCGGATATCATCGTATAGGACTACGATGAATAGATCAGCACATGTAGTGATCGATGATCATGCTTCATAGATCATGGGATATGGAGATACCATCTCTACATTGTGGACCATGTTGAAGAACATGGGTTAGATAGACCCGCTATGGGACATCGCGAGAATGTTTCATTCTTATGTGTCATCGCAGTATCTCATACCTAGAAGATGTATGATCCTTAGACCTGAGATTGTCATATTCCCTACATGTGTAATAGTTTTCCTTGGGGCTATCAAACACTACTTCCTAACCGGATAGTTATAAAGGTAGCTTTCATGTTTACTATGAAACGTGCAGAGGGAAGTGAGCAATCAAGATGGAATTTGCCACTCCAATGAAACGGAGATATATGACAAGGCCACTCGTGTGATATGATTAAGAAAGTGCATGGCCATGCCGTGATTGAGGAGTCAATCACAACTTATTAATATATCACGGATACGAGAGATGGATTGAATCATCAAAGGATGACATGCTTCTCGCCTTGAGATCAATCTTCATATACTTGGCAAAGGGATTATTACATGAGTTCTTTTGATAGGTTCTGCTCGATTTGATCACAAGATGTTTGGGAGTTGGCATACTTTGCAAGAAGCCGCTACCAACTATTGGATTGAAAAGGAGTTTTCCAATCCATGTCCAAACGTATGTGAACCTCGCAGGTCACACACTTAATGGTCGGGACGATTAATTTGGATTGATCCGTAATTAATGAACCTCGTGGGCTTAGCATGTTTGGTGGGCCCCGGTTTAGGTTTCATCTCGTGGCTATATAGGGAGGGAGGAGGGAGGCGCAGAGTGTGCTTTCCACGGTTTAGGTTTGATTCACTTGAAACCCTAGCCTCCTCCTCTCGCCGCCTCGCCGAGCGACTAGGTGCTTGCACACGACGCACGGCGCCCATCTCTGGGCGTGTGGATCTGCGGTGACGCTGCCGCGATCTGCGGCGTGGGAGGACGATCCACGGCGAGGCGAGGACGATCCACTACATCGACGCAACGATCGCGGCGAGGACGAACCACTACATCGACGCTGAAGGATTCCGAATCGCGCCTAGTGGTAATCTTATCTATGATCCTTCTTGCGAGTAGCTTTACGGTTGTGCGGTAGTTTTTTTGTGCTAGCGTAGCATACCGCGTTTCCTTCAAAGGTATCGAGCCATCTCGTATAGTTTTGTGATCGGATGTTGCACATATGATGTGTGAGGTTAGTAGATTGGATCTATTACATGTTCACCCGTTCATGTGATGAATTGGTGACGGCGACCATCGATGAGATCGATCGATTTAGGGTTTGAGAAAGTGCAAACCGACTCAATCTTGATTTGGGTGAGTCCGCTCATGGTACGACGTTACCCTTACCGGTCGGGTTACCGCCATCGTGGTTTCAAACGTATCCATATGGGACCAAGCCAATCGATCGAGTTGGATTGGGTCAATCTGGTTGATCCATGGTAAGCGCAAACAGATTCAATATTGATTTGGGTGAGTCCGCTCATGGTACGATGTTGCCCTTACCGGTCGTTACCGCCATCGTGGTTTCAAACGATCCATATGGGACCAAGCCAATTATATTAGATCACCGCGTGGGCTCGCCTTGATCCCTGGCAGGCGCCGCCTCGGACCCATCACGACCGCCAAGGACGCCCTTAGGGCGCCGCCTTGATTCTGCGTGGCGTTGCCCTCGGACCCGAGTCGTAGGGTTGCTTTTGTTTAACCTCGTTTTGCAGGAATTATGTGAAATAGTATGGCCTATGTGTATGTGATGCATGTAATTTCCACATGGCTGCGTCTACGTGTTAAGCCATAAGGCTATTTAAATTGTATAACGACCGCGTGTCGACTTGTGATGCTTCAAACCCTCATGTAAAATTCATTATCAAAAGTTGTAAGGAGTTGCATCCATAATGATGAAGACGATGGCTAGGTGAACAAATCAAGCAAGGTGGCTAGGTGAACAACCAAGCATGATGATGGAGATCTTAATGCTAAGGGCCATGCTATTTCACAACTTATTTTGATTTTACGTGGATGTGTGTTTTATCCTTGCTATTTTCTTTATGCTCATTGCATGTGATGCTATGTTCATAGTAATCTTTGTTCATCCTTATAGTTAAAAATCTTAAATCAAATTGTCCATCCAATTGTTGCACCTATCAAGAATTTAGATCGTTATTGATATGATCGCCAAAGTAGTATATCAATGGCTATCTCAATAGATGATAGGGATGTGTTGGACACATCACGCATAACAATGGCGATTTAAACGAGCTATCAAAACGGTTTTGGGCTTGAGGACATAAGTGGTTGGGATTTGATTTCAGTAATGAAGGAACCTATACAAGACAATTGGTGTCTAGGAAAACACACATGAGGCAGGTTTCTTAATTGGCACCCGATACGGAAGTGCTCCTCCTCATGTGAGCCCTTGGAGTAGGTTGACTGGCCATGAGTCAAGTTGATGGAGGCATTCATTACTTGTTTTCATACTCAACAAACAAGAGTTACATATGATGTAATTAGCAAAGGTGTTGCTTACCTATGTCATTAAATTTCTAGCAGTGATGCCAAAGCTCACTAGTGTTTAATGAATATGGATCTTGAATACTCACTATGTGTCTATAAAAGGACATAAAATAGGAGTGTCTTTAATTAAAAAGTTTAATAAAAGTTTTACATAAACATAGTGCTTAGAATCTTTGCATATTTTTTGTTGTAGTTCAATGGCACCTTCTCCTACTCCTGCTACACTGGTTTTGCTTTGAGATCGGTTTTGGAAAGGGAAAACTGAATGGAACTAATTTTGTTGATTGGTATCGCAACCCGAGAATTGTTCTCAAGCATGAAAAGAAGGACTATGTTCTAGAGAATCCAATTCTGATGAACCAAAGAAAATGCCGCTCGCAATTTGAGGGTTGAATATGAAAAGCATGTTAATGCTTCAGAGAGTCACTGTCTCATGCTAGTCACAATGGACTCGAGCTCCAAAAGCAATATGAGGACCGGGATGCTTACAATATGATTGTGGGCTTGAAGGGCATGTTTGGGAATCAAGCAAGAGCTGAGAGGTATGGTATCTCAAAGCTTTTATTTGCTTGTAAGTCGGTCAAGGCATCCCGTCGATCCTCATGTGATCAAGATGATTGGTTACATTGGGAGATTGGAAAACTTGAGTTTCCCTTAGCCTCGGTTTGGCCACGATGTTATTCTCCGCCTCGCCTCAGAGCTTTGAGCCATTCATTATGAATTTTCATATGAATAGCATGGAGAAGAGCCTAACCGAGCTACATGGGATGCTCAAGGCATGGAGAAAGCATTAAGAAAAAACCCAATCATGTGATGATGGTTCAGAAAACAACTGCTTTCAAAAAGAGAAAGGCTAAGGCTGGGGGAACGGGAAAGAGCAAGGGCAAGGGCAAGGGCAAGGCTCAAGATGAGATCGCGAGCCTCAAAACTAAGCTTCAGAAGCTTAAAGTTGGCCCTCAACCTGATACCCAATGCTTCTATTGCAAGAAATCAGGGCATTGGAAACGGAACTGCGAAAAGTACCTGGCAGATAAGAAGAATGGAAATGTGGTTTCCACTTCAGGTATTAATGTTATAGAAATTAATCTTGCTACTTCTTCACTCAGCTCATGGGTATATGATACCGGTTCGTTGCTCACATTTGCAATTCGTGCAGGGGTGATAAAGAGTAGAGACTTGGCAAAAGGAGAAGTGGATCTTCGCGGGGAATAAAGCAAGAGTTGCTGGTCTTGCTGCTGGCACATACCCATTGCATTTGCCTTCGAGATTAGTTTTAGAACTCAATAATTGTTATTTTGTTCCATCTTTGAGTAGAAACATTATTTCATCTTCTTGTTTGGAACATGAAGGTTATGATTTCGTAATAAAGAACTTTGTTTGTTCAATATTTTTGAATGATATGTATTATGGTCGTTGCCCCATGGTGGATGGGTTGTACGCCCTGAACTCAAGAAAAACTCATCTATAATATTAATGTAAAAAGGCACCGCCTAATGATTTGAACCCTACCTTTTGTGGCATTGTCGCTAGGTCATATAAATGAGAAGCGCATGAAGAAGCTCCATGGTGATGGACTTCTAACCTCATTTGATTTTGAATCATTTGAAACATGTGAATCTTGTTTACTTGGCAAGATGACAAAAGCCCTTTCACAGTGTTTTAGTGAGAGAGCAAGTGAATTATTGGCCCTAGTACATACTGATGTATGTGGACCAATGAGCTCGATCGCTAGGGGTGGGTTTCATGCTTTGTAACTTTTACCGATGACTTCAGAGATATGGATATATCTATTTAATGAGGCATAAATCAAACTTTTGAAAGGTTCAAAGAGTTTCGAACGAAGTACAAAATCAACTTGGCAAAACAATAAAACACTTACGATCCGATCGTGGTGGCGAATACTTGAGCCAAGAGTTTGGTGATCATTTAAAGCAATGTGGAATCGTTCGCAACTTTCTCCGCCAGAACGCCTCAATGGAATGGTGTGTCCGAACGACGAATCGGACTTTATTAGATATGGTTCGGTCAATGATCACCAAACAGATCCGCCATTATCCTTTTGGGGTTTCGCTCTAGAGACAATTGCGTTCACTTTGAATAGGGTCCCATCAAAATCCGTTGAGAAGACGCCATATGAGATATGGATCGAGAAGACCCATGTTGTGATTTCTCAAGATATGGGGATGTGAGGCTTATGTAAAACGCTTACAATCGATAAACTCGCACCTAAATCGTAAAAATACTTTTTGTGGGGTATCCTAAAAAACAAAAGGATATTACTTTTACAAAAGAAACGAGAACAAAGTTTTGTTGCTCAAATGATGTCTTTTGGAGAAAGAGTTTCTTTCAAAAGAAATCAGAGGAGTGATGTGTATCTTGATGAAGTTCGAGAATCACATGAATATGTTCAAGCTACCTCTGAACCTTCACAAGATGTACAAAGTGTTGTACAACCTGTGGAAGAGACTCCACCCACGTGAGGTCGGGAGGCCACGCCATGTACCTATTAGATATGGGAATGACATATTATTGTTGGACAATGATGAGCCCACGACTTATGAAGAAGCAATGATGGACCCAAACTCAAAAATGGCTTGAAGCCATGAGATCCAAATTCAATCCATGCATGACAATCAAGTTTGGAACTTGGTCGATTCACTGATGGTGTAAAACCATTGAGTGCAAATGGATTTTCAAGAAAAGATAGACGAGATGGAAATGTTCAGATCTATAAGGCACGGTTTGTGGCAAAGGGTTTCAAACAAGTTCAAGGAGTTGACTATGATGAAACTTTCTCACCGTAGCCATGCTCAAGTCCGTCCGGATCATTTTAGCTATTGTTTGCATATTTTGATTATGAAATATGGCGATGGATGTCAAAACACCTTCCTTAATGGGAATCTTTCCGAGGATGTATACATGATACAACCTCAAGGCTTTGTTGATCCTAAATATGCTAAAAGGGTATGCAAGCTTCAAAGATCCATTTATGGGTTAAAGCAAGCATCTAGGAGTTGGAACATTCGTTTTGATGAAGTAGTCAAAGGTTTTGACTTTATCAAAAATGAAGAAGAGCCTTGTGTTTACAAGAAGGCTAGTGGGAGCGCACTTGTATTTCTGATTTTGTATGTGGATGACATATTATTAATCGGGAATGACATTCCTATGCTTGAAGATGTTAAGACTTCATTGAAAAGGAGTTTCTCGATGAAGGACTTGGGAGAAGCATGCTATATCTTGGGCATAAAAATCTATAGAGATAGATCAAAAAGGTTAATTGGATTAAGTCAGGAAACGTACATTGACAAGATATTGAAAAGGTTCAATATGCATGAATCCAAGAGAGGTTTCATGCCAATGTCACATGGCATCGATCTCGCAAGAATCGGTGTCCTTCGACATCCGATGAGCGAGACAGATGAGCAAGATTCCATATGCTTCACTATTGGGTCTATTATGTATGCCATGATCCGTACACGCCTGGATGTCTCATATGCTCTAAGTGTCACAAGCGTATACCAAGCGGATCCCGTGATGGTCATTGGATAGCCGTAAAAATATCCTCAAGTACTTGAGAAGAACTAAGGGTATGTTCCTTGTTTTGGAGGTGAGGAAGATCTGGCCGCAAAGGGTTACACCGATGCAAGCTTCCAAACCGACAAAGATGATTTTCAATCGCAATCCGGTTTGTGTTTACACTTAATGGAGGAGCAGAAGTCGAAGAGTTCCAAGCAAAACACGGTGGCCGACTCTACGACGAAGCGGAGTACATTGCGCTTCGAGGCCGCAAAGGAGGCTGTGTGGATTAAGAAGTTTATCACGAGCTTGGTGTGGTCGCTAGTGTCTCTAGTCCAATGGACATCTATTGTGATAATAGTGGTGCCATTGCACAAGCAAAAGAGCCTAGATCACATCAAAAGTCTAAACACATACTCCGCCGCTTTCACCTTATTCGCGAGATTGTGGATAGAGGTGACGTCGAGATATGCAAAGTACATACGGAAGCCAATGTGGCCGATCCGCTGACAAAGCCACCGCCACACCTAAGCATGAGGCGCACACAAGGTCTATTGGTATTAGATACTTAATTGATTGACTCAAGTGCAAGTGGAGATTGTTAGTGTTATGCCCTTGAGGCAATCATTTAGATGATTGTAACATGACTATGTTTATGAATAATAATATGATTATTGGTCCAATGAATGTATATCATTGTATTGATCAACAAGTATGTGACTTGATTATGAAGCTCTTTACTTAATGATGTAATTCGATAAATATCTCGATCGGATATCATCGTATAGGACTACGATGAATAGATCAAGACATGTAGTGATCGATGATCATGCTTCATAGATCATGGGATATGGAGATATCATCTCTACATTGTGGACCATGTTGAAGAACATGGGTTAGATAGACCCGCTATGGGACATCGCGAGAATGTTTCATTCTTATGTGTCATCGATGTATCTCATACCTAGAAGATGTATGATCCTTAGACCGAGATTGTCATATTCCCTACATGTGTAATAGTTTTCCTTGGGGCTATCAAACACTACTTCCTAACCGGATAGTTATAAAGGTAGCTTTCATGTTTACTATGAAACGTGCAGAGGAAGTGAGCAATAAGATGGAATTTGCCACTCCAATGAAACGGAGATATATGACAAGGCCACTCGTGTGATATGATTAAGAAAGTGCATGGCCATGCCGTGATTGAGGAGTCAATCACAACTTATTAATATATCACGGATACGAGAGATGGATTGAATCATCAAAGGATGACATGCTTCTCGCCTTGAGATCAATCTTCATATACTTGGCAAAGGGATTATTACATGAGTTCTTTTGATAGGTTCTGCTCGATTTGATCACAAGATGTTTGGGAGTTGGCATACTTTGCAAGAAGCCGCTACCAACTATTGGATTGAAAAGGAGTTTTCCAATCCATGTCCAAACGTATGTGAACCTGCAGGTCACACACTTAATGGGTCGGGACACATTAATTTGGATTGATCCGTAATTAATGAACCTCGTGGGCTTAGCATGCCGGTGGGCCCCGGTTTAGGTTTCATCTCGTGGCTATATAAGGAGGGGAGGAGGAGGCGCAGAGTGTGCTTTCCACGGTTTAGGTTTGATTCACTTGAAACCCTAGCCTCCTCCTCTCGTTGCCCTACCGAGCGACTAGGTGCTTGCACACGACGCACGCTGCGTTCCATCTCGGGCGGTGGATCTGCGGTGATGTCGCTGCGATCGCGGCGTGGGAGGACGATCCACGGCGAGGCGAGGACGATCCACTACATCGACGCAACGATCGCGGCGAGGACGAACCACTACATCGACGCGAAGGATTCCGCAATCGCGCCTAGTGGTAATCTTATCTATGATCCCCTTCTTGCGAGTAGCTTTCTGGTTGCGCGGTAGTTTTTTTTTTGTGCTAGCGTAGCATACCGCGTTTCCCTTCAGTTTAATCGTCATAGCTAGACCGTGCCTTGGTCGGCAGGGACGACCGCGATGCCTCTCCGCGAGGTTCGGGTGTCCGAGTGCTCGTAGCTAGACCGTGCCTTGGTCGGCAGGGACGACCGCGATGCCTTTGCGCGAGGTTCGGGTGTCTAAGTGCTCATTTAACGTCGTAGCTAGACCGTGCCTTAGTTGGCGGGGACGCATCGCGCGCTCTGCGCGCGAGGTTCGTGTCCGAGTGCTCGTTTAACGTCGTAGCTAGACCGTGCCTTGGTCGGCAGGGACGACCCCGATGCCTCTGCGCGAGGTTCGGGTGTCCGAGTGCTAGTTTAACGTCGTAGCTAGACCGGCAGGGACGACCGCGATGCCTCTGCGCGAGGTTCGGGTGTACGAGTGCTCGTTTAACGTCGTAGCTAGACCGTGCCTTGGTCGGCAGGGACGACCCCGATGCCTCTGCGCGAGGTTCGGGTGTCCGAGTGCTCGTTTAACGTCGTAGCTAGACCGCGCCTTGGTCGGCAGGGACGACCCCGATGCCTCTGCGAGGTTCGGGTGTCCGGGTGCTCGTTTAATGTCGTAGCTAGACCGTGCCTTGGTCGGCAGGAACGACCCCGATGCCTCTGCGTGAGGTTCGGGTGTCCGAGTGCTCGTTTAACGTCGTAGCTAGACCGGCAGGGACGACCGCGATGCCTCTGCGCGAGGTTCGGTGTCCGAGTGCTCGCTTAACATCGTAGCTAGACCGGCAGGGACGCATCGCGATGCCTTTGCGCGAGGTTCGGTGTCCGAGTGCTCGCTTAACGTCCGTAGCTAGACCGCGCCTTGGTCGGCAGGACGACCGCGATGCCTCTCGCGCGAGGTTCGGTGTCCGAGTGCTCGCTTAACGTCGTAGCTAGACCGTGCCTTGGTCGGCAGGGACGACCCCGATGCCTCTGCACGAGGTTCGGGTGTCCGAGTGCTCGTTTAACATCGTAGCTAGACCGTGCCTTGGTCGGCAGGGACGACCCCGATGCCTCTGCGCGAGGTTCGGGTGTCCGAGTGCTCGTTTAACGTCGTAGCTAGACCGGCAGGGACGACCGCGATGCCTCTGCGCGAGGTTCGGGTGTCCGGGTGCTCGTTTAACGTCGTAGCTTGACCGGCAGGGACGACCGTGATGCCTCTGCGCGAGGTGCTTGCCTCTTTCTTCGTGGTGCACTCCACTCGGGCACTTCCTTCTTCCGCGAAGCGCTACTTAGCAACCATAGCCTCTGGGGCATAGGCCGTAACGCTTGGGTCGAGAGGGTTACCGCTCGGGATGGACCTTGCGGTCGGTCGGGTCATCGACCCGCATGAGCGCACGAGCTGGACGAGTTTGCGCGGGGGAGGAGTGTTTCCGACTGACCAAAAGGGCACTCCACTCGAGCACTTCCTTCTTCCGCGAAGCGCTACTTAGCAACCATAGCCGCTGGGGCGTAGGTCGTAACGCTTGGGTCGAGAGGGTTACCGCTCGGGATGGACCTTGTGATCGGTCGAGTCACCGACCCGCGCAAGCGCCGACCGTATACCAACGGGGTGCTATAGGCAGCCCGAGCGCCGCAGGCGACCGTGTGCTCTAGGGTAAAGGTAATGATCATGCCAGGAAAAAAGAAAAGAGTTCAGGGATAGAATCGCCTTAACTTTTCTATGTTCCAAGCGCTTGGAAGGATGCGACCGTCGGCGCCCTTGAGTCGAAGGTGCCAGTCGAGAACCTCTCGCGACGGTGAAGGGCCTTCCTGTGGCAATGATAACTTGTGCTTGTCTTTGCCGGTTTGGACCGCGCGGGACCAGTCGCCAACGCCAAGGATCGCCCTCGAACTCGGGCGGCCGTGGTAGCACCGCAGAGCTTGTTGATATTTGGTCGATCGCAGATGGCCACGCCATGCGCCTCGCTGAGCCGGTCGATGGCGCCTTGTTGCAGGCGAGCCCCGAGCCTCATCGAAGGCTTGTAGTCTTGGGGCGCCATACCTGTGTCTGCTGGCAAGACGGCCGGCGCCGAACACCATGAAGAACGGTGTAAACCCGGCCGCCGGGTGGGCGTGGTCCGCAGCTCCAGAGGACGGAGGCGCTCGCCACCCATCGCCTCGCGAAGTGCTTGAGCCGATCAAGATCCGTGGCTTGAGTCCTGAAGGATAATACCGCTCGCACGCTCGACCGGTCGTTAGTCCGCGGATGGGCCACACCGCCAATCGACACGGATGTTGAAGTCGCCGCAAACTCGAGGAACTCTTTCCCGTGAATCGCGTTCGTTGTCGGTGATGATGGAGTTTGGAACTCGAACCAAAAACGATGTCGCGGAAGAAGATGGCCGCTTGCCGACGTGACGCCACGATCGCTTGGCCTCTATCCACTTGGTGCATTTATCCACCGCGACTAGGAGATGAGTAAAGCCCCGGGCGCTTTCTTGAAGGGCCCGACCAGATCGAGTCCCCAAACCGCAAACGCCACGTGATGGGGATCGCCCGCAAGGCCCGAGCCGGCGCATGTGTTTGCCGGCAAAGAATTGGCACCTTCGCAGTGCGCACGATCCGCTTCGGCGTCGGACACGGCGGCCTCGGCCAATAAAAACCTTGTCGAAAGGCCTTTCCAACGAGGGATCGAGGTGCGGCATGGTGGCCGCAGACCCGCCATGGATATCGAAAGCGGCCGCTTCCTTTGGTCGGCCAAACGCACTCCGAGGACCCCGAGGACTCCTCTTGTAAAGGTCCGGGCCGACCAGACGAAGATTTTGCCCGCCGAGCAAGGCGCCGGCCTCGGCGGCCGGGGGAGCGCCCGTCGTCAAAACGGTTGATGAAGAGCTTCCTCCACGGACTCGGCCAGCAGCACGCGGTTCGACCCGGCCAAGTCTACGCCGATCGCGGCGGCCGGGTGACCGTGCTAGGTGAATCGGAGACCGCTCGCCACGGAGTCCACCGATGGAAGGTTGCGGGAGGTCGCAGACGAAGATCCCGTGGATCGACCCTCTGCTGGAGGCGAGATTGGCTAGGTAATCGCCTCACCGCTGTGGCATCTCAGAGTGTGGTGGAGCTCAAACCCTTGAACCGCTCCTCGAGCTTGCGCACTTCCCGACAAAGACGCAGCCATACGGGCGCCTCGGGGCCCGGCCTTCATGACCTGGTCGACAACAAGCTTGGAGTCCTCATGACGCAGAGCCGGCGAGCACCGAGGTCGGCAGCGATCCGAGACCGCTGACGAGAGCCTCGTGACTCGGCGATGTTGTTGGTCGTGTCAAGAGCAACCTAATGGCGTATTGAAGTTTGTTCCCGAGTGGGAAAAGACGACGACCCCGCGCCGCGCCGTTCTTGGTGTAGGACCCATCAAAGTACATTGTCCAAGACTGGGTCTTCGACACGGTGGCGCCGAGCCGGCCCACTCGACGACGAAGTCGGCAGTGGCTCGCGACTTGATCACGCCGAGGGACGATGTTATGCCGCGGTCGCGAGCTCGAGCGCCCACTTGGCTATCCTTCCCGAGGCATCGCGATTGTGGACGATCTCGCCGAAGCGGGACGCGGTCACCACGGTGATGGCGTCTTCGGTCGGGTAATGGACGAGCTTTCTCTTGGCGATGAGCACTGCGTGAGCGCCTTCGCACTGCGGTATCGAGCCTTGACTCGGAAGAACCTCGCCGATGAAATAGACCGCCGTTGTACCTTGAGTTCACGGCCTTCCTCCGCTGTTCCACCACAAGGGCCGCACCGACGACTTGAACAAAGGGCGGCGATGTAGAGGAGCATGGTTCGCTCGGTGCCGGGCGACCAGATCGGAGGTGAGGATAGGAAGGCCTTCAAAGTGTGAGGGTTTCGAGCCTCCGGGTCCAAATTGGCGGTCGGATTTCTTGAGCACCAGAGCGGCATTCGCGCCACCGAGGCGAGACACGAACGGCTCAAGGCGCTAGGCACCTGTTAGCCTCGACCCTTTGAGATTAGGAATCGGGCCCATCCTTGCAATCGCCGAGATCTTCTCCCGATTGGCCTCGATACTCGCCGAGACGATGAAGCCGAGCAGCTTCCTTTGGGGACCCCAAGACGATTTCTGGGGTTGAGCTTTATACGAACCGCCAAGATTCGCGAAGGTTTCTTCCGTCGGCAATAAGGTCGTGCGATTCTCGGTCTTCACGACGATGTCGCCAACGAGGCCTCAACGCTGCGGCCGATCCGTTGTTGAAGCATGTTTGCATACATCGCCGGTATGTAGCGCCGCGTTTTTAGGTCGAACGGCATTGTAACGTAGCAAAACGAGCCGAACGGCGTGATGAAAGAAGTCGCGAGCTGGTCGGACTCCTTCAGCGCTATCTGGTGGTAGCCTGAGTAGGCATCCAGAAAGTAAAGAGACTCACACCCCGCGGTGGAGTCGATGACTTGGTCGATGCGGGGCAAGGGGAACGGGTCTTTAGGACACGCTTTGTTGAGACTCGTATAGTCGACACACATTCTCCATTGCCCATTTTTCTTTTAACAAGTACAGGGTTGGCCACCACTCGGGTGGCGGACCTCTTTATAAACCCCGCACCCAAAAGCTTGGCGATCTCCTCCCTATGATCCTGCGCCTCCTCGTCGGGTGGCGCAGCGCTGGGCGACCGGCTTTGAGCCCGGCCTGATGCTCAAGGAGTGCTCGGTGACTTCCTTGATTCCCGCATGTCGGAGGACCTCCATGCGAA
Organism: Otatea glauca; assembly: GCA_036346275.1. Classification (NCBI taxonomy): domain Eukaryota; kingdom Viridiplantae; phylum Streptophyta; class Magnoliopsida; order Poales; family Poaceae; genus Otatea; species Otatea glauca. The sequence goes on along the minus strand of CM070716.1, from coordinate 42,947,275 downwards.
GACGCTTTGTTGGCGCGAGGAAGCCGACGAGCGCGCTTCCTATTTGGCGGGAGCGTGACTCGACCCGCACGGTCTTGGCCGGATCGCAGGATCGATCGCGACCGCCGTGTCCTCGACGGACTTGAGGATCCCGCCCGACTTGCCGGACTCGGGGCGACTCGAGGCTTCCTCCCGAGGTTGTTGAGCTTGGCGACGCGATGATCGCCGAGGCAAGCTCGCAATCGCCCGCTCGCAGCTTGTAGGCAAGCCGGAAAGATGATGCCACGGTGATGACTCCTCATGGCCCGCATCTTCACTTGAGGTAGGCATAGCCGGGATCGCCATGAACTTGGCGTAGCATGGCCGCCCAAGATAGCGTGATAGAGCCGGAAATCCACAACCTCAAAAGTGAGGGTCTCGGTGCGGAAATTCCTCGTTCCCAAAGGTGACGGCGGTCGACCGCCCGAGCGGATGGGCCTCATCGCCAAGGATGACGCCATGGAAGGGGCCTTGCTCGGTCGGAGACTCGAGCGAGGAATCCCCATGGCGCCGAGCGCTCCACGAGAGGATGTTGAGGCCGCTATCGCCATCCATGAGCACCTTGGTGAGGCGCTTCTTCCCACGATGGGGTCAACTACCAGTGGGTATCTTCCCTACTGGGAATGGGTCGGGTGGTCATCCGATCAAGGTGACCGGAACTCGACCACCGAGGTATTGGGGGACGGCTAGTGAGGCGGTGTGGACCTCACGGAGGCGAGTTTGAGCCGACGCTTATCGGCGTAGCACGCCGGCCCACCAAAGATCATGAGGCACCGTCGGGTTCGGGAACTCGCCGTCCGCTTTCTTCTTCTCCGCTACCGGGGCCGTGGTTGGCTTCTTTCCTTTGCCCCGCGGCGTCGGGGTGCAGAAAGGAAGTGCCTCAGACTTCGCAGCCCAGACTTATGTTTGACGGAACCCGTGGTTCGCACGGCCGCCCATCAATTTATCGAAGTGGTCAGCGCGACGGCCGGCCGCGCCACCGCTGGGTGTGGCGGTCGACGCTGGCGACCACTTGAGACTCGCGGATCTGCTTTCCCATGCCGCCTCCGCTTGCCGGAGCGGCCTCGGAAGGATCCGATTTGACGCCGGGCCCTCGCTGGCCTTTCCTCCTTCGAAGATGGCCCCACACCTCCTCGAGGCGTGGTTGGTGGTGATGTCGAGGAGCTCCTTGGTGGTCCCGGGCTTGAGACACCTAGCTTGTGTACCGTGGCCTTGCAAGAGGTGTCAGATGAATGCTCCCACGACATCGGCGTCCGGAGATGTCGGGAGCTCGTTGTATTGGCGGAAAACCGCGGATGTAATCCCGAGGGTTTCCTTGGCTGCCGCTTGCGTTCTTCAGTCCCAGGAGTTGCCGTGGCGCTTGTAAGTGCCTCGAAGTTGCCGACGAAGAGGGTCTTTAAGTCGGCCCGCCTCGATAGTTTTGGCGCAAGTACTGAGCCAAGCTCGGCCGAGTCCGCAAGGTAGATGGGGAGGTACCGATGATGAAGAGATCATCCGTCGCTTCCCCGCCTGCATGCGAGCCAGAGTCTTCAAGCCGACACACGGGTTCGTGGCCCCAGCAGTACTTGGCGATGTTGGTGGGCGCCGAATCGTAGGAAATCACCGACGGATCCTCGCGTAAAGCCCGTGGTCCGACCATCGGGCTTGGTCGCGACCGCGGCGCCCGCCATCCACAATGCGTGAGTGGACGGCCTCCTCCGCTTTCTCCGCGCCGAGGGTGGCGCGAACGCCGTAAGCGCCGCTGAGGCGATGGCGCACCGGGTGCGCGAGGCCCGGGTGGTTCGTGGTGTGGCGCCGCCGCGGACCCATCCGGCCGAAGCGACGGCGCGGGCCGGTGGCTCGAGGTGGCGCCGAGCGGTAGGAGCCGAGGCTCGCATTTGTTGCACGGCACAGATGCTCCACCACCCGGAGGTTCTCGTACGTGGTCTTGGACTCGGCCGGCGGCCCGGAAGGCCTCGGCAAAGATCGCAGCCGCGCCACGCTCGCTTGTATGGGGAAGAACGGGGCCGCTTGATTCTTCCGCCACCTTGTGGTGTACTGCTGCGCGCGTCCGCCCGCCGCCGGCACTCGCCGGTCTCGGCTCATCCCGCCCAGTTAGCTCGAGCTGGTCGAGCTCACCTTCGCTTGTCCACTCTTCGCATTGCCGGCCGGAGTTCGGCGCGGCGAGCTTGAGCGCGCTCAAAGACGCTGCGTCCGGTGTTCTCCTCCCGCGCCTCCGCGCGCCGGATGGGGACCCCGTGAATCGCGGGGTTATGATTAAATCGACCGCGTTCGCCATGTTGCACTCGCGAGAGTGCCGCCACGCGCGTGGTACTCCGCGTCGAGCCGGAGTCGTGGTGGAAGAGTCTTCCAGCAGCCAGGATAGAGGCCGCATGTAGCCACCATCGCCACAAATCGTGAGCTCGCGGAGGTGACATGGTCACCGCCTGTGCCCACGAGAGCTTCGCCAGACGTGGCGAGCGCTTCGTGCTCGGCTTTGGGACTCGCAGGGCGCCCAAGCCGGAGCTTGACGGTCGCCGGAGATGGCGCCAAGCTTTCACCGGGCGCCGCCTCGGTGGCGGCGGGGATGAGCGTAAGCCCTCCCGCCGAGGTGACGGCAAAGTTGAGGGAACCGAAGCGGATCTGGCTCCCCGGCGCAGTCGTGCCGTCATGGGTGGAAGATGCCATCAGGGAGGCAAGCGGAATCCGGAGATGGTGATGAAGACGCGCGAAGGCCCCTACCTGGCGCGCCAACCGCTCGGCGTTCGAGCACCAAGTAAATTTGTAAGTCTAAGGGCCGCGCCCACTCCCTTAATGGTTAGACTCGAAGTCCAAGATGTATACCGTTCGGCCAAGATCCCTACTCCAGTTCGTGTGGTGGCGTTGTATTCCCTTCAGTACAGATGACTGCACAAAGTTTACAAGCGAGAGTGCTAATGACTTAGCAAGATGGGTTCGATGGCGCTCTCTCTTCTCCTACGGGGGTTCCTGCCTCCTTTTATACGAAAGGAAGGGGCAGGTTACATCGAGAATTGGGAGAGGACGAGACGACCTACACTAGGAGCTTCACCCTTCGCTCACTGACTGATCATCGCCCAGTCTTGCCCATGCTGGGTCGGTAGCTTAGTCGGTCAGGGCGGTTAGGTATTTCCCCAGGAAACGGCGTACCTGCCCTCTGCGAACCTTACGAGTGTTGACGTTGCTGCGCCTGACGTGGGTGTTGCCTCGGGAGAGGCGGTCTTCGCATCAGATGTGGCCTACCGATGGGATCGGGAGCATGACTTCTGCCACCATTAAACCTTCTAGGGAAGGAGCCACCGCCTTGTATAGTCACTTCGATTGACCCGCTCGTGGGGTACGTGGTCGTTGTCCGTAAAGCCTTAGACACGCGCCCTTGGCGGGGTTGTCTTGGCACGATCGGTCAGGATCCCGACCCGCAATGGTGGGCCTGAGCTCGCTGGTCGGGCCGGGGCCCTGCCTCGCGGCGGGGCCTGAGCCCCGCTTGGCCGGAGACACTTCTGGATCGGTCGGAAGGGATGTCCGTGTGGACTTTGCAGTGCTTCGGCCAGAGGGTCGGGCGGCTGCTGGGCTTGAGTCAGGCTTGAGGCCGCCGCCGTCGCTTTGGGCGTTGGGTACCTGTTATAAGTATTCACAACGAGCTACCTCAGATTGTAGTCCCGCCACGCATCGCACTGCGGGTTGTACCGCAGATGCGTCGCCTCGAAGCCATTCCCGCTTTTTCTACAAATGCCAAGATGCCTCTTCAAGTGCCCTGCTCCACCAAGATTTCACGCTAATTTATGCTTGCAATATTTACAAACAAAGATACCCGATTTGAACGCCGCTTGATATCTCAAAATCTGGTCGAAATCTTCCCAGACTCCGATGTATCGCGTCTTGCTCTTTTCGCCTTGCTTTGCCGACGCAGAGCACTTGTAGAGCTCGAAGATGGCACACCCGCAGCTTTCTTGAGATATGATGCAAGAAGCTCATTGGGTGAAATACAAATCGGAAGTCGAACGACGGAAAATCCCCTGCTCCATAAAGCAAACTACAAGAAATAATGACGCTATTAATACTAAAATATGATTTAAAATACTAACAAAATAAAATAATAAATCACAATTATCACCTTGATTTCTTACGGTTTAATTTCGGATTTTGACAAAACTATTTTTAATTTTGCCAAATTACCACTAAGAGCAAAAAATTTCCACAAGAGAATGATTAGAAGAGAATGCAAGGTTGTTTGTGTAGAAACGAGGAGGGGCAGCCACTATTTATAGGAAAAAATTCGAATTTTTCGATTTTTTTCAAATTTTATGAATTTTTAAATCGCAACGGCTATAAACGGTTATTTTTTAAACGGGCCTAAACGCGCCTAAACGGGTCGGACTCGTCGCGTCGCGTCGCCTCCTCCGCCCAAGCATCAAGACGATGTGTTGGGCCGTGCCGACACGGCCCGTTTAGCGCTGGGCCGTGCCGTGCCCGGGCCGTGCCCACAGTAACGGGCCGTGCCGGCCCATTTGGCCCGGCCCGTGCCGGCCCATTTGGCCCGGCCCGTTTGGACAGGTCTAGGCTACAGCCTACAGGCCCCGAGAAGCCAAGCCCAACTGCCCGAGAGAGAGAGGACTCGCAGTTGATCGTCTCTTGTGTGTCGAGGCTACTTTCCCACCCGACGGGAGCGAGCGAAGCAACCGAAAACCTACGCCGATGTCGTCATCCGCGGCCCCTTCGGCGGCGGCGGCGGCGATGGCCGTGGACGACGCGGAGGACGACCAGCTGGCCTCCATGTCCACGGATGACATTGTCCGGGCCTCCCGCCTCCTTGACAATGAGATCCGTGTCCTCAAGGCAAGCCGTGCACTCCTAACCCCATATCCCCCTCGAGGTGTACCTCCACGGGAGCGAGTAATCTCGCGGGATTTCGAATTTGTCTGGTGTTAGGGGTCCGGGTATGATTGGTTGTTTTTTTTTGTCGACGCGCAGGACGAGCTGCAGCGGACGAACCTGGAGCTGGAGTCGTTCAAGGAGAAAATTAAGGAGAACCAGGAGAAGATTAAGCTCAACAAGCAGCTTCCCTATCTCGTCGGCAACATCGTTGAGGTAGAGATATGTCCATCTTATAGCGTCCGCTATTTCTTCTCTTCTATTTTCCTCCTAGATTGTTAGATCGCGTTTATTGGTGTGTTTAGCCGCCTATTAGGTTAATCTGAGATCATGGGAAGTGAATAAGGTGAAATTTTCTTGTGTGTTGAGGCCGAGCCTTGGCTCGGTTGGCAAGAGCGCTGCCCGCTGGCGTTCGAGCATCGCTCGACGTGGGTGCTCGCGAAGAGTGCATGGGTGTGTGTGTGGGGGGGTGTGCGTTTGTAGCTCGGCTATTGTCCTCCTTTAATGAAATGCCATAGCCCCTGGCCAATTTTTTTAAAATTTTCTTGTGCGTTACTGGTGCTTTAGTATGACACGGTTTGGTATAACTATAAGCTTCAGCATACTAGTAGAACTGCGTCTGATATCATTTATTCTGATTCTACTCAATATTATTTTGTAACTTATCATAGCTCCTTGTGCGCAGAAGGGCCGTAATTCTTTGTAAGAAATAACTTGTTTGTTTTGTTCTCTTATAACTTTGCTTCTATTATTTCTGATTGATTCCTTCCATTTGCTAGGAGGTAGTTCGTCTTGCAGAAGTAATGCTTTAATTATTATGACTTTGATCAGTAACAACTGATCTGGTTAGGACCACTCACATTCAATAATGTTGGAACCTAATTACTGGTTTACTTCAGCGCCTCTTAACTTTGAAGACTTTCAAGGTCCAAACTGAGGTTTTCTCGAGCAGATTAACATAAACTTGCATAAGGTAGTTAACCTCTGATAGTTTTGTAGAGAATATGGCCTATGGTGCAGTCAAGTATCTCAAATATTAAAAAACAATGCACTCCTATTTGACTTAGAATACAGTAGAGTGCATTTTAGATTTCTAGTAGCTGAAGTATGCAAATATACTGCTACTGCACTCCCTCTTGCTTAGACAATGTGATAGCTTAGTGTTATTTCTAGAAATTGCTGTTTCCCTGTGCTTTAGCATTTGATCAGGATATTCATGTAGCCTTTTATTTTGGAATAATTTGTGTATGGTCTACTCATGTGGTTTCTACTTTTCTCAACTCTTATAGATTTTGGAAATGAACCCTGAGGATGAAGCTGAGGAGGATGGTGCCAACATTGATTTAGACTCGCAAAGGAAAGGAAAATGTGTTGTTCTGAAGACCTCCACCAGACAAGTAAAAAACTTATTTGTCTGTTCGTTTGATTCCTAGCTTTTACATCATATGAATCAACTGCTTATTTTGTTCACCAAATAGTTAAGTTTGATTACATAATGAAAAGCATATAACATATTAGGTATTGCCATGTTGGCAGTTGAAGTCAGCTTTATGTTGGAATGGAATAGTTTGGGTACAAAGATGGTGTCAAAGGAATGTAATTCCAAATCATAATTTGTTGAAGCGAGTTTAATTGGTTTACTCTTACAAAAATAAAAAGTTCTATACAGCAATTGTATGTTTATCCAGCAAGAAGAGTGTGCTCTCAATCATCGTCTTTGGTTTAGTGCAATAGTGTCTGTTTTGCATGTGTGTGATTGTGAATCTCTTACTGACTCAACTGCTAACTTCCACAAATCTGTATTAATCATGTTTTAGGTTTGTACTTAAAAGCAACGAACCGATTTGTGAACTGCATTTTTAAAATCTTAAGCATGATTTTAAGTTCAAGAAAATAAGAAATCAAACTCAATTGTGCAAAAAAATTTCTTTGTTTATATTTTGCTTGCAGACTATATTCCTTCCTGTGGTTGGGCTAGTTGACCCTGACAAGCTCAAGCCTGGTGATTTGGTTGGAGTCAACAAAGATAGCTACCTTATACTAGATACACTACCTTCAGAGTATGATTCACGGGTAAAGGCAATGGAGGTGGATGAAAAACCCACTGAAGATTACAATGATATTGGAGGTCTTGAAAAGCAGGTATTTTGCTGAATAAATGTTGGAAATTTTTGAGTTTCTTATCTGGTAAATGGCAATTTTATAACCAAATTGTTGTTCTTTAGGGAATGTTAGTGTAATTTGCATCACTTCATACAACAAGAATGTAATGTTTCTGTGCTCATTTGCTTTTCTATTATCTCTTATCCTTTGCACCTTATGCTATTGATGTAGATTCAAGAGCTTGTGGAGGCAATTGTGTTGCCCATGACACACAAAGATCGGTTCCAAAAGTTGGGTATTCGTCCCCCAAAAGGAGTTCTTTTATATGGACCACCAGGAACTGGGAAGACACTGATGGCTCGTGCATGTGCTGCGCAAACCAATGCAACGTTCCTGAAATTAGCGGGTCCCCAACTCGTCCAAGTAATTATTTCACTTGAGAAGCTCCATTGTGTATCATTGTGTGGTTTCTTTTTGTATGACCATGTTAATACTGACAACTTGTTTCTGTTTGTTCATTCCTGGAGTTGTCTCTACAATAGCAATATATGTCTTCACTGCATCTTCATATGGTTGCATTTCTATGTGCGCATGAATGATTATTTTCTTGTTTTGAGTTGTCACTTTACTAAAATGTGCAAGCCCATTGCTGTCATGCTCTTTATTTATTGTGTTGTCACTTTACTAAAACACATACACATCTACCGTAGTCACTCAAGTTTATTTACTGCATAAAAGATCTAGGAAAACCAAGGATTTAAACCGTGGTTCGTGGTCCATTGTGGTGAGAGATGTGAAAAAGCTATCACGGAAGCTATGCTACACGTTGTGGTTTACTAATATACATACATATATATATATATTGTTTTACTATTTCAAGTATGTGGTGTCGGTAATTTATATATAATGAACTATATTTAAATTTGGAGTACATGTTATGATTGTTATATATTAGTCGTACAATATGCAACATAAAATAATCTATATAATTATGTAAATTTAGGAGATGGACAGAAAATAATCTATATAATTATGTAAATTAGGAGATGGATTTGGATTTTAATTACCCCTCTATCCAAGTTTATAAGGCGTATTTTTTGAATAATCTTGTCCACAAATACATGGCATATTTTATATTTCAATGCAAAATTAGTGTGATGTTCCCTTTATACCCCTAATAAATATCCACCTTTACTTTATATTTTCTACGTGCATGCATTGAATATAGTGCTTGGTGATAATAATTAAGGGTAATCTAGTTTTCAATATCTTCTTGGTCTATGTGCCAAGAAAAAAATAGGCCGTATAAACTTGGATGGAGGGAGTAATATTTATTATTTTTAGGAGCCAAATTAATTCAATTTAAGTATAACAAATATGATAAAAGAAGGAGATCATGGGTAAAACATAATTAATGTTTAGAAATATAAAGAGAACTGACACATGTAGCATAGTGGAACTATCGCGGCTACAAAAATAGCGGTCAATATAGCGGCTATAGCAGTTGTAGTTGTGTTCGCAGAATTTTATTCGATTGCGTAGCATTTTATGTCTAAAAAGCTATAGAGGAGCTATAGTGGGCTATTTAAATCACTAAGGAAAACCAAAATTTCTAAATGGAAGAACATCTTTCTTGTGAAGCGCCAGATTTTTCAGCATAACATGTTTCTTGTAATGTAGCTGTCTGCTTCCTGGTGCAAAAACTTTTCTAATGTTAAGATTCTCAAAAACTAGTTCTTAAATGTATCAATGCCTTCTGGACATAGATACAAATGTGTGTTGTTTACGTGTTAGAATATATGTTCCCAAATCTCTTAGTAAGCTTTTTTTGGCATATAATAATATAATATTGTTATTGTCCCGACCAGTGGTTTTCTTCTTTCTGTCATTCAAGAGTTTTAATTCGTTAGTTCTTGTGTTGAAGTTTTGTCAGTTCTATGATGCTTTTGATGTTTTGATTCAGGGGTTTGACTATCATATATTGCCTCATTATTTTCTTTAATGTATTCATTCCATGTATTGAAACAAAAGTTACATGGTTTAGCATTGGTTAGTGGTATGGTAAAATGTCAATTTGGTTGTATTGCCATTTGATCCGTCATCATTCAAGAATCACAATTGAAATGTTGCCTTGTCTTGCATAAGTCTATTTTATTTATTCTGTATTTTACCTGGATATAGTTTCTAGTAGAGGCGTAATGATATTCTTGTGTGCTTGTTCAGATGTTCATTGGTGATGGAGCAAAGCTTGTGCGGGATGCTTTTCAGCTCGCAAAAGAGAAATCTCCTTGCATCATTTTTATTGATGAGATTGATGCAATTGGGACCAAGAGGTTTGACAGGTATGTCTTGTATGTTGATTGTACCCCGTACTTGGTTTTTATTCTTGCATTATGTTAGGTTGATGGTTTTACTGTGATGAAGACATGTTAATATTTCTGCATAAGACTGGAATTCTCATCGGCCTTTTAATTTAGTATAAACAAAACATTCTTATTGGAAAATGGAAACATACATTTCTGCTGTATGGTGACCAGGGTTCAAAAAGCCGACGAAAACCGGTCGGTTTTCGCGAAAACTGACTGTGTCGAGCCGGTTCGGCAATTAAAACCGCTCGGCAAACCATTAAGTTCAAATGTAAATTTAAAATTTTTGAAGAAATTTAGCAAACAGTGTTAAAAAATTTTGAAATTCTTTTTGTGATGTCCTGAGGCAATCCTAATTATTATATAAAATTTTCAGATTATTATCAGATCTGTATATTTTTTTGAAAATTTTGACAGTGATACTGTCACAATATATACTCTTCAGTTTTTTATTTTCTAGGGCACAAGACGAAGTCTAATATTTCTTAAACTTTTTCTGTGATGTTATAACGTAATTACAATGATTATGTAAAATTTTCAGATGATGATCAGATATGTGTATTTTTTAAAAATTCTGAAAGTGCTATTATCATTGTATATGCTCTTCTATTTTTGATTTTATATGGGCACTAAATGAAGTCTAATATTTCTGAAAATTTTAGTACATGATGCTTTGGCACTATTTATAGTTACATTAGAATTTTAGAATAAAATAAATCTTTTAAATATTTATAAAAATCTGACAGTGTATTTGGTCCTTTTCATTAATTGCTGTTTTAGATTTTTTAGAAGCAATAAATGATTTCAAAAATTGTTTAAATTTCTGAGGTGTTTTATAGATTAATTGGGATTTTTTTAGTAATTTTTTCAATTTTTTCTTATATTTTCACCAATTTTCCTTTTGTCATTGGTTTTCGTATTTTTAATCGGTTTGACTAGCCAGTTTGACTTTTGTAAACCGTTCGGTTTTTACCGAAATTTGCGAAAAACCGGTACCGAGCTGATCTCGAATTTCGGTTCGAAAACGAAAATGTTAACCCTGATGGTGACAACAAGTTTGCTTCATTTCATGACAGTGAAGTTAGTGGTGATAGAGAAGTTCAGCGGACTGTTGGAATTGCTGAATCAACTGGATGGATTTAGCAGCGATGAGAGAATAAAGGTTAGGATGTGTTAATATTTGCTTCTTGGTTGCATGCTGCTGTACATCACCTGATTGTTCCTGCCCTGATGGTTTGGTTGAGCTTTTCAATTTATTGATCTAATTCAAGAATGGATGGTGTTGCCTTGCAAATGGAGAAGCCAAATTCATGCTTATGTTGCTTTCACGAACACCATGTACCACCATTGACAATTACATTTTTAAATGGTTGCACTAGATGTACTTGAGCATTAGTTGTGTTGCCATAATTTTATTGAGCTTCTGAAATTGCATATATCAGTACCTTCTTGCTAGCAATACTTTGAATTATTTCAGAAGTTAGTTTATCAGTGTTTTTTAATAATCTCATCCGCTTAACGGTGTATTATTGGTTAACTTTCAGGTCATAGCTGCAACAAACCGTGCAGACATTCTTGATCCTGCGCTGATGAGGTCTGGTCGTTTGGACCGAAAGATCGAGTTTCCTCATCCTTCAGAAGAAGCAAGAGCTAGAATCTTGCAAGTAGGTTTCCAGAACTTGTTGTCTAATTTGCTGAAGTTTGTTCGTCTCTTCGCTTTACTCAGCGAATCATGGTTTAACTAATGTGTTGTGTATGGTGTTCTGTAGATTCACTCGAGAAAAATGAATGTAAATCCAGATGTGAATTTTGAAGAGTTGGCTCGCTCAACAGATGATTTTAATGGAGCGCAGTTGAAGGCTGTTTGTGTAGAAGCTGGTATGCTCGCGCTACGGCGAGATGCTACAGAGGTGTGACTTCCTGTTCAATCTCGTAATTCCATGATATGTGCTTGTTATGGTGATGGAAGCACCACAATAATCCATAGCTGGAAGGCGGCAATACTGGCAAAAGTAAAATAAATGAGTGGTATGCTAGTTATCACTTATCAGGGTGCAACCTGATTAGCCTTCAGTGAGGAAAGATCCAGGAGTGTTTGGTTTCCAATCTCAATTTTTTTTAGATACTGGCCATGTTGTTTTGACGGTTTTCAAACACCCCTTCATTCTAGAACTTTTTGAACTGGTGGTTTGGACCAGACCGTTAGTATAGTTAAGAGGTGACGGGTGGACTAAGTAAAGCTAAAATGGGAATATTTGCAAAATTGGCTAGATATCACAGGGCTCTTAAGTTAAAGGCTGCCTACTCAAAATCTAACTACCTCAGTGTACCTATCGTTTGTATTCTTGTGGTAACACTTGAGTTTCGTGTTCTTGCGGTATCACTCAAGTAGTATTCTGCTTCTGGCCTTGTGTTGCTTTGTCCTTTCAAAGTATATCATGGTTTATGGTTTCTGCTCAATGAAATTAGTTTTTACAAGGCAAATTTCTGTGATGGTTGTCCTTGGACGTAACCCAAACTAGAATCCAGACTTACATTCAGTAGTTTTTAATAGGTGATATTTCCACAGCATGTTGAGTTTCTTTCTGGCAGTTCATGACAGGAAATTGTGGTGCTCTACTTTGCATTCTTAGATGAGCTTTATGTTGTGATTATTGTTGATCACCGTTTGTGGTTCCTGACCTTGATGGTTTCTTGCGCAGGTGACGCATGAGGATTTCAATGAAGGGATTATCCAGGTGCAGGCGAAGAAAAAGTCGAGCTTAAACTACTACGCTTAATAAATTATGCTAGAAATTCTCAGGACCCTGTAGTTGTTTGTAACAGTACTGTTTGGATAATCTAACTATCTAAGATATGTTTTACGTTTGATTTGAGATGTAAGTTTTAACACCGTCAGATCTTTACATCAGCATCTTACTCTACGAAACAAAAATGTTTGCTTATTTACCATGGATGTTGGACGAGAAATGATTTCATTGATTCAGGGGAGTGTATGCATGTACGGATGAATGAAGCGAATAAGCGGCACAACCAGATGCAATTCCCCACCCCCCCGGTGTGGATGCAATATATAAATCAAGAATTTCCCATGGAATGTGTTTATGAATGCCATATTGTGCAGGAATTTTGGAGGACTGGGTTTACATGGGTAATGGCGTAACGCGGTGGCTTCGAGTTGTGCACGACTGCATGCTACTTTACTAGTCATGATCGCCAAGGACTCGTGAGAAAGGCACCAAACATGTTCAAATTATACATTCTACAGGTCAGAAAATCGTGAACTTCACTCGCGAGACTAATGAAATGAAATGCACCGTATGTCCGCATGCATGTAGTAATAGTGTAGTATAAATATTACATGTCATGCATCGTGATAGCTAATTTAATTAGTGCAGACATGTGAACTGAACATGCATTGCAGTGAAACACAGACGTGTAATGGGAATACATCAATCCATCATCTCTTATTGCAATGTTGATAGTTCACGCAAACAAACTAGCGAAATTGAAACACCGAACAAATACTAAGATATAACACCAACATGAAATGAGAACACAGAGAAGTTTGATATTGCAATATTCAGAGAAACGAAACTGACGACTTCACTGCACTCCTACTTGAGCAGTTGAGCCACGTTGTCTTAACGAGGTTTCCATCTCCCGGAGGCCAAACCGCAACTAGTACATGCTGCCCATCCACTGCTGAGGAAGAGAAGCTCCATGGCCAGCAGCCACGAAGCTCCCTGCCCCTTCCGTCGGAGCAGCAGCAGAAACCATCACCTGCTCACTCCATTCCTGACTGGCCTGAGGGCGGTGCAGCAAAGGCGGCTGAGGAAGAGAAGCTCCATGGCCAGAAGCCACGAATCTCCCTGTCAATTCCATCGGAGCAGCAGCAGCAGCAGCAAGAGCAGAAACCATCACCTGCTCACCCCTTGCCTGACTCGCATGAGGGCGATACAGCACAGGCGACCAGATCCTCGCAAGTTCCTCCAAGAAGGAAGGGTTCGGAGGCAGGCCGAGGCACGGGTCGTAGTTGACGCCGGCGAAGGCGAACGCCCGCGCGGCGAACTCAGGGTTCCTCATCAAGCTGTTGCCGTCCTCGTCCACGACACTGCGGCACTGTCGAGCGCCGCAGCGCTGGCCCTCGGCGGTGGCGGCGTTCCTCTCCATCTTCTTGAAGTACTTCTGCGCGTGGCTGGAGATTTGGACCGGAGTCCTGGTGGTGACGAGATGCTTGGATATGCTCTTCCATTTGCCGCGCCCGAAGACGCGCAGCCCTTGCAGAAACAATCTGCAATGCCATCCGAGTTGAAGGAGTCAGCTTGTTGATCAAAAGAGAAACAAATTATTTACTATTCTTTTAAATTTTGCTGAAGCAAGTAACTGATTATGAGTAGGAAGTATGTTCACCCAAGCAAAAAAAATGACCTTAGGAGATGAAATGATAGGAGAATTAAGATTTTTGGTGAATTTTCGTCTATAGAGATTAATTTATACAAAATTCTAGTTATTTCAACGGCACAAAGTGTTTGTTAACTAATTATTGAAAACTCAAACATGTCTGTGTTGATTTCACGGTGCGGATGTGTATTTATAGCAAACATTAACCTATACGTGAGTAAATATTAATTTCATAACAACCATGATTGTCATATATACAACCACTGCCATATAATTAAATGTGCTATTCTACCGTAAACAATCTGTGCTTGGCAAAAAAGAAGAAGGAAAAAGTCCATATAATATCCTGAACTTTGTTCGAAAGTCCGTCTAACATTCCAAACATTGAAACCGGTTATTTAGCACTATAAACTTTCCAATCTCATTCGTTTTAACACTCTAAACTAGTTTTGTAGGGGGAAAAGTCCATATAACACCCTGAACTTTGCTCAAAAGTTTGTCCGACACCCTAAACTTTGAAATCGGTTATCTAGCACCCTTGAACTTTCCAATCCCGTTCGTTTAACACCCCGAGTGTTAAAAGAACGAGATTGGAAAGTTCAGGATGCTAGATAACCAGTTTTAAAGTTTAGGGTGTCGGACGGACTTTTGAGCAAAGTTTAGGGTGTCATGTAGTCTTTTTCCCCTACAAAACCAGCTTAGGATGTTAAACGTACGGGTTGGAAGTTCGGGGTGCTATATAACCGGTTTCAAATTTAAGGTGTCGGACCAACTTTTGAGTGTTATATGAACTTTTTCAAAAAAAAATACGGCACTACCGGTTAACAATCTTATCAATCAGGGCTATCGTAGACTCTCGCGGAAAGAAGCATAATATAAGTATTACTAGAATTCATTCATATAATTTTAATGGAGCATTACACCCACCTATTGTTTAAGGCCGAGAAAAAAAATTCAAGGTTGAGAAGGCACACAAAATGGGAAAAAGAAAGTCGACCCATGAAAGCGGAAAATACCAAAAAAAAAACCTAAACCTCACAGTTTCTTGATTAATACTCGACTGCATGCTTAATCTCTATACATGAAAGACACATCACTCATCTCCAAAACAATGCAAAACAAACAAATAGATAAAAACCTAATTAAGGAGAAGGATAGCGCGCATATAAAAAGAATAACCTGTGTTCTTGCATTGTCCATGGCATCCCCTTGTGCGGCACCACCGCCTGATGAATGTTTGCTCGGTTCTCCAGCACCTCCACCTCCTTCTCCACGACCACCGGCATGTCCTGTGTCCCCATCTCTGCCTCCACCTCATTCTCCTCAACCACTAGTGCCTCCTGTGTGTCCATCCCTACCTCCACTTCATTCTCCTCAACCGCCGGTGCCTCTTGTGTTTCCATGGCTATCTCCATCTCCTCTAATGGATAATCGAACAACAAGTCCTCGGCATCGATCATGGCTTCCTCCTCCGAAATCCCAAAGTTGTCACTTACGAGGGCACTCTTAGGGTCAACATTGTGCATGTCGCTAGCACCCCCTCCCTTCTCTTGGCCGTGCATCATACGCCTCTCCATGATGATCTCAATGTACAAGCTTGTTACCTCTTGTATGGTTTTCCAAGGGAACAATTTATGGAGATTCTCCACGACGCAGTTGTGATTCATGTTCGTCTCATCCCCATTGTCATCGTTATTGTTTCTGTTGCGGTTGCCATTGAGACTAGCGATGAGTGACCTAGCTTCTTCTATCTCAGAGATGGTCCATTCCACAGCCACTCTTGAATCCATGACAGTTTTTAATACCACACAAAGAGTAAATAGTATGGAGAGGGTTGATATGGGAGAATGAGGAATAGGGTGAAGTATTTATAGGCCGTGGCGCATCCATTAGTTTGTCTCGACTGATTAATTAATTGTAAACCATAAGTGCTATTGATATAGCGTATCTTTAATGATAATATATATCAAATATATCAGCTATTTGATATTCATATCTAGACATATAAATCGCCGAGATATGGAAATGGCATAAACATTTCTCATCAATGTCGTGCCATTCTCGTTCGATCTAGCATTACAACTTAGCTAAATCAATGATAAGAGATCTTAGGGGCAAGCCTTAGTGTTTCACGATAGACCTTAGAAGCTTCTCTCATGCCCCCTCCAGTCACACAAAAAAATCATATTGGACATCGACACGGTCTCTAAAATACAACTTTAACCACTAATTACTATTATAATAGATTTATAAAACTTAATAAAATTATACTTTTTCAATAGTTCCTTCGAGACAAAGCTATACCACTACTATAGAAAGGTCTAATTAGACGCCTCATCACAGACGGTTTTCAAAAACCGTCCGTGTTAAAACTAATTGCACATTGTTTTGTTAGCGCGACTATCAAAGTTACAAGATATGGTAAGAACCGACTGTGAAAAGCTGATATCACAGACGGTTCTTCCCACGAACCGTCTGTGATAGTTCACAAACGGATGGTGGGAAGAACCGTCCATGATATCAGCTTTTCACAAATGGTTTTTACCACGAACTGTCTGTGATAACTATCTCTACTAATATAAAAGGGAAGTTCGTCCGTCGTCCTAGATCTGTAACCCACGCTCGGCCGTTCCGCTCCCCACCTCACCATATTATCTGCAACCCACGCTCCACCTTCTGTGCAGATCGTCCCTTGGTGCCGCTCCACCATCACCAGCACCAGCCGTCACCAACACCAACCGGTCACCTCCTGCATCGATCCCCTCGCCCTCATCCTCCACCACCACCTAGGAGGAAACATGGTACGTGCGAGATCTCACCCTAATCGATGCTCTGGATTTGGGGGCAAGATGGCAGAGATGAAATAGTGCACCAGCGGGGCAAGGAAGACGAGGTGGTCACCATCAACCTCCACAAGTGCCTCCACAGATGGTAACAGGACTCGCCTACCCATCCCCACTCTTACCCCTGTACAAGTTTTTCTTTACTCGTACCACTGTCTGTTTCCCTGTTCTTAGCATGCCTATATGGATGAATCTTGCTTGCCTGCCTGCCTGTGTTAGTATTAGATTTTTTGGGTGTTGATCTGTAGATCCTGCTCGGCATAGTTGATTGTGTGATGGATCCTTGCTGAGATATTCGCTCATGTATGGTGTAGTTAGGCTCCTTGTAGATAGTTTCATTCTACATGGTATATGCCTTCTGTCATTTTAAACTGATTGTGGTTGCAAAATCATTCTACATGGTATATGCCTTCTGTCATTTTAATTTCAGCAAAGAAAGAAAGAATATTGGATTGAGCAAAATCATTCTACATGGTATATGCCTTCTGTCATTTTAATATGATTGTGGTTGCAAAGGGGCTAGATAATTGAATGTCTTGGGAACCTTGCATTCTAGAGTGAGTTGCTTTGTCATATGAAGATTGGGCTATAGAGAGACAATTTGTGACAACACTTTTCAGCTTTCATAATCTGCTAAATACTTGTCTATTTATATAGGTGAGTTGCTTACTTGAATTTGATTAATGGCTCATATTAATGTTCATGCTACTTGCTGTCATTTCTGATTACATTGCTTGAATTTGATTTGCATATATATATATGATTTAAGGTAATCAATTGATTGGGTTATAAGTAACAGTCAATTCTAGAAATCTGTTTTTTGTAAATCTGATTGGTAAAGTTGTCACAAATTAGTCTATGATCCTATCCCTAGTGGTGAGGTCTTTTAATTAATGCAGCCCAACATCTGAGAACAATTTCTATATCAAGTTAGGCAATTGTTGCT
Source organism: Otatea glauca (assembly GCA_036346275.1). NCBI lineage: Eukaryota > Viridiplantae > Streptophyta > Magnoliopsida > Poales > Poaceae > Otatea > Otatea glauca. The sequence goes on along the minus strand of CM070716.1, from coordinate 42,929,726 downwards.
AGTTGTATACCACTCTTTCTACATCACTTAAGCGAACATGAACAGCCGGATGACTATCGTTTTCAGCCCCCTCGGCAAATTTTGGCGAATGTACATTGAGGCGAATCAATCGGGTGTGTATTCTGTACTACTGACTGGTCACAGTTTTTGCCATTTCATTGCATTTCTGAAGGTGACATTATGCTCTTGAGGTATATAGGAAGGTAACATGGTGTTTAATTATCACTTTGATTTTGAACACTATGTTGCCTTCATACCTCAAGAGCACAACGTTAGCTACATATCAAAATACCATAAAACGCTAAAAACTGTGACTAGCCACAAGTAAAGAACAAGCCCAATTGATTCGTCTTGAGGTCCATGCACCAAAATTTGCCGAGGTGGCTAAAAACAATGGTCATTCGGCTGTTCATGTTCTCTTCGGTGATGTTTTTTTATGTTCATCCTGTGATACTATTCAGTGATGTCCACATTTTATATCGTATTCAGTGATGGCCATTCAGCTGTTCACGTTCGCTTCTGGTTCTAAAATGTGTCATAAAGTAATTGTTCATGATGTTGAATCTATAGGAAGGTTCATGATATTCATGATGCTCAAAAACATCATCACAGATGTTGTATGCCCAAAAACTCTTTGATCCACATGTTTTTCTTCCTCTCTTCATAGAACTTCCATGATTAGTATTTGTTCTTGAAAATTTTCTTCTCCTTAGATATTTCTGCAATAACATTTATAAGACACAACCAGTTATAGATTTTATAATTGAATATCTAAACATCCTAGATGCATCGAGGTGAAAGTTTATCTGATTAGGATCGTCTTAAAATATAAACATTTGTAGAATTTTCATCTCCATTCTTATTCTAATGTTGATGGATTCTAAGGCAAAATCCAATTACATCCACAATTTATCCTAAAAGTTGTCATCCTCTGATTTATTTTTCACTTCATCCTCATCCCTGAATGAGAATACCATAGGCAGTCTATTTTCAATCTGGTCTTGTGCAGGAACATGATCATTTTGATGATTCTCTATTTGATAAACATCATATTTGATGAACTACTTATCTCTTGAGGGAGAAATTCAGAGCCCTAAGGGAAGGAGTTCATCAAATAGAGAATTATCAAAATGATCATGGTCCTGCACAAGACCAGAGTGAAAATAGGGCCTATAGTATTCTCATTCAGGGATGGGATAAAGTAGAAGATAAATCAGAGCATGACAACTTTTAAGACGAATAGTGGATAGAATTGGATTTTACCTTGGAATCCATCAACATTAGAATAAGGAGATGAAAATGCTACAAAGTTTCATATTTTAAGATTATTCTGATCAGATAAGCTGTTGCCTCGATGCATTTCGGATGTTTATATTTTCAATTACAAAATCTATAACTGGTTGTACCTTATAAATGTCATTGTAGAAATATCTAAGAAGAAAAAAATTTCCAAGAATAAATACTAATCATGGAAGTTCTTTCAGGAGAGGATGAAAAATATCCGGATCACAGACGGTTCTTTAAACAAGCCGTCTATGATAGCATATTATCACAGACGGCTCTTGATACAAATCGTCTAGATAGTCTATTATCACAAACGGTTTGTACCGACAACCGTTAATGATAGGTGCTTCACAGATGATTCAGAAACCGTTTGTGATGCACCGTATTATCACTGACACATGCTTATAGACCGTTCATAAAATCATCTGTAATGATATTTTTGAGCCGTCTGTGATGGCCTTTTCTGTAGTAGTGTACATACCATTTTCACGTGTTCAATCAAATATTGAAAATGATATCGATATCCAGTTTAGAAAGTTCGATTGTTTGTACCCCCAAAATGACATTCTTTTATGTCTAGAGGGAGTATATGTTAATATAATTGCCATTGAAAACATGGTTTAACGGTTTGAGAAGCCTTTAACGACAAATAAATGCCAGTTTTGCCACCCTAAGGTAGCGAATCTGATCTCATATATAATTGAAGCAGGACATAGTTACTACATTAACAGTCTCATACATATGTGTGATCCTTTGGGTGGACACATATGAAAAGAACTTAGGGTGGATCTCACCATTTTCTGTTAATTCAGTAGTGCAAACGAGTGTTGCCATGGGCACGTTAGGACTAGATGATCAAGAAAAGACTTGCAGCTTAGTTTAATTTCAAGAGATTTGATGCAGATGAGTTGGGTTGGTTCCATCATTCCATGGGCATGCTGTAATACCAGTTCTGCAATTAAACATTTATTTTGATGTCCTTGGTTTATTTGGGAAATTTTCATTTTCTTAACTACTTAAGTGTAATATCTTAAGTCAAAATTCTTGATTCGGGGTGTTGGTGGACTCTCCTGTGATCTGAAAAGATGGGAAAAAAATCTAGGCGTGTGCGAATACCCTGATTTTTCTTTTTTCCTCTTTTCTTTTCCCCACCTACCAATTTCCTTCTCCCCTCTCCTTTTTCTTTTCCTCTTCTCTGGCGTCTTCCTCCTCCCTGGTGGCGCCTCCTCCAGCAAAGAATGCAGCCCCCACTCCCGAAGCTCCTCCCATGGTGGCGCCCCTCCTCCCTTCCCTCCGAGCCAAGAAGAAGAAGAAGAAGGAGAAGCAAGCAAGAAGATCAAGAAGACAACAACTTCTTCCATTTCTTTCTCCCTTTGTTGGTGGAGAAGCTCCGGTGTGGCCTTTTTCCTCACACCACCCCGCCCATGTTGAGGCAAGTGTATCGATTTAAGAAATGTTGCTAATATGGTTTGCGTAAATTTGCTTAATGAATATTATTTCATTGTTCTAACTAATTGATTAGCCTTATTACCATGATGTTGTGCGTGAATATAAATATGCCGACTTTGCTAAGGATTATGGTTGTATCTATGGGTATGTCTAAAATGATGAACATGTGATGATGATGAAAATGCATTATGATGGTTGTGGTTGGTAGGGCATTGATTGATTATTGTTTTGCGACTTAACCGCTAAATAGAATTTATATGACTTGTTACCATATTTTTTCTCATGAGTATGATAAGATAACGTGAACGGTGAGTTGATGGATATGAAGACATGTTAATGCTTATGTGATTGGTTATGGCTTTGAGAACGAAATCTATGATTTACTCATGTTAAATTACATATATGCATTCATAAAGGAAGAGGCGACCCATTCGACAGCGGGCCTCAGACTCACATGTAGTGAGTACGAAAGTCCTACTCGTAGTCCCATACACACGGGTGTATGGGAGCGAGTCCGTAAGAGTAGGCACCTCCACGGGATGGAAGGATTGAGAGGGTGCACATCGACGGGTGTGCACTCGGCAATACCGGTATGTGCAAAGAAAAGATGCATTCATGAGCATGCATATTGCATTGCATCGCTAATAATGATTATTGTGTTAATGGTGATGTGTGGTTTCGGATAGAGCCGTGGACTCCTCCCAAGAGGTTTATTGAGGTATGTGTTTGATATAAGCAATGAGGTAAAGGAGGTAAATGGTATTGATACAAATGCTTTATGAACTTGCTGTTTTGTATACGAATTATGAGTATGTTGTTGAGTTAAATGCATTAACTGCTTACGATATGATTGTTGGATGCACTTTGTCGAGTCTTGGACTCACGCTTGTTTGTTTAATGTTTTTAGGTACTCAAGTCGTGTTGCCGGGTTGGGACATAGATTCACTTCCTCACATCATGCCATGATCAATCCACATCGGTTTGTTTGTGGTTGCGGATTAAGCTTTGTGTTGATCCAAACTAAATTCTTCCGAAGTAGCCTTTATGATTCTATGTGTTGTTGTAATTAGTTGATGGAAATTGTTATTGTGTAGTCGTTATTTAAAGTAGCAGCTAGTTATTTATGCTTATGCATGATATGATTATTATGTTATCATGATTATTTTGTTGTTTGTCTGCGAGTGGATGTCCGATATCTAGGGAGGTGTCACCAAATTCTTAAGTAGGATTTCGGAAGTTTTAGAATTGTTTTGTGTTGTAACTTGTTTGGTAGCTTGTTTCATGACTACTTTGTTGTTAATCTTCTTGCTTAGTCATTTATTCTTTGTTTTTGGTGACACTCGGGGCTTTGGAGGTGCCGGGGTGTTACAGTTGGTATCAGAGCGGGCTTTAGGTCCGTGGCATGTGAATTTAGTAATTTACTCTAGAGTAAACTAAAAGTTTGCTGTGTGGAATTAGAAACATGGCATAGGTGTTTAGTTTTAAAATTTGGCCTTCGGGCAATAACCTTAAAATCTGGAATAGTGTGGTTCATTAATTTTAAACTTGACACACTCCGATGCACAGTAGGAAGGGATGGGTATTATTACATTACGCTTAAATGTTTTATTTGAGCTTTGTTGATGAATGCTAAATATGTTGTTGCATATTGTTATGCTTATGAAACAAATGATTGAATTAATATGCTTATGTGTGTTGGTTAAGACGAAAGGTTTCGACCTTGTTCTTTTGGCAGTGTTGTGGGCCTTGCTAGTAGGTGTGGCTGGTTAGTGCCACCCCTTGAGGTTTGGGAACTTCTCGTAGGTGAGAGTCGTCGTCTTTCGCGGCATAGTTTAAAGTAAGGAGAGAAGGTTGGTTTCTTTTGTCTCCGATGTTTAGAGACCAAGAGAAAAAGATAAATGATGAATCCTTTCGAAATGCTTTTATCGCTCGGCGCTCGGTTTGGTGGGTTCTTTTGTGGAGAAAAGTAATGTTGTTCTTGTGTTTGTTATTCCTTGAGTTCAAAAGAATTTATTGAAGTTTTGATGTGAAACTTAAGTCTTGTGGATTCTTGGTGTTAAGGTTTTATCGTAAAGGATGTGGTTGATCGCTTGGTTTTCCCCTTGCATTTATCTTTCCTTGTGGAAGTTGTAACTTTGAGATTTGATGAAGATCTATTGCATGCCGAGTTTGGGTATTTGAGAGTTGCGCTCTCTTGCAATTTCTGCTTGGGTTTTTCGGAAAGAAGAAACTGCTTATCGGTGTTCATTCATGCTTAAGAGCTGTGTTTTCCTTAAAGGTTGGGTATGTGACCCACGAGGATGTTCAAGACGTTAGGTGTATGATTAGTAGTTAGAACCTTGAGATGATGTGGGTGACTGATCATATTAAAGTGAATTTGTAGGTTGTTTAATAAAAAACAACCTAATTTATTATGTGGTAGAGAAAGATTAATTGAGATGGCAATTGATCTAAAGTGAGTGTTGATTAGTGTTTTATGCGAAGTGTTGCGAGTCCTAGAAATTAATTGGAAGTATGGGATTGTGTCCTGATAATGCCAGTATTAATCCCGATTGAGAAGGTCTAGAATCTTTTGTAGATGAATTTATTATAGCGAGGTGTTGATGTAAAGTACCAGAGTATAATGGTGTAAAGACATGAGGGTTGTTGGTCCATGTTTTCATGAGTCGATTAGTATTTTGGGTCAACAAAATGACTTAATCGATGTGTAATCAAAGAATAGGGATAAGGAATGATTGTATGAAAGGTTGAGCTTGTCCTTGACAAATGTTTGTCCAGGGATTTGTATTTATGCAATATGGCTAGTGGAGGTCGATAGTGTGGTTAGGATTAATTATTGGTGGAATGAACGGGATATTGAGTATGTGAATTGGGGATTGTACGAAAGGTAATTGTTGTGTACGCTGAAATAAGTGTTGAAAAAAGATATGTATTAAGCTTGGAATAAACCATTGTATGAATGATGGTTCGTCATGGTTAGTAGATCAAAAGAAAATGATGACGCATGTCTTATGTTGAATTAACTGTAAGTTATTGGTGTTGAAGAATTAAGGAAGTGGTTCTCCTTGTTGATTGTCATGAGATAGACTTGGTTAGTGTTTGATGATAATATGACTGGTGGTGGTTATATGAATAGGAGAAGGAAATTAAAAGAAGATTGGGTTTTGTAACTTTTGTTCAAACCTGTTGGACTTTTCAGGATTTTGTGAATATGAAATCTTTAATGGCTAAAGTATTGGAATACTAGAAATGGTGGGATTCGAGTTGGATTTTCTTTTATGGGTTTACGGGGTCAAGTGATTTCTGCTGATGAAGTGGTTTCTGTTGGGAATAAGTTTCCCATCCTCTTGAAAGAAAAATGTGCAGGTTGGGTGCTTAGATGTTTGGTTTGAGAATCGGTTTCTCTTCCAAAACGTTGATTTTAGTTAAGCGTGAGAGGTTTTGCTTTGGTGAAAGCAAACCGATTTGTTCTGGTTTTTTTATGAGGGCTTCGTCAAGATTTGTGTGGAGTCTCTCTTTACTTTGAGTTTCTCCCAGGTGAATTTTATCACATTGATTCAAGATGATAAAAGTGGTTTATGTGGTGTAAAAGAATTGAATTTTTTTTCCTTTGCGTTTTGACTTGGGAAAAGAAAATGAGAGATCTTTGGGTTTTGTCGAGTTCTCTCCAAGATGAATTTTAGTGTGTTTGGCTCAAGGTGATGTATGTGGTTCACTTGGCTCAAGAGAATTGTAATTCTTTTGCTTTCTAGCTGGAGTTAAGAATATGAGTGTTTATGGTCTAGAGTTGAGTATATTAAAGGATTATACTTTTGGACTTGGTTTTTGAGTGAAAGGATGTGAGGGCGAGACCCTCTTAGGAAAGGAACCATTTGTGGTTTGGTAATGATCTCTGGTCCTAGCATGAGCTAGACGTTGACCGTTAGTGGTTTATTGGTGGAGTATGATGGAGACTTGTGATATCGGTTCGAAATCTTTTGGAAGTAGCGTTGGTTGTTAAAGTGATGTCAAATTGAAGTGAAATGTTTTGTTGTGCACATTTGTTTTAACTATTTGTTACTAGGTGTGATATATGCCTGGGAGAGGTTAGAATAAAAGAGATTTAAGTTTTATGATTTACGCTGAAAAGATAATTGGAGTTGAGTTAGAGGTTAGTACGCTATCCTTTTGAGAAGGATCATTAGTTAAAAAGGGTATAATGTGTCAGAGTACCAAGGAAAGTTTTCTGAGTACATCAGAGTATTTCGCGATAGTGGTATGATATGTTTGATATGGAAATTTGGCATATTAATTAATGTGATTGAGTCCTTAAGTGGATCTATTGAGGATGAAGGTTAAGAAAGTCTTGTGGGATTCTTTGTTCAAGAAGTTCATTAGGATCTAGAATGCGTGGGAGTTTTGTCCCTTGCAAATTTAAGTAGAAATTGGAGTGAATATATAGTCTTGAGAAGAGAAAGCTTGGTCTGAGGTGAGTCAAATCACTTTCGTTAATAGTTGGACTTGGAAATTTGATTTGTCATTTAGACTCATTTGAATTCTTGCGTGGTTGCTTTGAGTTGCAAGCCCTTGTGAACTTTGTTTTGTTGTAGTTGATGTTCTTCGAATTCGGGGTCGAATTCCATTAAGGGGGAGAGAATGTAATACCAGCCTCGCAATTAAACATTTATTTTGATGTCCTTGGTTTATTTGGGAAATTTTCATTTTCTTAACTACTTAAGTGTAATATCTTAAGTCAAAATTCTTGATTCGGGTGTTGGTGGACTCTCCTGTGATCTCGAAAGATGGGAAAAAATCTAGGCGTGTGCGATACCCCGATTTTTCTTTTTCCTCTTTTCTTTTCCCCACCTACCAATTTCCTTCTCCCTCTCCTTTTCTTTTCCTCTTCTCTCGCGCCTTCCTCCTCCCTGGTGGCGCCTCCTCCCTCCAGCAAGAATCGCAGCCCCCACTCCCGAAGCTCCTCCCATGGTCGGCGCCTCCTCCCCTTCCTCTCGAGCCAGAAGAAGAAGAAGAAGGAGAAGCAAGCAAAGAAGATCAAGAAAGACAACAGCCTTCTTCCATTTCTTTCTCCCTTTGTTGGTGGAGAAGCTCCGTGTGGCCTTTTTCCTCACACCACCCGCCCCATGGTTGAGGCAAGTGTATCGATTTAAGAAATGTTGCTAATATGGTTTGTAAATTTGCTTAATGAATATTATTTCATTGTTCTAACTAATTGATTAGCCTTATTACCATGATGTTGTGCGTGAATATAAATATGCTGACTTTGCTAAGGATTATGGTTGTATCTATGGGTATGTCTAAAATGATGAACATGTGATGATGATGAAAATGCATTATGATGGTTGTGGTTGGTAGGGCATTGATTGATTATTGTTTTGCGACTTAACCGCTAAATAGAATTTATATGACTTGTTACCATATTTTTTCTCATGAGTATGATAAGATAACGTGAACGGTGAGTTGATGGATATGAAGACATGTTAATGCTTATGTGATTGGTTATGGCTTTGAGAACGAAATCTATGATTTACTCATGTTAAATTACATATATGCATTCATAAAGGAAGAGGCGACCCATTCGATGCGGGCCTCAGACTCACATGTAGTGAGTACGAAAGTCCTACCTCGTAGTCCCATACACACGGGTGTATGGGAGCGAGTCCGTAAGAGTAGGCACCTCCACGGGATGGAAGGGATTGAGAGGGTGCACATCGATGGGTGTGCACTCGGCAATACCGTATGTGCAAAGAAAAGATGCATTCATGAGCATGCATATTGCATTGCATCGCTAATAATGATTATTGTGTTAATGGTGATGTGTGGTTTCGGATAGAGCCGTGGACTCCTCCCAAGAGGTTTATTGAGGTATGTGTTTGATATAAGCAATGAGGTAAAGGAGGTAAATGGTATTGATACAAATGCTTTATGAACTTGCTGTTTTGTATACGAATTATGAGTATGTTGTTGAGTTAAATGCATTAACTGCTTACTTATATGATTGTTGGATGCACTTTGTCGAGTCTTGACTCACGCTTGTTTGTTTAATGTTTTTAGGTACTCAAGTCGTGTTGCCGGGTTGGGACATAGATTCACTTCCTCACATCATGCCATGATCAATCCACATCGCTTTGTTTGTGGTTGCGATTAAGCTTTGTGTTGATCCAAACTAAATTCTTCCGAAGTAGCCTTTATGATTCTATGTGTTGTTGTAATTAGTTGATGGAAATTGTTATTATGTAGTCGTTATTTAAAGTAGCAGCTAGTTATTTATGCTTATGCATGATATGATTATTATGTTATCATGATTATTTTGTTGTTTGTCTGCACGAGTGGATGTCCGATATCTAGGGAGGTGTCGCCAAATTCTTAAGTAGGATTTCGGAAGTTTTAGAATTGTTTTGTGTTGTAACTTGTTTGGTAGCTTGTTTCATAACTACTTTGTTGTTAATCTTCTTGCTTAGTCATTTATTCTTTGTTTTTGGTGACACTCGGGGCTTTGGAGGTGCCGGGGTGTTACACATGCCATGTGCTATATATGCTTCAGCATGTTATGGGCCTGTTTGGGGAGCTGTAGCTTTTCTGAAAAGCTATTTTTTGACTTTCTAGGCTGAAAAACAGTTGTAGCTTTTTATAAGAGATTATTTAATAAATAGCTAATTTCTCTCAGCAATAAGCTGCAAAAGCATATCCCGCCCAACTTTTAGCTTTTAGCTTTTGCTAGTTATATATGGCTTCTATCTTATGCCAAAAGCCGTTTAAAAGCTGAGCTGTTGGGGAGGGGGGCTTACCGGCGTTTTGGAAGCTGAAGCTGGCTTAAAACCCCCCAAACAGGGCCTATATTGAGAATACCGCTAAATAAGCTGGTTGAATCCAATTAATCTGCATAAATAGTACATGCTTCTTTTGTAAGGAAAACTAGCAGGGTGGCCCGCGCATTTGCGCTACTAGATTTCTTTTAAAATTTATAGTATAAAATGAGATAACTTATATGCTTGAGAATATATTAACATATTTTGTAGGCTATTTAGATTTTTAAGACATCATAAACACTAGAAATGTCAATAGAAGTTTGAAGGAGAATTCAACTTAAGGAACGTAATTAAAGTATAAGCTTTGATGGAAGAAAATCATTGAGAATAATCAGTTGTTAGGGTTCTTAGAAACGCAGCAATTCTTTATCTTGCATAGATTATGTAGCTATATACCCCTATTCTGTCTCTGTCAATAACTCTTTTTTTAAAATATATGCAGCACATGTACCTCTGTTTAATCTCAAGTAATACGCTGATTACTTTACATAGTATTAGAGTACATTGCTCACATATACACCGATGCATTATGGATGACTTACTTTAAACTTATCTTCCTCAAACACTGACTGCCCCACCGAACCTTGTGTCTTGTATTTCTTATTGATCGCCCCAAAACTTTTCTGCTTCAACCTCTAATAGTAAGCCCAATTCTTGATCGATCTCTCCCAGCTGCTACCCTTGTTAATGCAATACTCTATCATATAGCCATCTTCTATTTCTCTCTAATTATTACTTAATGCTGAACGTTGCGACATCAACATGCATAGATGTACAACTGTCGCTTATCGCTATCAAGGACATCAGTCACGCTCTCACCAGTGGCCCCAGGCATATTCCATACAGTAGCGCCATCTCTACTCTGGGCTTTTTACTCCTTGTTTTGAGTCATACGAATTCATGTATGTATATACACATGCATGATGTTATACATGCTCGCTTCTCTTAGTCGACGTTGACCAACTCAACAATGTTGCTTCCTCACTAACTGCGGTGACTTCCCATCTTATTTGATGCTAGCACGTGTTGCTTTGGTCGTTGTATAACGATATGGAGAATCTTCTCGCCATCGCGTGTGACGTCATGTCCCTCAGTAGCGATGTCACGTTCCTAGCTACCAAATGGATATATATCCTCTGTAGCTCGTCTTCCACGCAAAGCTTTATCTCCTCTCTACCAGGGCCACTGACTTCTTCAACAACACAGACGCTCACCACTCGTCGTCACAGCTTTTGGCTCCTTTGGCTTTGGCCTTTCTCTTCAATGACTCTAGTAAGCAGTGCGACGTTGTTCCCATCTCTAATGTAATGCCTCTGTCTATTGTTTCCCCATGAGGCAATATCTTTTTGCATGATAGATCGACGCCATTGCACTCATGTGTGGTCTCATCCGACAACACTAGTGATATCCATGTTATAACTTTTAATTGTATTCAAAATTTTAGTTATTTTTTAGAGTTCATATATAAATTAAATTACTAATTTTATTTAATTTATTCTGGATTTTAGTTATTTAAGGATTTTACTTTGGAATTCATACAAAAATTAAATTGCAAACTTTCTTTCATTTTTTATTCCTAATTTTCAATTATTTTTTAGAATTTTTATACAGATCGAGTAGATGATTTTTATTTTATTATTATTCTGAATTAGTTATTTTGAGATTTTACTTTAGAATTCATACAGAAATAAAATTTCCAGTTTTATTTTATTTTTAATCTGATTTCTTTATTTTTTGTTGGAATTCATATAGAAGTCAAATTGCTAATTTTTATTTAATTTTTACGATGGATTATATATATTTAGGGATTTTACTTAGGAATTCATATGGAAATTAGATTGTTGTTTTTTATTATACTTTCTATCATGAATTTACTTATCTTTGGTTGGAATTCTCATGGAAATGTGAAATTGAAAGTTTTTGTTTATTTGTATTACATATTATATTTCTTTAGAAACTTCACTTAGTAATTCATATGGAAAAAATGCTAATTTAATATTTATTTTTTATTCCAAATTTCAGTTATTTTCGTTGGGAATATGTATAAAAATTTAGTTGCTACTTTGTTTAATTTTTATTCCAAATTAAGCATATTTAGGGCATTTACATAGAGATTCATATGGAACTCAATTTTTTTATTTCATTTCATTTTTATTTGGAATTTCAGTTATTTTTGTATTGTACATGACAATGAGTCCTTTTCTTTTAATCTAGATCGTTATAATTTAGACCCACCATAATTAATTGTGTAGATTTTTCTCTTTTTCCTTCGATTAGTACGGAAATTTCTAGCCTTGAGAACAAATGTAGTGGCTTCTTTTGCCTCTGCGTTTTTCGTTCATATATAAATCAAGATGTTAATTTTATTTTTTTATTATAAATTTTATTGATTTTACTTTGGAATTTGTACAGGAATCATATTGCGAAATTTCTTTTATTTTTATTCCTAATTGTCAATTATTTTTTAAAATTTGTATAAAGATTCAATTTCTGAATTTTATTTAATTTTTACTCCGAATTAGTTATTTATGGATTTTACTTTACATTTCATATCGATATAAAATTTCCAATTTATTCTATTTTTATTCCAAATTTTAGTTATTTTGTGTTGAATTCGTATAGAAATCCAATGGCTAATTTTTCTTTAATTTTTATGGAAATCACATTTATTACATATTTTAATTAGAAATTCGTATGGAAATTAAATTGGTGATTTTATTATATTTTATATTGTAGATTTAGTTCTGTTCGATTGAAATTCTTATCTAAAATAAATTGGCATTTTTTGTTAAATTGTATTTGAAATTATATTCAGATGTTGTTGGATCATACATGATATAGAGTTTTTTTTATATAGTTTTAGGTTGGAATCGTAAATAAATCCAATTGGTATTATTTTATTCTATTCTTATTCCAAATTTAAGCTATTTCGGGATTTTACTTTGGAGTTCGTATGAAATCAAATTGCTAATTTTATTTTTTATTCTAATTTTCTGTTTTAGGTTGGTATTAGTATACAAATCCAACTAATAATTTTAATTTAATTTTTATTCTGAATTTCAGTTTTATTTTGATGTTCGTATATAAATCAAATTACTAATTATCTTTATTTTTTATTCCAAATTTCTTAATATTTATTTTTAATTTTAGTTTTATGTTGACATCTGTATGGAAATCGAATTGCAAATTTTCTTTTTTTTTCTGAATTTTATTTTTGATTGTACTTTACATGGACTCTTTCTTTTAATCGCATGGAAATCATATTTCTATTTCTATTTTATTTTTAGTTTGACTTTTATTTATTTATGTGTTGTACATGACACAAACTCTTTTGTTTTAATCTAGACCGTTATAATCTGGACCCACCATGATCAACGGTGTAGATCTTTTTTATTTTCCTCCGACTAATGTGGGAATTTCTCGTCTTGAGAGCGAATGTGGTGGTTTCTTTTGCCTCTACTTTAATATTATAATAGATATGTATCTCTGCTATTAATTAAACACCATATGTTACATATATAAATGATCCATGAATGCTGTGAGGTATATATTTATATATTTTATCAAGATATAGTACACATTAATTTGGGTTCCTGCATATATGAGCCAACGCTGGAGATGGATGGTTCAACAATGTATTCTGGTCTGTAGCAGTCCATGCATGGTTGACCTTGTTTTAAAAAATATATATAGATAACCCACTAATGACGATGTGCATCTTTTCTCAAGATTTTCTGTGAGTCTTAAAAAAAAAAAATTTATGTGGGACACTTATATGCACGATAGCCATAAGTAATTAAACTTGGAGACTTATGAAGTTACCAAACATGCATATATAAATGTAAACACAATATGGCATACATGGTAGCCATGAATTTGGGAATATGAAATGAAGGACCAAACATGTATTATTACAGTAAGAGCTTTTTTACAGTACACTTGGGGCTCTTCTACAACAGCTGCAACTTTAAATCTAACCAATGATTCACTAGGGGGTATTACACATGGTAATTCCATTTTAATTCAAAATTATTTATGGAGGTAATATATATGAACTTTATATGTAAATCCTAAAGTTATCCTATCTAAACCAACACAGTTTAATTTGACATAATCTCGTGACTCAAGTCTCAGCACCATTGCCTCTACATCTCATCCTTGCCTTCCGTCCTTATATATTCGGGCTATTAGATGCATGTCTAGAATTTATATAGCAGCAATAGATTTGGTGCATATTAAGTATATAAATAAGTTTGATCCCAAGAGATCAAATAGAACAATCGTATATACACATGCAATATGCTTAAAAGAACAAAATATCAAACAACATATTTGCTCTTTAAAAAGTACAAGTAGAGAGAAAGCTTTGAGCACCAGCACAGATTATCGCTAAACAAGTAAATCGCAATAATTGCATCAAATTTGAGGAATCATAAATCATAGAAAAGTCTCAACAAGATTACAAACGTGCCCTGGAAAACAAGATCTCAAAACAGAAGAAAACAACAAACAAAAAGACCTATTCGTCAGGATAGAACGTAAGGATAAGAGCGATGACTGCATGTGATGATCGCATCATTTTAACATCTCCCCTCAATCTCAACTGGGGAACACTAGATTGAGATTGTTCCTGAGTCGCTCAAAAAGTACTCGCATTAATGGCTTGGTCAGAATATCTACAACTTGATCTGAGGATGAAATAAACTGAACCTCCAGTGTCTTTGCTAAAACTCTTTCACGCACAAAATGAAAATCAATTTCTATGTGCTTAGTTCTTGCATGAAAGACAAGGTTAGCACCAAGATAGGTTGCTCCAATGTTGTCGCACCAAAGAACTGGAGCTCGAGCTTGATATACACCAAGTTCCTTTAGTTACGATCGAATCCATATGATCTCTACCGTTGCATTTGCTATGGTCTTGTACTCTGCTTCGGTGCTTGACCTTGCCACTGTTGGCTGCTTCCGGGAGCTCCAGGAAATCAAATTATGACCAAGGCACATGACATCCACTTGTTGAGCGCCTGTCATCAAGGCACCTTGCCCAATCAGAGTCGAAGAATGCACTGAGTAAAGCAATGTTGGAACGCTGAATTTTGAGACCAACAACAGCTGTTCCGTTGACATATCTCAGAACACACTTCACAGCAGCCCAGTGAACATCTGTGGGGTTCTGCAAAAATTGTCATACCTTGTTCACTGCAAACGCTGTCAGGTCTTGGAAGGGTTAAATACTGAAGTGCCCTAATAGTGCTTCAATATTGAAATACTTCTATTTGCCCGAGTCTTCTTCCACTGAATTTGTCCAGCTTTTCTGAGGAACACATCGTGTTGATATTGGCTTGCAATGCTGCATATTTGCCTTGTGCAACAAATCATGCACATACTTCTTTTGAGTCAAGATGATGCCATCTTTGCTTGGTGTAGCTTCTATGCCCAGAAAATATCCGAGTTGACCCAGGTCCTTGATGGCAAATTCTCTTGCTAGCTGCTCAACCAAGTTGCTTTCTCCGATGAGCTTGCAATGATGATGTCATCGACATATACCAACATATACATGATCACACCTCCCTTATTGAAAATAAAAAGTGAAGTGTTAGCTTTTGAACCTGTGAAACCAAGTTCTGCAAGTTTATTACTGAGCCTTGCAAACCATACCTTGGGCTCCTGTTTGAGTCCGTAGAGTGCTTTTTCTAGCTTACACACATACTGTGTTTTGATCTTGTCTTCGTAACTGGGAGGTTAACGCATGTACACATCTTCCTGAATCACGCCGTGCAGAAATGCGTTTTGGACATCAATTGGCCGTAGATTCCACCTCCTAGAAGATGCAATAGACAAGATGAGGTGCACTGTTGTAGTTTTTACTACAGGACTAAAAGTCTCAGTGTAATCGATGCCATAACACTATCTAAATCCCTTTGCGACAAGGCGGGCCTTGTATCTGTCAACGGACCCATATGGTTTTTGCTTGACTTTAAACACCCACTTGCAATCAACCAAATTCTATCCAGGTTGTGGTGGCACAAGATACCACGTTCTGTTCTTCATTAGAGTAGTGAACTCTGAACCCATAGCTTCTCGCCACTCTTGTTTCTACAGTACTTGACGATGTGAAATAGGGTCAGCATAGAAATAACCTTGGCCAAGAGGATACTGTATTGTTCCATTAGTGTAATCCTTGTGTTTGTGTACATTATTTTGTGAACGTGTGCATATGCGATGACCTTCTCTACTCTTTTCCTTAACACTACCTTCAGGACTGCCAACAGTAGTCCCAATACCTGCATCACTGTCATACTACAAAATAGGGGCTTCAGGAGTATCAATATTAGTTTCCAAATCGACTAGTTGATCATTACTCAATGGATTATCCTCTACTA
This sequence comes from Otatea glauca, assembly GCA_036346275.1. Classification (NCBI taxonomy): domain Eukaryota; kingdom Viridiplantae; phylum Streptophyta; class Magnoliopsida; order Poales; family Poaceae; genus Otatea; species Otatea glauca. Next base: position 42,913,807 of record CM070716.1, on the reverse strand, counting down.
CTGGTTCATCAGGAGAAAGAAGAGAGTGCATCTATTCAGTGAGAAGATATGGCAGGACAGTGGCTTGTGATGTAACAGAACAAGAATTGAAACCAGGATTATGTGACGGTTCAGTGTGCATAGCAAAAGGAAACACCCCCTCATAAAAAACAACATCTTTTGAAATGTAAACTTTCCCGGTAGATCTATTTAGGCATTTGTAACCTTTGTGAATGTTATTATACCCAAGGAAAACACAATGATGTCATCTGAAATCAAGTTCTCAAGTGTTATATGGCCTAAGGTTTGGCTAGCACGCGCAACCGAAGACCTTTAACATAGATGAGTAATCAGGAGAAGTTTTAAAGAGACGAAAGAAAGGTGTTGTATTGCCAATAACACGAGAATGCCTCATCCCAGAAGCGAACTGGCATTGAGGCATGAGATAAGAGAGCTAATCCAGTCTCTACAATATGGCGGTGTTTGTGTTCTACAAGCCCATTCTGCTGGTGAGTGTGTGGCCAAGATACTTTGTGTGATATGCCATGGTCAGTAAAGAATTTGTGCAGTTTATTGTAGTCCCCACCCCAGTCACTTTGTACTGAAAGGATTTTGGTGCCAAAAGATTGTTCAACTTGATACTGAAATTGAATGAAAACGTGCTACACATCAGCCATGCTTGTTAACAAATACATCCATGTATAACGACTAAAATCATCCACAAAACATATATAGTACTTAAACCCTCCTACTGAGGTACGGGCTGGACCCCATAAATCAGTATGAATAAGTTCTAGTGGAGCAGAGGTTGCATGGGTAGAATTATTTAAAGGAAGCTCATGAATTTTAGCACATTGACAAGCATCACACACACTAGAAACATTATTGGATTCAAAAGGAATTTTATTAGAACAAAGAATGGACTGAACGATTGGAGAAGATGGATGTAATGACCCCCATTTTCACATAAATGCAAAAATGGAAATCTGATGTGCAAACAGTACTAGTCCCATGATCAGTAGCTAGTACGCACATTTACAACAATTGGAATCACAACCATACATCATATTATTAAAGCGGAAGCTAATATATAATAATCTTACAATTCAGTGTTTATAGCAGCAAAGAAGCAAAGTCTTGTAGTGTGCCCATCCAATACCTCAGGCAACTGACAAGGCATAATCCCTAGAAATTCATCGTCAATATCCCGAATCCTGCGACAAATGTGTTGCATCGGACTAATCTGATTCTTCACCTAAAAACAACAATTAAGCAAGGGTGAGTACTTTCGTACTCCGCAAGACTTTTGCAAAGCCTATGATATATGCAAGCCATTTCAAAGGAAAGGCTAATATGGTTAGTTTGCATAAAGCCAATTTGAAATGTAAATACAGAATAGTAGATTGCAAAACGGAATTTAAGTAAAAGCGATTTAATACTGAAAGTAACAGAATGTACGCATAATTAAATCTCATGTACCTGGGTATCATGACCATATCCAAGAACCATTTCTACTGTCACAGCAGAAATTTCCGTGTAACCATTCCTACCAGTCCTAGGTAGAAATCCAGAGTTTTATGAAAATAAAAACAGCTAACTAGTGCTGGCGCACCAAGACTCCCATAACCGCGGGAACGGCTTTTCGAAAAGTTTGACACGCTGCAGAGTTGTACATCTTTACCCACAAGTCATGACCTTTTCCTTTTGCCGCATATTTCACGCACCTTTGGCGTAGTGGCCAGAATGTTCATGACGGAAACCTTTACATTATCTAGGCTAACTTTGCACCAGCCCGGTGACGTCAAACCCATACTATGGTGTATATGTTTGCACAGTCACTGCACAATGATGATTAAGCATGTCCATAGTATGGCATTCATCGTTGTATTAGCAAACGTGACTCCCAACACCTCGGTGTGGGTGCCCCTTCGAGCAACCAGTCACATCAAGAAGCTCGACTACTCCGCCTACCAATGTGCAAAGTTAAACCAGATAACTTAATTGGTTTAAGGCTGTCCCATACCAAAGACTTGTGGTTGTACGGTAAATTCTTGGGTTTAACGAACACGTAGTTCGGTCCTTAATCCGACACGGCAATAGTCTCCACCTTACACTACGCACAAGTCCCTTGTACACCCGGCTATTGCCAATAATTGCCCGTATCAAAATCATAGTTTTATTTTCATTTTTGATCAAAAGTACCAACCATAAGAAAGGTCATACCCATTAAGTTGTCATATCCAACATTTTTAATCATGTCAAGATTTTATTTTGCTTTAAGCATGGCTAAGCATATCACTAAGTGTGATTAACCCAATTAACATTAAATAATGTCCATGCTATTCTATGGTTATCAAGGTTCACAATTTCATACTTATCAAGGAAGTTCGATAAGTCTACAGGTAAATCTACCAATACCCATAATATAGCAGACTTTAGTAAAATAAAGTATGCAGTAAAACATTTAATGAAAACATTTATAAAACTGGGATCAATATGATCAAAGGGGGTGCTTGCCTTGCTTATTTATTGCTTACGACGAAGACAAAGCCACGGCTGATGGAGGCAACGACGGAGGAAAGGACGTCGGATTCTACACGTCGGTCAATCGAAAATATAGCAGATATCCAACTTTAATAAGGGCAAAAAGAAAACAGACAGAAAACCAAATAAAGATTCATTAAAGAAAACAGGAATGTTTTAGGGTTCGAATTGAATGATTTCAAGATATTATGATTTAGATAATTATACAAACATATTATTAATGTCTTATGATAAAGAAAGCATGGTTTCTTTGATAGATTATCTATTCTTGATTTACGAATTCAAGAGGCTAAAATTATGAATTCTTGTATTTATAACTTCGAATTATAGATGCTAAAATTATTTGGATTAATAAGATTTAACACATTAGACAATTGAGCCGGAAACTATAAATGAATAACACTTAATCCTTTTTAATTGATTTTGCATAATAAGCGGTTTCGAACATATTAGATCTGATAAGTTAAATTACCAATTATACATTAGTGGTTTTTGAGAAGGTTCTGGTGATACAAATTACATATTTGTTTATTATTTCAAAGTTCGCTTATTCATATAATTGAGTCCATAAAACATAATACTTAGGGTTATTTGGCTATTAGGATTGATATGCAAAACATGATGAAATAAGATTATCTCTTCAGAATATGATAGTCTATACTTTGAAGAACATTCTTAAGCTGATTTCATACATTTTAGTATTTAGACGATACATTATATTCTTTGCTGAAAAAGCTTACATGATATTAAGGGTTATGACAACTATATTACTTAAGGGTATTGGGTTAGCCGGATTCAGATGCAAAGCAAGTTGAAAATAAATTATTTTAAAAGATCATGGTAGTTCATGTCTTAAATATTATTTCTGAACTGATCTTTATAAAATTTGCATTAAGACGAGTTATTCTACGGACTGTTGAAAAAGCTTAAGTAGTTTTATAATTTACACGTTAAAGGCTTGGTTTTGATTCTTAGTTTGCGATTGACCCTTGCATGATTATTTATTCATTTTTCTGGCATTAGCATGGGACATCATTAAGAGTGTTTTAAAGTTGGTTTTACATTATTTTGCTTTTATCCAAAGATGCTTCCAACAAAAGTAATCATTAGGGTATATCATGTTCTTATTTCAAATTTGCACTAGCGTAAGATATTTTTATATAAATAGTAAAGGTATTATTTTTCAGATTACTAGGATCTGATTTTGTCAATTTTGGAGTTTCTTTGCGAAGGATATAGTTATTTGGATTACACAAGTATTGAAACTACAACTATTTGGTTAAATGTTGATCATGACTTTATTGTAATGATTCTTGCTAGATAAAATGGTTTGACTACATTAGATGCTTAGATTCTAGTTTATTCTCACGATTTTGTTCTTCACCAATATGCATATATACATTCTTATACATATACAAGGCTTATGTTCTTATGCAATTTAAATTTGTGCATATATGATATTTCATTACAAACATTACAATAATGACTAATCACTTATTCGATATTAATTCATGTCTTTGTACACCTATTAAATACTTTGCATATATATATATATATATATCTATTGCTACGGATTATTATATGCATTTATTCATATATACACATTTTCCATCCAATAACTTACTATTATAAATCAAGTCTAAATCTAGTTCATATCTTAATTATTTTAGCCATATATGGTAACCCTCTGACATAAAAGTATTTAGAAATCAATTTGACTGATTTTAGATTCTTTTTACACAAACTATGCATTTTTGAATATTTATAGCATTGAGAACAACTTTTAATGTAAAATGATTCAAACAAGGTTTAAATCTAAATATTTTTATATTTTTGATTCCCTGGAAGTATAAGGATTCTAATGAGATTGGTTTCATTTCATTTTGAGTTTGTTTACAACATTTTATTATGTGGCATATCTTTAGGCCTTTATTCAAATTTTGAATTTCAAAATAACCAATCGATCATTTTGAAAATATTTTCGCATATTATGGATCCACATGATTTATCATAAATTCAAGAATTTATTTCATTTCATTTGGATTGATAATTCAAAAGTTACAGACAATGATTATTCTCGGGTATTGGAAAATAGAGTAAATTCAGAAATACGTTTTACTGATTGGAAAGCGTATTTACCGATTTGAGCTGAAGAACTCTACGTTGGCTGACAGAATGGGCCCGTCGGGCAGAGACTCAGAGCAGAGGCGGTGCGGCTCGGCTGGGCGGCTGCGTTCGCGCGCGAGAGAACGCAGAGGAAGCGAGCAGAAGGAACGGGAGACATCTGATGGGTCCACTTGCCAGAGAAAGGAAAAGAATACTGCCGAGAACTCTGGACAGTACGGGATGAAGATCAAGGTTTGGGTCAGAATAAAAGCTTGAGATTTTATGACTATTTTTTTGTAGGTCGGAAAGGAAAAGATAAGGATCCAGTAAAAATTTTAGATAAAAATTATTGATAAAAATATTTATAAAAATCTGACAATTCCTAGTTGTCACTTTCTGTCACTACTGAATTTTATTTAATTTATGATCAAAATCAGTTTATTATTTTATGAAAAATTTTATGAAGATCTATAATGGAATTATTGACATTAAATAAAATTTTCATATTTTCATATTCTATATTTTAATTTTATTAATTCTGACATTGAAATTTCCAGCTTTTCTAATAGTCTGTTTTTGAATTTCTAAAAATAATAAATGATGGGATAAACTCTTGATATTTTTACCAGACATAGATAAGACAAGAATGTCGGCATGGTTAAAATTCTAACTCAGGTTAAGTTAAGATAACATTTGAAGGAATCTTGCAACTTCAGATTTTTGATTATCTTTTCATGATTACAATATCTTTTCTTTATTTAATGTGTTCAGATTACTTTTGACAGCATGACAAGGTCTATGACAGTTTCTAATATTTTAATATTATTTTTGCAGATTTTTATTGCTATTGGGTTTTTATCTTTTTACTTTTACCATTTTACCATTTCAATTTATGAGACTTTTCTTTTAAAGTAAAAACTCAAGAAAAATCAATAATTAAGAAAACTCTGGAAATTAAAATACAAATTAAATATTACATTGCAAACTTATTTTCATATTTTGTTTGTTTTGAAAGAAATAGTTTTAGTGAAGGAAATATTCTTTTTCTTTAAGATTAAAATGCAAGAAGAGAGGGAAAGATATTATTTAAAATAAAAATCTCAATCCCAATTGAAATTTTTATTCAATTCCATTTTTAAATTTAAAAACTTTATTTTCATATTTTTGAATTTTACAGGATGTTACAGACTACCCCCCTTAACAGGGATCTCGTCCCCGAGATTCGCAGGGTCTAGGGAGTGATAAGAGGGTCATAGGATGGTTCCGATGATACGATTCATCCAATCATTTTGGTATACAAAGGATTTTGATTTTGTTTGGAATTGACAACAATCTCGAGCATGAAGGAATGAATGCTCGAAATCAAAATGATTAATTGCAAGATATGAATACACAAGGGACGTATTCAATGTACAAAATCAAAAGGAATGATTGTAGAAATTGAATACGCAAAGGATGTGCTCAAAAATCAAAAGGAATGATTGCAAGAATTGAATACACAAAGGAAGTACTCAATTTACAAAATCAAAACGATTGATCGAAGGTACTGAGTACACCAAGGACGTACTCATTTTGCCAAGTTAAAAGGAATGATTTGAAAGAATTGAATACACAAACACCGGGCGTACTCAATACCATGATAAATGTGTTAAGTGCAATCACATGAAAAAGAGGTTTATGTTCAAAGCTTGATGTTGAGACAAGGATTGTTCTGGGAACTCAACACTGAAGGTGCTGGTTGCCGAGCTTAGCATTGACGCGAGCATCGACAAAAGAGAGCTTTATCTTGTAGTTGCTGGCGTTTATGAAAGAGCATACTAGTTTGACGAGGCATCCCAGATTTTCGGCAAAATCATTGAGATGGCTTGGAGATTGCTGCTGACTTCTATGAATTTGGTAAGTAGTCGAATTCTTCTTGGCAGACGTTAGCGATGCATCCAAGTTCTTCACAGTTGATGCAATGACGCGGTCCGTCTTATTAGGAAAACAAAGGGTTGCTTATTGATGAGAATGATGATCAAGGTTTACTGACGAAAGTGATGATCAAAATTCACTGATGAAAATGATGATCAAGAAATGGTTAAGATCAAGGAGTTTGACTTTGGAATTATTCGATGGATATGCAAAAGATAGAAGGGGATAAAATGAGAATTAGTTTGATTATAAAGTAACTTCCAATTCTCTTAAAATCCTTTTTGTTATTTAAACTTATATAGATTAGAGAGGACGAGATAAATATATGAGAATGGGTTAGTCCTAGGTTATCTTTTATCCATTAAAATCTTGTATTGTTAAGTTTTTAGCAATCTAAAGGGGAAGGATGACTATTAGATAGCAATCTAATTCAAGACTATCTTTTGAATATTAAAATTCGATTCATATTATATTAAGTAACATTCCGTTCATTAAAAATCTTCTTGATTATATTTTCTTATTGATTAAGGGTTGTCACGTCGTGATGTTTCAACTCATGTCGAGCATTCACGAGTGCATCCCAAGAAACAATACAAAAGATTCACAACAAAAGTTTAACAGCACGTAAAGACTTTAAATTCAATCAAGTGCATAGAGGGTCTAAAATTTTATTTCATCAACTAACCTATCTTAGCGTACTCTTTTCCATCATAACGCTGGTCTTTCATCCTTCATTCTTCATGGAGTGACTTGATGCCGTCAAAATCTTCTCTTCTAGGACTCCTTTTTAGTCCTCGGAAATACACGACCATCTTGGCTTCGACTTGTAATCATACAGTCAGCGAAGTGGCGAGATGAAGTGTCTTCAGGATCAACAGCATGGTTAGGCGATACTTGCGGGGAAAGATTGAATAGGGGTTGGTTCAACGCGACTTAGATATTTTTGATGGGTCTAGCACAATAATATAGAGGTTATGCTATTAATTTTAACGAGGAGGCTTTTTATGGAAGATCAGAGATTAGAAGAATATACAGGTGAGAAGTTCTACAGAAAGAAAAGATAATTTATGAAAAATTCTATAGAAAGAAGAGATAAGTTTGTAAGAAATGCTATAGAAAGAAAAGGTAAGTTGTTTTATGAAATTTCTTTTAAGCCTACGGGTTGCGGTTTCTGAATTCATACATAAGGGCAATTCAATGCGAAACTTTAACTTAAAAGTTGAGTTTACGCAAAAATCAGCCCAGACAAAAGAATAAAAACCTATTGCGAACAACAAGATTATACACTTCATAATATGATTTATTGAGCTAAAGCCGTATAATATTGCTACGAGTGAGGGTTCCTTTTCTAACGAAGAACATAATATACTCTAATCTTCCACATTTTATTGTTGAGTGATACCACCTCTTCATGGAGTAAAATCTTGTGGCTTTACATCTGTCTTGTCGGGGTAGCGAAGTGGTATGTCCACCTTCTTGAGGTTGTCGGCGTAGATGTTGTCTTCATTGCCTGGCATGAAGAATGGTAGCGACTTCTCTTTGGCAGCTTCGGAAGAAAATAGCGAAGTTAAGCTATGGTCGAGACTTATTTTAAGGAAAGAGGAATTTGTTTTATAAACCAGAACGAAGGTAGGGGTAAGAATAAGATCTTAGTGAGGGGGAAAAGAATAGCAATGGCTATGTTTTGCAAATATAATAGCTTTTGAAAATAAATTTTGAATTTGATCCACTATTATTAACGACCATTCTAGGGTTTATCTCAGATCAAGATGGCTCGATACCAATCAGATGACCCCATTTTCACATAAATGCAAAATGGAAATCGATGTGCAAACAGTACTAGTCCCATGATCAGTAGCTAGTACGCACATTTACAACAATTGGAATCACAACCATACATCGTATTATTAAAGCGGAAGCTAATATACATAATAATCTTACAATTCAGTGTTTATAGCAGCAAAGAAGCAAAGTCTTGTAGTGTGCCCATCCAATCCCTCAGGCAACTGACAAGGCATAATCCCTAGAAATTCATCGTCAATATCCCGAATCCTGCGACAAATGTGTTGCATCGGACTAATCTGATTCTTCACCTAAAAACAACAATTAAGCAAGGGTGAGTACTTTCGTACTCCGCAAGACTTTTGCAAAGCCTATGATATATGCAAGCCATTTCAAAGGAAAGGCTAATATGGTTAGTTTGCATAAAGCCAATTTGAAATGTAAATACAGAATAGTAGATTGCAAAACGGAATTTAAGTAAAAGCAATTTAATACTGAAAGTAACAGAATGTACGCATAATTAAATCTCATGTACCTGGGTATCATGACCATATCCAAGAACCATTTCTACTGTCACAGCAGAAATTTCCGTGTAACCATTCCTACCAGTCCCAGGTAGAAATCCAGAGTTTTATGAAAATAAAAACAGCTAACTAGTGCTGGCGCACCAAGACTCCCATAACCGCGGGAACGGCTTTTCGAAAAGTTTGACACGCTGCAGAGTTGTACATCTTTACCCACAAGTCATGACCTTTTCCTTTTGCCGCATATTTCACGCACCTTTGGCGTAGTGGCCAGAATGTTCATGACGGAAACCTTTACATTATCTAGGCTAACTTTGCACCACCCGTGACGCCAAACCCATACTATGGTGTATATGTTTGCACAGTCACTGCACAATGATGATTAAGCATGTCCATAGTATGGCATTCACCGTTGTATTAGCAAACGTGACTCCCAACACCTCGGTGTGGGCGCCCCTTCGAGCAACCAGTCACTGAAGAAGCTCGTACTACTCCGGCCTACCAATGTGCAAAGTTAAACCAGATAACTTAATTGGTTTAAGGCTGTCCCATACCAGCACTTGTGGTTGTACGGTAAATTCTTGGGTTTAACGAACACGTAGTTCGGTCCTTAATCCGATACGGGCAATAGTCTCCACCCTACACTACGTACAAGTCCCTTGTACACCCGGCTATTGCCAATAATTGCCCGTATCAAAATCATAGTTTTATTTTCATTTTTGATCAAAAGTACCAACCATAAGAAAGGTCATACCCATTAAGTTGTCATATCCAACATTTTTAATCATGTCAAGATTTTATTTTTCTTTAAGCATGGCTAAGCATATCACTAAGTGTGATTAACCCAATTAACATTAAATAATGTCCATGCTATTCTATGGTTATCAAGGTTCACAATTTCATACTTATCAAGGAAGTTCCATAAGTCTACAGGTAAATCTACCAATACCCATAATATAGCAGACTTTAGTAAAATAAAGTATGCAGTAAAACATTTAATGAAAACATTTATAAAACTGGGATCAATATGATCAAAGGGGGTGCTTGCCTTGCTTATTTATTGCTTACGACGAAGACAAAGCCACGGCTGATGGAGGCAACGACGGAGGAAAGGACGCTTGATTCTACACGTCGGTCAATCGAAAATATAGCAGATATCCAACTTTAATAAGGGCAAAAAGAAAATAGACAGAAAACCAAATAAAGATTCATTAAAGAAAACAGGAATGTTTTAGGGTTCGAATTGAATGATTTCAAGATATTATGATTTAGATAATTATACAAACATATTATTAATGTCTTATGATAAAGAAAGCATGGTTTCTTTGATAGATTATCTATTCTTGATTTACGAATTCAAGAGGCTAAAATTATGAATTCTTGTATTTATAACTTCAATTATAGATGCTAAAATTATTTGGATTAATAAGATTTAACACATTAGACAATTGAGTTTAAACTATAAATGAATAACACTTAATCCTTTTTAATTGATTTTGCATAATAAGCGGTTTCGAACATATTAGATCTGATAAGTTAAATTACCAATTATACATTAGTGGTTTTGAGAAGGTTCTGTGATACAAATTACATATTTGTTTATTATTTCAAAGTTCGCTTATTCATATAATTGAGTCCATAAAACATAATACTTAGGGTTATTTGGCTATTAGGATTGATATGCAAAACATGATGAAATAAGATTATCTCTTCAGAATATGATAGTCTATACTTTGAAGAACATTCTTAAGCTGATTTCATACATTTTAGTATTTAGACGATACATTATATTCTTTGCTGAAAAAGCTTACATGATATTAAGGGTTATGACAACTATATTACTTAAGGGTATTGGGTTAGCCGGATTCAGATGCAAAGCAAGTTGAAAATAAATTATTTTAAAAGATCATGGTAGTTCATGTCTTAAATATTATTTCGAATCGATCTTTATAAAATTTGCATTAAGACGAGTTATTCTACGGACTGTTGAAAAAGCTTAAGTAGTTTTATAATTTACACGTTAAAGGCTTGGTTTTGATTCTTAGTTTGCGATTGACCCTTGCATGATTATTTATTCATTTTTCTGGCATTAGCATGGGACATCATTAAGAGTGTTTTAAAGTTGGTTTTACATTATTTTGCTTTTATCCAAAGATGCTTCCAACAAAAGTAATCATTAGGGTATATCATGTTCTTATTTCAAATTTGCACTAGCGTAAGATATTTTTATATAAATAGTAAAGGTATTATTTTTCAGATTACTAGGATCTGATTTTGTCAATTTTGGAGTTTCTTTGCGAAGGATATAGTTATTTGGATTACACAAGTATTGAAACTACAACTATTTGGTTAAATGTTGATCATGACTTTATTGTAATGATTCTTGCTAGATAAAATGGTTTGACTACATTAGATGCTTAGATTCTAGTTTATTCTCATGATTTTGTTCTTCACTGAATATGCATATATACATTCTTATACATATACAAGGCTTATGTTCTTATGCAATTTAAATTTGTGCATATATGATATTTCATTACAAACATTACAATAATGACTAATCACTTATTCTGATATTAATTCATGTCTTTGTACACCTATTAAATACTTTGCATATATATATATATATATCTATTGCTACGGATTATTATATGCATTTATTCATATATACACATTTTCCATCTGAATAACTTACTATTATAAATCAAGTCTAAATCTAGTTCATATCTTAATTATTTTAGCCATATATGGTAACCCTCTGACATAAAAGTATTTAGAAATCAATTTGACTGATTTTAGATTCTTTTTACACAAACTATGCATTTTTGAATATTTATAGCATTGAGAACAACTTTTAATGTAAAATGATTCAAACAAGGTTTAAATCTAAATATTTTTATATTTTTGAGTCCCTGGAAGTATAAGGATTCTAATGAGATTGGTTTGATTTCATTTTGAGTTTGTTTACAACATTTTATTATGTGGCATATCTTTAGGCCTTTATTCAAATTTTGAATTTCAAAATAACCAATCGATCATTTTCAAAATATTTTCGCATATTATGGATCCACATGATTTATCATAAATTTAGGAATTTATTTCATTTCATTTGGATTGATAATTCACAAGTTACAGACAATGATTATTCTCGGGTATTGGAAAATAGAGTAAATTCAGAAATACGTTTTACTGATTGGAAAGCGTATTTACCGGTTTGAGCTGAAGAACTCTACGCTGGCTGACAGAATGGGCCCGTCGGGTAGAGACTCAGAGCAGAGGCGGTGCGGCTCGGCTGGGCGGCTGCGTTCGCGCGCGAGAGAACGCAGAGGAAGCGAGCAGAAGGAACGGGAGACATCTGACGAGTGGGGCAGGCTGGCAGTGGGAGAAGGAGAAGGGCGGTTCAGGCCTGACGTGTGGGACCGAGTTAAGGAATGGGTCCACTTGCCAGAGAAAGGAAAAGAATACTGCCGAGAACTCTGGACAGTACGGGATGAAGATCAAGGTTTGGGTCAGAATAAAAGCTTGAGATTTTATGACTATTTTTTTGTAGGTCGGAAAGGAAAAGATAAGGATCCAGTAAAAATTTTAGATAAAAATTATTGATAAAAATATTTATAAAAATCTGACAATTCCTAGTTGTCACTTTCTGTCACTACTGAATTTTATTTAATTTAAGATCAAAATCAGTTTATTATTTTATGAAAATTTTTATGAAGATCTATAATGGAATTATTGACATTAAATAAAATTTTCATATTTTCATATTCTATATTTTAATTTTATTAATTCTAACATTGAAATTTCCAGCTTTTCTAATAGTCTGTTTTTGAATTTCTAAAAATACTAAATAATGGGATAAACTCTTGATATTTTTACCAGACATAGATAAGACAAGCATGTCGGCATGGTTAAAACTTTAACTCTGGTTAAGTTAAGATAACTTCTGAAGAAATCTTGCAACTTCAGATTTTTAATTATCTTTTCATGATTACAATATCTTTTCTTTATTTAATGTGTTCAGATTACTTTTGACAGCATGACAAGGTCTATGACAGTTTCTAATATTTTAATATTATTTTTGCAGATTTTTATTGCTATTGGGTTTTTATCTTTTTACTTTTACCATTTTACCATTTCAATTTATGAGACTTTTCTTTTAAAGTAAAAACTCAAGAAAAATCAATAATTAAGAAAACTCTGGAAATTAAAATACAAATTAAATATTACATTGCAAACTTATTTTCATATTTTGTTTGTTTTGAAAGAAATAGTTTTAGTGAAGGAAATATTCTTTTTCTTTAAGATTAAAATGCAAGAAGAGAGGTAAAGATATTATTTAAAATAAAAATCTCAATCCCAATTGAAATTTTTATTCAATTCCATTTTTAAATTTAAAAATTTTATTTTCATGTTTTTGAATTTTACAGGATGTTACAATGGATGGCCAAGCGTTTGATGCCACGGGTCTTGGTTGGTTCTGGTGGCACTGAAAGAGTGATGAGATCGCCGTGCTAAAGTAAGGGGTTACAGACCTCCCTTACATAGTCCTTAGAGCAGAATTCTCCTCGTTTGTCGATCCTTAACATAAAAGGAGTTAGGATGGAATTCAAGGTAGGCATCATTGTCTTTTGCAAGTTTGTGAACGGAGACAAGGTGCTTGCTAATCTTAGGAACATGTAGAACATTTCTCAGATGCAAAGGACGAGATAAACAAGCAATATCAGAATAACCAATGTGAGAAATGTTAAACCTGAGCCATTGGCGACATGAACTTGATCAGCTCCCTTGTAGCGGTCGTGAACGGTGAGCCGATCCAGTTCCCTGGTCAAGTGGTCGGTCGCACCAGTGTCGACATACCAGTTGTTGTCGACTTGGTACGAGGAAGTAGATTCTGCGACACGTGGATCATTCTATTGGTACGAGTGTCTGAAACGGTTGTAGCAACGCAGCGCATTGTGCCCAACCTTGCCACCGATCTGACCATGGATTTGTTGTTGATATTGTTCCACTAATACAGAAAGGACTATATTAGACTCCCTATCCAAGTTGATATACTTGTTGATTTGTACTTTACACTATGCTAAGAAGTTAGGTTGAATGACCATGGTGACATACCTGTGTAGATTTTACTGGGTTCTAATTGTAATTATAACAAGACAGAACCGAGTAATGTACCTTGACTCCTCAAAGGACGGCACCCATGACTTGATGCTTGTCAAAAAATTACTCGACAGGTCGTTCGAAGTGTACAAAGCTCATGGAGGGCCATTCAAGTACGGGTCGAAGCTGAAGCACAATTTTAAATCTCGATATCTGCTACTACGCAATAATCTTATATCACACTTCGTAATAATGCCTCTGGAACTAACCAATTCTATTTTGGCAGTGACACCAGCAGCCAAATGGCACTAACCAATGTGGATTCTACATTTGACACAACGTGCAATTTGTCATGGGTAAAAAGAATACCAATGACCTGGAGGTTTGTCAATCCTGCAATAATTGTTTCGTGCTTGTCAATTTATATACATGAAAGACTTTAGTCTTCCCATCGATAGGTTTGGAAATACGCTACAACTGCGTTGGAACAGGCGATTTGTTAGAAATTTGAGGATAACTCTGTTTTTTCTTGTTACGTGAGGTTATAAATCCAAAAGGCCAGTGCCACTCTGCCTAACCTGATGAGTTGTGTTAAAACCAAATTTCCACTTAGTTTAATTTGTGAAACTTTTGCTCTGAATTTGTGAATTGTAGTTGTGCATTTGAATTTGTGAATTATAGTTGTGCTTTCAATTGGTGAATATATTTGAGTTCAATTAGTTAATATATCTGAGTTGATTTTTGAAATGGATGTGTTGTGTTGTAGTGCTTATGCTGTGATGTAATTTGAGTTGATTTCTGAATGCATGTAATTTGTAATCTGCTTGTGATGTATCTCTGTAACTACTTGTTTCAGAGGGCACGACTATCATTTCCTAAGGCTATCCAATAAATAGAAAATGTTTTATTAATACAAAATACACATCAGAGATGGTTTATAATTGGAACCGTCTGTGATATCATTATATCACAGACAGTTTCTAATGAAAAACCATCTGTGATGTTAGAATATCACAGACTGTACTAATTAGGAACCATCTGTGATAAGCTACATATTAGAGGCGGTTTATAATTGGAACCGTTTGTGATAAAATGATATCACAGACGGTTTTGTAATTAGGAACTGTCTGTGATATCATAAATCACAGACGGTTTGAAAACCGTCTGTGATTTGGCGTTACATCACTGACACATGGTTACAGACTGTTCAAAAAACCATCTATGATGACGGTTCTGAACTGTCTGTGATGTTATAATGTGTAGTAGTGTTCCCACAGCCTGGCGGAGTGCGACCACGGCTGCGGTTTTGGGGTTTCTTTGATGGAGATCCATTGTTGCCGCCATGGCCCTATCTAGTGCGTGCATCATTGTTGGCCAATGCACCAACTTGAACCATCGAGTTGTTATGCTCCAGCCTCAGCTCAAAACTGAGCATGTGTGCATACAGATCCCCCAGGGAGATCCCTTCAATGCGTGTGGTCACAAATGTGACCAGGGAATCATACTCTGATCCTAGGCCAACCAACAGTTATGAGACGATCTCATCTTCTTGAAGTGGTTGGCCAATAGAGGCAAGCGTGTCGGCAAGATTTTTGACCTTGCGTAGTAGTCTGCGATCATCATCTCCTTCTTCTGAAGATTGGACAACTAAAGACGGACTTGCATGATGCGAGCCCTTGACCGAGACGCAAACATGTGCTCAAGTGCCATCCAGATTTATGCCGATGTTGTGAGGAACAACACATGGGAGAGGATATCCTCTAATAATGAGAAAAGGATCACACTCAACACAAGTTGATCCTGCTGAAACCACGCATGGTATGTGGGATTCTGCACTTGAGTGGGAGCACCCTCAGTAGGCATGTGCATGATTGTCGGTGGGGGGACCTCACTGGATTCATCTACATAGCCAAGTGAACCATGGCTACGGGACGAGCTGGACCTTCCATAGGAGAAAATTGTCTCGGGTGAGCTTCACAGTGACTAAAAAGTTAATGATAAAGAAGGATAGCAAATTAAGATCACCTGTGTTCCTCCGTGGTCCAATACCTCCTTGTATGTGGTGCACCCGATTGATGTACCGCCTGGTTCTCCGACATTACCACCTTGTTCTCCTCAATCACTAGCGCCTCATGCATCTTCATGATACCCATCTTCTCTGATGGGCAATCAAATGCTAAGCTCTTACTGCCCATGGCTTCCTCCCCCAGAGTCCCAAAGTTATCGTTCGTGGTGAGGTCACTCACAGGGTAGACGTCGTGCATGTCATTGGCACCACTCTCCCCCTGCCACTTCACCGTATGCATCTCCACGACAAGATCGAAGTACAAGTTTGTTACCCGTTGCATGGTCTTCCAAGGAAACCATGCATGGATGGAGCACATCCACAATGTCGTTGTGCTTCTTATTCTTGTCATTACCATCTCTGTAGTTGCCATTGGTGCTAAGACTAGCGATGAGTGATCTTGCTTCCTCTATCTCAGAGGAGCTCCACTCCTGGTTGACTCCTGGATCCATGGGGGGAGAGAGTTGAATACTCCAAAACAATGGGCAGTATCAAGATCTAGGGTTGGGATGGAGAGACTGAGCAGTGGGCCGGGACAGGGCATTTATAGCTTGGCTGTGTGGGTAACCAATTTGTCAGTTGAATAACCATTTTAATTACCAGTGAAATATTATGTCTACAATCATAAAATTAATCAAAGATATCACTACTACAGAACAGCCAATCCTTGCCGGCATATCACTGCCGGTTAGGACCGAGCCAAGATGATAACGATCTCTGCCGGTTCGAAAGTTAAGTTGGGGAGAACTTATCACCGCCGGTTCATGCAACCAACCGGCAAGAAAAAAGCAAGATATCACCGCCGGTTTGAGACAACAACCGGCAGGATATATCTCTCCGGTCGTTTTTAAACCGGCAGTGATACTTGCATTTTCACCGCCGGGTTAAAGCGAGAACCGCAGTGATATTATCTTCCGCGCAATATGTTTTTCACAAGATTCAAAGCTTATCACCGCCGGTTCGCGCAGAACCGCAGTGATAAGTCTTTATATAATCGAGACCCTGCCTCACGACCGATCGAGCAAAGACAGAGGCGCCTGCTTTTGCTCGATTTGTAGATTGCAACGATCTGCACAAAAAATTTGTTAAAATTTGTATTGTACTTCTTTTGAGGTTAGTAATTTGATCTCTATTTTTGTAAATAATAAAAATTGCCACGTGGATTTTTACATAATGAAAAAGGTGTATTTTCAAATGTTGAAATAATAAAACTTGTTAGATGGATATTTACCTAATAAAAAATGTTGATATATTTTAATGTACTCAAAGTATATCCTAAGTACTTACAATTTTTTCCAAATTTGTAAATAATAAGGAATTGCAAGATGGATATTGACGAATGAAAAAAGATTGATATATTTTGATATAGTCTAAATATATCCTAACTATTTACAATTATTTTCATTTTTACAATACTAAAAAATGCTATATGGATATTTACATAACGGAAAAGGTTGATGTATTTTAATATAGTCAAAATTGCTACATATGTTTTTAAATCTAATCGCTTACAATTATTTGTTATTTGCAATTATATGCGTATGTAATGTTTGATTTAATTCATTGTAGATGGACCGAAGGTGGATGTATGACACGGACCGCTGTGGGGCGTAGTTTTTAATGGTGTGAGTTATTTTCTAAACGTGGGCGCGCGCACAAGTCAAAGAATCATGGACTACATGTGCTGTCCATGCGTTGACCGCAAAACTCGAAGTTGTTTTCTACCATAGAGTCGATACGCGCACACTTGCTTCAAGAGGTTTCAAGGTGGCTATACCGCTGGACCAAGCACGCGAAGATGACATTGTACATGAAGGGCAACACATTATTGAAGATGACGGAGACAACGGTATGACGGCAGCTTGAAGATACGCTTGTCGACGTACCACGACGACGATCCGGATCAAATGTTGCGTGATGGGGAGGAGACTTCACGAGTGAAAGAGAGTTTCAAAAGTTCCAACATATGGTACAGACTCCACGACACCATTGTACCCGGCCGCAAGGAGGAGCACAAAAATTGCGCATCGTGCTTACACTCATCGCAGCTTGAAGGCAAGCAATGGTTGGTCCGATAAGAGCTTCACCGAGCTCTTATGTCTCTTGGGGATTTGCTTCCAGAGGGTAACGTGTTGCCTACAAGCACGCATCGCCAAGCAGTTGTCCGCCTGTTGGGATTGGAAGTACAAAGGATACACGATGTCCAAACGATTGCATGTTGTATCGCAATGAGTTTGCGGACTTGGATGGTCGTCTTGTTTGCAAAGCAAAGCGGTATAAGGGCAACGATGATGACATCGATAATGAAGATGTCGGGTGAAGCGTAAGAAGATGAGATCTCCCGTAAGGTGGTGTGGTATTTTCCTATAATTCCCGTCTCAATCGATTGTTTGCGAACAAAAGGCATGCCCAATTGCTACGATGGCACGCCAAGAGCGTAAGAACGATGGAATGCTCGGACACCTCACCGACTCGTGCAATGGAGGAACATCGACGTAAAATATAAGAAGCACTTTGCATATGATGTAAGGAATATAAGGTTCGGGTTGAGTACGGATGGGATGAATCCTTTCGGTAACATGAGCGATCGTCATCGCACTTGGCCGGTAACTCTATGTATCTACAACCTTCCTCCTTGGCTTTGTATGAAGCGGAAGTACATTATGATGCCACTCTCGATCCAAGGGCCTGTGCAACCCGGCAACGATATCGATGTGTACCTCAAACCATTGGTTGAGGATCTTCTAATCTTGTGGAACGATGGAGTACGGGTATGGGATGAGTATAAAAGAGAGAACTTTATCCTCGCGCATTGTTGTTCGTAACCATCAATGATTACCCCGCCCTTGGTAACTGTCGGGCCGACGACAAAAGGCTTCAATGGATGCGCCCAATGCTTAGATGGTACAAATAGTCGGTGGTCAAGAACTGTCGAAAAATGTCTTACATGCGGCATCGTAGGTTCCTCCGCAAGGATCACCCATACCGCAATAATAAGAAAGCTTTTGATGGGACAAAGGAGACCACTTTAGCTCAAAGAATCACACTTTGGAGAGAGATATTTGCAGCTGTAAGGGATCTTAAAATTATCCACGAAAAGGGAGCAGCAAGACATCTATCCCGAGTTCCGTGATAAGGCTCCTTTGTGGAAAAAGAGATCGATTTTGGGTCCTACCATCGGCAAGACTTAGAAGTACGACACGCAATCGACGCCATGCACATAGAGAAGAACGTGTGTGACAGTTTACTTGGTATCTTCTCGATATACCGCAAAACAAAAGATACTCTCCAAGCACGGATGGACCTTGAAGATATGAAACTCGTGAAGGAGCCGCATCACGAGACATGGATACAGGGAAAAGTACCTTCCCGCACCGCTACACTGAGCAAGAAAGAAAAATTAGCCTGTATGAATGCTTGCATGGACCGAAAGTTCCGTCCGATACTCGCCAACATAAAGAGACTAGTCTCAATGAAAGACTTAAAATTAATTGGTATGAAGTCTCACGATTGCCACGTGATGATGACGCAGATGCGCCCAATTGCGCTTAGGGGTGTTCGCGAGAGAAAGTCCGAGACCCAATTGTGAAGTTGTGTTCATTCTTCAACGCGATTTCACGTAAGGCCATCGATCCATTGAAACTAGATAAGCTACAGAAGACGTGGTCCACACTCTCTGCAGCTCGAGATGTGTTTCCCTCCATCTTTTTTGATATTATGGTCCATCTCATTGTTCACATCGTGAAAGAGATACTGATTCTCGGTCCGTGTTTCTACATCGATGTATCCTTTGAGAGGTTCATGGGGTCATAAAGAAATATGTTCAGAATCGACATCTACTAAAGGTTGCATTGCGATGGTTGGGGAACCGAGGAGGTCATTGAGTTCTGCGTTGATTACATGGATCTCAAACCGATTGGTGTGCCTACATCACGACATGAGGGTAGGCTACGAGGAAAAGGGACATCAAGCGAAATCACTCCGTACAAACAATCTAGCTTCATTCACACAAGCACATTTCGCAGCCTGGGACAATCGGTTGTGGTGGCCCGTATGTTAACATGCACAAGAGCATGCTATCTAGAACAAACCCAACGAAGTCGAGGGTTGGATCGCGAGAGAGCATAGACATAACCGGCGATTGGTTGCGTAGGCACATGATGCATACGAGACAGAGTGCGCTCGATTGAAAGTGTTGACTCGTGGACCGTTCACTACAATTCGGACATTCCAAGGATACGATATAAATGGTTTTACTTTTTATACAAGAGCACAAGATAAAAAGAGCACCAACCAAAACAGCGGTATCCGTCACAGATGCCTCACGACAAAGAACGGAGATAGGAAAACCTACTACGGATTCATAGAAGAGATTTGGGAGCTTGATTACGAACCTTTGAAGGTCCCTCTCTTTCGGTGCCAATGGGTAAGACTTCTAAGGGCATGAACATCGACAAATGCGGATTACTACCGTGGACCTAAAGCTGGTCTGATCTGAGAAGAATCATTCGTACTTGCTAATTGTGTTACACAAATCTTTTTGTAACCGATCCAATAACAAGGAGCGCCACGTGGTTATTCAAGGAAAAGAAGGATTGTCGGGTTGAGAATGTTGTCGATTTAGGAAGAGTACAACCAATTCGATGAGCTTCCTCCTTTCGGAGAGGACGTTGACCTCGGTCTCATGGAAGAGAGTGAGGACGAAGTTACATACATACGCCGCGATCATGATGAAGGTCGAGTCGTAGCTTAGTTGTCCTAATTAAATACATTTTATTTTCTCATATGTAACAATTAATGTATTCTTTTGTCATATGTATCGATTTGTGTGAATTCAACTTCATCTGTGTGTTTTTTTTGTATTTGTGTGAATTTTTGAAGCGATGGTTGGTCTACTGCATTTGTTTGAATTTAAATCAAATATTACATGTCCTGAAGTATTCTTCCAAAAATTTCCAGAAAATTTGGATAAAAATTGATAGGATTTCAAAACAGTGAGCAATTTGAATTTTTTTATTTTGAAATATTAAAACTATGAAAACAGTGAGCAATCTGGATTTTTATAATTTTACAACTTTGTCAAAACTTAGGGACATATTTAAATCAAATATTACATGTCCTCAAGTATTCCTCCAAAAATTTGCGTAAAATTTGGATAAAAATTGATAGGATTTAAAACTCCCAAAGCAATCATCCTTTGAAAACTTTGACATAATTGATCGAGCTTATCACTGCCGGTTGTCTCGTTAAGCGGCGGTGAAGTGCTTTATCACCGCCGGTTTGTAGTATTAACCCGACAAAGGATAATCAAGTATTACCGCCGGTTTTTGTTTTGAACCGGCGGTGATAATGTATTATTACCGCCGGGTTGAGCTTGAACCGCGGTGATAAAACTTTCACCGCCGGGTTGAGCTTGAACCGGCGGTGATAATTCAACTATCACCGCCGGTTCTCTTTATTATCCGGCGGTGATAGTGTATCATCGCCGGTTTTGTGGTGACCCGCAGCGATACTCTAACCCTATAAATTCGAACGCCGCGCCACTCAAATTTCATTTCCACTTCAACTGGACGCCACCACTTCGTCTCCTCGACGCTCGCCCGCCGCTTCGCCCGCATCGCCCGGCCGTCGTCTCGACCTCACCGCCGGACCTCCGCCCGCCGTCGCCGGACCTCACCGCCCGCCGCCGCTTCAAATCGGAGGTGACTTTCTTTTCATTTTTTTCGCTTCAAATCGGAGGTGACTAGATCCGAATGCCATGGCCGCTCGGCGTCCCGGCATCCTCCCGCCGCCGTTGGGGTGCGCCGATGGCAAGGAATGGGCGGCAACGGCTTCATCGCGGTGAGACGTCGGCGAATCGTCACGGGCATCCAATGCGAGTGGCATGGTGTTTGGACTCGAATCGACGCGTGTGTGGCTTTAATTAGGTTAAGATTGGAGTTTGGTGTCCGGAATCACATG
Source organism: Otatea glauca (assembly GCA_036346275.1). NCBI lineage: Eukaryota > Viridiplantae > Streptophyta > Magnoliopsida > Poales > Poaceae > Otatea > Otatea glauca. The sequence goes on along the minus strand of CM070716.1, from coordinate 42,891,832 downwards.
CGATTAGTTTTTCATTAGCCTTCGACTAGAGTTTGAGCGACTGAGCTCATGTAAGTAGCCTAAGGTCCCGAGGCTTAAAGTCAATTTTAACTTATGAAAACCAAGAAACTCTTCTAAACAGTTCAGTTTTTAAGCAACTTTTGATATAAATAGGGAAAATTTGGCTGAGGGTGGTTGCTAGGTAGGTCGATGTGTGTATGTGCATGTGATTTAGGTAGATCAATCAACATGGGGTAACAAATTGTTTAATCCAATCCCACCGATTCATATGTAGGACTTCCAATTACACCGAGAATTCCGCCATCACGCTTTAGGCTTGTCAACTAACTGTCTTTGTCCACTTCTAAAAAGTAACTTTGCCTATGCCGCACTCGCTTAGGCTTCAAGTCATCCTTTTATTCTAGCATTAGCATTAATATGGTTTATAGAAAAAATAGCATCACCATTAATCTAGTATGGGGTGTAGTTCACAGCGTGATCAAAGTTCCTCAAGCCTCAACTCCAAACTCGCGTCAACGAAAGATGTATATGTGTATGTATCCTCGGATATGTAAACATCCTTTCACGGGATTAACTTTAATGTCAATCCTCGCTTGTATGTGTCTTTCAAAATGACCTTGTTAATTGGAAATTTTCAACAAACTTGCTAGGAATGGCCTCCGACGAAGGACAAGTGCCGAGGGAGTTGGGCCCTCAAATATGGACGAAGGAGGAAGGGTAGCCGAATAATAGCCCAACGCCCTATCTCGAACTGCAGGATCCACCATGGACCAACTCGACGATACTCACGTAAGTGAGGTAAAGTTTTAGTACATCGTGGTTCCCAAAACATGGTAGGCCCAGCACGACTAATAATGTAGAAGTTCAATTTGTAGGCTCGACGCCCGATCAACGAAGCGCGCGCAAGTCGTGGTCCGAACAAGATGCCTAAGGGAATTTTTAACATAGTGGAGCTCTCGGCAATGGGGAACTGCTATGCCAGAGTCATCATTGGGGCCGACAGACAACCTGCGGGTTATTGCTAGGGATGATGTGCCCATCAACTATAGATCATGGATTGGCGCGGAGGTGACCCATGGGTGGTACCCAATGATCTCAAGAACTCATTATGGGACAAGTCAAACAAGTTTTCCAGCTTCCCCAAGGGACCGAGCTGGTTGCAAAGAAACGAGCACTCTGCATCATGTGCACTGCGTGGAAGAATTGGAAGACAACACTGTAAGGACCCGAATCCACTGATTCGAACCCACTGTGTTTACCGCACTAGTCCCAGGATCAACGCTAGTGCACACAGCTTAACATTGGTACATATCACATCATACACAACGATAATAGAATAATAGTTCATTTATTGATATAGTTAAATGTATGATCTTATGACCAACTTACATTATTAAGCCACGCAGGCAAGACCGAGGATATAAACTAATAATTAAGCAAATGGAAAGTAGAAACGTAGATAGCTCATCAGTTCACCACAGCAACCAACAAAGCTCGGACCCTAATGACTCGTGTCTTCTTGAACTTCATCTTCCAACACAGTGTAGATTCTTCAACTGTTGATTATTGTTATTTGGCAAGGGTGAGTACTTAAAGCACTCAACAAGTTGTGCATGAATGCGCTTCTATTTATCTATATGTAAGGCTTATTCCAAAGGATAGGCTATCATGGCTATTTTGCAATAAGCAAGATTTATGCACAAATACAATAATAGATTGTAAAGAATGTAAAACGAATAGCAATAATAAATAAATTCAGATTTCTCAAGCAAACCAAGTTTCCAATCCTAAATCAAGTTTCATCTTCCATATGGCATTCCGCCATCCCAACCATGTTGTCCAATTAATTAATCTAACCCTTAATCAGTAATTCCGAGCATTGCTCAATACCGAGCACACGGCTATCCGAATAGTTTCACACTCTGCAGAGGTTATGCACTTTACCCACGTGATACAACCAAACACCACAAAGGCGAGAGATTATAACAAAGCCTTTACAATGCTCTATCTTAACCCTAAGACTACCCGCTAAGGTTTCAACATCAAGCGGTCTCAGAAACCACATCCGTGGCCCCCTCTTGCGCCATGTGAATTACACCCTGACCCGGGAACTCACACCGACCACGATAGTAACAACATTAAGACTTTGCAAATTACTCAGCTAGGCTGGCCCATACCAGACATGTGGTTGCATGATTGACTCAGGTCAAAGGCTTGCAAGGTTAAGTCCTTAGTGTGATCAAGGCAAGACTTCCACATACCATCTGCCCATCGGGCCCACCTTGGCCTCCTCGCCCCTTGCCACTTGCCCCAATCTAAATGATTATCACCCAGTTGGTTACCAAGCACCACGTGCCATCAACAATTCAACATCGTTGCGTGACATGACTCGCCACAACAACTCAATCTCATCGTGTGATCCCACATGACACACAAGTTCATAATATCGTTCCATATTCCATTAATCAAGATTAATTTATCAATGATGATGACACATGTGATGACGTGGCATGGCTAAGCAACTAATACGGTCTAAACCTCCAATGTTGATTATAGTCATTAATCAACTATATTAAACCAATCTAGGGTGACAATGGATCATGGCATACAATGACAAGGTAGGGTATAGATCAATCTGGTATTTTAGCTAAGCCCAAACTAATTTGAAACAGTTGTATAATTGAATTATATGCAATAGTGTAAATCAAACATAGCAATTTTACAAACATGGGTTCAACATGATCAAAGCACAACTTGCCTTGGAATAGGTCCTGATCTTGATCTGAAGCTTGCTCTTGAGTTGCTTGATCTTCCTCCAAGCGCCGCACAATTCAACGCTCACGCTGCATCAAAGAGAAAAGCAAATAAATGCCAAAACAGAGAGCAATTGAACTCCAAAATCAAATAAAATTCACCATTAAATAGATCTCAATTTTACAAATTTTTAGAAACTGGAATCACTCAAATCCGAGTTACGATGCAAAAGATATAGCCTTTTGAAGTTTGAAATAAATCAAATCGTAAAATCGAAATTCGAAATTAACAGATTTATTTTTATTCGAAAAAGCGATTTATGACGTCGCGTGACGTCAGCGATGAATCGAGCCAATCGGGTGGCGACACGTCGCTCGGCGTATGGATCGGGTCCATGACGCAGCGCAAGTCTACGATGCACCCGGTCCACGCCGCTCGATCTCCGTGCGCCACGCAGCATCATCCGGTTGGCGCAACCCACGGTGCGATCCAGCCTTCCATCACCGATCCGACGGCTCACGCTTAGCGACGACGTGGCTTACCGACACGTATTCCACGCGGCAAGAAGCGACGTGTTCGATCCCGAATCCAACGGCCGCAAATGCTTACGAGATTCGACGACGAGCTCGGCGGCGCGTTCACCGGAGACCGAGACGAAGACGAGCCCGACGGCGCTTTGGCGAACAAAAGGCGGCGAAGACACTGAACCGTCTCCTCGCGGCGATCCTGATCTACCCTCCACGGCGGCGGAAGAACACCGGCCGCCACGAAACGAAGAAACGACGGCGGCGGTTGTCCACGGGTCCGGCGAGTCCGTCACGAGCTCCACGCAGCGCTTTAGCACCAAAGCTAGGGAAAACGCGTCGGCGGCGGCGGTGATCCTCGGGGTTCGACGGTCCGCTTTTAAGGGCCTTGAGTCCGTCGGGCACGAACGCCGAAGCCGCGTCGGAAATCGGCGCCGGATTCGAATCGGACACGGCGGCGCCTGTCGCCCCATCGCGACCGTCCACGTGGCCGCATCCGACGGCGCCCACCCGCTAGGGTTTCCACCCGACGCGACGCCTCGGCCGTCCGATCCTCAGATCAACGGTCACGATCGAGCCTCTAGAATCGGGCGAAGGCTATGCGACGCGGGCGGCACGAAAACAGTAATGGGCTTGGCCCAACACTGTTCAACTTCTTTTTAAAAGGATTTTCTATTTAAAACAATTCCAGAAATTCATTTTATTTGTTTTAGGCAATAAAATAATCAGGAAAATTCCAAGAAAAATCTCAAAAATACTTTGAGACATTCTGGACTCAAATAAAATATTTTTGCCAAAACTTTTACTTTAACTTTGCACAGGTTTAAATACTTTTGAATAAAAAGCAATAAACTTGCAATAACATTTAATTCAAATAAATCCAGAAAAATCCAAATAAATTCCAGAAAATCACAAATGCACTTTTAAGCAATAAAATAATATTTGGCAGATTTTTGGGATGTTACAAACCTCCCCTTAATGTAATCTCGACCGAGATTCGTACTAACTAGAGAATAGGTTCTGAATTCGACTTCAAATCTTCTTCTCGCTCCCAGGTGGCTTCACTCTCAGAATGATTGCTCCACTGAACTCTGCAAAAGCGAATAGTCTTGTTTCTGGTCTTGCGCTCCATAACATCCAAAATTCTGATCGGTTGCTCTTTATAAGTCAAATCTTCTTGCAGCTCTATTGCATCCAACGGGGTTTGTTCTGTTGGCACTCTGAGACACTTCTTAAGCTGCGACACATGGAATACATCATGCACTCCTGCCAAGGACTGAGGCAATTCTAACTGATAAGCTACCTCTCCTCGACGGCTCAGAATCTTGAACGGACCAACATATCTTGGTGCAAGCTTCCCTTTAACGTGAAATCTTTTAACGCCCTTAAGAGGGGTAACCCTGAGATACACATGATCTTCTGGTTCAAAACTCAAATCTCGACGACGGTTGTCTGCGTAGCTTTTCTGTCTTGACTGTGCTATCTTCAACCTCTCTCTGATCATTGCGACTTGACTTTCGGCTTCCTCGAGAATGTCCGCCCAAACACTAACGCTCTCCGTTTCATTCCAATTCAACGGAGTACGACAAGCACGTCCATACAATGCCTCGAATGGTGACATCTGTAGGCTAGCTTGATAACTATTATTGTAACTAAATTCCGCATATGGCAAACACTTATCCCACGACGTGGCATACGCTAAAGCACAGGCTCTCAACATATCCTCTAAAATCTGATTTACTCTTTCACCGACCATCCGTCTCTGCGGGTGATATGTCAGATCTTGAAATTCAGATTTAGTCCCCATTGCTTCATGCAACTTATTCCAAAATCTTGAGGTAAATTGAGTACCTCTGTCTGACACAATCTTCTTGGGCACTCCGTGTAAGCATACGATCCTTGACATGTACAACTCTGCTAAACGATCTCCGGAGTAAGTGGTCTTTACTGGGATGAAATGAGCGACCTTGGTTAAACGATCCACAATAACCCAAATGGAATCGTAACCTTTACGAGTCTTAGGTAGACCGTGATAAAATCCATTCCGATTTCTTCCCACTTCCATTCCGAATTTTTAATCTACCGCAATGCACCAATGGTCTTTGATGCATAGCCTTTACTCGACATACGTCGCATAATGCAACATGCTCAGCCACTTCACGCTTCATATTCGGCCACCAGAATCTCTCTTTCAAATCTTGGTACATCTTAGCGCTTCCTGGATGAATCGAGTACTTTGAATCATGAGCTTCCTCAAGAATCAATTGTTTCAACTCCTTTTTATCCGGTACACAAATTCGGCCTTTGAAGAACATAATTCCTTGTTCGTCCCAGAGTGAATTCTATGGCTAGGCCTTCTTCCTTTTAGCTTTGATTTACGAAATTTTATCGCGCCTTGTTGACCTTCTCTCGATCCGATCTTCCAAATGTTGGCTTTACTTCTAGCGCAGCTATCATTCCTTGCGGAACGACTTCCAATCTCAACTTCCGAAATTCCTTGCATAATTCCGGTTGATCCTCAATTGACAAGGTATTCGAACTATGGCTCTTTCGACTCAGAGCATCTGCCACCACATTGGCTTTTCCAGGGTGATAATGGATTCCCACATTATAATCCTTAATTAGCTCCAGCCATCTTCGCTGTCTCATATTCAGGTCAGCTTGAGTGAATATGTATTTCAGACTCTTATGGTCCGTATATATCTCACATCTATTTCCTATGAGATAATGACGCCATATCTTTAAAGCATGCACTACGGCAGCTAACTCCAAATCATGCGTTGGGTAATTCACTTCATGCGGTCTTAATTGTCTCGACGCATAAGCAACGACTTTGCCTTCTTGCATTAACACGCATCCCAAGCCTTGCTTCGAAGCATCACAGTAAATATCAAATCCATTACGCACGCCCGCAATACTAACACGGGCCATTGTTAAATGTTTCTTCAATTCCATAAAACTTTGCTCGCACTCTGGCGTCCATGAAAACTTCTTTTCTTTCTTTAACAATTGCGTCAAAGGTTTAGCAATTGTTGAGAATCCCTCTATGAACCGACGGTAATATCCCGCCATTCCCAGAAAACTACGGATCTGGGTAACAGACTTCGGTTGCTCCCAGTGCAACACCGCGTCCACTTTGCTTGGGTCGACTGCAACTCCTTTAGTAGTCATTACATGACCCAAGAATTCAACTTTCTCCTTCCAGAATTCACATTTGCTGAACTTAGCATACAGCTGATGCTCTCTCAGCCTCTCTAAAACCATTCTGAGATGTTCTGCATGCTCTTCCTCTGTCTTTGAGTAAATCAAGATATCGTCTATGAAGACTACAACAAACTTATCCAAATATTCCATGAAAACCTTATTCATCATGTTCATGAAATATGCTGGGGCATTAGTCAATCCAAATGACATGACTGTGAACTCATAATGTCCATATCGCGTAGAAAACGCGGTCTTAGGCACATCCTCCGCTCGGATCTTCAACTGATGGTATCCTGAACGAAGATCTATCTTGGAGAAAACTCCAGCTCCTCTTAACTGATCAAATAAGTCATCGATCCTGGGCAACGGATACTTATTCTTGATCGTTACTTCATTAAGTGCACGATAATCAATGCACATTCTAAGACTTCCATCCTTCTTGCGAACAAACAAAACCGGGCTCCCCACGGTGATGAACTTGGTCTAATGAAACCTTTTTCTTGCGGTTCCTCAATCGCTTCTTCATTTCCACTAACTCGTCGGTAGGCATCCGATATGGTCTCTTTGATATCGGTCTGCTCCCTCGGTGCTAATTCAATCACGAACTCGATATCACGATCCGTGGCAATCCCGCAAATCTTCCGAAACACATCCGGTATTCCACAGCCATCGCACATCTTCCATGCCGATGACTTTCACGCTGTTGACCACTAATCGCCCATCTCGAATCTGCGGTCGCTGAAACTCTACTTTCTTGCCACTAGGGCCTTCCAAAGTCACGATCCTTCGCCACAATCCAAAATACCTTATGCTTAGACAGCCAATCCATTCCAAGGATGACGTCTAGGATTGCGATCTATCAAGATAAGATTCGCTAGGAATTCTATCCCATCCATAAGCAACTTAGCTCCCAAACACCCAAGGATAGATCTAAGCTCGGATCCCGGGCTTGGACTAAGAGCACACACTTAAGATTCACCACTTTAAATCCATTCTTGGTTGCAAAACTTTGAGACACAAGCGAATGCGAAGCTCGAATCGAACAAAATCAGAGCAGTAATCGAGTTGACCAGAACTTACCCAAGACGACGCCTGTTGCCTCTTGAGCTCCATCGGCGGTGATGTGGTTGATCCTTCCACGCCTTCGTTGATCGCGGCGTTGCTCGGCTTGGCTTGGTGCACGATTTCCTCCCGATCTTTGGTGCTTTAGCGGTGTTGTTCCTGTGTTGAAACGAATGGCGTAATGCCTCCCTTTTGTGGACACCTATTGGAAAAGTGCCCTGGCTCGTTGCAAGTATAGCATCTCTTCACTGCGGATTGCTGATTTCCTCCTGGTGCATTGTTGACTTGTGCTGGTGTCTGAAAGTTCTGGTTGGCAGGGCGAGGTGCAGGGGTTGATGTCTTGTTTCCAGCTAGTGGTTGGAATCTAGCAAATTGCTGTGGTGACATCCTCAAACGTAGATGGTTTGGACGTCCACCCTGATTATTCATCAAACGCTTACGGTTTTCACCTAACTCTTTGCGCTTATCTTCTAGGATCAAAGCCTTATTTACCACTCACAAAATCTGGAAATTGTGGGTAATCGATCCCACTGCATCTGAGTTCATCCCTTCATGAAACGAGATCGCTTAGCTTTATCTGTCGCTCGCCTTCGGGGCATAGCGAGCTAAGCGAGTAAATTTGTTCAAGTATTCGCCACCGGTTGGCCTCCTTGCTTCAAAGCTCAACTCCTCCTTCTTAAGATCCATCATTCCCTCTGGGACATGGTACTGGCGGAAAGCATTAGTAAACTCCTCCCAGGTTATCTCCTGTGGGGCTCCATGAGCGCACAAGAGTTCTCCCACCACTCTGCGGCGGTCCTTCCAGTTGATGAGAGGCGAAAGCACCTTCTCATTTCCTTCACACTGTGTGATGTGCAGCTTTTTCTCAATTGTCCTAAGCCAGTCATCGGCTTCCAAAGGATTCACATTTCCCGAAAAAGTTGGTGGCCTAGTCCTCATAAAATCTGATAGCTTTGACATAGGTCGAGGTCCACCATGATTGTTCTGAGCTACAGGATTGTTGTTGTTTGCTGCTGCGTTGGTCATCTGCTGCATCTGTTGCATCATTGTCTGCATCAGTTGAGTCTGTGCTACGAGAAATGCTCCCAGATTCTGCATGACCACTGGCGGTGGTTGAGGGTCGCTCCATCATTGGGATTGTCATTCGACGCATCCACTTCAAGCACCGTTGTTTCCTCAGTATTCACCATCTGATGATTGCTTCTTAGGTTAGGAAAGGTAGATGTAGCATAGATAAGAAGTAAGAATTTCTAAAGCGGGGAGATATGTTATACCCAAACTGAACAATTCTTTATTTAACTTGGTATGACTGCTTATTTAAGCCTACAAGCTTTGCAACACATAACGCACACTCAAGAATACAAAGAAGCAAACTAAACACGAAACCTTAACGCCAACTAAAAAGGTAAAGACTAACTTAAAGACGCGACTCACACTCGAGTCTCAACACGGCTCAAGGTCGACACTCACTCATCCACCACCCAGCCGAGGTGACCCGCGATACACCGGTGGATGAGCGGGCATCGGAGCGAACCTATCTCGGTGACCTACTACTAGATCCTCTGCAACAACGGGTCTCACTCCTCCGCTCCCACTCGCGCTCCTCTGGATCCTCCTCGACTCCTCGGTGGCTCTCGAACTCCCCGAGTCACGCGCCCACTCGTCCTCAATCGCCTCGTGGCCTCTCCCACTCGGTGATCATCCCGATGGTCAAGCACGGTCACCTCAAGCTCTGCGCCGCCACTCTAAGTGCCTCGCACACGCCTCCGGCTCTGGGTAGTATCTCTCATGTGATCCTCCCGGCAAGGGCGAACTCGCAAGGTGCGCCGCGTAGCACACTCACTCCTCGATCCGCGTCTTCGGCACGCTTGAACGTCTGGGTGAAGGCGGAACACTGAGTCGTGAAGCTCGTCAGCGTAGTCGCGATAGACACGGCGAAGAGCAAGTCGAGCAACCTCCTGAATTGCAACTTCATATGAGAACCTTCTGGCGGAGACGTTGATTGGCCTGCTAGCTTCCTCGTTCTCCCGAGCGTAGATGATCAATTTGCAAATGAATCCTCGGTGTACACCGTTCACTGACCAGCTGCCTCCTCGGTAAAGCGTACGGTAGAAGCCTCTCAGCGTCTGAAGAACTCTCCACAACTCCATGGCGTAGCCACCAGCTGATTCCTCAAAGGTTGGAACGATCGGCATCTGCTTCACAAGAACTTTGAATAAGTTCTCCACCCGAAACGGCAAGTAAAAGGGTAAATTTAGCAAAGGCGAGAAGTAGAGAATGAGATGAGTCGAGAGTGTTTTATTAGTCAAGTTTACATTTTCTTTTAGAAAATAGTTTGGACACACACAAGACACCTCCATACTATCTAGGGCCAAGACCTACAACAAGATGCTCGATACCACCTCTGAAGGACCCGAATCCATCGATTCGAACCCACCGTGTGTTTACCGCACTAGTCCTGTGATCAACGCTAGTGCACACGACTTAACATTGGTACATATCACATCATACACAACGATAATAGAATAATAGTTCATTTATTGATATAGTTAAATGTATGATCTTATGACCAACTTACATTATTAAGCCACGCAGGGCAAGACTGAGGATATAAACTAATAATTAAGCAAATGGAAAGTAGAAACGTAGATAGCTCATCACTTCACCACAGGCAACCAACAAAGCTCTGACCCTAATGACTCGTGTCTTCTTGAACTTCATCTTCCAACACAGTGTAGATTCTTCAACTGTTGATTATTGTTATTTGGCAAGGGTGAGTACTTAAAGCACTCAACAAGTTGTGCATGTAATGCGTTCTATTTATCTATATGTAAGGCTTATTCCAAAGGATAGGCTATCATGGCTATTTTGCAATAAGCAAGATTTATGCACAAATACAATAATAGATTGTAAAGAATGTAAAACGAATAGCAATAATAAATAAATTCAAGATTTCTCAAGCAAACCAAGTTTCCAATCCTAAATCAAGTTTCATCTTCCATATGGCATTCCGCCATCCCAACCATGTTGTCCAATTAATTAATCTAACCCTTAATCGTAATTCCGAGCATTGCTCAATACATGCGAGCACGGCTATCCGAATAGTTTCACACTCTGCAGAGGTTATGCACTTTACCCACGTGATACAACCAAACACCACAAAGGCGAGAGATTATAACAAAGCCTTTACAATGCTCTATCTTAACCCGGTACTACCCGCTAAGGTTTCAACATCATGGCGGGTCTCAGAAACCACATCCAGGGCCCCCTCTTGCGCCATGTGAATTACACCCTGACCCGGGAACTCACACCGACCACGATAGTAACAACATTAAGACTTTGCAAATTACTCAGCTAGGCTGGCCCATACCAGACATGTGGTTGCATGATTGACTCAGTCAAAGGCTTGCAAGGTTAAGTCCTTAGTGTGATCAAGGCAAGACTTCCACATACCATCGCCCATCGGGCCCACTTGGCCTCCTCGCCTTGCCACTTGCCCCAATCTAAATGATTATCACCCGCTTGGTTACCAAGCACCACGTGCCATCAACAATTCAACATCGCTGCGTGACATGACTCGCCACAACAACTCAATCTCATCGTGTGATCCCACATGACACACAAGTTCATAATATCGTTCCATATTCCATTAATCAAGATTAATTTATCAATGATGATGACACATGTGATGACGTGGCATGGCTAAGCAACTAATACGGTCTAAACCTCCAATGTTGATTATAGTCATTAATCAACTATATTAAACCAATCTAGGGTGACAATGGATCATGGCATACAATGACAAGGTAGGGTATAGATCAATCTGTATTTTAGCTAAGCCCAAACTAATTTGAAACAGTTGTATAATTGAATTATATGCAATAGTGTAAATCAAACATAGCAATTTTACAAACATGGGTTCAACATGATCAAAGCACAACTTGCCTTGGAATAGGTCCTGATCTTGATCTGAAGCTTGCTCTTGAGTTGCTTGATCTTCCTCCGAAGCGTCGCACAATTCAACGTCTACGCGTACCGAAAGAGAAAAGCAAATAAATGCCAAAACAGAGAGCAATTGAACTCCAAAATCAAATAAAATTCACCATTAAATAGATCTCAATTTTACAAATTTTTAGAAACTGGAATCACTCAAATCCGAGTTACGATGCAAAAGATATAGCCTTTTGAAGTTTGAAATAAATATCAAATCGAAAATCGAAATTCGAAATTAACAGATTTATTTTTATTCAAAAGCGATTTATGACGTCAGCGTGACGTCAGCGATGAATCGAGCTAATCGGGTGGCGACACGTCGCTCGGCGTATGGATCGGGTCCATGACGCAGCGCAAGTCTACGCGCACCCGGCCCACGCCGCCGATCTCCGTGCGCCACGCGCATCATCCGGTTGGCGCAACCCACGGTGCGATCCAGCCTTCCATCACCGATCCGACGGCTCACGCTTAGCGACGACGTGGCTTACCGACACGTATTCCACGCGGCAAGAACTCGACGTGTTCGATCCCGCATCCAACGGCCGCAAATGCTTACGAGATTCGACGACGAGCTCGGCGCGCGTTCACCGGAGACCGAGACGAAGACGAGCCCGACGGCGTTCGGCGAACAAAGGCGGCGAAGACACTGAACCGGCGTCTCCTCGCGGCGATCCTGATCTACCCTCCACGGCGGGCGGAAGAACACCGGCCGGCCACGAAACGAAGAAACGACGGCGGTTGTCCACGGGTCCGGCGAGTCCGTCGAGCTCCACGCAGCGCTTTAGCGGCCAAAGCTAGGGAAAACGTGCGCGCGGCGGTGATCCTCGGGTTCGACGGTCCGCCTTTAAGGGCCTTGAGTCCGTCACGGGCACGAACGCCGGCCGCGTCGGAATCGGCGCCGGATTCGACCGGACACGGCGCGCCGCCGCCCCATCGCGACCGGCCCACGTGGCGCATCCGACGGCGCCCACCCGCTAGGGTTTCCACCGACGCGACGCCTCGGCCGTCCGATCCTCGGATCAACGGTCACGATCGAGCCTCTAGAATCGGGCGAAGGCTATGCGCGCGGTCAAGACGAAACAAGAATGGGCTTGGCCCAACACTGCTCAACTTCTTTTAAAAGGATTTTCTATTTAAAACAATTCCGAAATTCATTTTATTTGTTTTAGGCAATAAAATAATCAGAAAATTCCAAGAAAAATCTCAAAAATACTTTGAGACATTCTGGACTCAAATAAAATATTTTTGCCAAAACTTTTACTTTAACTTTGCACAGGTTTAAATACTTTTGAATAAAAAGCAATAAACTTGCAATAACATTTAATTCAAATAAATCCAGAAAAATCCAAATAAATTCCAGAAAATCACAAATGCACTTTTAAGCAATAAAATAATATTTGGCAGATTTTTGGGATGTTACAAACACTAAACAAGAATTATGTGAAAAAGAATGAAACGCCGAATTTTGACACGTACCCAAAGTTAAGGGAGTTCTGGGATGAATTTGTATGCATAAGAGGTCTCAAGAAGCTCACATAGTAAGTCAAAGGAACAAAGCAAACGCGGATAAGAATATTCACCTCACAAACTAGGAACCGGAGGGTACGTGAAGAAAATACCAAAGATGGGATCGGTCCAAGAAGAAATAACCCGCAAGGGTATAATTCTCGCAACGGTGCTTTAAGCGAACGATCGAAGCAATCGTTGCTTGGGAGGTGCTTCTATCTCCGATGATGGCGGCTTAAGCTTCGTGGCGATAGAGAGCGTGAAGTCTTGCGCGAGAATCACGATGCTCACACGCAGCCTTCCCAAGGATCTTTCGCGCCACGAAGGAGAATGACGAGCTAACCATAGCCCCGGGTAACAAGGAGCATCCAGTCGCACTGAGGGTTGGTTTGGTCACGTGGAAAGAAGCCTTCCCGCAGACGCATGGATGTACAAACGCTCAAAGAGATTAAGAGAAGATCGATTGAACGCCGATAAAAGATGCTGTCGCGAGAGCGCTAGAGGAACAAAGATTGGAACTAGATAAGGCTGTGGAGCAAGCCGTACAGAAAGCTCTCAGCTCACGACCGCCACCCGATGAAAGCCCTGAGCTCATCAGTCCCGGTGCTCGTAAGAGCATTGCGCGGCCCACAGGATTCTCAAGAGCATGGATCGCGTTTTCGTGGATGACATCAAAGAACCGACACCGTGCAAGCTACATTTGGCCGCACATGGCATTACCATAAAGGTGGTGAGGCGGGGCTTGGCCATGCCAGGAGTCACGGACTTTGCACTGTCACCCGATACCGCAGGGATTCGCCAGGTCGAAGTGGGCGGTGTCATCCGCCAATACCGAAAAATGGAGGTAGAGATCCTCGCGAGGATGGGAACAAAAGCTAGGAAAAACGTGAATGGCTTCCTCGCGTGGCGCAAGAGCTTGATTAAGTTTGGCTCGGACGATGAGGGCGACGACGATGATGATCACCGCACTCTCCACACGAGACCTCCCGCCTTCTCGCCGCCAACCAGAAAAGTCCAACTCCTCCGTCGGCACCAACCGAAAAAGCCCGACTCCTCCGCCAAAAATCGTAAAGAATCGAACAACGGAACATCTCGGCGATCGGCACCGCCCTCGAAGAAATCTCAACCATCTGTGAACCCGTGTTAACCACAAAAGAAACTATCACCGACATGACCGAGGAAGAGCGGAAAAAGCATGTAAGCGCTGCGTAGCATCTCACTTTAAAAGGTGCCATCAAGTAAGAAGACTAAAGTTGATGCCGACGCACAAAAGTTTTTCTTGAGTATGGCAAAGTGCAAAAACGGGCAAGCTTCAACCTTGCAAAATATCGGACTACGAGCACATATCCGTAAAGCAATACTTGCAAAGGCTAGTGCCGACACGCTAAAGCGGGATGCTCAAGCGGATGATGTTCAACTAGATGCTCTGGCGCAAGGTCTCGTGGAAGTTCGTTATGGAAAACCGCCGTTGAACCACTCATTTCGACAACCTTACAACTCAATCTGCGGCGCGTCCATCGCTGGTACATGCAAGCAGCCCAACGATGGTATGGAGGCGTTCCCGATCGACACACGAGCAAGATTTTCACAATGGGGATAACATCTGCCGGGTTCTTTTCACGGAGTCAGATATGTTGTACCAAAGAAGATGCCCGGACGTGAACATACTTAGACTATGGACTTTGTAAGTCCGTCCGTATATCGTTGAGCATTTCACATCGCTTAATTGCATCTCTAACTTCTTTCTTATGTAGAATGGAGGTACGACATGTAGAAGAAATAACAATGACAATCTAGCATTCCTAGATCCGGCTCACAACGAAACTTGTGAACGATAATCCACAGCTCGATGAAGACTATTTATTTAATACTTTTTGAAGTCGCAATACAAAACCTCCGTATTTTTACCCTATAACTTCAAGCACGTATCTCGACTTCTAATATCGCTTTACTATTTTTGCGTAACACGCACGATGTGGGAGTAATTGACTACGCTGACATATATGTGCAGGTTTCATTGGGTCCTCCTTGTCATCCAGCTTAGATGCTAGCGTGATTTTTGTCTTGGACTCGGGAGAAAACAAACTAACTGTACTCAAGACCTTTGGGACATGTCAATGTAAACTCGATCGCTGCGTTATTACTCTAGCAAAATTCCATTCTATTGCATTTAAGTTTAATTACTATTCAAAATCATTCACAGGGCTTTCGCACGCATCGCAAGAAAAGTGTTCTGTATCGTCCATACAGAAAAATTTTAAAATAATAAATGACTTTCCATGCATGAAGCAGAACCCTAAACAATTTATGTGCATTCTATGTATGTACAAATATGCATTCAATTGTCACGGAGAGTGTCGGCTATAACGGCCATGGTATGCGTAATTACACTTTGATGCCCTTTTTATTTAACAAATATCATCATTAAGTAACTTCCTTTTTGTTCAAAACAGCGCCCAAACCGAGAACCAATAAGTTATTCTTGTAAATTATAGCAATTCAAGAATGATCGCGGATTCATTCATGATGAGATCATCAATCCAAACGGCGAGTTCCACGAGTAGCCTCATCGCCTCATTCCTACGGCCTAGACGCGTGACATGTCTACTTCGACTCTTTGTAAAATCAAAGCGAACGGGATGACATGTAGTCGAGCTACATTTGTAAATAAATCATTGTAAAACAAATTATGTGATGCGTAATTTAATATATTTGAATTATGATTTTAACGATGCTTAGTCGATACATGCATATATTTGAATTATGATTTGAACGATGCTTTATATACTACATATGGACACCGTAAACAATTATATAAAAATATATATATATTGTACAAAAATATGCAAGCTTGTCATCGCGGTTCTTGGAAAACCGGCGGTGATATGTGTCTATCATCGTCGGATTATGGTACAACCGGTAGTACTAGTACAATATCACTGCCGGTTTTATATATAACCGGCAGTGATAATTATCATCACTGCCGGTTGTAGATAGAACCGGCAGTGATAATCCTTATCACTGCCGGATTTTGGTTTGATCCGGCAGTGATAGTCGAAAGATCACTGCCGGTTGTAGGTAGAACCGGCAATGATAATCCTTATCACTGTCGGTTCCTGAGCCGGCAGTGATAATCCTCGAGTATCACTGCCGACCAATCACTGCCGGCGCCAATGACCGGCAGTGATGGGGTTTTGGAATCGACAGTGATGTGCTGTTCTGTAGTAGTGTATCGAGTCTTGAAAATTTATATATCTAGTAACAACATATACATCACTCTCGTGCCATTAGTTTTACCTAGCACTGACCTAAATTTAGATTTGTGTGAGTGAGATATTGAGGGTCTCGATCGGTTGTTCTCGTGAGATGCTAATGTTAGGAGCATTTCCCCTATATATGTCAAGCATAGCCATTTAAAACACGATCAAGTGTTTTAGTTAAGGAGCCTTGATAGCGGATAAATACCATTTCTAACCCGAGGTAGAGGATCCGATTTCTCTGTCAAAGTAGCAACTACTACACTGATGGTCCGTACGTACAGACGTAGGTTCAAGCGTAAGCTTGTGCATGCATATCAGCACGTGTGCAGTCTCAAACGTATGAGTGACCATCTGAAGAACATACGTATTGACCATCTGAAGAACATACGGAAACTAGTTAGGATCGCCTCAATATTTTGTTAATTTCACAGTGCGGGCTATTGTCGCAGGCCTCCATGAACACACGAAGACTAGAGACAACACCTGCAGACTAGCTAGTTTAATTTTAGTGCATATGAGGTGTGTAATGCTTGGCTGCACACATACATTTGCTAACACGTGTGGATATGCCTTCCCTTAGCACATAGAATTCTATCGTATGCGAGTTTGGTTGTGAACCATCCATGGAGTTTTGTACATATATAACTAATGCATGCTTTGTTCGTATACACTTAGGGGTGTTTGGAACAGCTCCAGCTCCACCAAAATCCGTGGAGTTGGTGGAGCAGGGTATTTCTAGCTCCAGAAATTTATGGAGCTAGAGCTGTGGGTACATTAAGAGTGTTTAGATGGGTCATCTTGTTTACATTTTAGACTAAAAATATAAAGTTAATTCACTTTATTTTAACCTACAAACTCCAGCTCTGAGGTGGAACTGGGATCTGGAGCTATACCAAACAGGGCCTTAATATCTGTCGCTGAATACCTACTGTTACATGAATGATCCATGAGTTACTAACGACACGAAGCATTTCATGGTACATCGCTGTAAGGCCCCCATTTTTGATAAATTAATATCGAAAATAGATACCATGTGCATACAGTACTAGTCCCATGATCAGTGGCTAGTACGCACAAATACAAATTGATATCACAGTCATACACAACTTTATTATTACAGCGGAAGCAAATACATAACATTCTTACAATACCAAAAGTAAAAGCATAACAGTGGAGACATTCATCTTGTAGTATGCCTTTTATCCCAAAATCCCCACAGCAATCGACAAAGAGAACCCTAGTAAAATTCATCGCTCACATCCCGAATCTGCGCCATAAGAGGTATCGTCGGAAATCTGCTTCTTCACCTAAAAATATCAACATGGGCAAGTTGAGTACTTACGTACTCATAAGACTTTTGCAAAACCTATTATATATGCAGGCCATTCCAAGGAAAAGCTCATGGTTGTTTTGCATAAAGCTAAATTGAAATGTAATTGCGAATAATAGATCGTAAACGAAGTTTAAGTAAAAGCGTCTTAATACTGAAAGTAACTGAATGTAAGTATAAGTAAATATCAAATACCTGGGTATCATAACCATTTCCAAGAATCATTTCTACTGTCACAGCAGAAATTGCCAAGTAACCATTCCTACCACCCTGTAGAAATCCAGAGTTTTATGAAAATATAAAACAGTTAACTAGTGCTGGCGCACCAAGATTCTCATAACCGCGGGAACGGCTTTTCGAAAAGTTTGACACTCTGCAGAGTTGTACATCTTTACCCACAAGTAATGATCAACCTCTTTTGCCAGACCAGTAACACACTTCATTTGGTGTGTCGGCAAGGAGATCATAACAAAACCGTTACATTGTTTAACCCTAACTTTGCACCAAATTTCGTGACGTCAAACCCGTACTATGGTATTTATGTTTGCACAATCACTGCACAATAATGATTAAGCATGTCCATAGTATGGTATTCACCGTTGTATTAGCAAACGTGACTCCCAACACCTCGGTGTGGGCGCCCCTACGAGCAACCAGTCACTGAAGAGGCTCGTACTACTTCGGCCTACCAATGTGCAAAGCTAGTTTTAAGCAACTTAATCAGTTAGAGCTGTCCCATACCAGCACTTGTGGTTGTACGATAAATTCTTGGGTTTAACGAACACGTAGTTCGGTCCTTAATCCGATACGGGCAATAATCTCCACCCTACACTACGTACAAGTCCCTTGTACTCCCGGCTATTGCCAATAATTGCCCGCATCAAAATCATAGTTTTATTTTCATTTTTGATTAAAATACCAACCAGGAAAGGTCATACCCATTAAGTTGTCATATCCAACATTTTTAATCGTATCAAGATTTTATTTTGCTTTTAGCATGGCTAAGCATGTCACTAAGTGTGATTAACCCAAATTGACATTAAATAATGTCTATGCTATTCTATGGTTATCAAGGTTCACAATTTCATACTTATCAAAGAAGTTCTATGAAGCAATAGGTACAACTACCAATACCCATAATATAGCAAACTTTAATAAAATAAAGTATACAGTAAAACATTTAATGAAAACATTTATAAAACTGGGATCAATATGGTCAAAGGGGGTGCTTGCCTTGTTGATGATCTTCGACGTCAAACTCCTGATCGTCGAACTCACCGGTTTCGTCGGGTGCTACACGTCGAATAATAATAACATGGTAATTCCAATAAAATGAAAGGATCAGACATAAGAACCAAATAAAATCAACTGTTTGAATCAACATATTTGTTGTTCATCGATTTACAAGTTCCATGCTTATTTTCTGATTAGGTTCTAATATTAACCAATCTTATTTTCTTGAATAATTCATTTTCATTTTATTTATCATTTTCAGAGACCATTTTTACAGGTTTTACTATTCTGGATTTTCAATTTCTATATTCTGAAATTATTTAAATTGCTATTATGGAGCTACTTTCTTACCCTATATTATACTTTAATGATTTTCCATGGTACACCCTAAGTATTTTTGCATAATCAGGTTCCTAGCAGAGCATGGAATCTAATAAAATTTATTTCATTTAATTTGAAGTTGAATTGCTGAAATTCTATTCACAACATATTTCAAATTCTTTCTTTAAATTTAAACCTGAAATTCAAACAAAGTTCATTTTGAAATATTTTTGCATATTATGAATCTACATGATTTTAGAAGAATTTAGAAATTTATTTCACTTCATTTGATTGGATAGTTCAAAAGATATTTAAGTTTGAATGCATTCGGTTTTGTAAATACAGAAAATTAGTAAATATACTAAAAATGGAAAGTACGCTTTCTGATCAGAACTACGCTTTCCCTTTTTTTCTGCGCTGAGTCGGACCGAGGCATCGACATGTCGGGCCCACCGGCAATGACACGCGACGCACGCAGAGCGGCCGACGCTGCGGACCACGCCGTCCGAGCGTGTGAGGGTCGACTGGGCCGCGTGGCGGCGACTCTACTCGGATCGAGCGATCGACGACCGTGGCCCGCATGGCGTTGAGTCGCGCGTTGCGTGCAACTGACATGCTGGTCCCATTGTCAGTGACCCGAGACAGAGGTCGCGGTTGCGAGGTTCGCCGGCGGCGAAGCACTGCCGGAGAAGTGGAATGGATTCCATATTCTTGCTCAGTGGGTCCGTGCGCATCTATGGGTGGTATCGCTTCGGCCGGGGGTGGCCGGAGGCGGCCTGCCACCGGAGAGGGGCGGCGAAGCCCACAACTCACCGACGTTCCGGCGAAACAACGGCTTCCCGAGACGAATGGATACCACCGTGAGCATCAGCGAGTTTCTAGCATGCGATTTTTGGCTTTAGTGCAAAGAATGAGGCATCGGGAGGGTGTTCTCACCGTGCGGCTGCGGCGGCGGAAGGAGTAGCTCGGAGGGAGAGCTCACCGGAGAAGAAGGGGTGGAATTGAGGTGGGGGAAAGGTTCAGGGTGTTAAGAGGATGCTTCGGGTTGATTGGTTCGGGGTGAAATGGACTGAGGTGGAGCAAAGGTGAATTTTTCCCCTTTCGGGCTTTTTGGCCGGAGTTGGGGAAGAAGGCGGTTCTGGCGGCGTTGAAGTAGTTTGGCTCGGCTCTACTGGTTCTAGGGAAATGCTCGAATGTCCGCGACACTTTGGCGCGGTTTTATAAACGAATGAGGCGGTTTGCACGGTGAAGACGAGAGGGAAGGCGGCGGCTTGACAAGCGCTTTCTCGGTGCTCGCGCGCGAAAGAGAGAACGGAGGTCGAGGCGGGTGCGGCGTGGCAGGGGCGACGTGCTTTGGCGTCCTCGGGTGGCGAGTTGCGGCGCGGGTGGCGACAAAACGGAGAGGCGGCGAATCTCCGTGCGAGAGAACGGAGAGAGGCGCGAGAAGGAACGGGAGAAAACGGAAAAGACGAAGCTGACAGGTGGGGCGGACGGTCGAGAGAGAGAGAAGTCGGCTCTGCCGGGGACAGCTGTCCAAAGCGAGCCCACATGTCGGCGAGACAGGTTATAATCTCGTGACAACCGACAGATTCGGATAAAATCGGAAGTTTAGGCTAGAATATAAAATCAGAATTTTACAAAACTTTTTACTGAGGTCGGCAAGGTAAATATTAAGGTATAGTAAAATTTTCAGATAATTTTGACAAGTAAAATATTTATTAGAAATCTGACAATGCACTGTTGGAGATTTTAGCTGATTCTGTTTTGCATTTATTTGAAGGTTAAAGTGACTTTATAATTTTATGAAACTTTTTGGAAATATTCGTATTAATATTATATACCTTTAATAAAATTTTAAAAATTTTATATTTGATATTTTATTTTTAATAATTCGACACGCATTTTCCAAATTTTAAGATTGACTGTTCTTGAATTTCTAAAATTACTAAATGAAGAGATAAATTCTTGATATTTTTACCAGGGTTGGGTTAAGTTAATATGTCGGCATGGTTAAAATTTCAACTCTGTTTAAGGTAATAAAAATCCTGAACAAATCTTTTGGTTCAGATCTCCACTTGTCTCCTCATGATTATCTTTGTATTTTATTTTATTTTATTAATGCCAGGACAGAGCAAGTGGCACAAATATGATTCTTAGATTTTTAAGGATTTTACTGACTTTATGTTTTTACCTTTTGTCTTTTACCATTTTGCTATATTGAGAATTTGGATTTCTTTTAATAAGAAAAGGCCAAAAGAATTTTCTTTATTTCAAGAAAAATCAGAAAACATGACAATAAATCATATGGATATTTTTAATATTGTATTTATGATTTTATTGAATTTTGGGTTGTTACAAATCTACCCCCCTTACAAAAATCTCGTCCTCGAGATTTGAAGAGGATTAAAAGAAATCAGGAAATTCCTTTCGGAGATGATCTTCACGTTCCCAAGTTGCTTCGTCTTCCGTATGATGACTCCATTGAACTTTCAACATCTTGATGGTCTTGTTTCTTGTCTGGCGTTTCGCTTCTTCCAGAACACGAATTGGATGTTCTCGATATGAAAGGTCTGGTTGAAGATCGATATTCTCCAGGTTGGTCAGCTCAGAGGGAACACGAAGACATTTCTTGAGTTGCGACACATGAAAGACATTATGAACTTCTGACAGTTGAGGTGGCAATTCCAATTTATATGCCATCTCACCCATCTTCTCGAGGATTCGAAAAGGTCCAATATATCGCGGAGCTAACTTACCACGAATTTGGAAACGACGAACTCCACGAAGAGGAGAAACCTTCAAGTAGACATGGTCACCAATCTCGAAGCTAAGTTCACGTCGACGGTTGTCGGCGTAACTCTTTTGACGAGTTTGCGCTTCTTTTAGACGGCTTCTGATCACGTCTACTTGCTCTTGCGCTTCTTGAATAAGATCTGGACCAAAGAATTTTCTTTCACCAACTTCGGACCAAAAGAGGGGAGTTCTGCATTTTCTTCCATATAAGGCTTCAAAGGAGACATTTGAAGACTGGATTGAAACTTGTTGTAAGAAAATTCAAGAAGCGCCAAGCTTTTCTCCCAATTAGAGCCATATGACAGACACAGGGCTCTCAACAAGTCTTCCGAATTTGATTTATCCTTTCGGTTTGCCCATCCGTCAGGGGTGATAAGTCAGATCTTGAAATTCAGCTTAGTCCCTGGAAGATTATGCAAACTTTCCCAGAATCGAGAAGTAAATTGAGATCCTCGATCTGAAACAATGGTCTTCGGAACACCATGCAAGCGCACAATGTTATTCAGATAGAGTTCTGCAAGCTCATCTCCTCGATTGGTGACTTTCACTGGGATGAAATGCGCCACCTTGGTTAACCGATCAACGATAACCCAGATAGAATCATGACCTTTTCTAGTCTTTGGTAGACCAGTGATGAAATCCATACAGATATCATCCCACTTCCATTCTGGAATCTTCAAAGGTTGCAAAAGTCCAGCAGGACGTTGATGCTCGGCTTTGACACGCTGACACACATCGCAAATAGCAACGTATGCAGCAATATCTTTCTTCATACCGGGCCACCAATATTCCTGACGGAGATCTTGGTACATTTTCGTACTTCCAGGATGGATTGAGAGAGGGGACTCATGAGCTTCTTTAAGGATTAAATCTTTAAGCTCGAGGTCATTGGGAACATAGATTCGATTCTTGAACATGAGCACTTCATCTGAATTTTCATGGAATTCGGATTCGGCTCCATTCCTCAACTCTTCACGAATTTTTATGATAGATTCATCTTTGAGTTGAGCAGCTTTAATTTGGGATTTTAAGGTTGGTTGCACTTCGAGTGCGGCCAAAAATCCTTTTTCAACAATTCCCAGATTAAGCTTTTGGAATTCAATGATGAGATCTGATTGGTTGGTATGATAGGAAACAGAAAAGACAATGAAGTTTTACGCTAAGAGCATCACCTCGACATTAGCTTTACCGGGATGGTATTGAATATTAAGGTCGTAGTCTTTTATCAACTCCAGCCACCTCCGTTGTCTTAGATTTAAATCAGGCTGGGTGAAGAAATATTTCAAACTCTTATGATCTGTAAAAATATTGCATCGATTACCAATGAGGTAATGACGCCAAATTTTAAGAGCATGCACTACGGCAGCTAACTCTAGATCGTGAGTTGGATAATTAAGCTCATGGGGTCGTAACTGACGAGAGGCATAAGCAACAACCTTGCCTTCTTGCATCAGAACACACCCTAATCCGCTTCGAGATGCATCACAATAAACATCAAAGCTCTTATGAACGTCGGGTAACACTAGCACTGGGGCTGTTGTTAACCGATTCTTGAGCTCTTGAAAGCTTTCTTCACATTCTGGCGTCCAATCGAACTTCTTTTCTTTCTTTAACAACTGAGTCAAGGGTCGAGCTATTTTGGAAAAGTTCTCGATGAAACGGCGATAATATCCCGCTAAACCGAGAAAACTTCGAATTTTGGGTACAGATTGAGGGGATTCCCAATCCATGATTGCTTTGATTTTACTGGGATCGACAGATATGCCTCCATTGGATAAAATATGCCCAAGAAAAGCAACTTCTTTTAGCCAGAATTCGCATTTCTCAAATTTGGCATAAAGCTTATGCTCACGAAGTTTCTCGAGCACCATACGCAAATGCTGCGCATGATCTTCTTTAGATTTGGAATAGATGAGGATGTCGTCGATGAAAACCACGACGAACTTATCTAAATACTCCATTGAATACCTTATTCATGAGGGTCATAAAACTGGCAGGAGCATTAGTAAGTCCGAAAGATATTACAGTGTACTCATACAATCCGTAACGCGTGGTAAAAGCAGTTTTTGGAATATCTTCGGGTCTGATTTTCAATTGATAGTACCCATGTCTCAAATCAATTTTTGAAAAGACTTGAGCACCACTCAATTGATCAAACAGATCGTCGATACGAGGAAGAGGATACTTATTTTTTATTGTCACATCATTTAAGGCTCGATAATCCACACACATGCGTGTACCACCGTCCTTTTTGGGGACGAAAAGAACTGGACTACCCCACGGAGAAGAACTAGGTCGAATAAACCCTTTCTTTAATTGCTCATTAATTTGCTTTTTCAATTCGACCAAGTCATGAGGGGGCATACGATAGGGACGCTTAGAAATGGGAGCGGTTCCGGGAATAATATTGATGACAAACTCCATATCTCTGTCTGGAGGAAATCCAGGCAACTCATCTGGAAATACATCAGGATATTCAGAGACTATAGGAATTTGGCTGAGTTCTTTGGTTATGGCTGAACAAAGGAAGGATTGGGATTTTTCTGAATTTTGAATGGAAGAAAAATTCACTAGGACACCTTCAGAGTTAACAAGAGAGATTGATCGATTAGCACAGTCTATGCATCCTTTATATTTGGATAACCAGTCCATGCCAAGGATCACATCTAAACCAGGAGTTTCTATGAGGATGAGATCAGCGTGAAATAATATCCCATTTATTTCAATACTGATACTAGGACAAATTTTTGTTGACTTCATGGTTGATCCAGGGGAATAGATTAACATTTTGGTAGAGAGAAGGTCGGATTTGATTTCATTTTGATCGACAAACTTCTTTGAAATAAATGAATGCGATGCTCCGGAATCAAACAATACCAAGGTAGATACTGAATGAACAGGGAACATACCCAACACGACATCAGGGGCGTCGTTGGCTTCCTCGGCGGTCACATGATGCAAGCGACCGCTACTCGAATTCGGTTCATACCGACATCGGTTTAATCGCTTGAGTTACTCCAAGACCTTGCGGTCTTCCAGGGGACGCCAACACCTTGTGCCAAAGATTTGAAGCTTGATTCTTCTTTGGACATGCATTAGCGAAATGACCACGCTCATTACACGATAGCATGTGACATCCGCGCTTGATTCTCGAACTCCAGCAGCTTCCTTTCGGATGTACCACCGCCTAGCGAGAGGTCGCCGAGGTCGAGGAGGTTGACCTTGCCGCTTTGTCGTTGAAAAGGGCGTAAGGTCGTACATTGGTTGATTGACCAATGCGCGGCCTTGCAAGGCTAGCACTTACAGACTTGCGAGCCATCCATTTCCTCTTACGATTCTCCATAATATTCTTGGTACTGTGTTCGGCTATAATAGCTTTATCCACCAGTACTTGAAAATCATGGAAATCATGAATAGCCAAGATATGATTCACTTCATCATTTAGATTATCTCTGAAGCGTTCAATTCTTCTCGCTTCAGGCGCCACTTCTGAGGTTGCATATCGGGCAAGATAATTGAAGCGGTGGAGATATTCCATTACAGACATATTTCCTTGACGAAGATCCAAGAATTCCCGCTTCTTTAGATTAACCAAACTAGAAGGAATATGAGTCCTTCTAAAAGCTTCCTTGAAAGATGTCCAAGAAATTTGCTGGCCTTCGGGCTGAATAGACTGGAAATTTTCCCACCAAGAAGCAGCTGCACCTTGCAACTGATATGAAGCATAAAGCACTTTTTCATGATCACTGCATTGAGCAATGGCCAATTTGCTTTCCACTGATCTTAGCCAGTCATCTGCTTCTAAGGGGTCAATAGCAGAAGAGAAAGTTGGGGGTCGAGTTTTTAAGAACTCGCCCAACTTGGATTGACGATAAGCTTCGACATTTCTGGCTCCCGCATCCACGGCACCGAGATTAGCCGTATTCTGCACCAGCTGCTGAAGAAGGAGGGTATTCGTCTGCCGTCCTTGCTCGATCATCGCCAAGACTTGAGCCATCGTAGGCGGTCCCGTAATCGCTCTTGTGGACATTCCTTGGGCTTGGGTGATGCTTGAGGCGGCGGCGGAGATTCCTGGCGAGAAGGTCGACGCGACGAAGAAGCTCTGACAGAAGGATGAACTGGATTTGGCAAAGCTGGAGTGGCTAAAGCCACCCTTGGAGGTTGACTTTCAGGAGTTGCCTCCGTCTCCATTATCTCGTTTAGAGATCCGTGGTAGCATCCGGAAAGGCATATAGAAGGAGAGTAATGTAAGATTTTAATTCATTTAATTTCTATTAGTTATCTCATTATTATCATTCATGAATTATTATTATTAAGGATCACAACATCGTAAAAATATTAACAAAATGTTGAATATTTACGAGTAGGAGCCATAAGCACACAATAAAATTCACAACCAAAAACTTTTATTCCAACTTTTAATATGTACAAGCAAAAGGCATAACCACTAACATTCATAACTGACATCTAACTTACGTAGTTTAGGAGGGAAACTAACCAAAAGTTATTTCTTATTTTCTCAACTAGAACTCACTCGATGACTCCATATCCACACTACCTCATCAAGACCTACAGGTGAACCCTCCGTGTCAGGAAGGAAAAGTCCTCGACGACGGTATACCCGTGGTCTCGAGGACGACGCAAAACAACACCGCTCGGATCTACATGGATTCTAGGCAAGCGAGGTCGACTACCTCGATGACATCCGTGCTCGGCAATACCTCGGCGGTGCTCGGGTTTCTTCCACGGGCACTCGAGGTGCTTGCCTCAACAACGATCGCGGTATCAAACCTCTAGCTAGACACGGAGCAATAGCTTCTTCCAAGAACGCTATCCTACGCCTAGCTTCCCTATATTCAGAAACTACTTGCCGACAATACTGATCTGAGGCGTTAATGAATTCCACTAAGTTTCTTAAGGTGGTATTTGATAACCTAGTGGAATCCATATAACAATTTTCCCCACCCGGTGGCCGAGAAGGAATTCTCCTATATGCAACTGCCAATTCAGGTAATGCATGACGTAGCCTGACAATTGCATTATAGGCCGCTTCGTTCATAGCCATCGTGATGGAAGATCCTGGACCCTCAAATGATCTATCCCCTTCGCCATACTCGACTCTGGCGGGGATATCTACCCTTGCTATATACTCCACCGAGACTGAACTAACAGGGGCATGGAATACTATATATCTAGGATTCTCAGAAAAATGGGCAAATTCCAGCAAGACGAGCAAGATATCCCATCATGCCGAATTTTCCCTCTGAGTAGACATATAGCATGGCGCATAGCCTCCCATCTGCACATTTAACAAGGAATTAGTATTCCCGATTAAATGTAAGATAAGAAAATATTGAAGGAAAAGATTCTAGCAGAAATTTTTAAAACAGAAAAGAATTAATAACAAATATTTATTTGGCACAACCAAAAGAACATACTTAAGGAATAAATTGAAGAGATGACCCTATTCTTCATTTTAATTTTGGAATCCTAATCTCAAATTTTAAGTTCATTTACGCCCAAACTATCTAAGATTTCCTACAGCCAGCATGGCTCTGATACCAACTTGTAAGGCCCCCATTTTCGATAAATTAATATCGAAAATGGATACCATGTGCATACAGTACTAGTCCCATGATCAGTGGCTAGTACGCACAAATACAAATTGATATCACAGTCATACACAACTTTATTATTACAGCGGAAGCAAATACATAACATTCTTACAATACCAAAAGTAAAAGCATAACAGTGGAGACATTCATCTTGTAGTATGCCTTTTATCCCAAAATCCCCACAGTCAACTGACAAAGAGAACCCTAGTAAAATTCATCGTTCACATCCCCGAATCCTGCGTCATAAGAGGTATCGTCGGGGAAATCTGTTTCTTCACCTAAAAATATCAACATGGGCAAGTTGAGTACTTACGTACTCGCAAGACTTTTGCAAAACCTATTATATATGCAGGCCATTCCAAGGAAAAGCTCATGGTTGTTTTGCATAAAGCTAAATTGAAATGTAATTACAGAATAATAGATCGTAAAACGAAGTTTAAGTAAAAGCGGCTTAATACTGAAAGTAACTGAATGTAAGCATAAGTAAATATCAAATACCTGGGTATCATAACCATTTCCAAGAATCATTTCTCACACACAGAGAATTGCCAAGTAACCATTCCTACCACCCTGTAGAAATCCGAGTTTTATGAAAATATAAAGCAGTTAACTAGTCTTTGGCGCACCAAGATTCCCATAACCGCGGAACGGCTTTTGAAAAGTTTGACACTCTGCGAGTTGTACATCTTTACCCACAAGTAATGATCAACCTCTTTTGCTGGCCAAGAACACACTTCCTTTGGTGTGTCGGCAAGGAGATCATAACAAAACCGTTACATTGTTTAACCCTAATTTTGCACCGGCCGGTGACGTCAAACCCGTACTATGGTATTTATGTTTGCACATCCTTTGCACAATAATGATTAAGCATGTCCATAGTATGGTATTCACGTTGTATTAGCAAGCGTGACTCCCAACACCTCGGTGTGGCGCCCTACGAGCAACCGATCATCAAGAGGCTCGTACTACTTCGGCCTACCAATGTGCAAAGCTAATTTTAAGCAACTTAATCAGTTAGAGCTGTCCCATACCAGCACTTGTGGTTGTACGATAAATTCTTGGGTTTAACGAACACGTAATTCGGTCCTTAATCCGATACGGGCAATAATCTCCACCCTACACTACGTACAAGTCCCTTGTACTCCCGGCTATTGCCAACAATTGCCCGCATCAAAATCATAGTTTTATTTTCATTTTTGATTAAAATACCAACCAGGAAAGGTCATACCCATTAAGTTGTCATATCCAACATTTTTAATCGTATCAAGATTTTATTTTGCTTTTAGCATGGCTAAGCATGTCACTAAGTGTGATTAACCCAAATTGACATTAAATAATGTCTATGCTATTCTATGGTTATCAAGGTTCACAATTTCATACTTATCAAGGAAGTTCTATGAAGCAATAAGTACAACTACCAATACCCATAATATAGCAAACTTTAATAAAATAAAGTATGCAGTAAAACATTTAATGAAAACATTTATAAAGCTGGATCAATATGGTCAAAGGGGTGCTTGCCTTGTTGATGATCTTCGACGTCAAACTCCTGATCGTCGAACTCACCGGTTTCGTCGGGTGCTACACGTCGAATAATAATAACATGGCAATTCCAATAAAATGAAAGGATCAGACATAAGAACCAAATAAAATCAACTGTTTGAATCAACATATTTGTTGTTCATCGATTTACAAGTTCCATGCTTATTTTCTGATTAGGTTCTAATATTAACCAATCTTATTTTCTTGAATAATTCATTTTCATTTTATTTATCATTTTCAGAGACCATTTTTACAGGTTTTACTATTCTGGATTTTCAATTTCTATATTCTGAAATTATTTAAATTGCTATTATGGAGCTACTTTCTTACCCTATATTATACTTTAATGATTTTCCATGGTACACCCTAAGTATTTTTGCATAATCAGGTTCCTAGCAAAGCATGGAATCTAATAAAATTTATTTCATTTAATTTGAAGTTGAATTGCTAAAATTCTATCCACAACATATTTCAAATTCTTTATTTAAATTTAAACCTAAAATTCAAACAAAGTTCATTTTGAAATATTTTTGCATATTATGAATCTACATGATCTTAGACGAATTTAGAAATTTATTTCACTTCATTTGATTGGATAGTTCAAAAGATATTTAAGTTTTAATGCATTCGGTTTTGTAAATACAGAAAATTAGTAAATATACTAAAAATGGAAAGTACGCTTTCTGATCAGAACTACGCTTTCCCTTTTTTCTGCGCTGAGTCGGACCGAGGCACTGACATGCCGGGCCCAGCTGGCAGCGACACGCACGCACGCAGAGCGGCTGACGCGCGGGACCACGCTGTCAGAGCAGCGCGGGGCTGACTCCTGGGGCCCGCGTGGCAGCGACTCTACTCAGATCGAGCGACTGACGACCAGGGCCCGCATGGCAGTGAGCTGCGCGTTGCGTGCAACTGACATGCTGGTCCCATTGTCAGTGACCCGAGACAAAGGTCGCGGTTGCGAGGTTCGCCGGCGGCGAAGCACTGCCGGAGAAGTGGAATGGATTCCATATTCTTGCTCAGTGGGTCCGTGCGCATCTATGGGTGGTATCGCTTCGGCCGGGGGTGGCCGGAGGCGGCCTGCCACCGGAGAGGGGCGGCGAAGCCCACAACTCACCGACGTTCCGGCGAAACAACGGCTTCCCGAGACGAATGGATACCACCGTGAGCATCAGCGAGTTTCTAGCATGCGATTTTTGGCTTTAGTGCAAAGAATGAGGCATCGGGAGGGTGTTCTCACCGTGTGGCTGCGGCGGCGGAAGGAGTAGCTCAGAGGGAGAGCTCACCGGAGAAGAAGGGGTGGAATTGAGGTGGGGGAAAGGTTCAGGGTGTTAAGAGGATGCTTCGGATTGATTGGTTCGGGGTGAAATGGACTGAGGTGGAGCAAAGGTGAATTTTTCCCCTTTCGGGCTTTTTGGCCGGAGCTGGGGAAGAAGGCGGTTCTGGCGGCGTTGAAGTAGTTTGGCTCGGCTCTACTGGTTCTAGGGAAATGCTCGAATGTCTGCGACGCTTTGGCGCGGTTTTTATAGACGAATGAGGCGGTTTGCACGGGGTGAAGACAGAGGGGAAGGCGGCGGCTTGGACAAGCGCTTTCTCGGCTGTTCTGGCGCGAAGAGAGAGCACGGAGGCCGAGGCGGGTGCGGCGTGGCAGGGGCGACGTGCTGGCGTCCTCGGGTGGCGAGTTGCGGCGCGGGTGGCGACAAAACGGAGAGGCGGCGAGTCTCCGTGCGAGAGAACGGAGAGAGGCGCGAGAAGGAACGGGAGAAAACGGAAAAGACGAAGCTGACAGGTGGGGCCAGACGGTCAGAGAGAGAAGAGGAAGTCGGCTGCTGGGGACAGCTGTCCAGGCGGGCCCACATGTCGGCGGGACAGGGTTATAATCTCAGGACAAATCTGGACAGTTCAGGATAAAATCGGAAGTTTAGGCTAGAAGATAAAATCAAAATTTTACAAAACTTTTTACTGAGGTCGGCAAGGTAAATATTAAGGTATAGTAAAATTTTCAGATAATTTTGACAAGTAAATTATTTATTAGAAATCTGGCAATGCACTGTTGGAGATTTTAGCTGATTCTGTTTTGCATTTATTTGAAGATTAAAGTTACTTTATAATTTTATGAAACTTTTTGTAAAGATTCGTATTAATATTATATACCTTTAATAAAATTTTAAAAATTTTATATTTGATATTTTATTTTTAATAATTCTGACACTGCATTTTCCAGCTTTTAAGATTGACTGTTCTTGAATTTCTAAAATTACTAAATGAAGAGATAAATTCTTGATATTTTTACCATGGTTGGGTTAAGTTAATATGTCGGCATTGTTAAAATTTCAACTCTGGTTAAGGTAATAAAAATCCTGAACAAATCTTTTGGTTCAGATCTCCACTTGTCTCCTCATGATTATCTTTGTATTTTATTTTATTTTATTAATGCCAGGACAGAGCAAGTGGCACAAATATGATTCTTAGATTTTTAAGGATTTTACTGACTTTATGTTTTTACCTTTTGTCTTTTACCATTTTGCTATATTGAGAATTTGGATTTCTTTTAATAAGAAAAGGCCAAAAGAATTTTCTTTATTTCAAGAAAAATCAGAAAACATGACAATAAATCATATGGATATTTTTAATATTGTATTTCTGATTTTATTGAATTTTGAGTTGTTACAATCGCACATAAATTTGACCTGCCGCATGCATATATGCATGCGTGAACGTGAGTAATTAATAGTCTAACGTTTGACGACGGATATATAGATGCTTGTTCTTGTTTTAGCATGGATCTTTTCTAACAATTTTCTGTGTGATATATGCGCATTAATTTGGTGTGCTGCACAAACATTAGCATATATGTGCAAATTAAACCTGTACAGTTGACAAATGGATGGTTGCATATATGAGTCAACCACTCAACCGCAGTCCTCTAATGATCTTTGCTTTCAAAATCAAAGGTTGTAATTACTCGTATTAGTTTCCACGATACATATATAGGATCGAGCCGCGTGTGCACACTGTGCATGCTTGCTATCAACATTTTAGACATGTAGACCAGTTTCTCAGAGAGACTAGCACGTAGGAGTATTAGCTTTCAATTAAGGAAAAAAATTGCACCGGCCAGATTTTAAAAGATAAAGACAACAAATCTATACCCCTTTATAATACACCTAAGCAATTTTTTCTACGTCCACCCTAAATAATGCACCTCATTAGAGATATCCCAATGTTCGTGCACCCAGCAAAACGTCCCCAGAAATTTGCATTCATCAAAATGAACGTCTCAGATCTTTCCTCAGTTTTACTCACCCACATCCGATGGCCATTATTTAGTGTGTCTAATCGTCCCTGTGGTCCACAACAGACCTCCCCCACCTACATATTTGGAAGGAGAGCGAATCAAACAAGGAAATAAATAAGGAGGATCCGCATGCAAGGAAACCAGACTTGAATTTTTTACTCGCCAAAATTGTACGTACTACATATTTGGAAGGAGGGTGAATCAAACAAGGAAATAAACAGGGAGGGTCCACATGCAAGGAAACAAGACTTGAATTTTTTATTGTCCTCGCATTGTGATCGTATTTTTTCTCGAATATAACCCTTCTCGAAACTTTTTTACGGATCTAGCCCCATAGGGCCTAATTTCAGCGCACGGAGAGCGTTGAATTTTTGTTTTTATTTTTTATCTAAGGAACCAACGATGCGTGAGTCTTTGCTTAATTTTTTAAATTTTTCTCGCGAACTAGCGGTACCGATTTAGCATCTTTAATTTTTTTTTTTTTCCTTGCGGATCCAAATGTGTGGCGAGCGCATTTATTTTTTCATATTTTTTGAAATCATCCTCGTGGCCTACAATGGACCTTCCTCACCTCCAAAGATCAACAAGGAAAAGGAAACAAACGTCTTGGAATCAAGGAAAAGGAAACAAACGTCCCGGAAAAGGAAAGGACCATACATTACGTCTTTGGGAAAAGGAAACGGGAGATGGGACAGCGCACCACGCGAACGCAGTCTGCAATGGCTCCACGGTCGCCATCGGTGGCTTTAGCCGACGCCGGGCGAGGTTCTTTGTCGGCGACCTCGCGGCCGTCGTGCCTCGGCAAATTTATAATTTAATTTTTTTGAAAATAATTTTATTAAGTACAAAATAATCGAAAGTTTTTTTGAGAATTTTTCTAGAATTTTTAACCTAATGTGCCATCTTTTCAAAAATCCTTCTATATTTAAAAAAAATGAAGGCAACTCACCTGTAGCTTCTTCTAGTCAGCACCCTGACTGAAGAAGCTTCTTCTCTTCCCTCCCTCCATTAAACCAAGAAAGAAGCTCCAAAGCTCCATCAATCCGCACCAAATCTCCTCTTTCCATCTATGGTGTTAATTCCCCAAATTTTGTGCTCTATTGCCAAAATTTCCTCCCAATCTGATTTGATCCCAAATTATGGTTTCCATAAATATGCATGTTTTGGGGCTATAAAAGCCGGCGAGCTCTCCTCCACCCCATCGCATTGCGTAAATCCTCAAGTGCTCACTCTTGTAAAGATCGCCGAATTTTAGAGGTAACCCAAGCCATCACCGTCATATTTCCCGGTGAAATTCACCGCAACCGTGACTCCTCCCCCGTAGGAGCAGGTCAAGCGTCTTGCCGGCGATCTCGCGGCACCAGTCTTGACCCATCATGACCATTGGCCACCCCTGGCCTTCCCTCCCCCTTGCGCTGGCCAAGCCCAGAGAACACAGCGTGCTCTCTGTGGAAGCTGCAAAAAAAATAAGAGCAGTGCTTCAATGCTTTCCCTCTCAATACAAGTTGCACAAATCTTAAAGCAAGTGAATGGGTAAGTAATCACTATCTACCTTTCATTCATGCTTTAATATTTGTGCAACTGTAAAAAAGAAAAGTATTGAAGCACCTCTCAAAAAATAATCTAAAATCAGAAAATTCTTTTTTCTTTCTCTTTTTCTTGATTTAAAATCTTTTGGAAGCCCGTTTTCGCCCATTCGACCTCCATTTAGTTCCGTTTTTCTTTCTAAATTCATTTAAAATTCTAAATTTCTCTTTTATTATTAAGTGTTGTATTCATACTTATCTTCTCATTTAATTGATAAATAGGTGTACTACCGTCGTAGCGTTAGCACAGGCACTATACTAGTTATATATGAATATTACAACATTGACAGTATAACTTATAAAAAAATTCAGGCTATTTTGACGAACAACCTAGTCATCAATGCGCCACAAAGCGTATCTTTTCTCAAGGTGTACACATTAACTGTGATCTACTACATGCATGTAGTCCATAGAGATCTTGCTTTATTGCTTTTACAGAAAACTAGTATAGTGTCCTGTCTTCCGGTTTTCTTTTCCCAACACGTAATATATGGTCTTTTTCTTTTCTAGAATGTTTGTTTCATTTTCCTTACTTCCAGGATATTTGTTTCCTTTTTCTTGGGATGATGCTGGAGGTGGGGGGAGATCTGTTGTGGGCCACAGAGATGAGTTAGACACATTAAATAATGGCCATCGGATGTGGGTGAGTAAAGCTGAGGAAAAATCTGAGAGGTTAATTTTGATGGAGGCAAGTTTTTGGAGACGTTTCGCTGGGTGCATGAAGTTTGGGCCATCTCTAGTGGGGTGCATTATTTAGAGTGGATGTAGAAAAGAATATTTAGGTGCATTATAAAGGGGTATAGATTCTGAATTCTCTATATCTAGTGACGCTCGCGATATACACAAGGTTGAGAGGTCTGATATGCGTGAGTTGTGGGTTGATAATGCAAGTGCTTCAAGTCCAGGCTTCAAAAGTCTACCCCTCCGTATCTTGGAGCCGGATCATACAGATACGCAAATGAATGAACTAGCTTGCAATATATTTGAGATTTATTACATGCAACTAATTATGGAAACTAAAATAAAACTTTTTGAAAAAACTAAAGATGCAGATGGTAACTTACAAAAGAAAAAATGGGTGGGGAAACCTGCTTGTTCTGGTTTAGTTCTTATGCGACCCGGCCCAATAAATGCATAGCTGCTAGGCCGTAGAAACCGTGATGAATCAACCAGCTGCTGATGCAGCCCAATATGCCCAAGAAATGAGGAACAGAGAATTCCTATGGCGCAGATCGATGCGACACTCCGACATGTTCCGGCCTCTCGGGGAAGAAGCAGGGGCAAGAAACGGTAGCTGCACTAGTGCAAGTACCAATGGCTCCGACTCCGAGCTCGAGCTTGGATTTGGAAAACATTCAGGGCTTTCGGCTTACTCCTCCACTGCCCTATCGTCCCCAGCGCCTCCGTTCTCCGGGGAAGGAGCGTGAGTGGGAGGTGCAGCCTTGCCTTCTCTGCTTCCTCCTCCAATGGTAGGTACCTACTCCCCTTTCTTGCATTTCTTTGTTGTTCGTTTCCCTCGAATTTTTTGAGCCATTGGTTGACTTGAATTCAATCCAAGCTCGATATCACTCGAGTGTTGAGGTGAATAATCAAAATTATGTGGTAAGATGAGATGTAAAGAGTGGAATCTAGTCCTACTGGTCTTACTGTGCCCTGATATCCATGCCAAGAAAAACGCTGATTTCTTGGTCCATTTTAAAGGAGAAGCCGTTCAATTGAATCCGGTCTTATTCAATTCAAACTGCCTTCTCTTGATATGCCAAAAGAAGAGATCCTTTTGAGGGAATTCTCATGCAACTCGGTGTCTATATATGTTCTTAAGGTGCATCATGTGGCTGAATACATGACATGAGAACTTCTTTGTGCGATATTTATCAACTTGATAGTTGACTGATAGTGCCATAAAGTTGAAGCTTTTTTAGACTTTTTTTATTAAGCTGTAATTTCCTTCCTGCATACGCGGTCCTCTATCCTCTAGAAGCTCGTACAATAATGCGCAGTGAAGGTGAAAAAATAGCATGTAATTTGGAGATGTCTAGTTCGTATGTTTAAGTTCAATGTCTCCACTTGAACTTACACTGAAGGTGAAATTGTTTTTTTTTTGACGATGCAGGTGCAGCTGCGCAATCCCCATTGAGCGACTCAGAGAAGGAAGGTCCTGTGGTGATGGAGATCCCGTTGGACAAGATCCGAAGGCCGCTAATGCCAACACGTGCCAATGATCCTACCAAGGTGCAAGAGCTCATGGACAACATCCGTGTCATCGGCCTCCAAGTACCTATCGATAACTATACATATATCTTTGCCTTTCACATTCCTTTTACTACAAGTAAAATTGTTTGTTTAGTTCATGATCTAGTAGGATAGGTTATGTTGAAACTGTATTTTTCTTATTTGGAATTGGGCAAAGATGAGCCAAATTATATCTGAGTTCATACTTGCCAAATTGACCTCTACTGAATCCAGTGAATTCCAAACAGTTTTTTTATCAGGTTTGACTAATGGTTGGTTGAACTTACACATGATATTTCATCCATGAAATGCATGCCAAAATAGGTGCCAGTTCGCTTAAGCATGGGTATATATTTCATCCAAGATGCTACTCTTTACTGTTGAACTCTTATTTGGAAAACGTTCAAGTTAGACACGCAAATGTTCACCTTAGATTGTTTAGATTCATGTTTTGTATACAACATCAGAGAATTATAGTCCGTTTGTTCGCCAACAGGAGCTGCACTGTTATGTCCGGAATGAGCTTTACCAAGCTTAGTTGACTTGTGAAGTGTGTTATCCTACAGCAATATGATGAATTTATGAGCTCTGCTATGCTCTGAACCTGGTATTAGTTCAAGGGGAACGTGCCATATCCCAGAATCAACTTTTTCTGATAGCAATATTGACGGCTTTATGAGCACCCACAAAAATGTGAAATCATTGTGCATTCTAGTGTTGGATGCTGTTGAATAAGATGCTTCTTGCTACACACTTGATCAATGTGAAATCAATGTATAATATGGACTAGTTATGCAAAAGCACTTACTATCTTTTCTTTTTGTGGTCCTTGCAATATAGCCAGTTTATGTGCATTTAGCACTGTTTTCCACTTGTCATATTGTATATTAGTATCAACTTTTTTGCTTGTCTGGTTTTTAGGGATTATGTTTGTTTTTGGCAATTCCAACTTCAGCGAGTCAAAGTAATACCACCCTTATTTTCAATGTTTTCATAGGCGCTAGGTGGACGACACACCGGCGCCTAGCGCCTAATTGCCACCTAACACCTAATCGCGGCCTAGGCAAGCTAGGCAGTCGCCTAGGCGGGATAAATCAGCTAGGTGGCCTAGGCAGGAGGGTGTAGCCTAGCATCTAGGCGCCGCCTAGGCGAGCTATGTGGCCGCCTAGAGGGGCGCTGCTTATTTTCCTTAAAGGAACAAAAGAAAATACTTGGATTTCATTCATCAGATCATGGTATGAGATTGAAAACTCAAAAGGTCTTCTTAATCATAGTTATGTGCCATAGGATACATAATCATACGCTGCAAAGAATATGCACTTTGTTTCTTAATATTGTGGAGTCATTTGCAATGCTGCTTACTGGGCTCAATTCCTTGAATACAGATTGATATGCTGGAGGTCGATGGAGTCTACTATGGTAAGTTCAAATCCCAACCGGTCAATTCCCCTCTCACCACTTCAAAACATATACCCGTTTTTCTTATGTTGTATGGTCCCAACATGATCTTCAGGTTTTTTCGGATGCCACCGCTACAAGGCTCACCAGCGCCTAGGCCTCCCGACCATCCGCTGCAAAGTCCGTCGAGGGACGAAAGAAACACTGAGGTGAACCCATCTTCCTTGAGTTTTGGATTGTCCAATGTAAATTTGAATAATGTGTTGCACTCAACCTTGAGTCTGGTCTTTTAGGCACCATATGCGATGAATTGGAGGGTAGTGATGATTGATGAACTACTTCAGCTGGAAAGTGTTCTCTGTGTATCTAGTGCTGAAAATACCTTCCTTGTTCTGCTCCTTTAGTAATCCTCCACACATGTAAATGCTACCCAATCAAATATGTCTAATAGTATCCTTTTCTTCAGCTGCTTCTGCAAATGGAATTGTCGATCGAGAACTTTCTTTTACATGGAGCGGGGTGACTGTTTGAGTAATCGGATGCAATTAAGGTGCTGGGTGGATGAGTAGCCAGACAAGTCAGGAAGGCATTCTATCGCTCCCTAAAGCTTAATTGCTCAATTTTATGGGTGGAAATTGGTGTGTAAAGTTGAGGTGCTTGTGCCTTGTGCAAGTACCAATTCATGATCCAAGTGAGTCTCAAAAGAAAAAAAAATCATGATCCAAGTGAAGAATTTTTGTGTATCTACCTCCCCTGGAGATGTGAAATTTTGAAACCAGCGTCCTATTCCTAACACTAGGATTATATCCTCGAGATAAAAAGATTCTAGAAAGAGATATACAGAGAAAAAGAAGCAATTATATTCTATGTTGATGGGTACCTGCGTCGGAAGCCCAGAAGAGGGATGTGGCTTGTTGGGCCGCAAATAGCAGTAAATGCACCGTAGACGGAGATGGAGGCAGAGGATTGGAGAATTTTTATTTTAAATAATACAATTTTTTATTCAAATTGCAAAAATATACGTCGATCTCAAAAAATTACAAAAATATATTTTTGTCGCCCGTATATAGGGCGATCGTCCCATACACGGGCGATCGGTGCGGTTTTCAACGCGCGATATTTCATCTATCTACGGTCAGTTCCTAAAGGAAATCATAACTTTTTCATATAATGTCGGATGGAGATGAACTTTATATGAAAATTGTAGCTCTCGACGGGATCTACAACTTTTGTATACAAAATTTTTTATTTGAATCCATTTAGATAGTCAGAAACAGGATAGAAGTTTCATATCTAAAAACAGATCATTCTATCCTATTTTTGACCATCTAAATGGATTCAAATTGAAAAATTTTATATACAAAAGTTGTAGATCCCGTCGAGAGCTAGAATTTTTATATAAAGTTCATCTCCATCCGACATCATATGAAAAAAGTTATGATTTTTTTAAGAACTGACCACAGACAGAGGAAATATCGCGCGTTCAGAGCGGCACCGATCGCCCGTATATGGGGCGATCGCCCCATATACGGGTGATCGCCCCGTATACGGGCGACAAAAGTATATTTGTAATTTTTTGAGATGGATGTATATTTTTGCAATTTGAATAAAAAAATATATTATTTAAAATAAAAATTCGGGAGGGGAAAGGGGCGGGAGGCTGTGGTATCGTGAGACACGCCGAGGTGGAGGTGGATGCGCCAGCGGATGTCAGCCCCCAGATCGCGAGCAGATAACAGCAACAGATTCAAAAGGAAATTGCAAAAATGGAACAAGGATAGATGCTAGAAGAAATGGGGAAAGTAAGAACATAGCATAGTATTAGGAATTTTCAACAACCATCCTCATCTGGTCACGAAGATACATATAGTCAGTCCCTCTCTTCCCGATTCAGCCCTGACAAATTCAGTAACTAGTGAAAGTAAATTACAGTGTATAGTAATTATTAAATATGATCTCAACCTCCTAAAACTACTTAAGCCTCATTAGCTAATTGGAGCCGTCAGATCTTCATAAGGTCTCTGGGCCTGACAACTTCCCTCCCCTTAAGCTCCTTGTCCTCAAGAATTGAAATGTGGGAAAATTTTGGAGATGAAGTCAGCATCTTCCCAAGGGGCAGCCTCTGGAGACAAGTTAGCCCATTGAACTTTCCATTGAACCACTGGTTCATTGTTCCTTGGTATCAATCTTCGTTCCAAGATTGCTTCAGGCTTGGTCAGGATATTTCACTCAGTGTCTACTAATGGTAAATTCTTCTCTGGCACCACCTTTGATCCAATGTGTTTCTTTAGTTGGCTGACATGAAAAACCGGGTGAATTTGGCACCCATATGGAAGGAGGAGTTTATAAGCAGCTCTCCCAACTTTTTCAATGACTCTGTATGGACCATAGTACTTGGTATGCAATTTCAGAGTTCTGTGCAGACCTAGGGCATTATGCCTGTAAGGTCGTATTTTTAGATACACCATGTCACCCTCCTCAAGGTTCCTCTCAGTCCTATGTTTGTCTGCAAAATATTTCATTCTAGAGCTTGCTTTCTCCAAATTGGCCTTAATAGCATCCATGGCAGCTTTTCTTTCCCTGAGCTTGTCCCGAGTCTCTTCAGAAGTTGGTTCATATAGAAAGTTCTCAATAACTAAAGGAGGTTTCATTCCATATAATGCTTGGAAAGGTGTCATCTTCAAGGAGGTGTGGAATGAGGTGTTGTACTACCATTCAACTTGAGACAACCATGAATGCCATTTCCGTGGGCTTGCAAATACCATACACCTCAAATAATTCTCCAAACATTGGTTAACCATTTTCGTTTGTCCATCCGTTTATGGGTGGTATGCACTACTGAGCCTGATTTTCACTCCCAAAGCCTTAAATAGTTCATTCCAGAGAGTACTGGTAAATATCCTGTCTCGGTCTGAAATAATCATCGTTGGTAGGCCATGCAACTTATATATATTATCCAAGAACAAGTCAGCTATAGTCTGAACCGTGTAGGGGTGGCTCAAGGATATGAAATGAACATATTTTGTGAACCGGTCGACAACTACCATCAAAACATCCCTCCCCTCTGACCTGGGCAACCCTTCCTCGAAATCAAGAGTGATGTGAGTCCATGCCATCTCAGGAACGGGCAAAGGTTGTAGCAGACTGGGATATGGTGGATTTTTTGACTTATTCTTTTGGCATACAGCACAAGTTTTTACATAATCCTTGACTCCAGCTTCCATTCCCGGCCAGTAGAATAGCAATTTGAGTCGTTGATAAGTAGCTCTTTCCCCGGAATGGCCTTCCGGCAGAAGTGTGGAAAGAGTCCAATAGCCGACTCTTCAAGTCAGTGCCGGTTCCTACATAAATTCTACCCAAATTCCATTGTTCAGTGTATAGGAGGGTTCACTTGCTGCATCTATTCGCAATTTGGTCTCCAATTCACTGCAACTTTCATCACCTTGATAGCTGAGAATCACCTCGTTAATCCACTCGGGTATGGCAACAGTAACAGCTAGTGCTTCTTCTGAATGTAAGACTCTAGATAGTGCATCAGCTGCTCGGTTTTCTCTCCCTTTCTTATACTCCACCTTATAGTTATAGCCTAGGAGCTTGATGAGTAGTTTATGCTGCACTCCATCATTCAACCTTTGATCAGAAATATACTTGAGGCTTTGCTGGTCAGTCCTGATAATCAGAGTTGATTCAATTAAGTAATGCTTTCATTTCTTCAAGGCTTCTAGTATTGCCAATGCTTCCTTATCATACGTTGACATGGCTAGGGCCTTAGGTCCAATAGATTTGCTCATATATGCAATAGGTCTCCTTCCTTGCATCAACACTGCCCCCAAACCATTACCACTGGCATCCGCCTCTAGAACAAAGGGCTGTGAAAAGTCTGGAAGTGCTAACACTGGGGCATTAGTTAAAGCCTTCTTTACCTCAATGAAAGACTGTTGTTGTTCCTGCCTGTGGCGACCCATATAATTAGCCTAGGGTTGCGACAGTAACACTGCCACCTCCCTAGATTAATTACACGAATTTCGGCACAGTCACCGGCAAAATATCAGAAAGTTTGATGCTTTATCGGCTACTATACCGTGTTCAGAGAGTTGCAGCAGAACAATAATTAGAGACTGAATGATAATATATTCATTCCAAGACACGCAGGGCTATATGTCCATTACAATATAATATTACAGCGATCCCTGGATATAGCAAAAGATAAAGCCACTGCCTTCACATACTAAATACCTCCAACGAGCATAATATGGCCTATAGGCTCTCCTAGTTCTCCTGGTAGTAGTCGGAGTAGTAGCAGCCCTCATACGAATCCTCCTGATAACCTTGGAACTGAGCCTGAGAATAGGCCTTCTCACCGGCCTCAAAAGCAGATCCATCAGGCTCTCCTTCTATAAAAGGGGGACATACAAGAGTGAGTACAAAGTACTCATCAAGCGTTATATCACAAGATGCAACATGAATTTCTCCCTCCAACAGCACCATTTCCTTCCCTCCAACTCATCTCTTACAGAAATTAGGTTTTTGGTTTTCTTTAAAAGTTGGCAAGTTTTAATTATTGAAATTCAACTACTAGCACCCGTATATGAGACAGACTTAGCTTCCGTAGTCTCCAATCCAGGAGATAGGCTGAATTCAAGATTTTGACCCTGCGCAGGTTTATACCACTTTACCCATAACGGTCCCAACAAGTGAGGCTCCAGAACGTTTATCACTAATCCGGTGCTAGATCTCCAACCCTGTAGTCGAGGGGAATCCCTATCCCAGGCGATTCACCCTCGCCTCTGATTGTACTCGATATCCAACCGGAGTAACTCCACCGTGGCTTAAACATATATATCCACATTAACAGCTTTCTCATCCGGGCATTCCGGCATACCCAGACTTTGGCTCTAGTAGCTACTCTTACCCAATGTGGAGATCATAACACTTTCTTAGGACAACCTTTTCTGACAGCTATTTATCTCGCTATGGTTGGTACTGAAATTACGGCTCATTGCCCGAGTGCAGTTGTTTGACCTTATATATTATAGCCTATGTAGAGGGTCCACCGGCAGTGAGTATCACCACACCCAGGCATCACCACGCCATCTTTTCCTGCACCCTCTACCCACCATAATTAGCTCTAATATAGGCCCTGTTTGGTATAGCTCCAGATTCCAGCTCCACCTCAGAGCTGGAGCTTGTAGGCTAAAATAAAGTGAATTAAATTTATATTTTTAGTCTAAAATGTAAACAAGATGACCCACCTAAACACTCTTAATGTACCCACAACTCCAGCTCCATAAATTTCTGAAGTTAGGAATACCCTGCTCCACCAACTCCACGGATTTTGGTGGAGTTGGAGCTATCCCAAACACCCCCATACTATCCACGACTCCATTCGTGGACATCTAAACAACACACACCACTTCCTTCACCATAACCATACCTCATTTAGCATTTACCAACCACATAACCCATTCCATTCCAAATACCAAGGCCACATGCCATTTCCTTCCATTCACCACATTACCATTCCCATCACATACCATTTCTTTCCATTCACCCCATCAATTCTTCCATCCAATTCATCTCCACATTTCCATACCAAAATTAAATTTTCATGCAGTGATGATATGATTAAATATATAAAAGCATTTAAAAAGCATTTCACAAAGATGCTCAAGGAAATCTTGCCTGGAATAATATTTGACGGATCGACCTCGCTCGAAGGTTGGTTCTGGTTGCGGGACGATTCAGGTCGAACCCTGAAAACAGAACATACACACTAAGGCCATATTACTTGGATTATTTTATATTGGTGTCCAACTGATTTTTAATCTGTCGTTCAGATTTTATATTGGCACCGATTAAAGAAATACACTTTAACGATTTTTAAGCGATCCGCGAGTCGATCACGGAAATCGACGCGGTCCGCGACAACTTATTTTTCTACCCTCTTTTTCTCTCTTCTTTCCTTCCTTTTTCTTTTCTTTTCCTCTCTCTGCCTTCTCTCTTTTCTCTTGGCCGAAGGCCATTTGGCCTCATCTCCTGGCCTTCGCTCTTTTCCTCTCGGCTGCATCGGTCTTCTGCCGCTTTCCTCTGGAGCACTGCCTCTGCCGTCTCACCCCTTCCCCACTCCGGCGGTCGGCTGCTCCTCCCGCGCACGGCGCTGGCCCGGCCTCACCTCGGCGCCGCCTCCCACGCGCCTCTTCCTCCCCGCCGGCTCGCCTCAGCCCGACCGGCTTGCTGCCCTTTGCGCTGGCCGAAGCCATGGCACACGGCCCTACCTGGCCGCCTCCTCTGGCCGGCTCCATCCTCTGCGGCCGAGCCTCCTGCTCACCTCCCTCCTCTCCGCTGCGCACTGGACCACCGAGATAAGCTAGGGTTTCTACCCCTTTTTGATTTTTCTACCGATTTTACTTTGCTTGCTTGCTGCTTAAACTACACATGTGGGGTCTATGATGAGGGTTGGGAGGATTGAGCTAATCTATGAAAGCAAGAACAGATGCTACACTTATGGCTACCCAACCTACTGAGACCACACGGGGAAGAAACGATCTACTCACTACACTACCCCATTGGCTAGCTAAGCCCTCGATCTACCCTCTGCACATACAAACCCGCACTGTTACTACTGTTGGGATTGGGGGAAAATGCACCTGGGTTGATCGGCTGGGGATGAAGCTAGCTGCTGATGGGGGGTGAAGGAGAGGTTGAAGCTGGCTTCCTGCTTCAGGACGCCTTCTTCTGGTTGCTTCTGGATCCTCCTCTCTTCTGGCTTCTGGGTGGTCCTCTCCCCTTCTCTTCTAGATGCTTGTCGCCTTCTTGCTTCGGCTAGGCACTGGGGCTTGGTGTTCTTAGGGAGATGGAAGCACTGGCTTGCTCTTGCTGCTCTTGGCTATGTTCTTGTGCCTCTCGGCTTGTGTGCGAAATGGGGGACAGAGGCAAATGAGCTGACCTCTGGTTGGCTGGAGCAAAGCTGGCTTTATAGGCTGGGCATTTCTG
This sequence comes from Otatea glauca, assembly GCA_036346275.1. NCBI lineage: Eukaryota > Viridiplantae > Streptophyta > Magnoliopsida > Poales > Poaceae > Otatea > Otatea glauca. The sequence goes on along the minus strand of CM070716.1, from coordinate 42,847,188 downwards.
CAAAGGACCCTTTTGCCCTTAGGTTTTCACTGTTGGCTGTGGCTCAAAAGGGTATTACAGTCATAACTCACTCAATTCGCTAGCGATACCCGCATACCGCACCAGGTAAGCTCTAACACGCCAAATGATGAACCCGAAAACTAGCGAGAGGGGCCACCTGGGTCCCGGACAGGTCGGGTACCTCGATGAGCGATACCTTTCACTACGAGACTGACGGCACTCTCTAAACCTTATATTTTATTATCTTTGCCTAATTGCTTTTATTGCTTTAATTAAACTGATAACCCCCGGGTTATCACACTGCCCCCATTGAAAGGCATTCTTCTTCAAGGAGTAGAATAGCGGACAACACATAGTACCAAAGTTTTTTATGAATCTCCTATAATACCCTGCAAGCCCTAGGAAGCCTCTCAACTGAGTTATATTCTTGGGAATAGGCCATTCTTGTATTACAATGATTTTCTCAGGATTTGTTGACACTCCAGAACTATTGATAATGTGTCCCAGGTATTCTACTTGCAGCTGTCCAAACACACACTTACTTCTTTTTGCATACAACTGGTTCTCCCTTAGGACTCCAAGTACCCTTTTTAGGTGTATCTTGTGTTCTTCTATGGTTGTGCTATAAATTAGTATGTCATCAAAGAATACTAACACAAACCTCCGCAAAAATTCTGCCAGGATCTTGTTCATCAAGGCTTGGAAGGTTGTCGGTGCATCTGTCAATCCAAATGGAATAACAACATACTCATAATGGCTGGCATGAGTGCTAAATGTTGTTTTGTATATGTCTTCTGGGTCCATTCTGATTTGGTGATAGCCTGACCTGAGGTCCAATTTGGAGAAGTATTTAGCACCATACAGTTCATCCAATAGATCTTCTATAATTGGAATAGGATATTTATTCTTGATGGTGTTAACATTCAGCTGCCTATAATCAATGCATAACCTCTAGGTCCCACCCTTTTTCTTGACCAAAATAGCAGGTGATGAGTATGGACTGACTTGGTCTAATGATCTGTGATTTCAATAACCCTTCTACCAGTTCTTCCATAGCATCTCTCTTGTGGTGAGGAAGGCAATAGGGTCTAATGTTGACAGGTTTAGCATCTTGCACTAGAGGAATGGTATGTTCACAATCTCTAATTGGAGGTAATGCTGTTGGTTCGGAAAAGATGCCTGCAAAATGCTCCAGAACCTCTTCTATTTCAGCCAGTTTGGTTGGTGCATCATTACTACTAAGAAAAATGGACTCGGCATAAATAACTGCCCCAATTACTCCTTTTTCCATCAATTTCCTCAGTTTATGCTCATCAATTAAGCAATTCTCTTTGGGTAGGGTCTCATCAATGAACTTCACCTCTTTCTCCCCATTCTTACAAATACTAAATTCTCTTGTCCTCAAATTCAGACTGACCGGACTATGCTGATAGATCCAATCAGCTCCCAGAATTGCATCATACCCTTTTAGCTAGTGCAAATAGAATTGCATTCCATCTTCAATCCATTCGCCACTGCCACCTGTACTGCCAGTTGATTGTTGATCTTGCACTTGGCCTTTATGGCTAACTCCAGAGTTATAAAAGTAGCTGAACTCCCACTGTCCACCAGGGCTATGGCACTGATCTTCCCAATCTGTACCTTTAGTATGAAGGTGGTAATACTCGAGCTTGTTCCAGCTATTGCATGTATAAACAATTGCAGGATTTCCTCTTCTTCCTTCTTGTGGATAGGGCTTCTAGGAGGTGTAGTAAATTCACCTTCCAAGTTAACTTCATTCTCATCCACATCATCTTCAATGGTGATTAAATGTAACTGCTTCTGGAACTTGCAAATCTTGCTGTGTCCTGGAACCCAAGGCTCTAGGCACTTGAAACATTTTCCCCCATTCCATTTACTACCTCTAGTTGGTTTACTCTTCTCATTGGTCTCTTTCTTGTTCACCACATTTTCTCCCTTTTGGCTGATCCTATTAGTGCTCCCTGATGTCCACATATTATTTTTTTTATATGACATATTTTCATAATTCCTTGCATGAGCATAAGCTTCTACTAGAGTATTAGGATTAAGTGACTTTAATGGGATCTTGATGTAGTTCTTTAGCCCTGAAATGAAATAATCAAGAAAGTACCCTTCAGTCAAAATTGGGTTGCTTCTCTTCACTAAACTCATCATCTCCTCAAACTTATCAATATACATCTCCACCGCACCACTCTGAGATAACCCTATGAGGTTTTCAGCTATTTCAATTCTAGTCTCTGCGGCAAACCTTCTACAAATCATCCCACAAAATTGAGGCCAGGAAATAGAACTCATATAAATCCGGTTGCTGCTGATCCACTGATCAGCTCTCCCAGTCAAATGTACCTCAGCCATAGCCACCTTCTGCCCTTCAGAAATTTTTGTAAGTTCAAAACATCTTTCAGCCTTCCTAATCCATGCTTCCGGATTATCCCCATTGAATTTGGGGAATTCAACCTTAGGTCCTTTGCTGAAGTTTCCTATGCGCTGGCTCCTGTCTTCATATGAATATGTAGTCCACTCAGGTGCTCTTGGCATGGCATGACCCCACTGATATTCAGTTCTAGGATATGGTGGATATGTAGTCTGCTGAAATGGATAACTAAATGGTGGTTGATGCATAGGCACATAGGAAGGATTAGATGTTGTGAACTGTGGTGCAAAAGTTCCATTAGCCATCAATGATGGGTATACACTGACTCCAAATGTTCTAACAATGTATTATCACTTCCTCCAACAAGAACTTGTGATACTGCAGGATAACTGGTAGATCCATGTGGTATACTAAAAGGTATAGGACGTATACTAGTGAGGCTATTAACAGTAGGGTTTGGTGCAAAGGAATGACCACTTCCTGGTGTTCCATAAAAATTTGTTCCTAACATGGGTAATTTTGGATCTACTTGCCCCCTCTGATCTCTGTCGCTTTTCAGCATAGCCAAGGTGCTTGTTACCTCTCTTTTCCCTTCCTTGTCCATCATCGAGTTCAACATCTCCATCATTTGGTCGATCTTGACTAAAGTCCCCGTCAACTGCTTTTGAAATCCCTCCATCTGTTCCTTTGCTGCAACTGAGTTTTCACCAATGTGTTGCTGCAGATGTGCCATGTCAATCTTCAATTTCTCCACTTCATCTGCCAGTGTTGCTCTCAAATCTTCATCGAGTGATTTTCCCACCTTCGGCATATCTATTCTTCACTTAGTATCAGTACTCCCTGCTATGAAGCAGCAGATCAACCCCCCCCCCCCCCCCCCTTGAAATAGCTCGGGAATTTTACCAGGGAAACGAATTCCCCAACCCTAGCTACCCAAGAACAGCAAAAATTTCAATTTTGGCCAAGGATCGCCTTGCTCTGATAACAATTGTCAGGCCCCCAGATCGCGAGCAGATAACAACAACAAATTCAAAAGGAAATTGCAAAAATGGAGCAAGGATAGATGCTAGAAGAAATGAGGAAAGTAAAAACATAGCATAGTATTTAGGAATTTTCAACAACCATCCTCATCTGGTCATGGAGATACATATAGCCAGTCCCTCTCCTCTTCCCGATGCAGCCCAGACAAATTCAGTAACCAGTGAAAGTAAATTACAGTGTATAGTAATTACCAAATATGATCTCAGCCTTCTAAAACTACTTAAGCCTCATTAGCTAATTGGAGCCGTCAGATCTTCATAAGGTCTCTGGTCCACCAGATCTCACTAATCGAAAAGGTATCTTGCACATCTGAGCCGTCCAATGCTGAATGTCTTTGCTGTCCAGCGCCGAACTCCAGTAGTTCTTCTTCAGAGCCTAACAGCGGAGGCGGAGGCGGAGGAAGCGGGAGAGGAGGGAGAGATCGAGGGGGAAGGCGCTCGAGCGGAGGAGGAGTGATGGCGGCGGGCGGGGGTGGAGAAGCGGGGAAGAAGAGGAAGCAGAGGAGGCGGCAGCCGTGCACGCTGGGCTCGGCTGGGAGCCGGGAGTCCTGGATGGGGAGAGGCGGGAGGGGGAGAGGGAGGGGAGGGTTCCACCACCGCCCTTGGTGCGGTGCTAAGCAATGGCCTTGCCCACCTCTTCTTGATTTGTACTTCGATTTAGCAAGTTCTTGGATATAACTGGTCTAGTTTCTAGGTGATTTGTGCTTGATGTTTTACCCAAGCATTTCTTGGATGTTCTAGGCGGAGAGAAGTGGGTAGCATCTCACCATGTTTTACTATTTCGTGGTTCGTGCTGCATCTATGCAAATGTATGTGGGTTTACCAGGATCTTTACATATGGCGCCACCTTGGGTTGTAGAATAGCGTATGCTTGCAATCATCCTAGAGATTACAGTTTATGGAACCGCAAATTGTATTATTGGTACAGGTTGGGTCAGTTTGGTTTCTTGGTAATAGTAGGACTGAAGAAGAGAGGAAACGCCTGGATCTAGGGGGGTTTGATTCATTCACTGAAATGTTTTCTGTTGTTACAGGGATCAGGGATAATTATTCCCAGTTCTACTGGAGAAACTGTACCACATTATTTGTTATTTTCATAGTTTTTGTCCCAGTTTTCATGCTTGCTCTCTTCAAACACCTCCACTATTTTTGGAGTTTGAAAAGGGCTAGTACTTGGTCGATGTTTGTTCTGCTAGCATTTTTTGAGGTGTTCCTCAGGCTCCTTCAAGGGGAGGAAAGCTGACGATATTTTTGGCATCAACGCAATCTTCTCTCTATGATTTTGTTTCATTAATCCTGTCATTGTTTCCCCTGGATGTTGATCATTCTTAATTTGATTTAAAATGCCAAGACTAAATATGAGTCGCTGACTCGTTATTGGTTTATTACTGCCAAATCTTCTGGTATTTAGCCACTGCCCGTGTTCTTTGAATATATTGGGTTTCTGAACAGTGAATTTTTGCATTGTCACATTATATTTGCTTTCATTTTATAGGAATCTGCAACACCACCAACAGAACACATTTAACAAACCTAGTGTATATGGTGGTGCTATTATGCTCTGCAATCGTGTGACTAAGCGGGAGTCCTTCCAGCGTGAACCTTTTGACCTTCCGGGTTATGCTGCAACATTTGTAAAGAGGATCAGAACTGGTATGCTTCTCTTTGTGTTTGAGCGTGAGGGGAGAAAACTTTATGGAGTGTTTGAAGCAACTTTAGATGGAGCACTGAACATTCTTCCCAATGCATTTCTTTCATTACCGAAGTTACAACCAGCCCAAGTAAGTATGCTTTTGGTATTGGTTTATTTCTCATGGTTTTATCAGTCTACATGATCTGGTCCATATTCTTTCTTAGGTTGAAGTTCATTGCTTTACGATTTCCTTCCTATTGATCTTTTTAGCCAATTCATAGTCTTATTTGTTGTTTCTTTTTTAGTTTATCATGTGGCAAAATACCGATAAAGGTTCTTTTATTTTTCTACCTTGTCACTGACATTCAGGTTTGTTTCGTTTCAGAAGAGTGTGGTTCTGTAACCCCCTGACTGAAGCTGAATTTTCTGATGTCATCAAAGGACTCCAACGTCCAACCCCATATGTCCTTCTTGGGTATATCATACCAACAGGTTTGTTATTTCAAATTTGTGATTGGATTTCTTTAGTGTCTTTAGAACTTGCTTGCTGCTGATCTGAGGTTTTTCTTAGTACAGGTTTTAAATCTTGTGCACCTGTTTTCTCCAAAGCGGATCAGGCTGTAGCCTTACCAGAAACCAAAATTAAGAGTTATATGTGATTACAATATCTCTCTGGCTTATACTGGTCTAGAGTCCAGTTTACACATAGTAATGTCTGCCCTAGTTGTTCGTCTTTTGTGTTTTGCAATAGCAGAATCTCATCGCCACATGGTTCCTTCATGTATGCCAAACAGAATACCAAGCATGCTGCTTATAAATATGAATTTCCTTTGCGCCCTCAGCCTAAGTCTGTGATCTTCGAAGTACCGGATATCAAAGAAAAAAGGCTTAGAGCTAAATGCTGATTATATACCACTTGAGCTAGTTGATTGTCAGTCCAACAGCTATGCAGTTCTGTAAGATATGTTGGGCACTGTAAGCTTCTATGAGTAGCATCAGCTATGAAGATCGAGATCCCAAACCTTTCAGTGGAAAACGCGACGAGGATGATGGGTATCATTCACCTGTGCGGAACCGAAGGTTCATTTCTGAAAGTGAAACAGGTCGAAACAGTGTAATTGCACACATTATGAAAGAGAGGCAATCAAGCATGCAGGACAAGGGGTTTACAGTTTGATGAACACTCAGATCTTTCATCCCCAAGGAGTTGTACTATGGCAAAAAAAAGGGTGTCCTTTAACTTTAGTGGTGATGAAATTTCGGTTACTTCTGATAAGCATTGCAGAGGCCGGCACATGCTGAACTAGAAGAGACATGCTGAACTAGAAGAGAACAGAGAAAGACATTCAGAGCAAGGGGGAGATGTTTCAGCAAAGAGGAGTAAGCTGATGAGCCTATCTTTCCCAGAAGGACTTACCAATCAACGTGAGCTGCTCCAGGAACAGTCAGTCATTGGTGACTCCTGGTGACTCAAATCAGGTATCAAGCTGACGTAGATACTTCTCACTGATGAGGAATGAAAAGTGAAGAACAGTTCTTAATTCAACGGTGAGCAGGTAGTAAGATAGGCTTTTTCACTAGCTGATGATGACAGTTTGTAGCACCAATGCTTTCGCCTCAAGAGGCGTTCTAGAGGGAACTTTTTGAGTAGTATATCCTAGGATGGCACCAGTATGCTTTTGCCTCAGGATGCTCGAGCTGCTGTAAATATGGCTTATCAGTTATCACTGTGTTTATCTTCCACTTCAACAAAATTCAGCCATGAGTGTTATTTCCACTCTAAAGAGATCTGAGTACAACTATCATTTGTCTAGGATTTCCTGGGCACTCTACTCATTAGATGGTATCTGCTACGTGAATGTTTACTTGCAAGTTGTTTTCCTGGATTTTTTGAAGAGAAATCATATGGTTACTCTACTATCATTTGTTCTTGTGATCCAGTCATGCAGGTGGCAGGCTTGTGATGTTTAGATATGAATCTTTTATTGCTGTTGCTATGCATGTATAACTCTCGGATATTCATTGAAAATACACACAAATAACCAAACTAATTTCCTCTCTCTTATGAAATCACACGCTTTTGCGTGTTCTAAAAACAATAATTAAACTAACATGTGGTTGGAACTCTTCATCAACCACAGAAATTACTTGGAATAGTTAGCAGGAAGCTCAAATGGTTCTACGTTTCAAATCGTAATTTATTTTTCCTAGGGACTTATCTGTAATATACGAAACTTGTGTACACTTCTAAACCCTTAGAACCGAGTGCTAGGCATCTACAATAGTTTGTCTCTTAAGATTATCTCTAAGGATTCAAACTCATCTAGAGATAGCACTAAAGACAACATCTCCGGTAATTCGTTTTTAAAATCATTCATCTAACTATTTATATTATTTTTATCATATTTTACTTTCACACTCTATCACTATTTAAGTTGGTTTGTGTGATCAAGTTATCTCTTGCATAAGAGACGGCATATTCTTTTTTCTCACCTCATCTCTCCTTCATATAGAATTTTACTAATATAGAATAGAGACAGCTAAAGTGATACTTTTAGAGATGCCCTTATTTCACGTTATAAATTTTCGGAAGTTAGCGGCTGTCTGTGTGAATATGCATGTGACGTCGTGATTATTAGCGTCGGTGCATTGTGAATGCGCGCGCAGCGGTATTAGGCATCCTACGTGCGAAACATAATTTGGAGTCTTCAAAACTTGTACTCATCAACGGCTTTATGTCGTGCAGCTACGTAAGAGCCATTAGCTAATCTATTCGTCCAGAGCTTCAAAAGCGAGCTCTTTTACGGATGCTTAAAAAAACAAGCTTTTTACACTAAATTTAATATGGATCATTTATTTTTTTAATCTAATAGATTGGATTAGCTAGTATTTATTTATCTTGATTATAGTAATAGAAATATTCTTAACAAATCAACGGTTAAATCTGATTTCTACTACATACTATATACTATCAATATAATACACAAAATTTCTCTTAAAAGAAGTTCGGAGTCGTTTCAAGCAATGTTCTAGACAGCTAGCTATAGCTGCGCTATAGCTTTTTTGGACCCTAAAAAGCGAAGCTATAGGCTAATATTTCGCTATATTTACTATAAACGCTATAGTTAACAATAGCTTTATTACATGTTGGAGCTTGTAGCTAGCAATATCTCTGCTATCCTACATAGGTACCCATGAGTCAAAACATTAGACCAATTTTAAAATCCGACATTACTAAAAGGTTCCAATGCATCTCTTATAAGCCTAAATTGTAAGAAAACCTAGCAAAAGAGCTTATATGGCCTTTTTCAATAATCTAGCATTTCTATTTCGTATTTATATTTCTTAGAGATTAAGTGCTTGTGCTTGTTGTTAAGAACATTATGACATAGCTATTGTTTATTATCTTTAACATGTATTAGCGTATTTATTGATTCCGGACTTGACTGTATTCTTATTATAAAAATATTAATACCTTTTATAGCACTACTGACGAATACTCATAAAACAGGGGTGCACCAACGGCCCAATTGCAACAAGCAAAGTCGGAGCGAAAGCGGCGGCCTCGAATCGGCCCAGCCTAAGCAGCCGTCCGGCCGCTACCCAAATGCCTACGAGACCATTCAGGAGACCATTCCCGACCGGTCCCGACTCAGACTCAAAGAGGTTCCCGACCCCGCGTGGGGCCAGGATCCCCGACTCCGACTTCAGCGAGGTTCCCGACCCCAGGCGGGGCGGGATCCCGACTCCGACTTCAAAGGGGTTCCCGACCCCGCGGCGGGGCGGGATCCCGCGACTCGACTTCGAGCCGCGTCGCGCGCGCCGAGTCCCGTGTCAACCTAAGGCCACGTGCCCCACGAACGGTCATTAGTGATCGAGCGAGGCGGTGGTCCTTCCCAAGACGATTTGATAGGCTGCGAAGCCACGTCTCTGTCCCATCAACCACCACCCACGGTGCAAGGACACGCTCTCCCGAGGCAACTCCAGCGTCACACGCGACTACGTCGGCACCCACATGGATCACGAGAGCAGCTCGCCACTTCGGAGGATTACCTAACCGCTCGACCGGCTAGACCACCGACCAAAGATAGGCTCGGCGACGGCGACCGGTCAGCGAACAAGCGACCGATCGGCGAACGATTGGCGACGACGGGGGCAAGACCGAAGCCCTAAAGTAGCTCGCTGCACTTCGCCAATTCTCGATGTAACCTGCCCTTCAGATTGAATAAAAGGAGGCGGGAACCTCCTAACAGTAGCGTGAGTAAGAGCTACAAGAGAGCTTTTTCCTCTTCTTCCTCTTCTTCTTTTTCTTCTCCTTCGAGAGCTAAGTTTAGATCATTCTAGTGTTGAGGCTCCACCTCTCGCTTGTAAAAAACTTCGGTGCGATCATCCGCACCCGATGAATACAACACCAACGCCTGACCGGGTAGGGACCTTGGCCGAACCAAGATACATCTTGGACTCGAGGTCTAACCATTCAGGGCGGAACGCGTAGCCCTTAGACTTACAAATTTACTTGCCGCGCTCGAAACGCCGCGGTTAGCGCGCCAGTAGGGGCTTCAGCGCGTCTTGGCGACATCTCGGATTCCCATTCGTCTCCTTGATGGCATTCTTCTCCAACGGCGGCATGGCGTGTTCGGGCGCGATCCGCCGGCTCCCTCGGCTTCACCGTCACCTCGGAGGAGAGCTCACGCTCATCCCAGCTGCCGGAGGGCGGCGCTGCGGGAGCCCGGACACCATCTCCGTGGCCGTCCCACTCCGGCTTGGCGCGCCCCAAAGCCGGAACACGAGCCTATACCTCCTTTGGTGAAAGCCCTCCGGGCTGCGCAGAGATCCGTCACCTCCCTTTGCTCACGACTTGTAGCTATGGTGGCTACATGCCAACCTCCGTCCACGAGTTCTTTGGAAGACTCTTCCGACCACGGCTCCAGCTCCGACACGGAGTATCCGCCCAGCAGCGGCACTCTCGCGAGTGCAACGTGGCGAACCTGGCCGATTGGCCGTAGCCACCGCGGCTCTGACGGTCCCCGTCCGCGCTGAGGCACGGGAGGGAATACCGGTGGCCTTGTTGAGCCTTCGAGCTCGCCATGCCCGAGCTCCAACGGCAACGCGGAGAGTGGAGGAGCGCGAGGTCGAGCTCGGCCGGCTCGAGCCAACTCGAGCGGGGCGAGCCCGAGCCCGCGCAAGTCTTGGCGACGCGCAGGGCGCGCGCGCCAAGAGCACCACAAGTTGGGGCGTAATCCGCGCCCGCTTTTTTCCTCACGCAAGCCAAAGCGTGGTCGCGGCCGCAATCTTGCTCAGAGGCCTTAGAGCCCGCAAACCGGAGGCGAGCTACCTACGAGAACCTTCGGGTGGTGCCTTGCGGCCGTCAAAGACATCTGAGCCTCCGGCTCCTACCACACCGGCGCTACGCCATCCGCCGGGCCCGTCTGCCATGGGCCGGTAGGTGCGGCAAGACCGCACCCGCCATGAACCACCCGAGCCTCACGCACCCGGTGCGCGGCGCCTCGGTAATGCCTCGACATCCGCGCCACCCTCGGCGCGAAGAAAGATGGCGGAGGGCGCCGCCACTCACGTGTTGCGGATGGTGGCGCCACTATCACGCGGCCGAGCCACGATGGTCCCGACCACGGGCTTTTGCCAAGGATCCGCCAGCGGATTTCCCCCGGTCCGGCGCCTACCAACATTGCCAAGTACACCGCCACCAACCCGTGTCGGCTCAAGATTACGGCTCGCGTCTTGGGCCGGGAAGCGACGGATGATCTCTTCATCATCCAAGACCTCCCCATCTACCTCGCGGACTCGGCTCGAGCACGGCTCAGTACCGCCTCAAAAGCTGCGAGAACTGGGGGTGACTTGAAGAATCTCTTCGTCGGTAACTTCGGGGCACTTATAAGCGCCTGGTAACTCCTGGGACTGAAGGCTGCAAGCGGCGGCCGGGAGACTCTCGGGACTACATCAGGAGGTTTTCCGCCAATGGTCTGAAGCTCCCGACATCTCCGCGCCGATGTCGTGGGAGCCTTCATCTGGCACCTCCTGCAAGGCCTTGGTGCACAAGTGGGCCGCCTCAAGCCCGGGACCACCAAGGAGCTCCTCGACATCGCCACCAACCACGCCTCGGCGAGGAGGCCGTAGGGGCTATTTTCGAAGGAGGAAAGGCCAGCGAGGCCGGCGTCAAGCGGGTCTCCTTCCGACCGCCGACAAGCGGGCGGCGCGGAAGCGGTCCGTGAGACCCAAGTGGTCGCCACGGTCGACCGCCGCCAGCGGCGCGGCGCGCCGGCCGTCGCGCCGACCGCCGAAATTGATGGGCGGCCCATGCGAACCATGGGTTCTCCGTCAAGCACAAGTCACCGGATGCGAAGTCTGGCGCTATCTTTCTAGCGTCTCCACCACGCCGCGGCAAAGGAAAGAAGCCGCCGCGGCCCGCGAACAGCGGAGAAGAAGGCGACGACGAGTTCCCGAGCCCGACGGTGCCTCATGATCTTCGGAGGATCGGCTTGCTCGCCGACAAGCGTCGGCTCAAGCTCGCTATCGCGAGGTCCACCGTCGCGTCGGGCGTCCCCAATATCTTCGGTGGTCGGAGTTCCGATCACCTTTGATCGGACCGATCACCCGATCGCGTCCACACACCGGGAGGTACCGTGGTGGTCGACCCGTCGTCGAACGGCGCCTCACGAAGGTCTTTGATGGGCGAAGCGCGGCCTTAACATCCTCTACGTTGAGGCGTTCGGCGCTATGGGGTCCGCGCTCAAGCCTCCGGCCAAGCAAGGCACCTTTCCATGGCGTCATCCGGCCAACAAGCCCATCCGCTCGGCGGTCGACCGCCGTCACCTTCGAGGCCGGAAACTTCCGCACCGAGACCCTCACCTTCAGGTCGTGGATTTCCGGCGCCTACCACGCCATCTGGGGAGGCCATGCTCGCCAAGTTCATGGCGATCCCATTCGCCTACCTCAAGTCAAGATGCGGACCGCATGGAGTCATTACGCGGCATCGTCTTTCCGGCTGCCTTCAGCTGCGGCCCGCGGCGGTGCCGCGAGCTCGCCTCAGCGATCGTTGCCTCTGCGGAACTCAACAAGCTCGGGAGGGAAGCGCGAGTCCGTCCCGAATCCGACAAATCGGCGGGATCCTTCAAATCCGCCGAGGACACGAAGGAGGTCACGGTCGATCCACGTGATCCGACCAAGACCGTCTTGGTCGAACCACGCTCCCGCCAAATAGGAAGCGGCTCGTCGACTTCCTCCGCACTAACAAAGATGTCTTCGCATAGAGGTCCTCCGACATGCGGGCATTCAAAGGAGGTCGCCGAGCACTCCTTGGCGTCAGACCGGGCTCAAAGCCGGTCGCCCAGCGCTGCGCCGCCGGACGAGGAAAGGCGCGGGTTATAGGAGAGATCGCCAAACTCTTGGCGGCGGGGTTAAATAAAGAGGTGCGCCACCACGAGTGGCTAGCCAACCTCATACTTGTAAAAAGAAGAGCGGGCAATGGAGAATGTGTGTTGACTATACGAGTCTCAACAAAGCATGTCCCAGGACCCATTCCCTTACCTCGCATCGACCAAGTCATCGACTCCACCGGCGGAGTGCGAGTCTCTTTCCTTCTCGGATGCCTACTCGGGCTACCACAGTTGCGCTAAAGGAGTCCGACCATTTCGCGACTTCCTTCATCACTCCGTTCGGCTCGTTCGCTATGTCACAATGCCCTTCTACCAAGAACGCGGGCGCTACATACCAACGATGTATGCAAGCGTGCTTCAATGACCGGATCGGCCGCAGCGTTGAGGCGTATGTCGACGATATTGTCGTAAAGACCGGGAAGGTGGCGACCTTATCGCCGACCTAGAAGAGACTTTCGCGAACCTTCCACGGTTTCGCATAAAGCTCAACCAGAAGTGCGTCTTCGGGGTCCCCAAAGGAAAGCTCTTAGGCTTCATCGTCTCGGCGAGGCATCGAGGCCAATCGGAGAAGATCTCGCGATCGCAAGGATGGGCCCGGTCGGCAACCTCAAAGGGGTCCAGAGTGGCCGGGTGCTGGCGGCTTTGAGCCGTTCGTGTCTCGCCTCGTGACGCGAATGCCGCTCTGGTGCTCAAGAAATCCGACCGCTTGGGCTGGACACTGAGGCTCGGGAGGCCCTCACCCGCTTGAAGGCCTTCCTGTCCTCGCCTCGATCTGATCGCCCGGCACTGGTGAACCGCTGCTCCTCTACATCATTGCCACTACCCAAGTCGTCGGTAGCGGCCCTCGTGGTGGAGCGGCGGAAGAAGGCCGTGAGCTCAAGGTACAGCGGCGGTCTACTTCATCGATGAGTACTTTCCAGTCAAGACTCGGTACCACAGTGCGAAGTTACTCTGCGGTGCTCATCGCAAAGAGGAAACTCGTTCACTACTTGATCGAGACGCCATCACCGCGTGGTGACCACGTCCCCACTGGCGAGATCATCCACAATCGCGATGCCTCGGGAAGGATAGCCAAATGGGCGCTCGAGCTTAGCGGCCATGGCATAATATCGTCCTCGGACGGCGATCAAGTCGCGAGCTCGGCCGACTTCGTCGCCGAGTGGGCCAAGCCTGCACCACCAGGTGGTCGAAGACCCGTCTTGGACAATGTACTTGACGGGTCTTACACCAAGAATGGCGCGGCGCGGAGTAAATCATCATCTCCCGCTCGAGACAGCTGTCGCCATTAGGTTGCTCTTCGACGCGACCAACAACATTGCCGAGTCACGAGGCTCGTCAGCGGTCTCGGATCGCCGCCGACCTCGGTGCCCGCCGGCTCGTCCACGGGACTCCAAGCTTGTCGTCGACCAAGTCATGAAGGCTGCGGGCCCGAGGCGCCCGCGTGGCCGCGTCTTTGTCGAGAAATCGCCGGCTCGAGGAGCGGTTCAAGGGTTTCGAGCTTCACCATAGCTACCGAGCGCTACAATGGCGAGGCCGATCACCGGCCAATCTTGCCTCCAGAGAGCCCGTCCCGCCGGATCTTCGTCTCCGACCTCCTGCGGCCTTGTCGTCCACCGGACTCGGCGGTGGCGACCACCCGACCAATCGGCCACGGTCACCCGGACCGAGCCAGCGGTCGGCGTAGACTTGGCGGATCGCCGCGATGTGCTAGCACTTGAGTCCGACCGGAGGAGGCCCTACATCGACCGTTTGTGGACGGGTCACTTCCCGACCGACCGAGGCCGGCGCCTCGCCCGTGAGCAAAATCTTTCGTCTGATCGGCCCGGACCTCTACAAAGGAGTCCCTCCGGTCCTCCAAAAATGTATCTTGACCGACCAAGGAAAACAATTGCTTTGGGCGACATACAGTAGTCTGCGGTCACCACGCAGACACCGATCTCTTGTGGGAAAGGCCTTTCGACAAGGTTTCTCTTGGCCAACCGTGTGTCGGGCGCCGAGCATATCGTGCGCACTGCGAAGGATGCGATTCTTTGCTCGGCGACGCATCTGCGCCCAAGCTTCTGAGACGATCCCCATCACGTGGCCTTTTGCCGTCAGGGGACTCGATTTGGTCGAACCTTTCGAAAGCGCCGGGGCTTCACCCACCGCTCGTCGCGGTAGATAAGTTCACCAAGTGGATAGAGGCCAAGCGGTCGTGGCGTCACGCGTCGGTACAAGCGGCCATCTTCTTCGCGACATCGTTTTTAGGTTTGGAGTCCCAAACTCCATCATCACCGACAACGGAACACGGTTCACGGGAAAGAATTTCTCGAGTTACGTGGCGACTTCAATATCCGTGTCGATTGGGCGTGATAGCCCATCCGCGGACTAACGGCGGTCGGCGCACTAACGGCATGATCCTTCAGGACTCAAGCCGCGGATCTTCGATCGGCTCAAGCATTTCGCGGTATTTGGTAGCCGAGCGCCTCCGATCCTCTGAGTCTGCGGACCACGCCGACCGGCGGCGGGTTCACACCCTTCTTTATGGTGTTCGGCTGAAGCCATTTGCCCATCGACACGGAATCGGCTCCCGAGATTGCAAGCCTTGATGAGGCTCGGGGCTCGCCTGCAACAAGGCGCCATCGACCACTCGGCGAGGCGCGGCGTGGCGTCTGCGGTCGGCGGATATCAACAAGCCTGCGCCGCTACCACACCGCCAAGTTCGAGGGCGATCCTTGGTATTGGCGACTTGGTTCTGCGTCGGTCGGACAACCAAAGATAAGCACAAGGCGCCCCCACAGGAGGTCCTTTCACCGTCGTGGAAGTTCTCCGACCGGCACCTTCGACTCAAGGGCGCCGATGGTCGCATCCTCCTAATGCCCGGAACATTGAAAAGTTAAGGCGATTCTATCCTAAGCTCTTTTCTTTTTCTGGTATAAGTCTTTACCTTCCTCCCAACCGAGCACACAGTCGCCACGTGACGACTTCGGGTGCCCGTCGGCGCCCGTTCGAGCCGCTCCGGATGGTGTCATGCGGTCGGTGACCCACCGACCACGAGGTCTATCGGCGGTAACCCTCTCGACCGAGTGCTCGGCCTCGCCCGGTAGGCTATGGTTGCCCGATAGCACTCCGCGGAAGAAGGAAGCACTGAGTGGGATGACCTTACGGTCGATTGGGAACAATCTTCCCCACACGAACTTCGGCTAACTCACGTACTCATGTGGGTCGGTGACCCGACTAGTCCTGAGTCTATCCCGGCGGTAACCCTCTCGACCCGCGCTACGGCCTCGCCCGGCGGCTATGGTTGCTAAGTAGCACTTTGCGGAAGAAGGAAGTGCCGAGTGGAAAAACCCTTGGCCGATCGGGAACACTCCGAACCCCATGAGTGCGCGTAACTACGCATAAACAAGACTCCTATCCTCTTGGCCCTCTCAAATTGACCCGACCTACGCATAAGCGACCCGTGGTCCTTGAGGCTATGGTCGGTCAAACCCAAACGCAAAGGAGAGCAAAGAGGCAAACCGGAGCTTACAATTACTTACGATCGTTTACACAGATCTTTGCAAGAAAAGAAAAAAAAAAAGAGGGCTAACTTCTTTCTTCCTCTTCTTCACGGTGGCCGACCAAGCACGGAGGAGGAGGACTGGCATCTTAGGCGACCTCGGCGGGGCGTGGTGGCGATCTCCGAGCATGCGGCTCGACACAGGCTCGAACACATCGACCTCGTCGTCGGTCGGTTCGGCGATGCCGCTTACTCACCATGCGAGTCGATCACGTCATAGTGCGAGGCGGTGTTGACCGGTCGCGACGAAGCTCGATCTTGCTTCGCAATCACACCGCCTCCACAAGCCCGGCACTCGGGCGGTAGCGAGGCAAGTGCGCTCGGGCTGCCCACGTGCCCAAGACTTGGCGCGAGACCTCTGGCCGACCCTCCAGAAGGCTTCCATCGGCGCCCATCTCGGCCCTACCATCCTCGGAGACCTCGGCGGCGCGCGAGCCTCGTCCTGGCCGCGATCGCCACGTCGCGGTCTCGCGCCCGCATTCCGAGCCTCCATGGCGGCGCTCGAGTTTTTCTGCACCTCTGCGAGTTTTGGCGTCTCGGATGAGTCTCTCTACGGGTTACCCCAACCAAAGAAATCAATGGAGGAGTTGAGATACTTACCCGATCGCAGAGTCGATCAGTGCCGACCTCCCTCCGAGACTCGTGGGGCGTCCTCAAGGAAGCGGCTCCTTCCGAGCAGTCTCTGCTCGGACCAAGCTTGTTCGGCGTCCTCCGGGCTGATCCGCTCCGGCCGCAGATGGGTCGCTTGCTTGTGCCACCCCTCGGCGGTGGCGGCGGCGTCCTTGGCCTCGGTGACCTCGCCGGGAGGATTCAAACTCCACCACCCTTGCCCTCAAGGCCTCGGCCCCAAGGCGCTCGTCGTAAAGGGCCTTTGAGGCCTCCTCCACCTAAGCGGAGTTTTTCGCCTCCGTCAGCCCAATGTTCAAAGCCTCTTGGGCAAGGCGAAACTCAAGCCGCACCGACCACTTTCTTCCGCTGCGGCGCCCACCGAGCATCCGGCGACGAAGGAGCTGGCACAGCGCTTCGGGCAGGCCCGCAAATCTTTGCACAACACGGACATTTTGTCAAATCTGCGAAGCATATCGAGAGTTACAAAGTCGACTCCTTCGCTCGGCTTACCAAACTTACGGGTTGAATCCCCGACCATCACCTCCAGCGCCTGTTTGAAGACTCTAAGGCTAGGGTCGGACCCTTATGGATCGACCCTATCTCCTCCTCCGCAACCGTGGCGCCTGCCAAAGGCGACCCTCTCGCTCCTCGGCCGAGTCCATGGATCCGGCCACAGGGCCACATCCGGCAGCAGACCTTCGCTTTGCGCTCCGGAGGGCGCGCCCGACGAGCGCCATGGCGGGCGATGAAGTCGACCTCGGGAGCCCCTTGGGCGGGGTCGACGCCTCGGCATCGGCGCCGCCGGCCGTGGCGCCGCCAGCCGCTACTCGCCGACCCCTCGGCGACACTATCTCGGCCGCACACGCCGTGGAGTCGGCGATCGCTCCACCTCTTCCGCCGGCGCCCGCCGGTGGCGCAATGGCCAGCGGCGTCGCCGTCCCCTCCTGCAGGAAGACCCTCGCGTCGGCGGCGGCGTCGGCGAGGCGGGAGCTCTTCGCCGGCCTCGATCTCTCCTCTCTCAAAAAGGCGCGTCCGCGGTCGCGTGCTCCATAGCGCGCCGACTGATCGGTACCACCGAGCCGCCATGACCGCCACTTGAGAAGTGGTGCGGCGCACGCCCACCGTCACGCCCGTGTAAGCGCCGCGTCCACGATATTTAAAAGTCGCCGGCGGCTTTGCTACAAAAATGTTCAGCAGAAGGAAGAAATACTTCTTGGCGGAGGCGAGTCACGCGCTGCAGCGCTCTCTTCGTCGGCCCCCCACCAAGGCGGTCGGTGGCCGCTTCCCGGCTACCACCCGGTCGGGCGCGTCGACAAGCTGCGGCGCAGATGTCGCCTCGCTGAGGACCGCGGCGCGGGCTGCTGTCGGGCCAACTCTCGAGCCACCACTCACCGGAGGGTCGGGAAGGAATCTGTTGTAGTCGGGAAGCTCCCCACTATCGATGAAGTCGTCCCCACCGCGGTGGACTCCGTCGTCCTCGCCCGCGCGTGCCTTGCCGCGCGCTCCTTCGCTTCTTCTTCCTCCTCTCCTCCTTACGCCTTTTGCGGGAATCGGCCTCGGCGGTCTTCGCGAGGCCACCTCGTTTCTTTCTCCCGGGGCGGTGCCCGGAGGACATGCCTGCGAGCCCCTAGAGGATACAAAAGCGACCGATCGGTCGACGCTAAGCGAAGAAGAAAGAAGCGAAAGAAAAATCCCACAAACTCACGATTTGGGAATGGCCCGACGAAAGGCCGGGTGGCGCCGCGCGCCACCGTGGCGCTTCCTCCGATAACTGCCGCCACCCGGGCCTCCACCTCGGACGCGGCCAACTCGGCCACCTCCATCCTTGCCCGGTCGGATGGCCCTCATCTGGAACTTGGGGTGCGGCTCGGCGCGAGGGTCTGCGCGCATCCTCATGAAGGCGTGCGACAACATCCCGGTCGGCCCGTTTCCTCGAGCCACGATCTCCTCCACGATCGGGGCCACCTTGTTCTTTCCCTCTTCTCGGCGCCCGGTCCATTGCTCCATCTGCGACGGGGCTCGCGAAAAAGCTCAGGCGCTGTTTTCAACGTTCGGACATAGATCCATTCGAGCGCCATCCCTTGTTAGAGGACGGCGGCTTGATGTCAGTACTCGAGCTCGGCCGTTCAAGGTGGAGGCGAGCCGCCCATGGGCGCCGTCGCGTCGACGGCTGTCTTTCCAAAGCCTCGCTGGAAGAAGTGCGCCACGGCGCCCAATGCGGCTCAATCCCTAAGAAGGCCTCGCATGGGGTAATGAAAATGGCGATGTGAAGGACCCGTTAGGGTTGAGGTGGTGCACCTCCACCTTGTAATGGAAAAGAAGCCCACTGGACGAAAGGGTGGAGCGGCGGGCGGCCGCTCAAAAAAAGAGGCGGGGACCACAACCTCGTCGCTCTGCGGCGGCGGGATAACGGCCCGGTCGGCACTCTCCACCAGAGGTGCCTTGCGGCGGGAAGCCCTTCTTCACTAGGCCGGCGCGACTCTCTGTCGCGAGCACTCGTCCACGACATCTTCGCGGGAAGCGATGGAAAGGTGAGAAGAAGAGGGCCGAGGTTTCCTTCTCGGCTCTCTGGCGTTTTCTTGCTTTAGGGGCGGAGGCGAAGAAGGCGAAAGCGTGGCTACCCGAGGCACCCCAACAACGTACTTATAGGAGGCGGCGGGCGCCGACCGAGCGGACGCCTCCTCGAGCGAATCGTCGCGTCCGCCTCGTGCATCGCCGGCACAGTAACTCCGATTTCCAATTCCACTCGCATTTAATCTGTCGCGTCGGGTTGCGAGTCATAAAGACGCCGCCCGACAGCGTGTCCGTTACCTCTTGGTCTCGCCTTTTGGCCGGACGGTTGTTCGGGCGCGCGAGAGAGGCCCATTGGGCCGGTCCCAAGATGGCAAAGCTTTGTGGCTTGCGCGAGGGCCCACCAAAGTCAGGTTCAAAAGGCCTAACCCACCGGATGGGCGTAGGGCCCAAATGAAACTTGAGCGAGGGGCAAGTACGAGGTGAGCCCCACGGTGGGTCCCCGGTTGGGTCGGCTGACGACCCAGTCACCTCTACTCGCGTCCGAGACCATACTTCACACTCTCCCGGGAGCTCATCGATGGCGACGGCCACCAGCTCTGGGTGGTGACGACCCGAGGTCCATCTGAGATTGAGTAAAGAAAGGTTTCTTATGGGTCGCCCACGGCAGGGCGGGACACCCTACTGCGGGACCGTCGCTCGGAAGGGTCCCCTTGGCGGGACCTCCCAGGACCCACTCGGACTACCGTTACTAGCTCCAAGAGCACGGCGTTCAAACCAGCGTGGGTAAACGCGCGTCGCTCACCCTCCAGTCCCACACTGCGGATGGGGCAAACTTGTGGGATAGACGGCGGCTACTCCTCTCGCGGCTTCCCTCGCGGACGGGGACTCGGGATGGATACCCCGCGTCCAGCTACGACGTTAAACGAGCACTCGGACACCGGAACCTCGCGGAGGCATCCGGTCGTCCTTGCCGACTAAGGCAGCGTCTAGCTACGACGTTAAACGAGCACTCGGACACCGGAACCTCGCGGAGGCATCCGGTCGTCCTTGCCGACCAAGGCACTCGGACACCGGAACCTCGCGGAGGCATCCGGTCGTCCTTGCCGACTAAGGCAGCGTCTAGCTACGACGTTAAACGAGCACTCGGACACCGGAACCTCGCGGAGGCATCCGGGCGTCCTTGCCGACCAAGGCACTCGGACACCGGAACCTCGCGGAGGCATCCGGTCGTCGCCTGCCGACTAAGCGGCGTCCAGCTACGACGTTAAACGAGCACTCGGACACCGGAACCTCGCGGAGGCATCCGGTCGTCCTTGCCGACTAAGGCCGCGTCTAGCTACGACGTTAAACGAGCACTCGGACACCGGAACCTCGCGGAGGCATCCGGTCGTCCTTGCCGACTAAGGCAGCGTCTAGCTACGACGTTAAACGAGCACTCGGACACCGGAACCTCGCGGAGGCATCCGGTCGTCCTTGCCGACCAAGGCACTCGGACACCGGAACCTCGCGGAGGCATCCGGTCGTCCTTGCCGACTAAGGCAGCGTCTAGCTACGACGTTAAACGAGCACTCGGACACCGGAACCTCGCGGAGGCATCCGGTCGTCCTTGCCGACCAAGGCACTCGGGCATCGGAACCTCGCGGAGGCATCCGGTCGTCCTTGCCGACCAAGGCACTCGGGCATCGGAACCTCGCGGAGGCATCCGGTCGTCCTTGCCGACCAAGGCACTCGGACACCGGAACCTCGCGGAGGCATCCGGTCGTCCTTGCCGACCAAGGCACTCGGGCATCGGAACCTCGCGGAGGCATCCGGTCGTCCTTGCCGACCAAGGCACTCGGGCATCAGAACCTCGCGGAGGCATCCGGTCGTCCTTGCCGACCAAGGCACTCGGACATCGGAACCTCGCGGAGGCATCCGGCCGTCCTGCCGACTAAGGCGGCGTCGGCTACGACGTTAAGCGAGCACTCGGACACGGAACCTCGCGGAGGCATCCGGCCGTCCTGCCGACCAAGGCACTCGGACATCGGAACCTCGCGGAGGCATCCGGTCGTCCTTGCCGACTAAGCGCGTCCGGCTACGGCGTTAAGCGAGCACTCGGGCGCCGGAACCTCGCGGAGGCATCCGGTCGTCCTTGCCGACCAAGGCACTCGGACACCGGAACCTCGCGGAGGCATCCGGCCGTCCTGCCGACCAAGGCACTCGGACATCGGAACCTCGCGGAGGCATCCGGTCGTCCTGCCGACTAAGGCGGCGTCCGGCTCGACGTTAAGCGAGCACTCGGACACGGAACCTCGCGGAGGCATCCGGTCGTCCTTGCCGACCAAGGCACTCGGGCACTAAAACTTCCGAAGGCACCGCTCATCCTTGCCGACCAAGGCACCGATTAGCTACTGGCCAAAGCAGCGCAAAGGAAGATTTCTTGAGGAACAAACCGCGAGTTCGCACGTCCGACCACTCGAAACCGATCGCCGAACTTTCTAGCGCCGAGCCGATCAAAGCGTAACAAGCGAAGCTAACTCCTTCATGAAGTCATTCATAGAGAGAAAAAGGATTTCATTAAAAAGCCGCGGGCTCAAAACTTTACACCACTTTACATGAGGCACACGCAAGACTCTCTATCTACACCGGACTCCTAAAACTCCCTACGACAACGCCGACGGTAGGCCCTTGCTCGCCGACGGACGGACAACAAGGTCGGTGAACTGAGGTCGTTGGAGATGACTTCTTGGTAGGCCTTGCCCGTCGTCAAGTGAAGCCACGTGGCGAATGGCATCTTGCATTCTGCTCGGATTCCATCGACGCGGCGCGCGCGCTCTGTCAATCGCCGCTCGCGCCATTGCCTCTAGGAGGGCCCCTGCCACTCAAGCCTCGGGATCGCTGAAGTAGCGCGTCAGCAAACAACGTCGCGAGCTACTTCTTCTCTCTTTGGGATTTCGCTATCGCTGATCATATTCAACCCAAAGCTCGTTCAAAGGGTCTTCCTCTTCCACCACGATGTCATCACCAAATCGAAGACTAAAGGGTGTCTTGAACACATTTCAAGAAGGAAAGAAGTCTCGTCTAAGAGTCTGCCGCTCGAGCAACCCGTGGCGCCTTTATATACCCATTCAAGGAAGATCAAACGACTCGAGAATAAATGTCGGTAGCGAAAACGGCGCCCACCACCGAACCCGGCGGTCAAGAAGGCGAACGAGCAAAACACACCTAGCCGTGCGCGCGCACAACAAAGCAATTAAGAGGCTCCGGCGGTTCGCATACCTCGAGAACGTAATCCGGGCGGGCGTCGGATGCGTTGAGGGCACGCCCGGCAAAAAGCGGTAGGCCCGTTGGCCCACCTAGTTGAGCGGATCGATCAAGCTCAACCCCAACCGAGTCTGCCGAACTCGATTGGAGGTTCGAGGCTCTTGGCGAATACTCATAAAGCAGGTGCACCAACGGCCCAATTGCAACAAGCAAAGCCCGGAGCGACAAGCGGCGGCCTCGAATCGGCCCGGCCTAAACAGGCCGTCCCCTACCGCTACCCAAATGCCTACGAGACCATTCGGGAGACCATTCCCGACCGGTCCCGACTCGACTCAAGAGGTTCCCGACCCCGCGTGGGGGCAGGATCCCAGACTCGACTTCGGCGGGGTTCCCGACCCCGCGGCGGGGCGGGATCCGCGACTCCGACTTCGAGCGCGTCGCGCGCCGGAGTCCGTGTCAACCTAAGGCCACGTGCCCCACGACGGTCATTCGAAGTGGTCGGCGGGCGGTGGTCCTTCCCAAAACGGTTTGATAGCTGCTGAAGCCCGTCTCTGTCCCATCAACGGCCACCCACGGTGCAAGGACACGCCTCTCCCGAGGCAACTCCAGCGTCACACGCGACTCGTCGGCACCCACATGGATCACGAGAGCGCTCGCCACTTCGGAGGATTACCTAACCGCTCGACCGGCTAGACCACCGACCCAAAGATAGGCTCGGCGGCGGCGACCGGATCAGCGAGCAAGCGACCCGATCGGCGAACGATTGGCGACGGCGGGGCAAGACGAAGCCCTAGAAGTAGCTCGCTGGCACTTCGCCAATTCTCGATGTAACACCTGCCTTCAGATCAATAAAAGGCGGGAACCTCCTAACAGGCGTGAGTAAGAGCTACAAGAGAGCTTTTCCTCTTCTTCCTCTTCTTCTTTTTCTTCTCCTTCGAGAGCTAAGTTTAGATCATTCTAGTGTTGAGGCTCCACCTCTCGCTTGTAAAAAACTTCGGTGCGATCATCATCACTTTTGATGAATACAACACCAACGCACGACCGAGTAGGGACCTTGGCCGAACCAAGTATACATCTTGGACTCGAGGTCTAACCATTCGGGGAAATGAACGCGACCCTTAGACTTACAAATTTACTTGCCGGCGCTCGAAACGCCGACAACTACACTTTAATAATTTATTTGGAGGTGACTTTTATTATATACATACTTATTAATACTAAAACCACATCAAAAAATAACCTCTACGATAACTGCTATAGTTTTTTTTAAAAAAACTTTCTGCGAAGCGGCGAAAATCATGATCTCGAACCTTGCTTCAAGTATAACACGCCACGAACCCGCTTCATGAGCTACTCCCTCCGGTTATAAATAGTTGTCGTTTTGGATATAGGTGTAGTCAAACTTTCAAAACTTTGACTGTCAATATCTTTTTAAATATTTAAATTGAATACATGAAAATCATATAAGTAGATTTGTCTCAAAAAGTGTTTTTTAATATTATAATGTTTTTAAATTTTATAAATATATTATAATAAAGATTAGTTGTAAAAGCTATACCAATACCTAAAATGACAACTATTTTTCACCGGAGGTACTATTTTGCTGTGTTGTAAAGCCATCTCTGCAACTGCGAGCAAAAGCCTCAGCATCAGAGAGACCATGCTCATGCTGTACCACCGCCCGACTCCCGAACAAGACCACACGGAGCAGCCGAGACGTTCTCCGTCTCTACTCCGGCGGCCGGCACGGTGAGCTCTTCTCGTTCCCTTCCTTCGTTTCTACTCTTCGCCAGATCTGGCCCTCTCCGACGGCCGGCGCGGTGAGCTCCAGCCGGAGATCCCCGGTCAACATCCTCGCTGGGGATCTTTACTTTGCTGTGAGCAATCTCATCCAAATTATTCTTTCTGGGATGGATACTCTAATCCATGCAGTTTGTTGGGTGGTGGAGTACTAATAGCAGTCTATTTTCCAAAATTTTGGGGGGTTCAACTGAACCTCCATGTCCCATGTTAGGTCCACCCAGCTGCGGGTGTGTAGAACAAAATCAACATTTGTGGGGTGTCTTCTAGATTGTTCATCTGATGTGTGGCATGCAGATTATTCCAGACAGCCACGATCCTGATTTAATATGCGCATCCTAGCAAAACGGCGAAACCCCTCTGACAAATCGTGCGCAGAGTTCATGCCGCTCCTGTGCCACAATTTATACCACAAGCGCATTACACTGTGTTTTTAAATGTGTATGTCTTGTCTAGAACTTGCGATTCCTGTAAACATAAGCTGGAGTTGCTCTTCTTGGTGTTGGACATGTTAAGAGTCTGGACGGGAAGAACTAAGGAACTCCAATTTTGCGCATATCTATGGAATTTTCAGGTTTTCAATCCAAATGTGTTTGCTTGGAAGATTTTGCAAGATTTTAATCCTTACTAGCAGTGTTTCAGGGCAAAACCCTTGTCATGTTTGAGTTCTAAACAAAATGGACATGGTTCATTAGTAAGCTACATTTCATTGGATAATCAGGTAGGTTGGTGAACCTTGTGGTGGAAAATTGAAACGGATTGCATATGAAGCGGTGCTAGCTAGGGAAACCATATTTTTGCAGTCATTAGTTGTGTGTTTCTTTCTCTTGCTTGAATGTGATAGTTCTTGAGGAGCTGAGGTATGGATCATCTTTTGGTAACTGTTGTTAAACTGGTGATTGTCTTCAGTTCAATGGAGATGCTACACTTTTGCATTAATTTGTGTGAACTTCTATACATATGAACTTTATGTCATGAGCTGTAATTTTATGTCATCGATGAAATATAGGTAAGTGCCCCCTGCTGACTTGCTAAAAGGAAAAAAATGAACTTCGGTGCATGATTGTCTTCGTACATCCGCTTGCTGTTTTATCTGTTACTTGCTTTTTTGGTACAATACATGCAGCAGCCAAGAAAGCATGTGTTAAGTTTTTCCTTGGTTTTAAGTATAATTGCGAAGTCTCCTGACCCTTTTCATTGTCAATCTTTTATGTTATCAAGGAATCCAATGAACTTTGGGATTTGGGATGCACAGAGCAAGAATGGTTCAGCCTATGATGGTGCAATTTTTCTGTGCAACCACCTGACTAGGAAGGAGTGCTTTGAGAAAAAGCTTTTTGGCCTTTCTACTTACTATACTCATTTTATACAGAAAGTTAAAGCTGGTTCAACTTTATTCTTGTATGATGTGGAGCAGCGAAAGCTTCATGGGGTGTTTGAAGCAACTTCAGATGGAGCAATGAACATTATTCCTGATGCATATATCTCATCAGGAAAGCTGTATCCTTCTCAGGTACAAATACTTGTCTTACCAAATATCTGAGTATGTCTTCTATTCCATCTACTCCAGGACTTATATAAAATATTTAATGATACGTATTTGGAGAGTTGTACTAAATATTTTTCCTGTTGTATTTCACTAAATGCAGATACAATTCAAGAGGATTTGGTTTTGCAGGCCTTTGATGGAAAGTGAATTTCAAGATGCAGTCCAGAATAACTTTATGGCAAGAAACAAGTTTAGTTATGGTTTGTCACATCAACAGGTTTGTTCAACAGTTTTTCTGGTGTTATGTTAACTTATCTACTGACCTCAGGATGTTTCTCTTATACAGGTTGTAAAGCTTCTTCACTTGTTTTCTTCAAGGAACAGATTACAGCCTCGTCAAAATCCAAGTTTACATGATGAACTTTCAAGGGACTCTGAAGTGCCTTCCCTGGTTAACCAAACTGATATCCAGTCCGGTCCAAACAGCAGTTCACATGGTTCATTCAAAAGCTCCTGTCAAACATGTTCCTCATCCACTTTTGGGGAGCATACAGCATCGCTAAATCACAAATTAACCAATCCTATGCCACCAAGGCACAGAGAACTACAATCAGACGTCTCTGATGTGGCTAAGTCCAACAGCTCGAGATCTTCATTGCACACTGGAGCAAATGCAAACATTGTCACCGTACCTGGTAGCCAAGAAGCAATGTATGACAAATCTAGCGATGACTATATACCACTACCGCTGGAGGAAGATACTTTAAAGAGTGTTGATGATCTATCTGATTTGCTTGAAGAGGAGAGCCACTATTCAGAATCTAAAGGTAGCAGTGACTCTGAAGAGCACACTACTTTCCACCAAGCTTGTGATAGGAAGGAAGATGGATGCTATCCACCCATGGTAATTTCCAAGCTCCGCTCTGACAGTGAAGGGCGAACAAGTGTGTTTTCTCGGTTAATGGGGAGTCCTAAAACTTTTAGTCAAAGTACAAAGTCCAAGATCAAATCATTTCCATCAAAGAATGCTCAGTCTTTCAATCCCCCTTCTCAGAGGAAAAAACAGTGGAGGACACAGCGCAACAAGCCATACCCATATGATAATGATGTAATAGCTAATAGGTTGAGCAGAGTTACAGCATTGGATTATTCATTTGTTTGGGGTGACAACAGAAGATCCACCAAATCCTCTGGTGGAAAACTGAGCAAAATTCAGACATGCCTAGGGCCATTTATATGTGAGGATGGGAATAAATGGGATGTATCTACTGAAGAACCTGGCAGATATGATGCATTCAGAAAGCTATTTGTTCCTGAAGGTAGTAGAAAACTGATGGAGTCCTACGACAGAGAACTAAATACACCCCCGGTGTTTACTGGAGTACATGAGAGCAGTGAAGTCCATGTTAAAGAACAAATCCGAACTCCTTTCTTGGATTTTAACCGGCGTGCTAAGGATCTAAACGTCGAAGGAGATCAGGATTTTGGCAATGAGGATGTTGAGGAATCACCAGGGAAGAAGAGGCGACTAGCAAGTGCATCCTTCCTTCAAGAGGAGTATGAAAGTGACACTTCATTGGTTCCCAAAGGCACCAAAGCTATGGATATACTAGCAATATCTGATGGAAACTCTAAAGACAAGAGCATCACTTTGTCATGTGAGGACACTTGTACTCAGATGGCTGGAGCTTATCTTGGAACCAAAGTGCTCCTGCAAGATGAACAACAGCAAAGCATTCAAGGCTGCTGTGAAGAAGTTACAGGTGATGCATCATTGATTCTTGAAGATTCTGAAAGTATGGGGTTGTTACCCAAGCACAGTTTTGGAGACAGGAAGGCTTTTTCGAATGTTGAAACTCGGAGCGAGGTGGCTGGTAATCAAAGCATTAGGAGCTGCCATGGAGTGGTTAATACTGATAAAATGTTGCTCCTGGAAAATTCTGAAACCATGGATGATTTCTTGCCCAACTATGATGAATATTGTGGAAGCAAGAGGAGTTTCTCATCTGATGGGAATCGTAGGCATGTTGCTTCTAGTCATGTAGTAACTGAAATGCCCCTGCGGGAGAAACAAACCCCAAGTGTTCAGAGCTGCTCTCAAGTAGTTCATGGTGATAAAGTGTCGGTACCAATAAATTCTGAAGAAATGTTCCCCAAGTTTGATGCAGACTGTGGAAACAAGAAGAGTTTGTCATCTGATGGAGCTTATAGCCATGTACAGGCTTCCGATATGGAGACTCATGCGTCCCTGCAAGAGAAACCCTACCAAAGAGCTCCAAGCTGTTGTGAAATAGTTAATGCTGATCAACCATTGGTTCTGGAAAATTATGTAACCTTGGACATTTCACCCAAGTGTGATGGCAAATGTGGTAAGAACAGTTTATCTTGTGATGGAATTGGTGGCTATGTTGTCAGTGACCATCTGGCATCCAACATGTTTCTGGGAAAGGGACAATGTGAAAGCATTCAAAGCAAAGATAATATCATGTTGGCTCTAGGAAATATACCTGTGGACACATTGCAAACTGTTGATGGAGATGGTGGAAACAAGGGTAACAGTTTGGCGACCTGTACAAGTTTGGGTTCTGATTATATGGAAGAAGCGCGCCAACTTGTTAGAAACTGTCATGAAGTAGTCCCTATTGATGCTGCACCAGTTCCTGAAAGTTCTGGACCTCTTGGCAACTTCACTAAATTCCATGGCGATAGTGCAAACAAGAATAGCATATTGGCTGAAACTTCAGAAAATTTGGCTGCGGATCATCAGGAAACCAGTATACTTCCACAGGATGAACATTACCACAGTTGCTGTGGTGATACTTTGTCTGTTTTGGAATATTCTGGCACTATGGACACGAGTACAGGTGATGGAGATAATGAACACAAGAGCTCCTTTGATCAGAAGGATGATGAAATTATGTACCCATTGACAGGTTCTGGAGATCATGGAAATACTACCTACATGTCATCATCTAATGGTAGTCAATGCCGCACGCCTCCTGATGATCTGGAATTCAGCAAAGTTGTGTCGCGTCAGGAGGTGCTATACCAAAATTTTCAAAGCAGACCTGAAGTAGCCAATGAAAATTCCAATTCGATGTCCTTTGCAGTCTGTATTGTAGGTTGCCGAAGCAAGAGTGGGATGTCAGTTAGAACCTCTGGCCATCTGGTTACTGATCTTGGAACAAACTTGGAGTCCAGGACAAGTTTCTTCAACGACTCTTCGAGTGAATGTACTGAGAACTTTAGTACTTCTGCATTGAGCAGTGAATTTTTTTTGGAACAGAATATCAATGGATCAGAAGTCTCCGCAGGGATGACCATAGTTCAACATGATCCTGGAGAAGAGATGAAACCACAGTGACCAATCCCGCATCCACAATCTGCAGCAGCATAACATAAGAGTTTATCCACCAGAGCACCAAACTTGCTTTTTCGGTGACAGTGAACTGCCCTTTTTTTGCCGTTGGAATGTTGTTCCCTGTTAAGTATTTCAGCAAACTAGGAAAAAATACCGGAACTGTTGTATCCCTGGCTGGGTTTTGTACTTTCTGTTACTCTACAGACCTGTTTTCATATATGCCATATGGTAAAAGAAAAACCCGGAGTTATCTTTGCATTGACAAGTCTGCCTGCATGAGATGTGGAAATGACCTATTTCACTCACCTGGCCATACCGCTATTGATTGATTGCTGCTGCTGCTTCTTTCGAGGGGGATTGTTGCTGAGAGGTGCTTTTATACCTTTTTTTTCCATGCCAGTCCGTCTGCCAATTGACCTCTTACGACTAATGTGAGCCCATGACGTTCCAACTTGACACCATCGTTTGGGTTGGATTTCTCGAATATCCTCGTGATCGGTAAATACGCGCATCACACTCACGTCTGGCTTTGTAGTTCCATGACTTCAGCTTGCTGGGCTGGCCGAGTCCGTCTCCTCTGGGCTCCTGCGCACGACTGTCGACGCTGGGCTACCGGTGCGGCGGCGCCTAGCACCGCAGTGACGCCCGTGGAGGGGCGAGATGGCACAGGCGGACACGTTTTCGTCGTAGACAAAATACAATAGAGGGCGTCGGAACCACCGCGTGCGTGCGCGGGATGGGATCTGGCTTTCGAGGGACGCGCGGCCGCCGTCTATCTGTACGCTGCGTCGCGCCACGGCAACGTGGGTGGAGGTGGAGCGGGAGGCGCGCGCTGTAATGCCCCACAGATTTCCCTTTGCCGCCAAGAACAGTTAGGGCGTGAGAAGGTTGCAGATGGCAAGAAAACAAGAGAAACAGAGAAGAACGAAAAGAAGAACAGACGGGGTGATTTTCATTTCATATTTCCACTCTTCTCAGATCTTCCGACACAAAAGTATTTGAGCAGTGCTTCAATGCTTTCCTTCTCAATACAAGTTGCACAAATCTTAAAGCAAACGAAGAGGTAAGTAATCACCATCTACCTTTCATTTATGCTTTAATATTTGTGCAACTGTAAAAAAGAAAAGCATTGAAGCATCTCTCAAAGTATTTATACCCCCTTCGTTACCGAAGTAACTCTTTACTTCAGTAAACCTCCTAATTACTCACCGACAAAACCTCTTACCGCTACAGTGATCAGTTACAAGTGCTTAATACATCCTTTTAAACTCCGCCGCCCGATCACCCTGCATATAATCCCCACCCCTCATTACACTACCCCGGCCAGAAATCCTTGCTTGACCCCAAGCAATGGCAGTCAACACATTTAAATCTTCCCACGTTGCCGCTTCCGCCGGTAGGCCTGTCCATTTGATCAGTCCCTGAACCACAGTAGCACTTCCCTTCTTCACTAGCCTCCGTTCCAGCACTTCTTCCGGTTCTGTGATAGCAACATCCAGTTTAGCCACTCTCGGCAATTCAGCAAACACCAGTGAATAATTGAGACTGAAGGCCTTTAACTGTGATACATGGAAAACTGGATGCACAAGACTATCTGCTGGTAGATCCAATTTATATGCCGCTCGACCAATTTTGCTGATTATTGTTAATGGGCCATAAAATTTGTACGCTAGTTTTGGGTACTGTCTGTTTACCAAAGAACTTTGTGCATACGGTTGTAACTTCAATAACACTTGTTCGCCGATCTGGACTTGTCGTTCCTGCCTGTTTTTATCTGCATAAATCTTCATTCTGTTTTGAGCTCGAGCCAAGTGTTGTTTAACTAACTCATTGTATGCTTCTCGGTTTTGAATGAACTCATTCACCTCTTCTGAATCTTTGCTCGGCAACATCGGCATAGCCCCATAGTTTGGCTCAGCCCCGTACAGTGCTTTGAAAGGAGAACAGCCAAGTGATGAGTGGAAACTTGTATTGTACCAAAACTCTGCTAACGCAAGCCAGGTCTTCCATTTCTTTGGCGACTCATGAACTGCACAACGCAAATACATCTCGAGACATTGATTTTCCCGTTCGCTTTGCCCATCCGTTTGGGGGGTGATAAGCGGTATTGTACTGCAACTTTGTATCGAGAGCTTTGAATAATTCCCACCAAAAAGAGCTAGTAAACACTCTATCTCGATCTGATGTAATCGACATCGGTACTCCATGTAACTTCACAATATGTTACAAAAATAACTTTGCAACTCCTTGAGCATGGATGTTTCAGCGCTACAAAGTGAGTATACTTTGAAAATCTGTCAACCACCACCATGATTACATTAGAACCTTCCGACATCGGCAACCCTTCGATAAAGTCCATTGTCAAGTCCTGCCATGCTGCATTCGGCACTGGTAACGGTTGCAAAAGCCCCGCCGGTTTCACTCTTTCAGCTTTTGCTAACTGACACTCCTTACACTGCTTGACAAAATCAGCAACACTCTGTTTCATTCCTTGCCAGCAAAAGAGTTTCTTCACCCTTCGATAAGTGGCATGAATCCCTGAGTGTCCTCCTACTGCACTGGAATGAAAAGCTGATACTAACTTTGTTTGCAAAGCTGAATTTTGTCCTATCCATATCCTCCCTTTCTTTCTGATGATCCCATGATTCAACTCATATCCCTCATTGTCTGGGTTGTATACCGCCAACTGAGTTAACCTCCGTTGAGCTAATTCATCAGTTGCATATGAATTAACTACTTCCTGTATCCACCTCGGCTGCACTTCTGACCTGACGTGAATCTCCATCAGTTGCCCTACTCTGGACAGAGCATCCGCAACCCTATTGTCCTTCCCTTTCTTATAGACAATGCGAAATTTCAACCCCATGAGTCTGGTCATTGCCCTTCTATGCATGTGAGATTGCAGCTGCTGTTCATCGAGGTAACACAAGCTCCTATGATCAGTCTTTGTTACATATTCTCTGCCTTGCAATTAAGCTCTCCATTTCTAAACAGCCAGCATCAAAGCCAAGAATTCCTTCTCATATATAGACATATTCTTATGTGATGGGCTTAAGGCCTTGCTAAAGAACGTTATGGGATGCCCTTGCTGCATTAGTACTGCCCCGACACCATGATCACGAGATCAGCTTCTATTTCAAATTCTAGCTCAAAATCTGGTAATCCCAGTACCGGCGTAGTTGCCATTGCTTCTTTTAACTAGATGAAAACTTGCTCGGCTTGTTCATCCCATCCAAAGCTTTTCTTCCTTCCATTGCCGATCCATCACCATTTCCATGTGTCTCCATGACCCGCACTGCTGTGATTCTCAACACTGCCTGAGCTGTTGCCTCCATCTGCTTTGCAAGAAGTTGCTGGTCTTTGATGCTTTGTTCCACCGCTTTTGCCATGAGTTCAGATCTTACCATCAATTGCTGCTGTGTCGTATCAATCATCTCTACACGCGCAAACAAGAGATCCAAACTTTCCTTAATGCATGCATGTTGTTCTTCCGGCCTCCGCGTCGTTTCTCCCGTGGCATCCAACACGAACCGAGTCTGCACCGAAGGTTTTGGTGGCGCCGTGACGTCTCTCGACCGAGTTAACCAGATTTGGGGAATTTTTTTTTTGTGGAAATACTCGGAATCAATTTCTTGATTCCAAGTTTCTCCAACCCTCCTCTGGGATTTTACAACTCAAGGTACGATCGATCGAACACGGCTCTGATACCGATCTATAATGTCTTACCGATTTCCCTTTGTCGCCAAGAACAGTTGGGGCGTGAGAAGGTTGCAGACGGCAAGAAAACAAGAGAAACAGAGAAGAACGAAAAGAAGAACAGATAGGGGAATTTTCATTTCATATTTCCACTCTTCTCAGATCTTCCAACACAAAAGTATTTATACCCCCTTCTTTACCGAAGTAACTCTTTACTTCAGTAAACCTCCTAATTACTCACCTACAAAACCTCTTACCGCTACAGTGATCAGTTACAAGTGCTTAATACATCCTTTTAAACTCCACCGCCCGATCACCCTGCATATAATCCCCACCACTCATTACACGCGCACCACGGCGGCGCCAGCCCGTGCGCCGCGCGGGAGGAAGACGGCGCGGAGCGGCGCGGGCGTGCTTAGGAAGGCGGCAGGCCAGCATGCGACGCACGTTTCCCCCGGTTGATCAGAGCGATCCTGCGCGAGAAACAACACGTTTCAAGACGGACAATCTCCGCATACCGTACATGATCTTGTCAACTTCAACAGTTAACATTAGACTGTAGAGTAGTACTGCTCGGAACATATTAGGGTGCGTTTGGTTGCCCTCATGAGATTGGATGGGATATAATCATCCAGATGGCTGTTTGGTTAGGTGGATAAAGATGAGTTAATTTTTTGTTTGGTTAGATAGGATGAGAATGGATAGGATGAGCCAATTTTTTTGTTTGGTTAGATAGATGAGAATAGATGGGCTAGTTATAATCAAGATTTCGAATTTCAATTTGAAATTTTTGAACAATTTTTTTATCAAATTTTGAATTTTTAGACAAAAGTTGACCAGATTTTGAATTTTTGGACAAAATTTGACCACAGTTTGACCGAGTACACCTCTTCGTGCAACAAACTGGAGCCCGTCCGACCTTTTTTTAGATGGCTTTATCTAGTATCTTGAGGGAATATTCCAAAAAACTGGATAACCATATCCCATCTATCCACTCATCTAAACAAATAGATAACTTCAAATTTATGGATAGTCATATCTCATCTGCCTTCATCCACTCAACCAAAGATCCCATCTATCCACTCATCTAAACAAATAGATAACTTCAAATTTATGGATAGTCATATCTCATCTGCCTTCATCCACTCAACCAAAGGGCACCTTATCGAATGTTAACTAGTGTAGTACAGGTAGTTGAGCTCATGTACAGCGGCAAGAACAGTACAATCTACAGAACAAACACATCATGAATACCGAGTTCTTTCTGCGCATTAGCCATAAACCAGCGACAAGGTCTGCAGAGCACTGAACACTGATATTGTTATTAGGTTCGTATGGTCGTACAAATTACAAAAGGCAGGTTAATGGGGGCAAAGATTACACATATTTCATAGAGTATTCACAATAAACACAGCACAATTACACGATAAATAGCAAGCTTCCTTCTCTACACAAAAAAACTAATTGCAATGGTATTGCAATAGTTGCTCCCCTGGAGGGAAACAAGCCAAATACAAGCACACCACAAGAATGGATGCGCAGATCATACCTTATCGGATACAAGTTGGTAATGTGAAGCCATGGCACACGAAGACGAGCACAACGTATATGGTTACCAGGAGTAGGAATATCAATGCGGCCCTGCAAAACAGAAAAGGAAAAGCTATGTTTATTGCAGATGAAGGGCTCGAACAGCAGTCAAGTAAACAAAACATCATATTACGAGTTTGCCAACATAGAGAATTTTGTAATCCGTTGGTTATACACCCTTCATATATATACAAAATTCAGAAGTGTAAACCATGTCAGAACGCTGCTTGGCATAATAAAAACGAGAAACAGATTAAACCTATGCTTGAAATTCATAGACTTCAACCAGACGACAATCTATGTTTGAGTCCTTGTTGCTCAGACTACTATTGACAGAACTAACAAGGCAAGTACATGTATGCAAAATTATGCATAACAACTAAAAAAAATCATAATTGATGGCCTAAGGTCAGTATCTATTGCGCACAGCACACGATATACCATATCCATAAATTTGCATTCAAATCTACCGCATGAAAATGTTGGAAAACAAGCCTGCTTAGTGCATTATTTTTTGACACAATATCACAGCTCTCAATAATTATAGATCGAGGAGAATACATATCAAGGAACACAATTAGGCCAGTTTCATGGTGGATATAAAAATTCAGTGTAAAGAAGTTCATGAACTAAAAGCAATAGTACTCATGGAGGCAAACAGAAAAGGAAACACCAAAGATACAAGCTAAAATGTGGTATCAAACAATTCTTAGTAGGAAGATCGCATACGTGAGTTTAACATTTCTCCACCAAACAGTGTTTCTAAAACGGCGAGCTTGTCGTTTAAATCGAACAGTATTTCCTTGCATATGTGAAGTCTTGTCAACCAGCAGTTCCAAACGATCGCCCCTTTCAAGGACTTTATCGATATTATCGATCATAACACTACGGACCTGCAAGAGAATAATAAACAGTAAATATAATTTTAAATGCTAGTTCAATTACTCCATGCTTGAATCCATTATCATTCCTCTTTTAGTTTACAAGATCGGAAAACACAGCATGCACTTATTTTTATGTTGAGGATGAAATGTTTTGCAGGATTGTGCTCCAGAAAATACATGTGAATCGGCAAGTTTTGGATGCAAGTCATGTTCACACAAGAACAACTGAAGAAAAGGTGAA
The DNA here is from genome assembly GCA_036346275.1 of Otatea glauca. NCBI lineage: Eukaryota > Viridiplantae > Streptophyta > Magnoliopsida > Poales > Poaceae > Otatea > Otatea glauca. Next base: position 42,811,758 of record CM070716.1, on the reverse strand, counting down.
TACTTGATTGATTTCGCCTCTCATGCGGTTTATTCTGTCTGCATTAGGTTCATTTGAATAGTAGTCCATTTGTTGGCTCAGGACCCTTGAGAACTCATCATTCATCGCATAAGCAAGAGCTGTCAGTGCAGCACGACCAAATGTCTTCACAAATCTTCCATGAATATCCTCGAGGAACGCAAAGGGGATTCTCCCTGCAATAAAACGAAGAAGCTAATAAGTCATTGTTAAGCAATTCACATCACAAGAGAGAGACAAAATTCTAGGGTGACCTTTAGTTGATACTTTGTTCAAGACTTGGTTTGCACAAACAGAAAGCACACTCTAATTCTTAAGCCGCAACTTAGGGGGGGGAAAATTGCTCTTGGTTTCCGCAAATAGCTCTCAGTACAACAAAATGACTAATGTCTTAATTCTATTAATCCAAATAATTTTAGCCTTAGCTCTGTTTTACTGGCTTAAATAGTACTGTACTAGCACTTTTGCAGCATCAAAATCGTTCGATCTCGAAGTCAACAGCTGCAAAACTCGGGCAGCGAGTCCAAAAGCTCAACTCGTCCACTCCAATCTATTGTCAGATGACAATTGTCTAGCTCTAACTCAATCCGACTGCATCTCCCCGGTTTGTCCCGATCTACCAATCCCCCGAGGCCACCCTGTAAAGAGCAACAGACATCGGAGACGCACGTACTGACAAACCCCCCATTAACTCGTCCGGATCTCCAAGATTCCGCCCGCCTATGGAGCCCGAGCCCAACCAAGTTCAAAAATTCCTCCCTCCGATCGTTTCAAGAAACACACACACACACACACACAGAGAGAGAGAGAGAGAAGCAACAAGGGGAGGGAATAGGGAGGGTGGTGGTGGTGGTGTTCTTACGTCCGGCGGCGTCGTCGGCCATGCAGAGCGCGGTGATGCCGTCGGTGCGCTTAGCGTGGAAGACGTAGCGGTCCTGGGTGTAGGAGACGTGGCTGTCGGCGCCGCCGTCCGGGAGGCGCTCGAGGACCTGCCGCGCGACGGCGCCGGCGTTGGTCGCCGCCGCGCTGTGCTCCGCCAGCACCACCGTGCCCCGCGCCACCAGCGCGTACAGGATCGCCATCCCCCTCCTCGGTCCTCGTTCCCCTCCGCCGCGCGGACTCCTCCTCGGGGTCGGGGAGGAAGGACGAAGGAGAAGTTAATAGGAGGACGGCCGCGGAAAAGGGTTGGGGGAAAGAAAGGAAAAGGGTGGGGTATGAATATGATCTGGCATACACAGGTTGGGCTGTGGCAACTGGGTGGCCAGAGCCCAGAGCCAGATAGTATCGTTATTTAATTGGCGGTGGGGACCACCTCGGCCGTTTTCATCTTCAGCTGTGCTGAGCCGAGCTCGAGCTGAGCTGTCGTGTTTGGGCGCGGCTGACTGGTTCGGGTTTGTTGGGTTTGGGTCGCTGAATAGCGTCGTTTGCGTTTGGGCGAGCTTAGATTTGTCATTTGTTTCAACGGAGTCTAAAGATGTAATATATATGATGCTGAAATGGGGGCGTCATAATACCTTGGCATCATGATTTCAAATACGCGAATTCAAGCCATATTTAAGTATATTTTTTAAAAAAGTTTAGTTCTAGGGTATATAACTATCTATAACAATTCAAATGAAACACATACTTTTGAAAAAATATACTCGAATTTAAAGATTTTAAACGAGTTTGGATCACATGCTTTGCTGATTTATATATAAAATCAGCACTACTTACAACCAAACTATCATCAAAAAGGAAAACTCTAGCTTGAATTTCAATTCAAACTTGTTTGAACTAGTTAGTAAACTAGTAGAACTTAGCATTCTAAAGATTTAAAAAAAAATCGCAATAAAATACATAAAAAATATTCTTTTTGGATCATAGTGTCTAATCACTATGGTATCCTAGATAATTATAATATATATATATATATGTATGTATGTATGTATGTATGTATGTATGTATACGCGCAAAGGGGGTCAAATAGGCCAGAGCTTCCCGTGCGGCTAGGTTGGACGCTTGTTCGTTTCGTTCCCGACCGCTCCAACTACGCATGGTATACCTTCTACACGATACTACACCACCACCAATGCATTTTAGGAATCATCACGACAGCCAAAGTATCATTTTAGAATACGTGCAGTTAACTTTTCTAAATATTAGCTATAGATAAATTTACAAACATTTAAGTTGATATAGATATATTTGTCTTAAAAAAAATCTTACTAATATTATATTATATTATATTATATATGTGTATATATATATTACTCTCTCCGATCACAAATAGTTATTTTTTTTACATCAACATGGTCTCCAAAACATAGTTTCGACTACTAATTTCTATTATAATATATCTATAAAACCCAATAAAATTATAATATTATGAAAGTATTTTTTAAGACAAATCTACATATATAATTTTTATGTATCCAATTTAAATATTTAAAAAGATATTAACAGTTAAAGTTTTAAAAGATTGACTGCACCTATATTCAAAATGAGGATAATACAAATTAGTTGTCAAATTTATGTTTTTGGCACGTGTCCATATTCAAAATGTCCAGATTATAAGTATAAATCAACATACTATAATATCTATTTTAGCCTAGTGTACTGCCAGCAAGTTGCATTTAAGAACTGGATGGACCAAATGTTCCAGTTTTTAGTATAAAGAATGGAATTGGTGTGATCATCTATTAACACATTTGGCAATCCCATCCGTTTTCGGTCAATTATATATTATATATGCGCACGTTACAAATGTTGGTCGGTGTGAACCTCCAAAATTATAAAGGGCGTGTCGCTTATGGCCTTATGGAAGCATTGCCCATCAGGGCGAAAATGTGCTCTTGCTATTCTGGGTGGAATTCGATGTTTTTTTCGATACGATTTTTATATTTTCAAGCACAAGTTACATTTTTGAACCATTAAATCAGAATTAGAACCAAGCATACACATTTCAAAAAGGTAATACAAATAAAAGCTAGGAAATCGACGTAGTGTTAAAAAAACTAAACAACTTACAAGGCATTTTAGCAATATTATACTTTTATTATATTATTTATATATTATAATGCAAATTAGTTGTTAAAGTTGTGTTTTAGGCACTATGTCCATGTTCAAAATATCTTGCAAGTTAAACAGACAACTTACGAAATAGCAAAATCGCCAGATGAATATGAAGAAGAGCTAAACGACATGTTTTTTTTGGCCGTACATTCACTTTTTTTTAAAAAAAAGTTAAGACATTCGAAGACATTCGTGTTCGAACCCGGGTCAGCGGGATGTTCCACAATGTCCACTGTTGCTCCTGCTCGGTTCCAAGGCATCTGGTTGGAAACGAGGGACGAAGGAAGTATTTACTGTTAAGGAACCTCGCTATCGAATAGTCTGGCGTTCCTGAACAGATTTGAATTGGAGAACAGAAAAAGAGAGAGACACGTGTTTAGGGAGAGCAACAGCGGAAATTCTTTATTGCTAATGATTGCTTGTACATAGGGGGGACCTCCTCCTCCTTTTATAGCGCTCATCTAGGGTTTCGGCAAAGGGGCCAACGTGGGCTTTCCATGGGCCACGAGGGTTTCCCAACACTTCCCCTTGGGCCCTTTGCCGCGAGATGCATATGCCTCATCAAAACTCCAGAAAAACCCAGTGGGAAAAATACTTAGAGAAAGAGTACATAGCATACGCTTACTATGTTGCACGAATTGCCTCGTTAAAACCTTATGCAGAAAAACTTCATGAAAAACTTGCTAAGGAAAAAGAGTACAATTCTCCCAACTTCAATTGCTAATCTTCGAGATTCATGTTGGGTATTCATAATTCATGCTCGAGATTCATGTGGGAGTATGTGAAATATCTCTTCCTGAAATCTGCACTTCTCTAAGTCTCATCATCCCAATGCCTTTCACGCACCTTTCAAAGGTAGATCTTTGGGAGTGATTTAGTGAACAAATCGCAAGATTTTCACATGACTTAGTATGCAATATATTGATCTCGTTCATCTTATGCAATTCGTGAGCATAGAAGAACTTGGGGTTGATATGCTTCGTGAGATTGCTCTTCACATAACCCATCTCGTGCTTGGGCAACACAAGTCGCATTATCTTCATAGATTATCGTGGGAGTTTGCTCAATGTTCAAACCACATGACTTACGGATGTGGTGAACCATTCTTCCGAGCCATGCACATTCACGAGATGCTTCATACAAAGCGATGATTTTCGAGTGGTTTGTCGACGTCGAGACGAGTGCGCTTAGACGACTTCCAAGAAATTGCTTGTTCCTCCACATAGGAAAACATAGCGATTTGGGACTTGCCGATTATGCGTCGATAAATACCCGACATCGGCATAACAAACCAAATTCAATTCATTGTTTCTTCCAAAAATGACCAAGATCTTTGCTTCCTTGGAGGTAACGAAAGATGTCCTTGATCCCTTTCCAATGCCTTTTGGTGGGTTACGCCTGCATCGAGCTAGCAAATTCACAAATAACGCAATGTCCGTCTGGTGCTATTCGCAAGGTACATGGCGCTCAATCGCACTCGGATATGGAAATTCCGCTCCCGGGACTTCCTCTCCTCTTCTCTAAGTCTCAGTATGGGTCTAGGTCTGCTTGGGTGACCTTGAGCCATTGGACTCTTTGCGGATCGCCTTTTCAAAGCCAAATCTTTCCAACACTTTACGTGTGTAGGTTGATTGATGTACCAAGATTCCTCCTTGGACATGTTCAAGCTACAAGCCTAAACAAAACTTGGTTTTACCCAAATCCTTCATTTCAAACTCGGACTTCAAGTATGAGCATGCCTCTTCAATTTCTTCATCCGTCCCAATGATGTTCAAGTCATCTACATAGACGAAGATTATCTGAGAATCCATTCGGGATCATTGTATAAACACACATGGACAATCTTATTTGTTTGTGTAGCCTTTCTTGCGAGAGAAAGTCACTCAAGCGATTGTACCACATTCTTCTGATCGCTTGACCCATATAGTGATTTCACCAATTTCACATTGTCATGTGTTTCTATTTGCTCCGTCTTGGTTCGGGATAGGAATTCCTTCCTAGACTTTCATGTATATCTCGAATCCAAGTTTCCATACAAATATCTTTGTGACAACATCCATTAGCTTCATTCTCAACTTCAAGTTGATCGCCATTGAGATCAAATATCTAAAGGTAATTCCTCCCATGACCGGAGAATAGGTTTCTTCATAATCAACTCCAGTATTGAGTGAAACCTTGAGCTACAAGCCTTGCTTTGTACCTTACAACCGTTGTTTTCATTTCTCTTAGAACAAAGACCCATTTGTGACCTACGGGTTTATATAGGGAGGTGTGCGGCATACGGGCCCAAACACCTCTCTCTTGTTCGGAGAGACTAACTCTGCAGTGATTGTCTTTTTCATTCTTCCCAATCTAGCCTTTTCTTGCACTCTGCGAGATGCAGCTCGGGATCATGATCAATGATCGAGGCAATCTTCTTTGCAAGTATGCATTAACGTTGGTCGTTGCTCTATTCGAGGATTCTCTGTTATTACAAAGTTTATGGCCATTTCTTCATGGGGTGCTTCATGCACTTCTACTTGCTCTTCACTGCTATTCCCTATCGCAGGAGCAAGTTCCTTTAGCTTTTCATCGCCTATGTGTACGCACACATTATTTCCGGCGGCTTCCTTCAGTGGAAGATTCAAGTCTAGAATTGCCTTTCTGTTGGCTTCTTTCCAGGTGCAGTCTCAACGGCTCCCCTTCTTTCCTTGGGGCATTTTCGTGATTGGTTGTGGTAAGTCCTCTCGCCCAGTTTTCTCCAGACGTCTCCGGGTACTTTGGGTTTGAGGAGCTAAATTTCCTGCTCTTTTTCTTTGAAGCCTCATAACAGGTTGAGAGATACCTTCTATTTTATTTGGTATTTTCACCCTCTCTGGTGCATTCCTTGCGGGTACATGCGACTTAACCACGCCCTTCAGATCACAAAAATGATCAGGCAGTTTATTTGCTAAATTCTGCAAATCAATTATCTTCTGGACTTCTTGGTTTGCTTCATTAGTGCGGGGGTCATGTGCGGGGATTCCAGTGGAATGCCATATGATTTCCCGGCATTTTTCATCCAAAAGTTGATTTCCTCCCCCTAATGATGGGAAACGATCCTCGTCAAAGATGCAATCAGCGAATCGGGCTGTATGCAAGTCTCTAGTCATGGGTTCCAAATACCTGATTATGGATGCACTCTCATAACCAACGTATATTCCAGACTTGCGGAGAGGGCCCATTGCAGTCCGCTGAGGGGGTGCTATAGGTACATATACCATACACCCAAATTTTCTAAGATGGGAGATCTTCGGGATGATCCCGTGCACAAGCTGCATGGGAGAATGGTTGTTGTAGGCCGACGGTCTAAAATTGATAAGAGCTGCTGCGTGCAGATGCGTGTCCCCAACAGTGTTGGGCGATTACAATTCGCAAAAGCGGTGCGGCAATGAACTTAATCCTCTTTATTAGTGCTACGCTAGTCCATTCTGCGTATGGACGTGCGATGGAGTGCTCAATCGCTATCCTGTTGCCGTGCAATAATCATCAAATGCCTTTGAAGTAAATTCTCGGTATTGTCCATTCTAATGGACTTCACGCGATGATCGGGAAAGCATTCTTAATTCTTATGATCTGCGAGATCGACTTTGCAAAAGCATGGTTTCTTGTTGACAACAAGCATACATGCGACCATTTCGAGGAAGCATCGATGAGCACCATAAAGTATCGAACGGCCCTAACAGGGCTAAATCGGACCGCAAATATCCCCGGATGCGTTCCAGAATGCAGGATTTCACTTTGCACTTTCATAATGAAGGTCTAGTTATTAATTTCCGTGGCACATGCGGGCACACAAAATATTCATGATTCGGAAATTTTTAACATTAATGCCATGACCTTGTGAGTTGTTCGCTATATTTCTCATCATTCTAAGACCAGGATGGCCTAATCTACCATGCCATAAAGAAAAATAACTCAGAGCTTCTAAAAACAGTCTTCAAGGAAGTATACACTTGGTGCATGAATATTCGTGTAGTACAACCCGATTCATATGAGGGATATTTTTCTAATACCATTTTCCACATACCGCGTGCTTCACAATGCACAAGTATTCTTTGCCATTTTCTTCATTGGTTTCTCGTGAAAACCATTGGCGCGGATGTCTTTAAAGCTTAAGAGAGTGCGTTGATTCGAGGTACAAAAGGGCTTCTTCAATTACGAGTTGTACCCATAGGCATTATAATAGTGGCTCTTCTGGCCGATTACATATGAGTCGCCGATGCGATCGTAGTAATCTTTCCAAATGTTCTTCGTGATCGATTGGAAATACTTAGACTCTCTTAAGATGGTATTTCTTGTGCCACTATCAACAATGCATATCTCTTCCATTTGGGCGCTACACGATTTCTAGATAAAAGAAATATAATTCTAATCAGATAGAGGCAAAAACAATCCAAATACTACTTGCAAAATTGAAGAATACTGGAATAAAGAATAAATTGCGTATTTATTCATGAAAGAAGTATGTTCTTCTAGAGCTTACAATTCATTATTCAAAGAAAATGCTAACAACCATAATCTAAATAAAATGCATTAAACAGAATCTGTAAAATATGCATTAATTTCTGCTTCTATGTCATCGGCAGAAGTTTTCTCTTCATTTGCCATAATAATGGCTGCAGCATCGATGTTCAGGCTATTCTGTGAGGATGAGGCAAGTGGGGTGTCTACATCCATGACATCATCATCACCGATGTTGGCGAAGTGTGCTGCATGCGTTTTCTTTGCCTTTCTCTTAGCACGATATCGTTGATCACTTCTTTGGATTCCCGACATATCTTCGACCAATATCCCCAAGTGCCACACTTGAAGCACGTTTGGTTCTGCTGTCCATACGGCTTGGCGTGCGCCTTTTCTTTGTTATCCCTCTTCACAGGGGCTTTGGACTTTCCTTTGGCTTGGGGCCTCTCTTTTCCACCCTGCTTGCCCTTCTTTCTATGAGTGTGCTTTCTCACCTTGTAGCTATTGGCATTGACTTCTGTGCCAATGCCTCATCCAGGTGGCTGCGAGACATAGTTCTTGCGTAGAACATCGTCTTGCGATTCCGCAACTTGCATTGCATCAATCAGTTCGCTATACTCCTTGTATGCGTCCTGACGATAGCTGCGTGCACTCTGGATAGCATTAGGGTGGAAGGTAGAGAGAGTTTTCTCAATCTTCTCTTCATTAGTGATCTTCTTGCCACATAGAGAGATTGGTACAAATTCGTGCAAGGCGAATTGTACTCGCCCACTCGCTCAAGTCTGCAAACCTCAGCGCACCCAATCTTGCTGTGCTTGGGGCAGGATGGTGTACTTGAGTTTTTCGAACCGCTTCTGAAGTGCAGTCCAAAGCTCAAGTGCACTCTCCTCAACCATATATTCATTCTTCAGAGTGGCTGAGAGGTGGTGCCTGAGAAAATGCAAGGCTTGATCGTTACGCTCGGTGGTAGGTTTTGCGTCCCGCGAGGACCCTAGACCAATCGCGAGCGAGCTTCTGCCCCCAAGGACGATCTTTACGTCCGATGCCCAAGTGAGGTAGTTCTGACCGTGCGGGGCCAGTTCTTCAAACTCACGATTCACAATGCCAGACATCTGCATGATTTCAAAATTCTGATTTAGATTACTGCGTGTAATCTGATAGAAAAATGGTTGCAAAAAGCATAAAGTGCAGAAAATAAATTCATATGCATTGCATTATATAAAATAAAGCAAAGGATTCAAAATTCATAAAGAAAATTCATAAAACAGAGAAATAAAACAAGAAAAATTAAAAACAGAGCCAAATAAATCTTCTTAATTTTCTGGCAATTTTTTTCAAATTTTCTGCAATTTTTTCTGCAATTTTTTTTTCTTTTCTTTCTTTTTCTTCTGCTTTCTTTTCTTTTCTTTTCTTTTCTTTTTCTCTTTTTTTTTCTTTTCCTTTTCCGGCCGGATGGCCATCGGGCCTTGCTCCGGCCCATAAGTCGCACGCGCTAGGGTTTCCCCTTGCGCCTCGCGTTTCGCGCCGTGCGCCGCCTCCTTCTGCGCCTCGCGCTATCTGCTTGCCTTCCTCTCGCGCGTGCTCTTCTCTTGCGCGTGCCGTGCGAGGCGTGGTGGGACTTCGAGCTGAACCAACGATCGTGTCGGGCGGCGAGGTCAGCAGCCGCGAAGCAGCAATATGGACGGCGGCGCTATCATGGGCGCCACCAAATGCGGCATCTTCCTCGAGCCGCGGGCGCGCCACACGGCGGAGGCCGAGGCGCGGCGGCGCGTGGGCCGAGCCGGTTCGTCTTGGCGACGGCGCGGATGCCGAGCCGGCCGGCGGCGGCGCGCGAGGCCGAGGTGCCGTCTGGCGGGCGGCGATCGAGCGGCGGGCGGCGCGCGCGCGTCGGCGACCGAGGCGCTCGTCGGCGGCGGCCGGCGCTAAAGGCGGCAGGGCCGTCGCGACGCGCTCAGGCGGCCGAGGCAACCGAGCGCTTCATCGGCGACGCGGCTTATGCGGCGAGGCGACCGAGCGACGACGGTCGACGGTCGGTGCAATACGGCCGCGGTCGAGCCGGCCGAGACGCGACGCGGCCGAAGGGCGTGGCGAGGCGGGCGGGGCTCACGGCGCAGAGGCCGACGACGGCACTGCAAGGTGGGAACCTTCTTCCGGTGTTGTGATTTGATTCAAGCGCGCCTTACGAGGCAGCGTGGCGTCGGCTTCGGACGCGACTGCCGAGACGCATGTACTACCCCTTTTTTTCTGAGATCGCATACTGTAGCTTTGTGCTGTAGCTTCGTGCTAGTAGCTTCGAGCGATCGCCGTGTGACTTCGTGCCACGTGACGAAAAACGGTACAAGATGCGTAGGATAGATGCATGCGAAGAAAACGACAAGCGTTTAGATTCGATCGCCGATTCTCACCTCTTCTCACCTTTTCAATTCTGATCTCCGGTAGAGCTTCGTGCTGATAACGTGTTAAGGAACCTCGCTATCGAATAGTCCGGGGTTCCCGAACAGATCTGAATTGGAAAACAGAAAGAGAGAGAGACACGTGTTTAGGGAGAGCAACAGCGGAAATTCTTTATTGCTAATGATTGCTTGTACATAGGGGGACCCCCCTCCTCCTTTTATAGCGCTCATCTAGGGTTTCGGCAAAGGGGCCAACGTGGGCTTTTCATGGGCCACGAGGGTTTCCCAACATTTACATTGCATCGCAGTGGGCACAAGAGGAGCGGTATTTTCCTCAACATGAAGTCAGTGGCGTACGCAGGATAATAATATAGAAGGTGTTTATGGTATGTCTTCACTATTAGGGGTGGGTAATTTTTAATCGAAATCAAAAAATCGAACCGAATTAATCGAAAAAATCGATTTTTTTCGGTTTTCAGTTCGGTTTGTATTTTGATTCTGTTCGGTTTTCGGTACTCGGTTTGGTTTTTGAATATTCAAAACCGAACTAACCTCATGCCCTGGCTAGCTCGGTGGCTCTGGGCCACTGGCTCCATCGGTCCCCATTTTATTTCCTGCACAGTGGCACGGGCCGCACCGTCCCCTCGTGACCTCGTCACTTGTGGGCCTTGTCTCCTTCTCTCTCCGGTCCCTCGGCTCTCCCCTCGACCCCGCGGCGTTGCTTGGTGTGTGCGGCGACTGCGGGCATGGCGATGGTGGGCGCAGGCGGGGCGACGACGAGCGCGGTGTGCGGGCCGGAGGCCGCGGCCGAGGCAGGGTCCATGGCGGCGTGGGCGCAAGCTACCAGATCAATTTGGATTCTGGTGGCTGAGAGCTTCAGTGAACCGAAAAACGAACCGAATTTTGTTTGGTATTTCAGTTTAATCGATTTTCAGAATCCGAAAACCGAACCGACAACCAAACAGTAAAATAAAAACTGAACTGAAAACCAAAAAATTTGGTTAAATCAGTTCGGTTCGGTTTTTCGGTTTCGGTTTAAAAATGCCCACCCCTACTCCTACTCCTCCTCTCCTTCCATCGAGATCATAGGTGCCTCCTCCACTCTCTCTCGCTTCGTTGCCTCCATCCGCGCCCGGGCCACAACCGACGACGGCAGCGACACCGACGGCGGCGGTGTTGGCGGTGCCGCGCTATCGAGGCCCGTGGCCGAGCGCTTCACCTCGTCCTATTGGAGCCAAGAATCACTCGACGTCGACGACCTATGCAAGAAGTACGTTCGCGCGCATCGCGGCGGCAAGACGCTTGCTCACAACACCGCCACGAGTGCGTTTGCGTGTCTGCCAAGCGCTTGCTGAGGCCGGATGCCCGTCCCGCTGTTACATAATCAAGGCATCATTCATTTGTTTGCTGTTTTTATTTAGAGCAGTTTCTAATACTTAGTGGGCCAGTTACTAGTTTGTTTTTCTTAGAACAGTTTCTAGTACTTAGTGGGTTAGTTACTAGTTGTTCACATTGTGGCCTTAATGGCTGGTTTCTTCATTGAGTCATGGCAGTTACTAGTTGTTGTTTCTTTGCTATTTAAGTTGAATAAAAGAGCAGAAAAGGTGTGATTCCTGCTGCACAAAAAAATCCTTCCTGTGATTCACGACATTTGGTATCAGAGCCATGTCAGCTCCTGCAGCCCGTGGTTCTAGGACTCCTCTGAGGAGGCGCCAAGTATGCCCACCATCACCTCCTCCGCGCCGACCACAGCACCGTGATGTCGGTGGCCGCAAGATCGTTGGACAGTGCGTTGTGAAGGAGGTTGGAGGGTCAGCGGCATACCCTATGCTCACGAAGACCAACTACTCCGACTGGGCGACGCTCATGCGCGTCATGCTACAGGCACGAGGTCTGTGGGAGGCGGTGAGCGACGGCACCGACAACTACGTCGAGGATCGGATAGCTCTCGAGGCCATCGCGAAAGCCGTGCCGTCGGAGATGATGGGCGTAATCGCAAGCAAGGAGACGGCTCAGATCGCATGGGACGCGATCATGACGATGAACATCGGCATCGAGTGAGTTCGCAAGGCGAAGGCGAGCACGCTCCGTCGGGAGTTCGACGCGCTCAAGTTTCACGACGGTGAGACGGTGGACGAGTTCAGCGTCGGCATCACCAGGATCGCGAGTCAGCTCGCGGTGCTTGGAGACGCTTGTGACGAGGAAGAGATTGTACGCAAATTTTTGCAGGCAGTGCCATCAAGGTATGCGCAGATCGCCATGGCAATCAAGACGCTGATGGACCTTAACGGGCTCTCTGTTGAGGAGCTCATCGGGCGTCTCAAGGCGGCGGAGGAGCGCCATGACCTGGGCGGAGGCAGCAGTTCCAACAGCGGCTCCACCGCTAGGCTGAATCTCACGGAGGAAGAGTTGGTCAAGCGTATCACCTCGCGGCTGCAGCTCTCCAACGAGGGTTCGTCGAAAAAGGGCTCAAGTCCAGGCTCAGGCCAACGGAGGGGCCGTGGGCGCCGTCGTGGCAAGGATGACGGAGGACGTGGCAACTTCAAGTCGTCTAAGGCCGGCAAAAATGGCGGGAGCGGCATGGTCGCTAGCAACCAGTGCCGGTACTGCAGCAAAATAGGCCATTGGGCCCATGAGTGTCGTATGAAAAAGCGCGATGAGCATGCCCATGTGGCCCAGGCGGAAGAGGACCAGGAGCCCACTTTATTGATGGCCACTGCATCCCCGCTCACGCGTGCTCAAATTTCGCCGGTGTCATATCCTTCCCCAGTACCTGCGACGACAAAGTCGGTGGATCTTGTTGAGGATCGTCTCTTCGTCCAGTTGGGGTTGAAGGGCGATGGCGTCTACACCAGGTGGATCCTCGACATAGGCGCCACTAACCACATGACCGGTGCGAAGTCTGCCTTCTCCGAGCTCGACACGGGAGTGCGAGGCACTGTCAAGTTCGGTGACGGGTCGGTGGTCGGCATCGAGGGGCGCGACACCGTGCTTCACGTGCAAGAGTGGGGGGGCACCAGGCACTCACCGAGGTGTACCATATCCCGTACCTCACCGCTAACATCGTCAGTTTGGGGCAGCTCGACGAGGACAGCTTCGATATCCAGATCGGCGACGGCGTGCTTCGGATTCGAGACGAGCGACGTCGACTACTGGCAAAGGTGCACTGATCACCTAGCTGCCTCTACGTGCTCACGATGGACATCGCCAGACCGGTGTGTCTAGCGGTGCAGGGCACCAGCGCAGCGTGGCGGTGGCACGCGAGGTACGACCACCTCAACTTCCGCGGTCTCCGCAAGCTAGCGCAGGAGGGGATGGTGAGAGGGCTACCACGAATTGATCATGTTGACCAAGTCTGCGACAGCTGCCTTGCCGGGAAACAGCAAAGACTGGCGTTTCCAAGCAAGGCGAAGTATCGGGCCACACAGCGACTTGAGCTCGTCCACGGCGACATCTGCGGACCCGTGACGCCGACGACACCAAGTGGAAACCGGTTTTTTCTCCTCCTCGTCGACGACCTGAGCCGCTACATGTGGCTAATCCTACTGAGCTCTAAGGACCAAGCTGCGACGGCGGTCGTGCGGTTCCAAGCAAGAGCAGAAATGGAAGCAGGAAGGAAGATGGGCACGTTGCGCACTGATCACGGCGGGGAGTTCACGGCGTGTGCCTTCGCCGACTACTGTGCCGATCAGGGCATTAAGCGGCACCTCACCGCGCCATACACACCCCAGCAAAACGGCGTGGTGGAGAGGTGCAACCAGACGGTGATGGGCATGGCGAGAAGCATGATGAAGGCAATGGCGATGCCAGGCCGGTTTTGGGGGAGGCGGTAACCACGGCATTGTTCGTGTTGAATCGATCTCCGACCCAAAGCGTCGATGGGAAGACACCATATGAGGTATGGCATGGCTCCCGGGCACCAGTGCATTTCCTTCGCACATTTGGGTGTGTTGCACATGTGAAGGTGGCCGGCAAGCACCTCACCAAGCTCGACGACAGGAGTACGCTCATGGTGTTCGTGGGCTACGAACCAGGGACCAAGGCGTACCGATTCTACAATCCGCTCTCGCGCCGTGTCCACATTTCACGTGACGCAATGTTTGAGGAAGAGCGTAGCTGGGATTGGGGGAGGACAAAGGAGCCGGCCCAGGTGATGACGCTGAACCGTTCTGTGATGAGTTCTTCTCGGTGCCTACGGAATGGAGCGACACCGACACACCGGCAACGTCTACACTGCCAGTGACTCCGGCCAGCGCGGCGATGCCCACGTGCGGGTCTGAGCCCCGCACACCGCTAGCTTCACCGGTGGTTGAGTTCGTGTCGCCACCAAGCGGGGAACTTGATCTGGATAATTATCATGACGATGCGCCACTTCGATTTCGCACTCTGGACAATGTCCTTGATACGACAACGCCTCTGGGGTACGCTAACCGTGAGCTTGCTGAAGAGCTCATGGTGGCGATCGACGACGAACCTGCATCCGTGGAGGATGCGAAGAAGAGCGGTGAATGGCGCAAGGCGATGTTGGAGGAGATGGCATCAATCGAGCAAAACAAGACATGGTCATTGGTAAGCTTGCCTCCTGGACAGCGCGCCATAGGCTTGAAGTGGGTGTTCAAGCTCAAACGCGATGAACACGGTGTGGTGGTGAATCACAAGGCGCGCCTCGTCGCCAAAGGGTATGTGCAGCGCCAGGGGATCGATTACGAGGAGGTGTTTGCCCCTGTTGCAAGGATGGAATCGGTGCGCGTGGTGCTCGCCGTGGCTGCGATTCGCGGCTGGCTCGTGCACCATATGGACGTCAAGTCGACGTTCCTTAATGGCGAGCTAGCAGAGGAGGTCTACGTCGCGCAACCGCCTGGCTTCATTGCCACCGGACACGAGGAAAAAGTCCTGAAGCTGCACAAGGCTTTGTACGGGCTGCGACAAGCTCCACGGGCATGGAACGCCAAGCTAGACGCGAGCCTGCAAACACTCGGGTTCGCTCGGAGCGAGTGCGAGCACAGCCTGTACACGCGCGGCATCGAGCAAACCAGACTTGTTGTGGGCATCTACGTCGATGATCTCATCATTGCGGGGGAGCTCGTCGACGAAATCAACTCATTCAAGGCAGAGATGAAGAAGATATTCCAGATGAGTGATCTGGGAACCCTTTCTTATTATCTTGGTATCGGTAAAGCAGAGAGGCGCGGATTGAATCGTGTCAAGCCGCCACGCCAAGAAGTCGCCGAGAAAGGAGGCATGGGCGGGTGCAATCCGTCGCGCGACACCGATGGAGACTTCGCCTCAAAACATCAGCGGTCTTCATCGCCAGCTGTCGACGCGACGGAGTATCGCAGTCTCCTCGACAGCCTGCGGTACTTGATGCACACTCGGCCTGATCTCGCGTTCGCCGTGGGATACTTGAGCCGATTCATGGAGGACTCGAAGCAGAAGCACATGGCGGCGATAAAGCACTTGCTCTGGTATGTCGCAGGCATGATCGACTACGGCTTGGTGTACACGCGAGGCGATACCGAGCTCGATCTTGTGGGCTACAGCGACAACGACATGGCAGGAGACGTAGATGACCGGAAGAGCACATCTGGCATCATTTTCTTCCTTGGCGATAACCCGGTGACTTGGCAGTCACAGAAGCAGCGTGTAGTCGCCTTGTCATCGTGCGAGGCAGAGTATATTGCAAGTGCAGCGACGACTTGCCAAGGAGTTTGGCTCAGGTGGCTGCTCAGCGATGTGATCGGCGTCAAGTCGTCCCCGTCGAAATTGAAGATGGACAACATGTCCGCAATCGCTCTCAGCAAGAACCCCGTTCTGCACGATCGGAATAAGCATATCGACACCAAATTTCACTACATTTGTGAGTGTGTTGACAGCGGGGCAATTGCTTGGATTTCGCGGGTACTCAGGAGCAACTTGCGGACATTTTGACGAAGCCGCTCGGAAGGGTTAAGTTCCAGGAACTTCGCGGGCGGATCGGTGTCACCAAGCTTAGATGAACGATGCTAGTATTAGGAGGAGATTGTTACATAATCAAGGCATCATTCATTTGTTTGCTGTTTTTATTTAGAGTAGTTTCTAATACTTAGTGGGTCAGTTACTAGTTTGTTTTTCTTAGAGCAGTTTCTAGTACTTAGTGGGTCAGTTACTAACTGTTCACATTGTGGCCTTAATGGCCGGTTTCTTCATTGATTTATGATAGTTACTGGTTGTTGTTTCTTTGCTATTTAAGTTGAATAAAAGAGCAGAAAAAGTGTGATTTCTGCTACACAAAAAAACCCTTTGTGATTCAGGACACCCGCTGCGCGCCTTCTTCTGCGAGGTGCTTGGCCACTTCGGGATCGCCCCGAGCCAGCTCGCGCCCAACGGGTGGCGCATCATGGTGCGCTTCGTCGTGCTTTGCTACTTCGCCGGTGTGCGGCCGTCGGTGGCCGTGGTCCGGTACTTCTTCTCGCTGTCCATGTTCAAGTTCAAGGTCTGGTACTGCTTCCGGGGCAAGGACGCTGCCGGGGTGCTCTTCACGGGGCTGGCGACCTATCCAAGTGGTGGAAGGAGGGGGTTTTTCTTCCTGTTGTCACCGGCGCCTTGGCCGTGCCCCGTGGAGTGGGGCGAGCCGTCCAATAGCTTCACCGTTGAGCCGGCGCTCACCAGCGAGGAGAATGAATCGGCGGCAAAGCTGCTGCTTGCTCGCGGCGCAGTCGCAGTTGATCTCCGGACTTACCTCTGCGAGAGCAATCTTGCCGCGGCCCTCTCCCCTATCCTCACTGTCGCATCAGCACCACCGCCTCCGCCCCGTTCTCCTCGCACTGCTACCTGCTGGTGCCAAAGGTAGACGTCGAACACTCCCCAACTCCCGCGGTTTAACGAGCAGAGAACTTACTGTCGTGTGCTAAGGATGGATCCCTCCGTCTACAACATGATGAAGAGCATGCGGGCGGAGAAGGCGGCAGCGCAGGCGGCGGCAACGGCGGCGGAGAATGTGAAAACCGAGCCGGACGGGGACACGCCGGGGTGGTCTCTGTTGTCCGGAAACAAGAGGAAGATGGATCAGGACAATGCAAAGGAGGGGATATTTCGTTCTGAGCTTAACACGCCGCCTGCTGCCCATGGCGGTTCGGTGTCCGGCGCGTTTTCCCCGCTGGGCTTCCCCGCGCAAAAGCCGCCCGAGAGCGACCAAGATCGGAAGCCACGGCACGTGCCCGACAGACATGACGGCGACACGGCCGACTGGGATGCCACCGCGGCAGCTGCTGCAGGGCATCGTCACGCCGTCGCGGGAGCGCACGTTCCCGGCGGCGAAGCCTCCCAACGTCGTCGCCTCGAGGCTCGAGCTACATAACAATGCTCCAGGTTTGCTAGATATATATACGTAGCTCTGAATTCTGATGCACTGACAAATCGCTAGGTGCATGCGTTCGATCAGGTTATTTGTTGATGCGCAACGCAGGCCGGAAACTACGCGTCCTTCTCGTTCGGCTACGCGCTGGAGCTGGAGGAGAAGCTGAGGGCGCGGGAGCGCCGACTCCGCTGCTGCTCGTTATGAGCTGGGGAAGGTGAAGGCCGAGCTCGCCGAGGCGGCGGAGCCGAAGAGCGAGAGGGCGTCGGCGGTGCACGAGTTCCTGGGGTCCAAGGAGCACGTGCGCTGGCTAGCGGAGCAAGCACGGCATGTAGGACATGAAGCGCGTCGCACTCCAGCGACACCCGCACCATGATTGCATTTGCCAGTGCTGTGACCTCCATTGCAAGCAAATGCTCTCCCCCGGTTTAATGTTCTCTGCACTGAAGAAATTATCAGAAACCAGCCAAGCCACCACAATGGCCAGTTGGCCACACATGCAACATAAGGTATGGAACAGAAATTTTCCGCAGTAGGGAGACCGGTAACCTAGCCTCACTCGACACATCCATCACAATTTTCATATGTTACAGCATGTGAGGTGTGAGGATACACCCAAGATACATATAGATATATATGCACACAATGTGATAATAATATATCGGTAAAGATCTTATCCTGCGATCACTTGCACCACCTGAAGGTCGTCATTTACAAACCAGGTGAAGGACGGGGAAACAAAGAGAAATTGAAGGATAAACGGGCCAGAGATCGCAAAGATCTCTGTTATTAACTGTCAAGTATCCCAAATTCTGAATCCTCAATGACATCCCATGATTCTTTCTTCGACAGTGATGCAGGCTGGGTAGGTTGTGGAGGCCGGTGGCTATAGTCGGTAGAAGAGGCAGGTTTTCTTCTTACTGAGTCCTGTCGGACAGAGGAACTAGCATATAGGAGATTCCTGCGATCTGACAGAAGTGAATCCATGTATCTGTCCATGACAACAACACTGGCACTATCAACGTCGCTCAGCTCCTCGCTGCTAAGGTATCTTTTACCTTCTCGAAAAGATTCTACATCAGAAGGAATTTCGGACCACTGATCCATGCTTTGCTCAGATTTCGACTTCGCAAACACCCACTGGTCAATGCTTTGCTCGGATCTTGTTTTGGTCAAAGCACAACCATCTGAAGATTGATAACCCTCGTGAATGCTTTTCTCACTTTCTATCTCACAGACATGAGGCACAGATTCTGACTCTATCTCATTGACGTGATGCACAGAACCTGTCACATTCTGGTTATCTTCCTGCAAGTACAATTTGGTAAGACTAACAAGCAATACAATTAGCGTATCCATAACAGACAGCTCAGTGTATTATTAATGTTTCTTTAAAAATGTGTTTAAGCCTCAAAATTATAGGGACCATATTCAGCGCTTCAGTCTAACCTTAGGGCAAAAATGGGTAGGATAAATCACACGAACAGGTAAATAAAATCAGATCAGAAATAATCCTCTATACAAATGTTTTTTGCCGCCCAAAGCCCCAAACTAGAAGCTTAACTATATAGATGACAACAAGCTCGCAGGATATGGCGGGCAATACAAAGATTTGCTACATAGTTTGACTTTTGAACTCACAAAGATGGTTCCCAAGTATATGGAATGAGGTGGTGATATCCCTAGTTCAAAAAGAACATGACTTGTGAACGAGTATGTCTAGTATTAGGCTTATTTAGAAGTTGGAGATTTCCGTAATAACAATAAAAGAGTATGTCTAGTATTTAGACTTCTTTAAAAGTAGAGGTTTTCCATAATAACAACAATAGAAGAATATGTCTAGTATTAGTATATATAACTAAAAAAGGAAAAAGAACTAGTCTAAACATGCTTCTAGTTCTATTTGCTTGCAGGCCATGCTGTAATAACATCTTAGTTCAAAACAAGAAACCGGTGAAATCAAAACTAGCATACAAAATATGTTCTACCATGGAAAGTATATTATAGAGTTCAATGCATAGAAAACGTATGTCCTAACATACCTCTGAATTATGCTCATTTAGGTTCGACTCAAGCAGCCTAAAGTATATCTTCCAGAATACATCTTCATCCATGTAAGAAGGGCAGAGCCTAGCTCGTAGAGATGCTAAATCAGGGACAAGTTTTTCAATGGCTTCCACATGTTCCCTTTGGATATCAGAGATTGTAGAATCTGCAAACAGTATAAAACACAAAATGATGGTCATAGCGCAGCAAATGATTCTTACAAGGGGGAGCTAAATACAACAACTCACAGTAATAGTAGACCTACATTCAAGATTTTAAAAAATACGATATGATTCTGTCAAACTTAAGTGATCCTAATGAGGAGGAAAGGCAAGCATGACTAGAACCTAAACCAGCAGAAAGCACAGCACAAACAAGATATGTTTATTAACTGTAATTATAGCAATTCATTAAATGCTACTTGCTGTCTATATTGGAACATTCCCTGTTATAGCTGTAAACATTAAACCATTCTTCAATTCTATAACAATGCATCTAATTTATACAAAGTCTAGCTATAATGATGAGAAGTTAACCCCTTACGACCTGTATTCCATTGTACTCCCTCAGTTGATAAATATAAGTCATATAGTTTGAATGGTCTTGTTTAAAAATATAAGGCGTGCATGTAGATTTAATGAGCATTTCCACCTATTCCCATATTTATTCTCACTCAATCATATGCATTTATTCATTACTACCTACACAAAGTATTATCTCTCATCTTCCAAGATAATTAAGAAGGGTATATAAGTCATTTTCTCTCATGTCAAAGTCGAAATATGCCATATATTTATCAACGGAGGGAGTAGTATTCTTCTCACTCTGCATTCTTTGTATTAATGACCTCGTGTGTTCTTAAATGAGCAACTGATTTTCTTCAATTTAGCTGAGGCAACATGAATGATTTCCTTCTATTCACCTATAGTCATCAAAATTTGACAAAGAAAGAATGCAAACATTCTGATTATTCTAAGCAATCATGGATAGCACATGGATCAGAACAAAACCTTGAGAGCTTTGAGGAACCTGTAATCAACAGCATTTAAAACAAACTTCCTACACCTAAGCATATGGTTGAGAGAGAATAAATAGGGGTATCGTGGGAAAAGTCTGATTAAATCTACATACAAAACTTACATTTCTAAACAAGACCATTCAAACTATAAACCTTATATTTTTTAACAGAGCGAGTACATCATATGAGTTTATTCAGTTTGTTCCAGCTTATCCCAAGCAACTTTAAAGTCCTTCAGCACAACCTAAGCAATAAAAAGTGATACCACACTCCCAGGTTCCCAGCTGTAAATAAACTTAAGATGCCCACTTGGCGTCAATCCATTGCATTCTCCACTTCATGACATCCACTGGGAAACTAATACACCCCGAAGCCGACATTAACAACAAAAATATGAGTAAACTTGAAACATGAAGCCAAAACAGTCATAACACCTCAATCGTTCATACTTCACTCTTTCTCTGATCCGCTCCATTGACGCACTACTATCCCATCGCACATAGCACTGAACTTCAGCCTCCCTAGTCCTGGTTTACTTCCTGAATCAATTCCCTTCCCTCTCAATTTGACTTAAATCACAGCTCTAAATCCCACAACTCTAAAATCAGCAACCTTTACACTCATCCAACGTTAACACCAACGTTGACACCACAAATCCACTCAAAGACACCCGCAATTTATGGAAAATAGCTACTGATATTTGCACAATTCGTAACGTTAACATCAGAATTCAGACAAGAGCATTACTCTCGTCGAGCGCGAGCACGGGGAAGTCAATCCACGCCTCGGGCCGCGCCGCAAGGGCGAGCGCTGCTCCCCCGACATCATCTGCAACACTAGCAGCAGCGGGCGGTGGGGAAGCAGGCGGGGACGGAGTCTGCGGAGACTCCACGGCAGCGGCGGAGGCGGGGAGTGTCAGGTGCTGCGGGTGGTCGGGGAGGGCCCGGCGAGAGAAGCCGCCGCGGAGGGAGCCGCCGATCTCGGCGAGGTCGGCGAGGATGCCGGCGAGGAGGGAGGGGGAGGGCGGCGTGGCGGGGCGCGGGGAGGGGGAGCGGCGGCGGCGGCGACGGGTGGGGGTCGCGGGCGGGGAGTCGGTGTACGTGGGGCCGAGGAGAGGGTGGAGGAAGCAGGCGATGTCGAGCAGGTGTCGCCCCAGCTCCGACAGGTCATCGCGGACGCCGCGCAGCCCGCGCGCCATCCGCCCGCCGCTCCGCTAGGGTTCCGTCCGGCTCGGCGCGCGCGGTGCGGGTGGTGATGACTGCGGCCGCCCGGTTCGCTTTTGCTTTTGCTTGCGGGGTTGGTTGGTTGTTTGCTTTGCTCGCTCGGGTGGGCGTGGGGCGTCGGGGGAGGCAATGATTGCGACTCGGGGGAGGGGAGAGAGGGAGGGAGGGAGGCTTCCGTCTCGCCGGCCGTTTCGGTTTCCGCTCGCTTCCCGTGCCGTGCGGCTCTCGGCTTCGGCCCGCCCGGGCGTTGGTTGGGTGTGACGCGGCCGATGCCGAGGCCGGGTAGGTAGCTTTCGCCTTTCGCGCGCCGTCGAAGCGACGACCGAACGGTGGGTTCGTGCCGGCGTGGGCACAGGTGGGGATGGCTGCCAAGTGGCGTGGCGGCGGCAGCCTGGTTTTGAGATTCTGGTTCCCAAATGCTCTCGTGGTTTTTAGATGCAGCTGCAGGTGAACAGACATACGTACCGAAGCCTCGGCTTGCACACTTTTTTTCTACTTTGGTCAACTATCCAACGGAAATTGCCGATATAGTTTCTTTCTCTATCACAAAAGAATTAACATACGACCCATGTTATCTATCATGCTTGTTAGGTACCTACTTACCGAACTCAGGTCAGGTATCACGATAGGTGTTATAAATATGCGTAATATTTTTATTCCATATTTTATATTGAGGTAAATATAATAAAAGACTATAGATGTATAAAACAGCAGGTAACAACACATTGTATTTCAGAATATGCTCAAGAATTATATATTAACAAAGTTGATCTATCACGCGAATGATTTACAATTGGGCTTGCTGAAGAATAGGAAGTAGCGCAGCGCAAATGCAGTCGCGGAAGTAGTCGATGTCGAGGAAGAAGCAGAGCGGTCGCGCTGATGCGCTGCCCAAAAACCTTATTGTCGCCCCCTGCAGGTGAACTCTGCGGCATTGGTTCGGAGATACCGCTCACCCTCCTTCACGGTGCATGCTGGGGAGGAAGGCCGGCGAGGAGGTTCAACAGCTCAACACAACAGTACAACAATTCAGAGATTAGGAGGAAGAATGGAGGATATACGTCTCCAGGAGTTTATATACACGTGTACCAGTAACTGACCACATTATAACAGTTAAATGCGGCAGTTACTAGTAATTGATAGCATAATGTCAATTACTCCCTCTGGTTTTTAAATACTTGTCGTTTTGGACATAGTGATGGTCAAACTTCTCAAACTTTGACTATCGATATATTTTTAAATATTTAAATTGGATATATGAAAATTATATGTGTAGACTTGTCTCGAGAAGTACTTTCATAATACTATAATTTTATTGAGTTTTATAAATATATTATAATAAAAATTAGTAGTCAAACTTATGTTTTGAAGACCATGTCGATGTCCAAAATGACAAGTATTTGAAGACCGGAGGGAGTAACTGACGACGTGTATGTCAATTACACTGAATTGAAAGAGATATTTAAATCGCATTTAAACATATTGAATGGAGAGATAATTGCAAGGTTCAGCAAAATAAAAGGTGAATTCAAAGTGCCACGAGATACACTACAACGCGGCACGGTCGCAAGTCACAAGTCACGCGAATTTTCACACGAAATTAAGCGAATGCACGCGTGTGTGTTTAGCCATTGTCCACCTATGCTATTCTCATGCCAAGTGTAATTAATCAAGAGGTGGCAAGGACTCCATCTTTTAAGTTGCTTTTCCTTCACTTGGTTAGGCAATATGGTACTAAACCATGAATGCTTTGGAATTAAAGGAAATGGGCCTCCCAATAGGCCAATTTCTAACAATCCCTCACCAATTTCAAAACAAACAGCCGAAAAGATAACAAAGATCACTGTATTGAAGTGATATTAATATTGCAGTCTTTTTGGTGTAAGTCCCGTACGGGTTGAACTTGCACCTAGATTAGCAAGGTCCATCCTCTCACAGCTGATGAATGGACTATGCATTGAATTCACAGCTTTCCATGATCAAACTTCACTTGAAAATCTCAATTGATATTAGACTGCCAATAAACCACGTCTAAACGGAGCGTTATATGGTCATGTTCCCTTATCTGTTCATGAGCTTTCTAGAGAATGCCAATCCTCGTGAACTGCGACCTCACAGTTACGCTCAAGTAGGTGTATTCATTATAGATATCCTGTAGGCCAATACTTTTTTCCTTTGACACTAGAATACATTAAGTCTTTAAGCCAACCTTCCATACATCGAGAGTACTTTGTCTATTAGGACACATGTACAATTTAATAATATGTACTCTCTTGTTACAACATCAACTTATTTTTCCCATTATCTAATTCACGGGATCTCCGATCAGGAAGATATAGGTTACCATTGTGGTGTAACTCAAGTGGGCCTCATACTCATGTCCATAGATGCAATGGAAATCGCCTTCCTTGCAAGTCTTTTTGTAAAAGGATCTGGCAGATTTTTCTTAGTACGAATATAATTCACAGCAATAACTCCGGAGTTTCTCAATTTTCTGACAGTTTTGAGCATACGCTTCACATGTCTGGAGGACTTCATGTTATCCTTAGCACTCATAACCTTAGTCAACACTGTTTGGTTATCACAGTACATTAGGATTGGCGGTATTGGTTTCTCAACCAATGGCAAATCCAACAGTAGCTCTCTAAGCCATTCAGCCTCAACAGTGGCTGTGTCTAGTGCTACTTCCATGGTTGACCTCGCTAATATGGTCTGTTTGTAAGACCTCCATGAAACTGCAGCACTAGCTAAAGTAAAAACATAACCATTTGTAGCTTTGATCTCATCCGCATCAGAGATCCAATTGGAATCACTATATCCTTCGAAAATAGAAGGATATCCAGTATAGTGAATTTCGTAAGATGTTGTGCCTCTCAAGTAGCGTAAAACTTTTTCAAGTGCCTCCCAATGATCATCTCCTCGGTTAGATTTAAACCGACATAATGTGCTCACAGCAAATGAGATATCAGGTATTGTGGCACCAGCTAGATACATAAGGGACCCAATAATTTATAAATATCTCAATTGATCTTTCTCTAACCCTTGATTTTTTCGAAGCTTAACACTCGAATCATAAGGTGTTGGGGAAATTTTGCAATTCTCAAAGCCGAATTGACTCAATATTTTCTCAGCATAATGGGATTGGTGCAAAATGATCCCATCCTCATTCTTGATCAATTTAATATTCAGAATAACATCTGCCTCTCCCAAGTCATTCATATCAAAGCATCGAAATAAGAAAGTTTCGATCTCATCAATTACAGCAGTGTTTGTCCCAAATATAAGCATGTCATCAACATACAAATACAAAATAACACCTTGACCCCACCATAACGATAGTATACACACTTATCTGCCTCATTAACAACAAAACCAGCAGATGTCAAAGTTTTATCAAATTTTTCGTGCCATTGCTTAGGTGCTTACTTTAGGCCATACAAGGATTTTAATAATTTGCACACTTTATTTTTCTGTCCAGTATTCACATAACCATCTGGTTGCTCCATATAGATTTCTTCCTCCAACTCTCCATTAAGGATAGCTGTTTTTACATCCATTTGATAGACGTGTAGACCATTGGAAGCAGCTAATGCAATGAGCACTCTAATGGTAGTTAATTTGGCAACAGAAGAATAAGTATCAAAATAATCCTCTTCTTTTTTTCTAGGTATAACCTTTGGCTATAAGTCTTGCCTTGTACTTATCAACAATACCATCATGCCTCATCTTCTTTTTGAATATCCACTTGCATCCAACAGGTTTGCACCCACTAGGAAGATCAGTGATCTTCCAAGTCCTGTTAGCCATGATGGAATCCATCTCGCTACGGACCACCTCTCTCCAATACTCAGAATCAGGTAGTGCATAAGCCTCTGAAAGAGATTTTGACATATCATCTATGAGGTATACAATAAAGTCGTCGTCAAAGGTTTTCTCAACCCTTTGTCTCTTGCTCCTACGAGGAGCTTCTGCGACTAAATTGCTATCCTCCTCAGAAATATCTTCTACTGGTAGTGTATCACTTATTGGTTCAGAAACAATAGTAGGTTCAACATTATTATTATTATTATTATTATTATTATTATTATTAGTTTGAGTATTCTTAGTTCATGAAGTACTACCTGTTGGTCTCATAGGATAAATATCCTCAAAAAATGAAGCATCTCTAGACTCCATTATTGTGTTAGTAATAATCTCAGGAGTTTCTGATTTTACTACTAAAAATCTACATGCTGTGCTGATATGTGCATATCTTAGAAAAATTCAATCGACTATTTTAGGTCCAAGTTTTCTCTTTTTCTGCAATGGTATATTGATTTTTGCCAAACACCCCTAAGTTCGCAGAAAGTTGACATTGGGCTTTCTCCCCTTCCATCCCTCAGACGGAGTAATCTCACGCTTTTTAGTGATTACTCTGTTTAGGATGAAAGTTGTTGTTAATATAGCTTCCCCCACCACATTTTAGGCATATCGATACTCTTCAACATAGCATTCACCAAGTCTGTTAGTGTTCAATTTTTCCTCTCAACTACTCCATTTGATTTGGGAGAATATGGTGGTGTAACTTAATGGATTATACCATACTCAGAACAGAACTAGGAGAATTCATGAGAGATATAATCTCCTCCACGATCAGACCTTAGTCTTTTAATTTTCTTTTCTAGTTGGTTCTCAACCTCGACCTTATAAATTTTAAAGTAGTTTAAAACTCCATCCTTTGTTTTCAGTAGATACACATAACAATAACGTGTTGCATCATCTATCAGAGTTAGAAAATATCTTTTGCCTCCTTTTGTCAACAATCTATTCATCTCACACACGTCAGAATGAACAAGATCTAGTGGTGCCAAGTTCTTTTCATCCTCTATCCCTTAAAAGGTTTTCTAGGCTGCTTTGCTTTCACACAAGAATAGCACTTTGATCCTTTGACAAAATCATATTTTGAAATTAATTGTAATCTGGACATTCGAGCAATGCTATCAAAACCAATATGACAGAAACGAGAATGCCAAATATTGACATCATATTTATTCAAAACAGTTGCAATATTCATATTATAACAATACTCTAGAGTACTAAGGCAGAACAAGCCTCCGCTCTCGTAGCCTTTACCAACAAAGTTCCCACACTTAGATATTACAACTTTATTTGATTCAAATACTAGCTTATAACCATCCCTGCATAGGAGAGAACCACTAACGATGTTCTTTTTTATTGTTGGCGCATGCTGCATGTTCTTCAAGTGGACAATCTTCCCGGAAGTAAGCCTCAGATCCACCGTTCCAACACCAAGAACAGAAGCATGCAACCCGTTCCCCATTAGGACGGAGGAAGCCCCGACTGCCTGGTAAGAAGAAAACAAGGAAACATCAGAACACATGTGAACATTAGCACCAGTATCAACCCACCAATTAGTGGATTGACATGTTGAAAAAACAACAGGAGAATTACCATACCCTCCTGAAGTCGAGGCCTCGCCTATAACGACGTTGGCATTTTTCTTGCCCAGTTTATTTGTCCTGTTTTTGCGATAGCGACAGTCTTTTGCCATATGATCGTCCTTTCCGCATATGAAATAGGTGATGTTCTTCATGTCTTTTTTCTCAAATTTCTTCTTTTAAAAGCTAGTTGTCTTATTTGGTTTATGGCCTTTGAAGTTCTTGCCATATGATTCCTTCTCAACAACATTGGCATTATTCTGATTAGTGGTGCTTGGTACATCTTTTGCTCTTGCCTTTTCTTCCACATCAAGGGCTGCAATGAGATCCTCAACAGAAATCTCTTCCCTCTTGTGCTTTAAGCTAGTGGCAAAATCTCTTCAAGTTGAGGGAAGTTTGGCAACAATGCCCGCAGCCACAAACTTAGGAGGCAATGCACAATCCAAGTGCGCAATTTCACCGACCAGTAGCTAGAGGTCGTGTGCTTGTGCAACAATCGACTTAGTATCATCCATGCTAAAATCAAAAAATTGCTCACACATGTACAATCAGCGAGCAGCTTCAACTTCAACATACTTTTGGTCAAGTGCATCCCACAACTCAGTGGTAGATGTGTAGTTCATATACATATCATAGAGCCGATCTGTCAAAATAGTCAAAAGGCAGCCTAGTGCAGTATTGTTCGTACTATCAAACTACAAGTTCTGACCAACCATAAATGGATATTGCGGGTGGATCACCCACCACAGCCCCAATGACATGAGCCAAAACTTGGCCCTTGTCTGCCATCTACGGAAGTTCACACCAGAAAACCTCTCAGGTTTCATTGCATCCGAAGCACCAGCCATTGCTGAATCACAAAAATATTCGCAATAAGGTTTTTGGAATGTTATAAATATGCGCAATATTTTTATTCCAGATTTTATATTGAGGCAAATATAACAAAAGACTATAGATGCATAAAACAGTAGGTAACACATTGTACTTCAGAATATGCTCAAGAATTGTGTATTAACAAAGTTGATCTATCACACAAACGATTTCAATTGGGCTTATTGAAGAATGGGAAGCAGCGCAGCGCAGACGCGGTCATGGAAGTAATCGACGTCGAGGAAGAAGCAGAGCGGTCGCGCTGCCCAAAAACCTTGTTGTCGCCTCCTGTAGGTGAACTCTGCGGCAATGGTTTGGAGATACCGCTCACCCTCCTTCACAGTGCACGCTGAGGAGGAAGGCTGGCGAGGTTCAACAACTCAACACAACAGTACAACAATTCAGAGATTAAGAGGAAGAATGGAGGAGCAATTCAGTTCCTATCCTAACTGATCACATTATGTTAGTTAAATGCGGCAGTTACTAGTAACTGATAGCATAATGTCAATTAACTCACTAGTAACTGACGGCGTTTATGTCAATTACACTGAATTGAAACAGATGTTTTAAGCCACAAGTCACGTGAATTTTCACACGAAAATACGCGAATGCGCGTGCGTGCGTGTTTAGCCACTATCCACCTATGCCATTCTTATACCAAGTGTAATTATTCAAGAGGTGGCAAGAACTCCATCTTTTAAGTTGCTTTTCCTTCACTTGACTAGGCAATATGGTATTAAATTATACATGCTTTGGAATTAAAGAAAATGGGTCTCCCAATAGGCCAATTTCTAACAGTAGGTACTTGCTGAGCTCAAGCACCACAATACCCCTTGTTGTCTACCGTGATAGGTTGTTTGCTACAGTAGATACAACATCGATGACCCACCATGGTAGACATACATGTCGCGTGCCGATGCTTTAGCTGTCGAGAAATTTCATTCGAGCAAGGAACAAGAAAAGAAAAAAAAAAGTGTGCAAAAAAGCCAAACAGGGCAAAGCTTCCAAACACACAAGGCGAAACGGTGGAGCGTCGTCAACACCGTACAGACCACCAAGATTCCCACCGTCGGCCGAACAAACGGCTCGCGCACACAACCAGTATGCGATGGATGATTACACTACAAAGAATTGTCGCATTATTTTCTGTCGTATCCAATGTCCACGAATAATCCAATCCCGACGTATCCCTCTCCCGCTCCACGAATGACACTCACCTGCACATGAAAAACGCCCATATACAATACGCAAGCACCTAACCCCGATCGAATGACAGACACCACTGCACAGATCACCTATAGGCTATACTCTCGTTCTTGCCGACTATAACTCGGGTCCCTTTCTTCTTTCTACCTGTGCTACAAACCATCACAATGGCAGCAAGGAAAACAGAGGACAGAGAAAAAGAACGTGGAGGAATCATAAGACCACCGGGCATGCTGCCTAGATTAGCCCAGTGTACGCGTTGCCCGGGCCGGCGTGGAGGGGCATCCCGGCGCCGTAAGGGTGGGCACCGGCGGGCGCGAACGGGTTCCCGAATGGGTTTGCAGGGGCTTGGATCTGGTGGACCTGAGGGCCGGCCATCATCATCTGCTGCTGGAGCATGAAGGCTTGCTGGTGCTGGGCCATGGCGGCCATCTGCACGGTGTGGGGCGCCCCGAACCCGTTCGAGGCGTAGAACGGATCGTGCATCGGTGGCTGCATCATTGGGGAAGCAGCGGCTGGGGTGACCTCCCAGGGGTTGTAGCTTGTGGGCTGGCTCGCTCGTCGGTTCGCGTCGTCGTATAAGCTGTCAAGGGTGAGTAAGTCCAGTCCACCAGCCTGCAGGGAGAAGAGGATAATTAGCAAGGCCATGAGCAAAGGATGATTAGCAAGCCGTAGTAATAATGTTAGTGTTGATGCATCTCTCTGAAAAATGCTGTTTATCAAGAATTCTAGTGTTGAGTACCGTACCAGCTTTTTGCTTGAAGTAATAGCAGTTTCGTTTGAACTGGGTGCAGTGACAAGGGCCAGTTCCCAGCCTGTGACTCCATTTTCGGCAACAAATGGAGCAGCTTTAGGTGCATCATCTGCCACAATAAGCAACAGTTAAGGGCATGCCCTTCGCTTGACCAACTTCAACTGGTGAAGAAAGTGGCAGATTTTCGTTCACAAGAAATTTACCAATTGGAACAATTGCCAGTGCTAAAGCATTCTTCTCATCTATCTCAGCTACAGCAGGGTTCGTTTCATTCAGACCCTAACAAGATAAAGAAGTATTAGCAGGAGAATACATGACTAGTGACTGCTTGTGAATAGCACGTAATGTTACCAGCAAATCAGTTGGTTCAGCTACAGGTGCTTCCTCTTCTACTGGTTCTGGTTCTGGCTCCGGTTCTTGTTCTGGTTCGGGTTCTGGAGCGGGAGGAGGTGAAGTTGGCTTTTCTTCCTCCTCTGGCTCTTTTTTGTATTCTATCGCCAGCATGGCCTAAAAACAAATAAAATGTGCTCGGAGCAAACTCAATGAAGGACAAAAATGAAAAACTACATGAACAAGATGGTTAAACGGCCTCCTGACAGATGCCATGAAACATATTTGAAGAGCTAACTGCACAAAGTACACATAACTAACTAGCAATTCCTGATAACAGCAGTAGACAAACAATGTACAGTCAGTTTTCTAGAACTGGTTTTGAACTACATTCATCATCTTCTTGATTGTGGGCTTCTAATATTTCAATGATGATGCCTTATTTGAGCTCTAAACATCACTATCCATAACTAAATACAGGTTTTAACAGTTTGCAAACCTTTTCTTTCATCGCAGGAGCATCTCTCACATATTCCTCCATAGTTTGTACGAACGATGCTGGGGGCTGCAGAAGTTATCAATAGAATGCTGTCAGTAGCTTGCTAGCTTAGATAACAAATACCAATGATTTGCACATAAAATATTTACCGAACCTGTTCAATTTTTAAGAACTTCTCACCACGCCCAACGTGTATAGTTTTACACACTTCAAAAAATTCTGATAGTCTTTCAGCCTGGGAAACGGAAATTTAAAAAGATGAAAACCTAGAAATATCAGTCAGCCTACATTTCCCAGCAACAGAAAAGTGATAGCAATTTACCTGGTTAGTTGCTCTTTTGTATATATCAAGTGCCCTAATAGCATCATTTCTTTGCATCTCAAAGAACTGCAATAGGGAATAAAGTGTAAGTTGGATGAGCAAAATAAACAAAAATAGCTAGTGATTTGCAGGTTTAGAAACTTATCCTAAGTGGTAAGCACAAGAAAGTTCACCTTGTCAACAAGATTGATCGTCCCATCACTAATGGCGGTGTAGATCTTAACACTCTCTAAAGCAACCTTCCAGTAACGTATAAAACAAAGTAAATGAATGCCAAACCACTCATATACTGCTTAAAAATGAAAGAAGCATGCGATCTCAGAAGGAAGGAAGCGGGCATGCTACTTACCATTGAAAGTGCGTGCTGGATTATAATATTGTAAGATGATGCCCCTTGTGGCTACAAAAATTGCAGTAACTCACATTTAACATGTCAATGACATCACATGAAGACATAAACTGTTGAAATTGAAGACGTGGTGGTAGGCAAAAAGGCCAATTACCTGGCAAGCAAGAAGCCGAAAAAGAAGTTGCTGCAATGGTGGCAGATGATCAAGCAAATTAACAGTATCAAGATCCCGAGTCCTCTGCAGAGATCGAAATTGTTCATAAACTACAGTTGGTACTTAATATCTCATGCTAACTAACTTCAATTCCATAAAAAACGAAAAATCAAAACTAGTAAGTTAGCTGGATGCAAGAAATATTCCAGGAGAGAAAAAAAGGAAATATGAACAGATTTGATAAAAGTTTACCAAGGATCTCATGAAGTACAACATTATAAAATCACACGGTTTCCTTATTGTGGCACAGTCACACAATTTCAATTAAGTTGCTGAAAGAAACATGGGGTGGCATTTCTTACACTTAGATGTGAAAGTAAATTGCTGTAAAATAACTGTAACACAATCATTTTCTGTGGTAGCATATGTTGCATGTGGTGTAAATAAACGAATTTGACTTCAGGGCATATGCATCCATAGGGCCTAAAGTGAAACCAGATCAGGACAGAGCTGGAGCATTCAAACAAAAAAAAAGTGTATATGGTATCATTCAACACTATATTATGCAGTGACATTTTTGGTCTAGTAACAATATTATGCTGTGACATATTTGGTCTAGTAACAATCCAAACACATGTAACATGTTCGACGTGATTATATGGACTGAAACAAAATTTAAAATGAAGAGTTAAGAGCATTGGATTACATACCGGAGGATCCGTCTCCACATCATACTTCAGCACTCGGAAGCATTCAAGTCTCTCTTCTAAATATAAAGCATAAGTACGTATCCATGCAGAATAATCCCAAGCTGAACGAACAAGTTGAGAGCAAATAATCATGATATATTCTAAATTAGAATGTCTAATACAAGAGACAGAACTATGATCAAACTAGCAACTAGTACCTCCTGCACTAGAATCATCCTTAAAGTAGGCCATGTTTAGCATATGGGATCTAGATCTGCCATAATTAATAAGCTCTTCACGGAAAGTGGGATCAACTTCACGAAGGGCACGATGTATGACAATTAATGTCTTGAGTGCAACCTGAGGGATAAATAATCAAGCAAAGAACATTCATAAGTTCTTCATAACTTGCAACATGCATGAAAAGCATTATCAATAAAAGAAGTAAAAGGACATCATTCACAATTGAAATGAAAGCTTAAGTAGTGTACTATTAATCCTTCTAATCATATAAATATTTGACAATGTGATTCTTCAAACGCATATATAGACCCCAGAATATATCATGCCATTCAAATTCGATAAGTTGTTTCAACAAACAAACAAAAAAACCCGGATCCATTCTTGAATTTGAAATGGAAGTACAATAAAATTCCAGCATTCTAGACCTAATCATCAATTCCAATATGCAATTTATATCAGAAAGTTGTGCATCTCCTTTTCATAAGGTCAAAGAAATGAAGTAATCTACAGGAAAAAGGACTAGACTAGTACACCCATGAGAGTTGCAGACAAAAATGATACAGTGACAACGGAACTAATGGCCTAAGATGTTTATAGTTCAGCAAATTGTATAGAATGTATATGTGCTTTTATAATTGACTTCACATCACCTAGATGCTTCTTATAGAAAAGATTGTGTGTAGTTCATAGAGAAAACACACAGGATTGGAACACAGCTATGCAGGGGTCATAGACAAAGAATGAAAGAATGTATGCTGTCAGACAATGTCATCGACAAAGCAACTAGGTGGTTGTACAAAGTTAAGTCTATAAATTTTAGCACAGTTCCATGAACAACAAAGAACCACAAACTTTAAGAAAGTTCCTGAGACAAAAAAATAGAACCACTAAATTACAACCAGAATTGCATTAGAAAACAAAGATGAAACATCGTTTTTGACTTTACTACTACAATAAATTGGTGGTTTGTGGGGGGGGATCCATACCGCCCAGTTCCGTGTCTTTGAAAGACGTCTGGCAAGGGCATGAATGCAGTAAGCTACATCTGCCCGTGGCCTTGCAGCAGAAATGGAATGAAAAATTTCTGCAAACCAATAATTATGTGAATTATGGCAATAACAAAAGATGATGAGACAAGTATTAACAATCTGAAAGAAAATTTGTACGAGGCCAATACAATGCCAGATTTCCACCAACTAAAGTTCATAGTGTTTAAAAATAGTTTATTCTGACATAAGTTCAGTTGGATTTGCAGCAGTGCTGAAAATTTCAAGAGATTAGGAGACAAGTCAAAGGATTCTGCACTAGTATTTCCGCTAGGAGACCGGATAAACCACCACCTCTTATGTACTTTTCCTTTGATGGACGCTCAACATGGTTTGTGGCTTTCACAATTGCAATGTCCAAGTCCTGTTGTAGAGCCGTAGACAATGATAAGTCCATGGCGAACGAAGAAAATAACTCTAAAGGTCTGAACATGAAAACTTCCAAATATCATTCAGAGGAGTCACAAAAATATTTTGACCTTATAATCACTGTTCACTTTTGCCAAGCTCACAGTTGTTGTGTCCTTGAGAGCACCAAGGTACTTCCTGAGGCTCTGCTGAGTGCCACCACCCGCCATTCTCCTCAACTCACAGTTGATATCCTAGTTGACCTGATTGAGCAGCAAAGAACCAAATATGAGATCTCCGCTCCATTTAAACCGAAATGCTATGCCTCACGCTGAAACAGGCAGAACATCTCCTGAATCTTAACCAGCCCAACCAAATCTACAGTCGAAACTTACGATAACAGAAAAAACTAACTGAAACTCTGCAAGGTTACAGTTGCATGATAGATGCATGGGGCCTAAAACTTTGCAGCTTTGTTTCAGCAAACAAGAGTGGAGGGACAGAAAAGGCGCTACCGCCGTACTGCGCATCAAACGAAGAATCCTTACAATCAACCAAAACACTGAAACAATTGCAAAGAAGGGATCTCCCATGTATCAAATTGAGACAAATATGATTTCCCACATTGCACACGCAACCGCAGACACTGAAACATGCAGAAGATCAAATCGACAGAGATCGAAGGACTTCCTAAATTCATTAAAGCAAAAGTATGAAAGATCTGCACAACAATGGATCCAAATGAGCTTCACCTAAAAAAGATTGGATCCAAATGAGCTGCAAACAGAGGTGGACGACACAGACTAACAAACACCACCAAAATCTCTGACGCACCCAAATGGATACATTCAGTGAGATAAACGGGAATAGGATCGCACAGTGAGCTTTCGTAATACACCGAATTCTTGCACAGATCAAGTGAGTTAACATGGTGGAAAAAAATGCTCAAGACCATCAATCGTACCAAGTCCAGCAAGACACTACTCACCTACAGAGCAGAATCACAAGAACATCTACAGAACAAAGTAGAGCTGTTGTGATTGCAAAAGGCTAGTGAGACGAAGATAGATCGCTTCAAGCCTTGGCCAATTTTTGTCGAAACACCCATAACAAAGAAAAGAAGATCAAAAGAGCATAAATGGATTCTCTAAATTGAATATGACAAGGCAATAATCACGTCCGGATTCTCCGGGAAAGCACCGAAAGTTCAAAAGTATCCCAGAAAAAGAAGGAAACAAATTCAGACTTTAAATCCAAGCAATGGATAATTCAGCGTCTACCAAGAACTCCATCAGCAATCCCAAGTGCACCAGCAAACACTAGTTCCTGGGACTGAAGCAGAAAAGATTAGCTCTTAAAGTGATCCTAATTCGATCCCAAAGCGCAGCCAGCACACTCACCGAATCCCCACGAGGTTGGATCCAATTGAGCAACCACGAATCAAGAAACGACCAGAGACCAGCAATCCTTAGGAGGATAAAAACACCAAGAACAGCATTCAAAGTGACCTCGGGCAAGCAAGCAAACAGACAAACAATACGATTATTACTCTACTCGCCTTCACGACACCCCAGAAAAAGAAAGCTTTAGCCGCCAGAATAACCAAAAGCAGCGTTCTTGCCACAACACGGCATCCCAAGCAAGACAAAGAGAGAAATAAAAATTCTTATCTACAACGGTAGACCTGCTCTTGACCCATACGAAACTAAGCAGCGACAAACGAAACGAGCTCGGATTGAGCTGCAGCCTGCAGGGAAGAAGAAGAACGCAGCACCCACCTCCGCACAGAAAAAATATCCGGAAGAAAGAACCAGGATGAGCGGTCAGGGGGCGGAAAGGGAGAGCCTTTCCTGCACGGAGGCGATAGGAGCACGAGGATGTGGACTGAGTTCCTGGCGAGGAGAGGAGGAGGAGAAGAGGAGGAGGCGGAGGAAGGGAGGTCGCTTTAGCAGCCCGGCCAACCCGGAACCGAACCACCACCCGGTGGCCGGACAGGGACGCGATACCAGTTAAACAAAGCGAGCTGCTGCTGCACAGCACAGCCACAGCCACGGGCAGATTAGCGTACAAGCTTAGCTGATTAATTATCGGCGCCCAGGTTAATTATTAGCGCACATGAGCTTGGCCACCCGCCACCCTTTGCGTTGTTTAAGTGTTTGATTGATATTTCATCCTCCTCTTCTTTGCACCGCCCTCTTATTTTATTCTCTTACCCTCGTCGGTGGAGAGGAATCATTGTCGAATTTAATTCGAGTATTGAAGTTTTTCTAAAAGAAGATAATGATTAGCACTTTGTCCTTCCATGCTATTATTACTAAAAGGTAATCCTCTTGTCATAAGATAGTTGTCCGTTTCGATATATGTAGTCAAATTTTTAAAATTTTGATTGTCAATATATTTTTAAATATTTAAATTGGATATTTGAAAATCATATGTATATATTTGTCTCAAAAGTACTTTCGTAATATTATAATTTTATTGGGTTTTGTAAATATATTATGATAGAAATTAGTGTTCAACACTATATATTTTTAAACCGTGTCGATGCCCGACAATTATTTGTGGCCGGATGAAGTATTTTTTTTTGTAAAATTCCTACACTTCAAACGGGATCTTAGAATACAAATGATCTACTACTATTTAAAACTTTAGATACCAATACATAAAATGTTTAGTTTTCTAAAACAGAAAAACCATTAGTTAATCGATCTTTTGTAATATTTTCTCTTTCATAAATCTTACTTTGCATGCTTAGATAAGTATAGACAGATGGAGTATTTACTAAATGGATAGAATACTACTATATTCGTTCGCTATATTAGTTCATGACCTTAGGAGTAACAAACTCTAGCCGCTTTCCAGCTTAAAAAGCTAAAAAAATAGTTTTTTTTAAAAACTACGGCTCTTCGAACAGGCCTAAATAAGTCGTGTACTCGTACAGTTAGGAGGAGGAAACCGGTGACGCACGAGGGGCAACGACTATGAGGTGGCAGGGGATTAGACTGGCCAGGTAATTAATTAGCCAGAATTACGCTCCTAATTTATTCGTGTATGGATACGGAATACTTTATTGGTAGTCCACCGTAGCCGTCAGTTGAGGGAGTGGAATAATAATTGGGGGCGAATTGTGGGTGCTGAGTAGGACTTACTTGTCTGGACCTCCTTTTTTTCCATTTCGATCGGTAGCCTTGCCTTTTTTTTACGCACAAGTGCTCCACGTTTCGCCATTTCGGTACACGCACATGTACGGTCTTTTCCACTACAGTGACATGGCAGAGTTGCACATAAGTCCTCGGTATACTGCAGTTGTACATCTAGCTTAATTAGCATCTGAATGAGCTGCATGAATTGCTAGGCCCCGTTTGGAAAGCGTGAATTTCGTAGCAGTTTTGTAGGAGCTAAATTGTTTCTGGCAGGGATTCATGTTAGGTGTCGGCTGGAATGTAGGAACTCCGTAGTACTTAGGTGTGTTTGGTACGGCTCTAGCTCTATCAGATCCGTGGATCTGGTGGAGCTGGGTATTTCTAGCTCCATAGATCCGTGGAGCTGGAGTTGTAGATATATTAAGAGTGTTTAGGTGGGTCATTTTATTTACATTTTAGACTAAAAATATAAACTTAATTCAATTTATTTTAGCCTACAAGATTCAGATCTGAGGTGGAACTGGGATCTGGAGCTCTACTAAACAGTACCTTACTCTTGGTGATGTATGATTCATGCGAAGCTCTTGCGACGAAAAAAAAAGGTCCTGAATTTGCATTTGCACACACATTACTCGCTAGTGTAGCCATGAAAGCTAAGAAAGCATATGGCATAGCTGCTGCCGATGTTCCCACTCCAGGAGATCACTTTTAACTTGGATAGGAAGGAAGGAAGGAATACATTTTTGGCAACTTTCCTTCTACACTTCATCACACATACTCTGTGCTTCCAGCGCAACGGCTATGACAATTCTCTCCATTTCACCGAGTAACATGCTTCGATAATTCCGGTAAACTTCAACCGCAATGGTTTCCAAGTTTTTCTTATTCCTACGTTTGGACCGGTCCATCTGTCTTTACGTATGATCTCAAGGTGTTGAATGTTTGTAAAAAAAAACAGGGTCTAGAGTGCGAAAACCCCACCTTTACCTAACTCCAGTTGTCCCTTGTGCCTATAATTTGCGTGTGAGTTGGCGAGAAGATTAACCGAATAAACAAACGGGAGGCTGGCTACCACCAGGGCAAGAAAACGATCGAGATGGGATCATGGAATGAGAGAGAGGTTTGTTGAGTAGAATGTGGGGGAGGAAGCTGCAGAGAAAGAAAAAAAGAAAAGGGTCGGGAGGGACCAAAAGTCAAAATTGGGTAAAGCATCCATCCTAGATCAGCAACAGCTGCCAGAGCGAGCAGCAGGATGCAGTGCAGTGTGCCGACATTCTCTGATGGAGTTGTCTCTGCTCGCTGTATTTGCATTTGCGTACAGTGGTTCCGGTTCACTTTCTCTCATCATCCTTCTTAAGCTGGAACCACCTGTGACAAAAGTGATCTGCCTGTGTTAACATGAACTATGTCGAAGCATAAGCATAACACATGTAGTCTTTGGGGAAAAAAAATATTCTGCTGTATATTGCCTGGCCCGCCCTTTCTCTGCCAAGTCATTTCCTTTGTCAATGTGGATGAAAATTTTCAGGCAAGTGAAAACAGCTCTTCTTTTTCTCTCGCAGTGACTCTGAATTGCACTTTGATGAGAGCTGAAAATCTGCTGGTCAGTGGTCACCGTGCAGCGTACTGTGGGTGCAGTATTTCCTCTTTGAAGAGTCAGATTGTTGAATTGCCAGTCAAAACAAACGCAACAGCATGTTGTGTTCTTTCCACATCCCGGTTGTATTTCGTGGACGTACTATAACCTATCCAATCATCCAGCTCAGGGCAAGAATCTAGAAGAACAGCCTGATCATTACGACTGTGTTCAAAACCAGAAACTCTGGGTGAACGCCATTGATTCACAAGTCTTCTTCAGAAGCTGTCGTTGAAATTTGAGCAGAGGCATACCTCTAAAACGTGAAGTGCTATCCGCAACTGCAATTGACGCTCTGCTTTAGCGAAGCGAAACATCACCAAGCGGATAGATTCTTCACAAGACTGAAACTTTTACCGAAACACCAACAAATTCTTCAGTTCTGAACTCGTCTTTGATAGCTAACTCACCATGTGAATATGCACAGGGGATGAGCACTGATCGGATAGATTCAATCACTCTTCGTCTCCTCTAGATGATTCTTTTTAGACCCGACAGCTTTGTACGTCAGCCATTATGGTAGATGAAGTTTTTGCTGCAAGTTTGCTGCAGTTAGGGCTGGAAACGAGCTGAGCCGAGCCGGCTTAAGCCAAACTCGTTCTTAATTGCGGCTCGGCTCGGCTTGGCTTGTTTAGGAAACGAGCTAGAAACCATGCTTGGCTCGGCTTGAAAAGTGGCTCGAGCCAGCTTGTGGTGGCTCGCGAGCCTAGCTATCAGAGCTAGCTGTGATGGAGTAGCAATTGGTCAATTAAGTTGTTACTGTTTTATTTTCTTTGCCATGGTAACGATAGGATTTTTATGCTCCTTCTATCATCTTTGATAGAAGAATCATAACAACCCAATATAGAAATTCACCAAAAAAAAGAGGAGAGTGAAATTTGGAGACTCACCTAGGTTGTTGCTTGTTGGGTTCATTGTTGGTTGCCCGAGGTTAGGAGGCGGCTGAGAATTTAGGAGACCTCCCCAAGCTGCAATGTCGTTGATTAGTGCCGAGGCGGAGGCGGAGGCCTCGACGTCAACAACAGGCTTCTTCCTTTGGTGCGAACAAGACTCCATGCTTTGTTGGTGCTGCATATGATGGATGGCGAGGAGATGTCGGTGCAAATAGCGAGAAAGGGGGGTGGATGGCGACCGCGTAATCGACACCGAGGAGACCGTGTGGTGGGCACTGAATGAAGCTACAGAAAGTGATGACCGATAGCGGACGAAGCAACGGAAACATGGCTAGAAGGCGTCCCCTCGAGCGAAGCGTCGTGCCCACTCACGCCGGCCTGGTAACTCCCGATTTCTAATTCCACTCCGCATTTAAACCCTGACAAAACGGCAGAGCCGTAAAAGCCGCCGCCCCCGGGCAGTGCGTCCTAACCTCTCGGTCTCCGCCTGAGGCCGGATTGTTGCTACGGCGCGCAATGGCCCATTCACGGGCCGCGACCCCAAAATCCAAAAAAGCCCGTGGCTTGCGCCAGGCCCAACTAAAAGTCTGCTGGTTCAAAGGGCCTACCCCACCGGATGGGCATAGGGCGCCCAAAGAAAACTTGAGCAAGGGGCAAGTATGAGGTGAGCCCCACGGTGGGCCCTGCTTAGGTCGGTGACGACCCAATCACCTCTACTCGCGTCCGAGACCATACTTAACACTCTCCGGGAGCTCATCAATAAACGACACCACCGTGCCCTAGGTTGGCGAACGACCTGTACCCCATACGGATTGAGTAGAGAAAGGTTTTTATGGGTCGCTCCACGCAGGCCGGACACCCTACTCGGGACCGTCCGCCGTAAGGTCCCCTTGGCGGGACCTCCCAGACCCACTCGGACTACCTGTTATAAAGCTCCACGAGCACGGCGTTCAAACCAACGCGGGTAAACGCGCGTTGCTCACCCCCTCCAGGTCCCGCACCTGCGGATGGGGTATACGTGTGGGATAGACGGTGGCCACTCCTCTCGCAGCTCCCCTCGCCAGACGAGGACTCGGGATAGACGCCCCACGTCCAGCTACGACGTAAAACGAGCCTACGTCCAGCTACGACGTAAAACGAGCCTACGTCCAGCTCACTCGGACATCCGAACCTCGCGCAGAGGCATCGCGGTCGTCCCTGCCGACCAAGGCACGGTCTAGCTACGACGTTAAACGAGCACTCGGGCACCCGAACCTCGCGCAGAGGCATCGCGGTCGTCCCGCCACCAAGGCACGGTCTAGCTACGACGTTAAACGAGCACTCGGGCACCCGAACCTCGCGCAGAGGCATCGCGGTCGTCCCTGCCGACCAAGGCACGGTCTAGCTACGACGTTAAACGAGCACTCGGGCACCCGAACCTCGCGCAGAGGCATCGCGGTCGTCCCTGCCGACCAAGGCACGGTCTAGCTACGACGTTAAACGAGCACTCGGGCACCGAACCTCGCGCAGAGGCATCGCGGTCGTCCTCGCCGACCAAGGCACGGTCTAGCTACGACGTTAAGCGAGCACTCGGGCACCGAACCTCGCGCGGAGGCATCGCGGTCGTCCCTGCCGACCAAGGCACGGTCTAGCTACGACGTTAAACGAGCACTCGGGCACCCGAACCTCGCGCGGAGGCATCGCGGTCGTCCCTGCCGACCAAGGCACGGTCTAGCGACGACGTTAAACGAGCACTCGGGCACCCGAACCTCGCGCGGAGGCATCGCGGTCGTCCCTGCCGACCAAGGCACGGTCTAGCCACGACGTTAAGCGAGCACTCGGGCACCGAACCTCGCGCGAGGCATCGCGGTCGTCCCTGCCGACCAAGGCACGGTCTAGCCACGACGTTAAACGAGCACTCGGGCACCCGAACCTCGCGTAGAGGCATCGCGGTCGTCCCTGTCGACCAAGGCACGGTCTAGCTACGACGTTAAACGAGCACTCGGACACCCGAACCCCTCGCGCAGAGGCATCGCGGTCGTCCCTGCCGACCAAGGCACGGTCTAGCTACGACGTTAAACGTGCACTCGGACACCCGAACCCCTCGCGCAGAGGCATCGCGGTCGTCCCTGCCAACCAAGGCACGGTCTAGCTACGACGTTAAACGTGCACTCGGACACCCGAACCTCGCGCGGAGGCATCGCGGTCGTCCCTGCCGACCCAGGCACCGTCTAGCTACGACGTTAAACGAGCACTCGGGCACCCGAACCTCGCGCAGAGGCATCGCGGTCGTCCCTGCCGACCCAGGCACGGTCTAGCTACGACGTTAAACGAGCATGAAACGAAGATATCCATAAAGGAAATTTCATTATAGGCCAACAGGCTCAAACTTTACACAATTTTGCAATATAGTACTCGACAGGTACAAAAATAGTTACGCTACACTACGGCAAGGCCTCCTCCGCTCCAAAGCCTTTTAACATCCGTACGGCACCGGCGGCACCGACGACATGTTGGTAGGCCCTTGCCTGGTCGACAGGACGGCCGCCGCAGATGTGGAACGGTACGCCGATGCGCCTCCTGCCGTTCAGCAACATCGACGAAGCCGCACCAACTACAGTCGGCGTCCTCGCGCCATCGCCTCTAGGAGGGCCTCCCTTGCTACCTCGAGCCTCGGGGCGACCTCGAGCAAAGCATCGACGGCAACAGCATCACGGGCTGCAGCTTCTTCCTCCCGGAGTTCGGCCATCGCCTGGTCGAACTCAGCCCAAAGCCCAGCCAAGGGATCCTTTTCTTCTGCCCCGACATCATCACCAAAAGCGAAGGCTAAAGGGTGCCCCGAAGCCATAGTTAAGAAAACAAAAGGGATTCTCGTTTAAGGGTTCATCACTCAAGCAAACCGTGGCGTCCTTATATACCCGGACGAAGGAAGATTGAACGCCTCCAGAATAAATGCAAGCGTCGGAAAACGAAGCGCCCTTCACCAGAATCCGAAGCAGTCCAGAAGACGAGCGGGCGAAGCGCGCCAAGCTGTGCGCAGCGTGCGCGACGAGGTGATTCAAAGACCCCGGCGGTTCGAATGACCCAGGCAAAATTCCAAGCGTACCGCCGATCCGTTGGGGTACACTGCAAAATCGCTGACCCAATCGGTCGAGCTGACCGTATGGGCCGGCCACTATTCTCAACCCTCAACCGAATCTGCCGAAATCGCTCAAGGGTTCGGGGGCTACTGACGAATACTAATAACAGGGGTACCCCAACAGCCCAAGGTGACCAACCAGCGGCCTCAAGCACAGCTCAAGCCCAACAGGCCGTTTCCAGCCTACTACCGACCTAAGTACCTGCAAAGCCACACCTAACTTCCTTCCCGACCAACCAAGGAAGTGTCTCCGACCGAGCCAAGCTCCCGACCTCCTCAACAGACGGCCCTCGGCTCGACCAAGCAGGCTCCCGACCCTTGCAGTGGGTCGAATCCCCGACTCGATCGTGCCAAGATCACTCTGCCGAGGGTCACGTGTCGTAGCCTCTACCAAACGACCGCCACGCACCCGAACGGGTCAATCAAAGTGACTATACAAGGCGGCGGCTCCTTCCCGAAGGTTTAAATGATCGATCAAGTCACGCTCCCATCCCATCACCGGTCACATACAAGATGCGAAGACACGCTCTTCTCGAGCGGCGCCCACGTCAGCGCAATGACGCCAACACCCGTAAGGTTCGCAGAGGCGTGTACGCCGTTTCCGAGAAATACCTAACCGCCTCGACCAGCTAAGCTACCGACCCGCATGGGCAAGATCGAGCGCCGATCACCAGCGTAACGGGGACCAAGCTCCTAGTGTAGGTCGTGTTGTCTCTCCCAATTCGATGTAACTCGCCTTCCTTTCGTATAAAAGGAGGCAGGAGCACCCGTAGAAGAGAGAGGCGAAGAAGAGGAGAGAGCGCCATCGAACCCATCCGACTAAGTCATTGGCACTCTTACTTGTAAACCTTGTGCGATCATCATGCATAATAGAATACTGGCGCCACCACACGAATCGGGTAGGGATCTTACGCCCAACCAAGATACATCTTGGACTTTTGAGTCTAACCATTCAGGGAGAGGAACGCGCGACCCCTTAGACTTACAAATTTACTTATCGGTGCTCGAAACGCCGACAGGGAGGATTCTAGATAGTTTCTCCTATAATCATAAACAAATTTGTACACAAAATCAGAAGCTATCACCCACTCGCTTCTTGGAGAATACAGAACCTGCACAATCAGAATCTATCCTAAACAGGGTCGTAGAATCGGTTACGACAGCAAGAAACAAAAGAACATAGCATAACACCCTGCCAAGCTGGTCAGACCAGGAAAGGACTAGCTATATGACCGTTACCAAAATCAACACTATTTCAAATAGCCAGCTTCATCCAACTTTTGATCTACTTATTCAAATCACACTAAATTCGAAACACAACTGTCTTAGATATATCATGGATCCATTCCACCCAATAATTTTAGAGATTGTTGTCAAAGTTTCCACTTTTTATCTATTTTCAGAAAAAAAAGTGGTTAAGAATATGGGAAAAAGAAAATGAGATCTACTTAAGCTCGTGAGACATAGGCATCAAAGGTCATCCTAGATGTGTTTCTATATGTCCTAGCAAGCTAAATCCAAGCACAAATCATATTAGAACAAGGTGAAACCAAGAATCACCAGTAGTGTAAAAAAATTAACAAGAACATAAAACAAGTCATAAATGAATTTGTTTGATCTTCTGTTACCACTTAAAGATGAAGGATTACAACCACTCCACAAGGAGAACAAAACTCTAATGGCATCACCTAGCTCTCTCAACAAAACCCTAGTTTCTCTCTTAAAAACATAACCACAACTAATGCCCCCTTATATAGTTGAGGGTCACAAGAAACCCTAACCTAGTTACAAAGTGGATTACATCTATTGCACACACTCGTAGGAATTCGTTAACCTTTTATATAAGCAGGTTTTTCACTCAAGACACTCACACATGCTTTCAAAACATCGTCTCCATCATTGGCTCCAAAAGTCCGAATTGTCTTGTCCTTCACGAAGTTTTCTTGACCTAGCCATGGTTTTGCAAACCACTCAC
Source organism: Otatea glauca (assembly GCA_036346275.1). Classification (NCBI taxonomy): domain Eukaryota; kingdom Viridiplantae; phylum Streptophyta; class Magnoliopsida; order Poales; family Poaceae; genus Otatea; species Otatea glauca. The sequence goes on along the minus strand of CM070716.1, from coordinate 42,767,178 downwards.
TTTTCAATAGATAATTATCTAAATTTTTATAGACTTTTCCTAGCATTTTTTCACAATTTTCTTCTAATTATTGAGCAATTTTCATAATTGCCAAAATAGCAAAAAATAAATTCATCATACATAATCATGGAATCATGCTAGGAAAATATAAACCCAAAGATATGAAACTTCCAATGTGTGCTATGTCTAATGTTCAATAAAATATGAAAACGTATATACCTAAAAATTCAATTTCTAGGATTTAATTTAAAATTTTAGAATTTATAACTATTTTTTAAGATTTTTGAAAAACTTCAGGTTCTAGAATGTAAAATTTCTTTATCTTGATAAGTTTCTGTAATTGTGCAGAAATTTAGGGTCTTTTCATAAAGTTTACCACAGCCATAGAAACACCTGAGAACTGAGAGGTTAAATTGCAAATTTCCATTCGGCCTCTTTTTTTCTTGGGCCAAAATTTAATGAGCCGTAGCGGGCCACAGGCTGTGTGGGCCAAAGAGGCCAATGGGGCTATGGTTTTTAACCCTAGTCTGGTCGTTGCAGCCTTGCAGGGCACAGCCTCACATGTTCTTTGTGGCAGCAAGCGCGAGCGCGGCGTGGGTACTGAACTCGTCGGAGTGGCGGCGCTTCGGTAGGAATGCGGTGGCGTGGCGTCGGCCCAAACGGCGACGGTTTATGAAGCATGTACCGTGCACCCTCGGCAGGAGCAGCAGCAATGACCAGCGAAGGTGTGCGCCGCGCGCACTCGGTGGGAGCAACACGCATGGGCAGGCGACGCTTTGGGCACGAACGGTTGGTGGTCGACGCTCTTTGAGGGCGCGCGACGGCTGCAGAGGCTCAACGGGGGCTCACGGTGGTGACGGTCGGAGCTCGGGGGTGTGCGCATGGCGGTGGCCGACGTGAATAAGGAAAAGAGATCCATCGAGAAATCTGTTCAATGCTTAAATTGATCTAATCTATTGCACCATGATTGATCTACAAAGATTAATATAGGGTGTCTTTAGTGCGGCTCAGCCTTTTTAGATCTATTGATTTGGTGGAATTTGGGTATTAGAAACGCTGCATCCGCTGGCCGGATCTGTAGGTATATTAAGAGTGTTTAGTTGGTCATTTTATTTAATTTTAGACTAAAAATATAAAATTAATTTTATTTATTTTAGCCTACAAGATTCAGATCTGAGGTGGAGCCAGAATTTAGAGCTCTACCAATCAGGACCATAGTATATGGAGATTGTCGGCGTTTCGAGCACCGGCAAGTAAATTTGTAAGTTTAAGGGGCCGCGCGTTCCCTCTCCCTGAATGGTTAGACTCGAGAGCCCAAGGTGTATACTGGTTCGGGCCGAATGTCCCTACTCCAGTTCGTGTGGTGGTGTTGTATTACCTTAGGTGCAGATGGCTGCACAATATTTTTACAAAAGCGAGCTGAGAGCCTTAACGCAAGAGTGCTGATTGCTTGTGCGTGTGTCCCCTTCCTCGGGGTTCCCCGCCTCCTTTATACTGAGAGGAAGGCGCGAGTTACATCGAGTAGGGAAGGGCGAGGTGACCTATCCGAGAGCTTCGGTCCTTCGTTCTCGCCGATCGTCACCGCTCGCCTTGCCCACGTTGGGTCGGTAGCCTTGTTGGGCGAGCGGTTAGTCGCTTGCTGGGAAATGGCGACCGCCTTACGTGAGCTCGACGAGTGTTGACGTTCTTTGTATAACGTTGGTGCCGCCGAGGAGGGCGTGCTTTAAATCGTCGACGTGACCGGCCGATGGGATCGGAAGCTTGACTTCAGCAGCCATTAAACCATCTTGGGAAGGGCCACCGCCAGATCTGACACTTCGATTGACCCGTCCCGCGGGCACGTGGTCGTGGGCGGTGGAGACTTCGACACGCGGCCCTTGGCGGAGGTTGCCTTGGTTCGACGGGTCGGGATCCGACCTGCGCGGTCGGGAGCCATGCTTGGTCGGTCGGGGATCCGTCCCCGCCGCGGAGGTCGGGAGCCCCGCTGGTCGGGATGCCTACCCCGACGGTCGGGAATGGGCGTCCTGTGCGGCCCTGCAGGTGCTTTGGTCGGTAGCGGGCCTGGAGCGGCCTGTTAGGCTTGAGCTATGCTTGAGGCAGCCCGCTCGTCACCCTAAGCCGTTGGGGTACCCCTGGTATGAGTATTCGTCAGTAGCCCCCGAACCCCCGAGCGAGTTCGGCAGTTTCGGTTGGGGGTTGAGTTTGAAAGTGAATAGCGACTGGGCCCGATTGGTTGGTCCGACCGACTAGGTCGGCTGGTTTCCGCCAGGTGTGCCCCAACGCATTCGACGGCTGCCCTGGGACTTGGTTGGGGGCATTCGAACCGCCGGGGGCTTTTAATCGCTTCATTGCCGCGAATGGCTTGGTGCGCCTTGCCCGCCCGTCTTCTTGACTGCTTCGGTTTCTGGCGAATGGCGTTTCGTTTTCCTATGCTTGCATTTATTCTGGAGACGTTCGATCTCCCTCCGTCTGGGTATATAAGGGCGCTTCCGCTCGTTTGATTGATTGATCCTTAAGCCAGAGTTCTCTTTTTCAATCCTTGAAATGGCTTCGAGGCACCCGCTAATCTTCAGCTTTGGCGATGATGTCGTGATGGAAGAAAAGATCCTCCGTCGAGCTCGGCCGAGCGCGATCATCGCGATGGTCGAACTTCGAGAGGAGGAAGAAACCGCAGCTCGCGATACTACTGCCGTTGACGCGCTGCTCGAGGCCGTTCCAAGGCTCAAGGTGGTAAGGAGGACCCTCCTAGAGGCGATGGCGCTGCTGTTGGCCGCCGCCGTCGATCTTGGTACTGACCGACGTCGTCAATCCGTGATATAATACTTAGCGCGGGAATAGCCCCACCGTGTATGTATCATTGCGAGCGACGGATCGGACGCGGCGGCCGCCGTGCAGGCGCGGCGGTGTCGATGTTGCTGAACTCCAGGAAGTGCGTCGGCACCGACGCCGCACGGATGCTTAAGAGGCCTGGCGCGGATAAAGCCCCACCATGTCACGTAGTGTTGCGTAGTATTTGAGCCTGTCGGGCACCTCATGTAACATTGTGTAAAGTTTGAGCCTGTTGGCCTATAATAAAATCTCCTTTTTCTTTATGAATGTCTTTGCAATGAGCTTATTTCGATTATTTCCCAAAGCCCTCGAGAATCGGTAATCAGCAGTTGATTGCTTCTTTCTGGGTGCGAGCAGTCGGACGTGCGAACTCTTCGTGAGGTTCGGGTGTCCGAGTGCTCGTTCAGCGTCGTAGCTAGACCGTGCCTTGGTCGGCAGGGACGATCGGATGCCTCTTCGTGAGGTTCGGGTATCCGAGTGCTCGTTCAGCGTCGTAGCTAGACCGTGCCTTGGTCGGTAGGGACGACCGGATGCCTCTTCGTGTGGTTCGGGTGTCCGAGTGCTCGTTTAGCGTCGTAGCTAGACCGTGCCTTGGTCGGCAGGGACGACCGGATGCCTCTTTGTGAGGTTCGGGTGTCCGAGTGCTCGTTTAGCGTCGTAGCTAGACCGTGCCTTGGTCGACAGGGACGACCGAATGCCTCTTCGTGAGGTTCGGGTGTCCGAGTGCTCGTTTAGCGTCGTAGCTAGACCGTGCCTTGGTCGACAGGGACGACCGAATGCCTTTCGTGAGGTTCGGGTGTCCGAGTGCTCGTTTAGCGTCGTAGCTAGACCGTGTCTTGGTCGGCAGGGACGACCGGATGCCTCTTCGTGAGGTTCGGGTGTCTGAGTGCTCGTTTAATGTTGTAGCTGGACGTGGCTCGTTTTACATCGTAGCTGGACGTGGCTCGTTTTACGTCGTAGCTAGACCGTGCCTTGGTCGGCAGGGACGACCGGATGCCTCTTCGTGAGGTTCGGGTGTCTGAGTGCTCGTTTAACGTCGTAGCTGGACGTGGCTCGTTTTACGTCGTAGCTGGACGTGGCTCGTTTTACGTCGTAGCTGGACGTGGGGCATCCATCCCAAGTCCTCGTCCGACGAGGGTAGCTGCGAGAGGAGTGGCCGCTGTCTATCCCACACGTGTACCCCGTCCGCAGGTGTGGGACTTGGAGGGTGAGCGGCGCGCTACCCGCTACCGTTCAACGCCGTGCTCGTGGAGCTAATAACGTGTAGTCCGAGTGGGTCCCGGGAGGTCCGTCAAGGGTACCTTCCGAGCGAACGGTCCCGCAGTAGGGTGTCCCGGCCTGCCTGGGGCGACCCATAAGAAACATTTCTTTACTCGATCCCAGACGGACCACGGTCGTCCACACCCAGGCACACCGGCCGCCGCCATCGATGAGCTCCCGAGAGAGTGTGAAGTATGGTCTCGGACACGAGTAGAGTCGATTGGTCGTCACCGACCCAACGTGGGGACCACCGGGGCTCGCCTCATACCCGCCCTTTGCTCGGCCATTGGGCGGCCTTATGCCCATCTGGTGGAATAGGCCTTTAGAACCCATAGCTTTCGGCTGGGCCCCTGGCGCGAGCTGCCGAGCTCTCGCCATTCTGGGGCTGCAGCGGCCTAGCGGGCCTCTCGCACTCGCCCCGGGGCAACCGTCCTGGCCTAAAGGCGGAGACCGAGAGGTCACAGGACGCACTGCTCGAGGCGGTGTCTTTACGGCTTCCGCAGCCTGTCAGGATTAAAACGCAGGGAGAAATTGGAAATCGGGAGTTACCAGGCGTCTGGCGCGGCAGACGAGGGTGTACGCGACGCTTCGCTCGAGGGGGTGTCTGTTCGGTTGGTGTCCGCTCGTCTCCTATAAATACGTCGCTGGGATGTTCTCGGGCAGTCACGCGCTCTTGCCTTCCTCATCTTCCAGCCCTTTGCCTAAGACAAGAAAAAGCAAAAAAGAGCCTTCTCCCTTCCTCACCTTTCCGCCGTCTTTTTGCGAGGATGTCGTGGCCGGAGTGCTCTGCCCAGGCCAGCCGTGCGCTCGGCTTGGTAAAGAAAGGCTTTCTCCTTGAGCAGGATCTTTCTCACTGGAGGGTGCCGACGGGGGCCGCCGCCCCTTCACCGAGGGACGACGAGGTCGTAGTGCCCGCTTCGTTCTTCGAGCGCGGCTTCGGCCTGCCGCTGCATCCGTTCGTCCGAGGGCTGCTCCTCCACTACAAGGCAGAGGTACACCATCTCAACCCCAACAGGGTGCTCCACATCGCGATTTTCATCACGCTTTGTGAGGCCTACTTGGGGATTGAGCCGCACTGGGCGCTGTGGAGGCACTTTTTCCACGTGAGGCTCTGGAAGGACAAGCCAGCGGATGCCACGGCGCCCATTGGTGGCCTGGCCCTCCAGCTTCGATCCGGCCGGAGCTCAGAGTACCTCGACGTCAAGCTACCGTCGTCCAACAAGGGATGGCGTTCTGAATGGTTTTACGTTCGGAACGTCGAAGACAGCGACCCGCCTTTCACCGGCAAGCTTCCTGTGGCGGGGGAAGAATGGACCTGGAGAGCTGACAAGAAGGAGAAGAAGAAGGTGGCCCTGATCGTGGAGCAGGTCAGGGCTCTAAGGGAGCAGAGGCTCACCGGGGACGTCGTCGTGCGTGCCTTCATGGGGATGCGCGTGCAACCCCTCATGCACAGGCCGCACCCCTTGTTCCGGTACAAGAGGGCGTCTGAGAAAATGAGTAAATGAGGATGGCGGAGCCAGAGCTCGCCGCGACCGAGGTCGGAGCCCGTGGCCGCCACACGCGGTAGCGCCATCGAGCTGCGCGGCCACCCGGAGCCATTCTCGACGGCCCACCCCCCAAATCTGGTAGGTTGGGCGGACTTCTTCTTGCCTCTCTCTTCCCTTTGCCTTCGGCACCCGGTCTGATCAATGTTTTCGCATCTTCTAGGGGCTCTCGGGAATGGTCTCCCGGGCGTTGCTCCGGGAGAAGAAGCGTCGAGGCGCGCACGCAAGGAGGTCAGATACTCGACTCCTCCGTAAGAAGCGGAAGGAGGAGGAGAGGAAGAAGAAGAAGAAGAGCGCGCGGGCAGGGCGCGGTGAGGACGAGTCCGAGATCACCGCGCGGGCGACCTCCACCGGCAATGCCGGGTAGCCCTGACCACCCATACCGGGTTCTTCTCTCGCTCGTCGACCGGCGGTGACTCTAGCGGGGCTGTCGGAGGGTGATCGCAGCACCACCGCCGGGGGCCAGGTGGAGGGCGACCATGCGGTCGACGTCGTCGTCGTGCCTCCAGTGGAGGCGGTTTCGGGGAAGCGGCCGGCGGATCTGCCCCTTGGAGGGGGACCGACAAAGAGGGCACGCTTGCCGCGCGCCCGCTCGGCTCAGTAAGTACCTTTTTCCCTTGTTTGAACATTGTTGCCACAAAGCCGCCCGGACATCTACTAAGTGCTTGCGATATGCAGCACCTATACGGGTGTGATCGTGGCCGCGGCTGCGGCGAGCCCCGTGGTGGCTCCGCAAGGGACGGCGTCGCTCCTACCGCCGAGGAGTCGCCTGGCGGCGGGCGCCGCAATCGGTCTTGGACGCCAACCGGGTTGGCGGTGGTCGGGCGCAGCGGCCGAGCCGGCGCGCCGCCATCGGAGGGATGTGGCCTCACCGAGGCCGAGGTCGGTGAGGTGCTCCCGCCGCCTCGCCGGGACGCCGCGGGGTGGTGCGATCGTCGTTACGGAGGGAATCGACGACGCTACCGTGAGCTCATTGGCAGACGGTGCGATCCGAGACGTCCGACCCCATGCCTCAAGGGGAGGTATCGGTCGAGGCCCCACAAGCGCAGGTCGCCGAGGGGATTCCCGAGGGGCCAATTCAACCACCCTTGCCCGTGGTGGCCAGGTCGGGCGGCGTCCCATCCGAGCGGGCGACCGAGGACCTGTTGCCGGGTGTGGCCCATAGGTCGGGGACTATAGACGAAGCAGAGGAGAGCAAGTGGGCCGCTCTCCAGCAAGGCGCTCAGGACGCCGAAGCTGAGATAGACCAAATCCGAAAGGGTCTGGCTCTTGCTCTCGAATCCTCCGACAGGGCGTTGGACGCGATGGCCGGGGGAGTCCGGCCGGTTAGCATGGTAAGTTGAACGAAAGCCTGACTTCTCGTAACTTCTGATGAATTCGCGGCGAAACTGACGGAGTGTCTACATTTTGCAGCATCTGCGGGCCCGCTCAGAGGGCAAGGCCGAGCTCCTACATCGCTCGGATAGCCAGTGGGTGGCTGTTGTGGAGGAATGCAATCGGCTGCGCCCTGAGCTACGCATGGCTCAAGAGGCTTTGGCCATCAGGCGGGCGGAAGCGGCGGAGACCCGCCAAGAGCTGGATCAGGCCACGAAGGCCCTCTTCGAAGAGCGCCTGGGGGCCAAGTCCCTGAGGGCGAGGGTGGCAGAACTCTAGTCCCTCCTGGCGGAGGCTGCCAGCGCCAAGGATGCCGCCGTCACTGCAGAGGGGGCCGCGCGAGCGTAGGCGACCCGTCTGCGAGACGAGCGGGACCAGGCCTGGAAAGATGCCGACCGGGTGCGTTCTGAGCGGGAGACCGCTCGGAAGGAGCTGGCTTCCTTGAGGACCTCATACGAGGTAGTCAGGGAAGAAACCAAAGAACAAGCGAGCTCGCACGGTAAAGTGTCTCAACTCCTCAATCGATTCTGCCAGCGTGACTCACAAGGCATGCTCATCTGGAGATGTTGCAATCCGTAGAGCTGCAGAAGCATCTGAGCGCTGCTATTGAGGCGCAGAAAAGGACTTAGGGATAGAAACGCCTTAACTTTTCTATGTTCCATGCGTTGGGGAGGACGCGGCCATCCGTGTCCCTGAGTCGAAAGGTGCCAGGCCAAAGAACCTATACGACGGTAAAGGGGCCTTCCCAGGGCGGCGAGAGCTTGTGCTTGTCTTTGCTGGTTTGGATCCGACGCAGGACCAGGTCGCCAGCGCTGAAGGATCGCCCTCGAACCTGGCGGCTGTGGTAACGCCGCAAAGCTTGTTGATACTTGGCCGATCGTAGAATGGCCACATCGCGCACCTCGTCAAGCTGGTCGATGGCGTCTTGTTGCGAGGCGAGCCCCCGAGCCTCGTCGAAGGCTTGTAATCTTGGGGCGCCATATTCCAGGTCGGTTGGTAAGACAGCTTCAGCGTCGAATACCATGAAGAACGGTGTAAACCCGGTTGCCCGAGTCGGTATGGTCCGCGGGCTCCAGAGGATGGAGGGCAGCTCGGCCACCCATCGCTCCGCGAAATGCTTCAGTCGACTGAAGATCCGCGGCTTGAGTCCTTGGAGGATCATGCCGTTTGCGCGCTCGACCTGACCGTTAGTCCGCGGATGGGCCACGGCTGCCCAATCGACGCGGATGTTGAAGTCGTCGCAGAACTCGAGGAACTCCTTCCCTGTGAACTGCATCCCGTTGTCGGTGATGATAGAGTTCGGGACTCCAAACCGAAAGACGATGTCGCGGAAGAAGGTGGTCGCTTGTACCGACGTGACGCTCACGACCGGTTTGGCCTCTATCCACTTGGTGAACTTGTCCACCGCGACGAAGAGATGAGTAAAGCCCCCGGGCGCTTTCTTGAAGGGCCCGACCAGATCGAGTCCCCACACTGCAAACGGCCATGTGATGGGGATCGTCTGCAAGGCCTGAGCTGGCAGATGCGTCTGCCGGGCGAAGAATTGGCATCCTTCGCAAGTGCGTACAATCCGTTCGGCGTTGGCCACGGCGGTCGGCCAGTAGAAACCTTGTTGAAAGGCTTTTCCTACCAGGGACCGGGGCGCGGCATGGTGACCGCAGACTCCGCCATGGATATCGACCAGCAGTTGTTTTCCTTGGTCGGCTAGGATACACTTCTGGAGGACTCCGGAGGGACTCCTTTTGTAAAGGTCTGGCCCGACCAAGACGAAAGATTTCGCCCGTCGAGCGAGGCGCCGAGCCTCGGTCGGGTCGATGGGAAGCGATCCGTCTGTCAAACGATCGATGAAGGGCTTCCTCCAGTCGGACTCAGTCGTTAGTACATTGCGACCCGACCCGGCCAGATTTACGCTCGACCGCGCGGCAGTCGGAGCAACCGCGCTTGGCAGGTCGGGTGGCCTCTCGGCCACTGGGTTCAACTAGACGGAAGGAAGCAGAAGGTCGCAGACGAAGATCCCAGGTGGGACTGGCTCTCTACTGGAGGCAATATTGGCTAGGTAATCGGCCTCACCGTTGTAGCGTTTGTAGCTATGGTGGAGCTCGAAACCCTTGAACCACTCCTCGAGCTTGCGCACTTCTAGACAGTACGCGGCCATGCGGGCGTCTCGGGGCACCGCTGCTTTCATGACCTGGTCGACGACAAGCTTGGAGTCCCCGTGGACGTAGAGTCGATGAGCGCCGAGGTCGGCAGCGATCCGGAGACCGTTGACAAGAGCCTCGTACTCGGCGACATTGTTGGTCGCATTGAAGAGCAACCTGATGGCATATTGAAGTATGTTCCCGAGCGGGGAAACGATGACAACTCCCTCGCCCGCGTCGCTCTTGGTGTAGGGCCCATCGAAGTACATCGTCCAGTACTCGGGGTCTTCGAGCGCCGGTGGCGCCTGGGCTTCGGTCCACTCGGCGACGAAGTCGGCCAGGGCCTGTGACTTGATCGCCGTTCGAGGAACGTATGTTATGCCGTGACCACTAAGCTCGAGCGCCCACTTGGCTATCCTTCCTGAGGCGTCGCGGTTGTGGACGATCTCGCCGAGCGGCGACGTGGTCACCACGGTGATGGCGTGCTGGTCGAAGTAATGGACGAGCTTTCTTTTGGCGATGAGCACTGCGTAGAGCAGCTTCTGCACCTGCGGGTACCGAGCCTTGGACTCAGAAAGCACCTCGCTGATGAAGTAGACTGGCCGTTGTACCTTGAGTTCTCGGCCCTCTTCCGCTCGTTCCACCACAAGGGCCGCACTGACGACTTGGGCAGTGGCGGCGATGTAGAGGAGCAGCGGTTCGCCTGGCGCCAGGGCAACCAGGACCGGAGGTGAGGACAAGAAGGCTTTCAAGCGAGTGAGGGCCTCCTGAGCCTCCTGGGTCCAACTGAAGCGGTCGGATTTCTTAAGCAGCCTGTAGAGCGGCATTCCGCGCTCGCCAAGGCGAGACACGATGCGGCTCAAGGCTGCAAGGCATCCAGTTAGCCTCTGGATCCCTTTGAGGTTGCCAACTGGGCCCATGCTTATGATCGCCGAGATCTTCTCCTGATTGGCCTCGATGCCACGCTCGGAGACGATGAAGCCGAGGAGCTTCCCCTTGGGGACCCCGAAGACGCACTTCTCGGGGTTGAGCTTTATGCGGAACTGCCGGAGGTTCGCGAAGGTCTCTCCTAGGTCGGTGATGAGGTTGTCGGCCTTCCAGGTCTTCACGACGATATCGTCGACGTATGCCTCACTGTTGCGGCCGATCTGGTCGTTAAAGCACGTTTGCATATATCGCTGGTATGTAGCGCCCGCGTTTTTTAGACCGAACGGCATTGTTACGTAGCAGGATGAGCCAAACGGAGTGATGAAGGAGGTCGCGAGCTGATCGGACTCCTTCAGCGCTATCTGGTGGTAGCCCGAGTAGGCATCTAGAAAGGAGAGGGACTCGCACCCTGCGGTGGAGTCTATGACTTGGTCGATGCGGGGCAAGGGGAACGGGTCCTTGGGGCACGCCTTGTTGAGACTCGTATAGTCAATGCACATTCTCCATTGCCCACTCTTCTTCTTTACAAGTACAGGGTTGGCGAGCCACTCGGGGTGGCGCACCTCTTTTACAAACTCTGCAGCCAAAAGCTTGGCGATCTCCTTCCCTATGATCCTGCGCTTCTCCTCGTCGAAGCGGCGCAGGTGTTGGACGACCGGCTTTGAGCCTGGTCGGATGCTCAAGGAGTGCTCGATGACTTCCCTGGGAATTCTCGGCATGTCGGAGGACTTCCATGCAAAGACATCGTTGTTGGCGCGGAGGAAGTCGACGAGTGCGCTTTCCTATTTAGCGGGGAGCGTGGCTCCGACCCGCACGGTCTTAGTCTGATCCCCGGTATCGACCGCAACCTTCTTCGTGTCCTCAGCGGACTTGAAGGATCCCTCCCCCTGCTTGCTAGACTCAGGGGCGGACTCGGAGGCCTCCCTCCGGAGGTTGACGAGCTCGGCGGATGCGATGACTGCCGACGCTAGCTCGCAATCGCTTCGCCGCAGATTGTAAGCAAGCCGAAGGACGGCCACGGTGATGACTCCCACGCCCGCATCTTCACCAGATAAATGTAGCCGGGACCGCCATGAACTTGGCGAGCATGGCCTCCCGAGATAGCGTGGTAGGGCCGGAAATCCACGACCTCAAAAGTGAGGGTTTCGGTGCGGAAATTTTTCGATCCTCCAAAGGTGACGGGCAGGTCAATCTGCCCGAGCGGGTGGGCCTGCTGGCCAGGGATGACGCCGTGGAAAGGCGCCTTGCTCGGTCGGAGACTCGAGCGGGGACCCCATGGCGCTGCCGCCTCAACATAGAGGATGTTGAGGCCGCTGCCACCGTCCATTAGCACCTTCGTGAGGCGCTTCTTCCCCACAATGGGGTCGACCACAAGCGGGTATCTCCCAGGCTGCGGGACGTGGTCGGGATGATCGGTCCGATCGAAGGTGATCGGGGATTCTGACCACCGAAGATATTGGGGGACGGCTGGCATGACGGTGTGGACCTCGCGGTAGGCGAGCTTGAGCCGACTCTTGTCGGCGTGGCATGCCGGTCCGCCAAAAATCATGAGGTAGCCGTCGGGTTCTGGGAACTCGTCGTCCGCCATCTTCTCCGCGACCCTTGGGGCCGGGGCTGGCTTCTTTCCTTTGCCCCGCGACATCGTGGGGGCGCCGGAGAGGAAACGCCTCAGGACCTCGCAGTCCCGGTATTTGTGTTTGACGGGGAACCCGTGGTTTGGGCACGGGCTGTCCATCAACTTTTCGAAGTGGTCGGGCGCGACGGTCGGTCGCACCTGCTGCTTGGCAGGGCGATCGACAGCTGCGACCACTTGGGCCTCGCGGACCTGCTTTCCATGCCGCTTCCGCTTGTCGGAGCGGTCGAAAGGGGACCCAGCTCGGGCGCCGGGCTCTTGTTGGGCCTTTCCTCCTTCGAAGATGGCCCCCACAGCCTCCTCGCTGGAGGTGTGGTTGGTGGCGATATCCAGAAGCTCCTATGTGGTCCTGGGCTTGACATAGTCCAGTTTGTGCACCAAGGCCTTGCAAGAGGTGCCGTAGATGAATGCCCCCACGACATCGGCGTCGGAGATGTCGGGGAGCTCGTTGCATTAGCGGGAGAAGCGCCGGATGTAATCCCGGAGAGTTTCTCCCAGCTGCTATTTGCAGCTCTTCAGGTCCCAGGAGTTCCCAGGGCGCTTGTATGTGCCCTGGAAGTTGCCGACGAAGAGGGTCTTCAAGTCAGCCCAGTTCCTGATGGTCTTTGTGGGCAAGTACTCGAGCCGAGTCCGCAAGGTAGATAGGGAGGTATTGGATGATAAAGAGATCATCCGTTGCTCCCCCTGCCCGGCACGCGAGCCGGTAGTCCTCAAGCCATACGCCGGGGTTTGTGGCCCCGGTGTATTTGGCAATGTTGGTCGGTGCCCTGAATCTGGCAGGGAAATCCGCACGGCGAATCCCCTGGCAGAAGGCCCATGGTCTCGGACCATCGGGGCTTGGGCTGCGATTGTGGCGGCGTCCGCTGTCCGCAACACGCGAGTGGGCGGCTTCGTCCACCGCTTTTCTTCGTGCATCGAGGGTGGCGCGGACGTCGTAGGCGTTGCCGAGGCGCTGGTGCACCGGGGTGCGCGAGGCCTGGGGTTGTTCGTGGTCTTGGCTTTGCCGGCCCACCGGCCCGAGCAATGATCACGGGCCTAGCGGCCCGAGGTGGCACCCGAGTGGTAGGAGCGAGGCTGCATGTGCCGCATGGTCGCGACGCCCACCACCCGAGGTTCGCACGTGGCTTTGGCCTCCGGTCACCGGCTCGGACGAGCCTCGAGCAAAGATTGCGGCCGCCCACGCTCGACTCGCGTGGGAAGAACCGAGGGTCGTCGACTCTTCCACCAGCTTGTGGCGTACCTGGCGTGTGCGCCCGCGCGCCGCCAAGCATCTGCGGGGGCTCGGGCTCCTCCTGCTCAAGGTTGGCCTGGAGCTGGTCGAGCTCGGCCCTTCGCTCCTCGGCTCTTGTTCCATTCGGCTGAAGCTCGGCCACGGCGAGCTTGAGCGCGTTCAGTGTGCTCACGTTGGTATTCCTCCTCCTGCGCCTTAGTGCGCCGGATGGGGGCCCCCGTAGCCGCAGGGGTTGCGGTCAAGTCGACCGTGCCTGCCATGTTGCACTCGCGAGAGTGCCGTCCGCGGATGGGGTGCTCCGTGTCGGAGCTGGAGTCGTGGCTGGAAGAATCTTCCAGTAACTCATGGATAGAGGCTGGCATGTAGCCGGCCATTGCCACAAGGTGTGAGCCTGCGGGGGGTGACATGGTCACCGCCGAGCCTGTGGGAGCTATTGCCGGTGGCGAGGTGCTCCTCGGGTTCCGGCTTCGGGGCCTGTTGGGGTGCCCCAAGCCGGAGTTGGCGAGGTTGCCAGAGATGGCGCTCAGGCTCCCGACGGGTGCTTGGTCTCCGGAGACGGCTGGGATAAGCACGAGCCCTCCTGCCGAAGTGGCGATGAAGTCGAGGGAGCCGAAGCGGATCCGGCTTCCCGACGCAGTCGTGCCATCGCGGGGGAAGAATGCCATTAGGGAGGCAAATGGGAATCCGGGGATGTCGATGAAGACGCGCAAAGGCCCCTACCTGGCGCGCCAACTGTCGGCGTTTCGAGCACCGGCAAGTAAATTTGTAAGTCTAAGGGGCCGCGCGTTACCTCTCCCTGAATGGTTAGACTCGAGAGCCCAAGGTGTATACTGGTTCGGGCTGAATGTCCCTACTCCAGTTCGTGTGGTGGTGTTGTATTACCTTAGGTGCAGATGGCTGCACAATGTTTTTACAAAAGCGAGCTGAGAGCCTTAGCGCAAGAGTGCTGATTGCTTGTGCGTGTGTCCCCCTTTCCCCTGGGGGTTCCTGCCTCCCTTTATACAGTAGGAAGGGGCAGGTTACATCGAGAGTAGGGGAAGGGCGAGGTGACCTATCTGAGAGCTTGGTCCTTCGTTCTGTCGACTGGTCACCGCTCGTCTTGCCCACGCTGGGTCGGTAGCCTTGTTGGGCAGAGCGGTTAGCTGCTTCGTTGGGAAATGGCGCACCTGCCTTCTGTGAGCCTGACGAGTGTTGACGTTGCTGTGTATAACGTTGGTGCTGCCTCGGGAGGGAGCGTGCTTTCGTGTCGTACGTGACCGGTCGATGGGACTGGAAGCTTGACTTCAGCAGCCATTAAACCATCTTGGGAAGGGCCACCGCCAGTCTGATACTTGATTGACCCGTCCGTGGGACGCGTGGTCGTGGGCGGTGGAGACTTCGACACGCGGCCCTTGGCGGAGGTTGCCTTGGTTCGATCGGAGTCGGGGGATCCGACCCGCTGCGGAGGTCGGGAGCCATGCTTGGTCGGAGTCGGGGGATCCCGTCCCGCTGCGGAGGTCGGGAGCCCTGCTTGGTCGGGGATGCCTACCCCGATCGGTCGGGAATGGGCGTCCTGTGCGGCCCTGCAGGTGCTTTGGTCGGTAGCGGGCCTGGAGCGGCCTGTTAGGCTTGAGCTATGCTTGAGGCAGCCCGCTCGTCACCCTGGGCCGTTGGGGTACCCCTGGTATGAGTATTCGTCAGGGATTGAAAAGAGAGAATCCGGCAACATACTGTTAGGCCTTAAAAAGCTGTAGTGTTGATAATGTGTTGAATAATAAATTAATCACTATAGATTAATTTCAATGCCAATTAAGAATACTAAGAATACCCAAGAACAATCACATGAATAGATGAACACTAAGCATGGAATCTCAACTCTTTTCTCTTTATTGATTCTCTTGTATAATAGAGGCAATGTTTATAGCAAAAACCTAATTCGTCTATCAAAACCAAAAGTCCAGTTATATCAACAATACACATGGTGTTGATTGATATTTAGAATTTTTTTCTTTAATATTTATTTTTATTCTTTTTTTAAAACTATGCGTCCAGATGAAAAAATTACAAAACTACACGCCGGTCGCCCGTGTACACGGGCGATTAGTCCCCTGGCTCACGGCAGCCTAACAGCTACGTGGGGGCAAAACGGTCTTTTGGCGCCTATCGCCCCCTACATGGGCGATCGCCCATGTAGAAGCGACAAGACTTTAAAACAGTGCTCCATTCTACCGAAGCGCAGAGCGCAGCCAGAGAGCCGAGCGAGGCAGAGAAAGAAGAAAGAAGAGAAGAAAGGAAGAAAGAGAGAGAGAGGAGAAAAAAAAGGAAAAAAGGTAAATTTCTGATTATTTTTGTATAGTTATCTGTAAGAATTTTTTTAGAGATAACTGTAGGAATTGTTTTATAGGTTGCGTAATTAAAGTATCATTTAATATTTAGGACTTTGTTGTAGTATTTAGAAATTTTAGGATTGCGTAGTGTTTAGAATTTTAGAATTGTATAGCTCTCGTGAAATTTAATGTAGCAGTTACTTAATGTAGTATCTAGTATTTAGAAACTTAATGTAGTATTTTAGTATATGCAAATTTAATGTAGTATTTTGTATGTAGAAATTTAGTTCAGTAGAAACTATAGGTAATATTTAGAAATTTAATTTATTAGGGTTGTGTATTACTAATTTTATTACGTAAATAATGTATTAGGCAATGTAAATAATTTTGTAGTACGATCAATGTACGTTTTGTAGATTGTATTTTAGAGTAATATTTTTTCGTCGGGCGTTGCAGCATGTCGGAGAAATTGTATTCCAAATATTTTATGGAGATGGGGAGATAGCACAGGGGGCGGATGGGGTGGATCTATCATCATTTTCAAGAGTCGTACGGGGCATATGTAGACCGAGCGATAGGACATACAGGGGTTTGTTGGAGTGGATGTCTCGGATGTTCAGTTTGGATGCCCAGAGTGTTCGGTTGCGGGTCAGAGCAGTAGTGAGCCGAGCGCAAGACCGTTTTTACGGAGAGTTGATTCCTATTAACTCGACGTCAACATGGAGGAGTTATGTTGGTTTTGCCGTAGAGCGGGGTTGGCCGCTCATGTTGTTGGTCTGATGCTACCGGTAGCTCCATCGGTGTCGCAAGTTCGTGATGTCGGGTGGACATTACGGGGAGGGACGTCAAATGTAGAAGGATGCGAAGAGCAAGGCGGCGAGGAGCCCGAGACGAGGAGCACGAGGCCCAGCGGTGGCGAAGGGACCGGGGCAGAGGAGACAGGTGGAGGCGCGAGGTGGCCGACGAGGGGAGGAGGTGGTGGACATTGTTGACTGATGGAAGAGGAGGACCGTGCGGATGAGGAAGTCCACGATGGTGAGCACTCGACGAGGAGGACAACGCCTCGAGGTGCCTATCCTCGGTGCGTGGACCAATTACAATTTCAAGACCTAACAATGAATGAAGGAACATTGATGCATGGGAGTATCGTGAGAACGAGGTGACGGAGGGCCATATATAAAGACAAGGAGGCCGTGATGGATGCGGTGAAATCTTGGGCAATGTCTCTCCGGCAATTCGGGGTTGTGAAGTCCAAGAAGAAGGACTACGACGTGAAGTGCGTAGTTGATTCGTGCCCATGGCGGGTGCATGCATACCGGGAAGTGGAAGGACTCACTGGAAATGCTCCATAGTGATTGAGCATAATCTGCGAGTTGGAAGAAGCGGAGCGAGGACACCGCAATCGTCAGTCCACTTGGGTGGCAAATGTGTTTTATGGTCGATCGTGGACAATCCCCATCCGCACCTCGATCTATTATCACGATCGTGGAGGAGAGGTTTCATACAAGATTAGCTACGCAAAGGCATGGAGAGCAAAAAGGACGCCTCTGAAATATGGTTCGGGACGTCACGAGGCTTCAGACGAGAATATTCCCCACTTGCTCGGGCAATCGCACATAGGAACCCCGGTACATCCATCGACCTTGCGGAGTTTCCTGCGGTGGTGTGTGCACCGTAAGTGGGTATTGCAACGTGCATTCTTCGCCTGGCGCATGCATAAATGCGTTCAAGATCGCCGCCTTGGTCCTTTGCATGGATCGCACGTTCCTCACGGGAAGTACAAGGGCGATTCTAATCTGCGATTGCGGTGGATGCCAACAACCGTGTTCTACCGGTTGCGTTGGCATTCGTGGAGGGGAAAACACGAGAGTTGGTACGGTTCCTTGAAAGAGTGAAGTCGACAGTTGTTCTCGACAGTTCGATGTTTGTGTCATCCATGACCGACATGCGAGGTCAAGTTAAGAGGCGATCGTGGATATGCAACAAGGTCCGCCGTCGTGGGAGCAACAAAGTGGCGGACACGAGGAGCAGTGGTGCATGAGGCACATGGGTGCCAATTTTTCCGTCGATTCGAGAACAAGGAGCTTATGAACATGTTCAAGCGCTGTGCAAACAGAACCAACGGAGGAAGTTCGACGCGCTTTGGAAGGCGTTGGGCGAACTAACGAAGAAGCAATCAATGGATCCCAGAGGTACCGCTAGTTCATCAAGGAACCCGATGGTGTACCATGAGCGGGGAGAGGACCCCACGACCTTGTGTGCGGCTGCCGATGCAGACCCCCAAACCTCGGCGTGGGCCGTACCAAAGATAAAGAGTTTCACCGATTGGATACGACATGAGCCTTTGGAGAAATGGTCCTTACGCATGACGAGGGCGGCTCGCGTTATGGGATCATGACAACGAACTGGCGGAGATTTACAATCGGTAATGAAAGGCACGGATGCCTTCCATGGTGGGTATAGTTGAAGGTGTCTTATTAGGGACACAGAGATATTTCATTGAGCGATACAAGACCTCCACAAAGCATGTATGTCGGACAATCGATCGTCGTACTCAATCTGTTGTGTCTACCTACATGTCCAAGAAAACAAGAAAGGCGCGGACACATCGGGTTACACCGAGAGTGGCGTGGAACGGAGATACCACGTGCACCGCGGTGACCGAGGTCGCAGGGTGCCACCGGAGAGGACTTCCCATCCGTGCATACTCCGGCGGTGAGTCGCGAGTGCTCCTACCGAAACCACGCTGCTTGCACTTGCCGTGCTCGCGCGTCATTGCCGCACCGCCGAGAGACGCATCAATCCTGCCGTCCGCTTCGTCTCCCGTACTACTACAAGCGAGCGTTCTCAACACGTGGCATCACGAGGTGTACGGTACCGAGTGGATGGATCGTTCACAACATCCCCTCCGGACCATCGATGGGTACCGACATCCGAATGTTGAAGTGAAGGTCGGACGTCGAAGGACAAGGCGCGTTCGGAACGATATGGACGAGTCCGAGGCGCGTTGCAACCGCGGATAATGTAATTTTCCATGTTGTTCCCATCTTGTATTTTTCAATGGACCGGTAAGTTGTGATGTAAGTTGTAATGATCGATGTAATTTTCAATGTACTAGTAAGTTGTTTTTCGCATCATGTAATTCTCCGATGTACCAGTTAGTAGCTAGGAGGATAATGTAATTCTCGACGTTGTGTGCCTCGTCGAACATGTCCTTGTCTTTCGTATGTTTGTAATATGAGATTTTTTTTGGCTCTCTGCAATTCGGTTGTATTGTTTGATGAGTATGGTACAATTCGTTATTTCGCATTTCATTTTGTGTGCACATGTAATTACTGACAAATTTGTTGTATTTGCTTCGTAACAGGCCACGATGGCGCGACCTTGCCACGAGCCGCGGACGTGGCCGTCGATCGACGACCACCGGTCTAGGTACTCCACGAGAGGAGAACCGAGAGCTAGGGACACTCCGACCTCGGTGCCCAACGAGCCGCCGCGATCGACCCACGCTGGGTTCCACGGTGGCGCAACGCTTGCACTCTTTTACGCACATGTACTTACCGTGAATGCAATTCTAACGACGCAATGCACTACATGCGAAAGTTGCGGCGGTGGCTTACTTCCTCTTTGTAGGATGGTGGAGGTGGCGCCTGTTAGCGGGCAAGGAGGTCCCGCGGTTCGCACGACGATCGGTCCTGGCCGCACTCGTGGACCGATGGAGACCGGAGACGACACGCCCACCTTCCGTGCGGAGAGATGGCTCCGACGCTGCAGGACGTGTCGTACCTCTTAGGCCTCCCCTGTGCGGGTCCGGCAGTCGTGCCGCACGACGCCTCCGTCACGTGGCACGCCGAGTTGTCCGCGCGTTTCACCGCGGTGCAGCGGCACCCTCGGGCAGCCCCCTACCGGCCCCTCAGGGAGGGTGAGCGCCACGGACCGACGAAGGCGTGGCTGCTTCAGTTCACGGTGAGTACCTCTTTCTTTGAGAATTAAAAGAGAAGCGCTAAGTTGCTGATAATGTTTGTTGTGAATGCTGCAGGCTCAGCTTCTCCACCTGCACGCGGAGGAGGCGGACGTGGCCCGCCACTTGGAGGCATACCTCTTATTGTTGTTCGGTTGGGTGATGTTCCCGTCCTCCCACGGGAACACGGTGGACCGCCACCGATCGAGCACGCCAAAGACATCGCCGACACCCGTTGGATGAGGTAACACACTCGGTTCAAATCTCGTCTCGGCGAGCACGTCTAACTCCACCCTTGTAAGCGGATGATGCGGTGGTCGTGGGCCTCAAGCGTGCTAGCGACGACGCATCGAGGTCCGCGGCGACGCCGTCTCTCGTCGAACACGACGCGGCGATGTCGGGTTGCGTCCTACTCCTCCGGTTGTGGTCACGGGCGCTTCTCCATCAGCGAGCTGTTGTTGACACGACACCGTACCCCGAGGGCCTTTACGGAGACGACCCGGTGGACTGGCCCACCATGGGCCACTACTGGGTCCGACGACAGGTATGCTCCCTCGTATCTTTTTCCCCACTAACGCACTTGAATAACCTTCGCCATTTCTTATTTCCTCGCAGCGGAGGTACGCGCACCGACAGGTGAGGAGGTCCTACCTGGAGTTCGTTCGGGAGTTCGACCGCCTCCATGACGAGGACGTGCGGTGGACGCCATACACCGTGTACGACGTCCACGCCCAAGCACCTGACGGGGTCTCCGTGCTTTGCACGCGAGATGAGGCCTTCTGGCTCACCCGTAAGGTTCTCGTCTTTGACCTGTGTGTCGAGGAGTACTCCCGCACCGAAGTCTTTGCGACGATTCGGCTGTTCGATCCTTTCCTTGCCGCCTCGTCACGTTGTCGGACGTGGTGCTCACAGGTACTTGCCCTGATCCTACTACTCCGCATCTTTGCGAAATTAATGTGGTGTGTACTTACTGTTTTTGCATTGCGAGATGGCCGGATGGGTGCTGCGCGATGGCACTCGATTCGCGACCGTATGCAGCCATGGGCGTCGGATGGGGCGCCGCGACTCGACGAGAGGTCACCGAGACCCGGCCAGTCGACCATGACATGTACGATCGATACATGGAGTGGTTCGCCCGCGACTCGCCTCGGTGGGGTACACACCAGACGTCGTCGCCTGGCGAGCATCGATGGCGGATCGTACCCTTCACAGATGTCCCGGAGGACAACGCCTCGGTAAGTGTCGCAACCGAAGCTACATGGGCACGTCTTTTTCATGTAAATTACGTAATAACAATCGGCGTTACATGCGACTCGGCTCATGGGGAGATTGAGGTGGAGGTCAGGTCCATGTTGACGCGCCTACGGGGGCATACTGGTGACCACCATCGAGTCCGAGACGGCTTGGGCTCGGGTCCTCGATAGGATGAGGCGGTTGGCTCGCTTGCCACCTGCCGGTGCGAAGACGTCGGCGGACGCAGCACACCACGTCCTGCGCCCAAAGACTCGCCCTACCCGCGGTGCCTCGTCACGCTCCCACTCACCGCGGTGGGGACGGTGGG
The DNA here is from genome assembly GCA_036346275.1 of Otatea glauca. NCBI lineage: Eukaryota > Viridiplantae > Streptophyta > Magnoliopsida > Poales > Poaceae > Otatea > Otatea glauca. The sequence goes on along the minus strand of CM070716.1, from coordinate 42,746,414 downwards.
CTCGGGAGGCTCCTCCGCGTCTCACCCTACCCCGCGGTTCCTCGCTACGCTCCCACGCAGCAGCGGTGGGGGCGATGGGCTGCGGAGGCTCCTCGTCGCTCGCGCCCAAAGAGACCACAGGTGGTTTCGGCGACCACATGGACGACGAGTTCGACTGGAGGAGTACCTTCGACCGACTACCTCGACCCTCTCGCTCTCGAGGCGCCGCCAGAACGCCCTGCGTCGCCGCCACACTACTCTACGCTGCGCGCAAGGTCGGCCTAGGAGGGACGTCCGTCCGCCGTCGCCACTCACCTACCCCATGGGCCAGATCAGGAAGCGTGGCCATGATTGACTTGTTGTACGGATGTATTTTTGTAATGGCTTTACGTTCAGCAGCATATTGTATAACTCTCCGAGTTAGTAACATGACAGCCTTATCACTTTAAATTGTTCAAATTCATGTATGCATTGCTTGCCTATGCCACACGACGTGACAACACACTAACGTCTCGGTGCACCTATCGCCTCTAGTAGAGGCGATCGCCCTAATATGGGGCGATCGCCCTAATATGAGGCGATCGCTCCATACCCGGGCGATCGCCTTAATATGAGGCGATCGCTCCATACCCGGGCGATATCTGACCTTTATAACATTCGTTCTCACAAGCGGTCTCGCAAAGAATACAGGAAGAAAGAATAGAGGGGTGAGGAAAAAAATTCAGGATCAATCGAAAATGCCGAGGCGTGCAAGTGCAAAGGGAAAGGGGAAGACAAAGGAAGAAGCAAGTGCATGCCCGCGCAATTTAGCGTACCAAGATCTCTTCCTACCTCGTGGAGCTGTAGCACCCATGTGTATGTGCGGAGATCTTTGCAGGCTTGTCCGCTCTTGGGAAATTTCAACTTGGAAGAGGAGGTATTGGAAGTGCCGCAACTACGCATTCGATCCGCCGGAGAAGAGCCTGAAGGATCGCCACATGATAACAATCGTACGGGTTACATAATATTTGTGAATGAAACTTTGCTAATTTACGTTTCATGCAGTCACCTCCGCCACTGTGTGAATTTGAGCAGTAGTTTGATACGGAGATCAACCCCGAGGACCAACGGCTTCTTGACCAAGACAACCGGCAGGACGAGTTCACGCGGCGGCTTCAAGAACAACGCGATGTCACACGCGAGGAGGCATGTAGGAAGGAAGCAGAGGAGAAGGAAGCCGAGAGAGAGAGGAAACGAGAGAGGGCGCGGCGTGCCAGAGAAGCTCCACCGGAAGCATGGGCGAATGGGAAGTGGCCTCGAAGCACTTAGTAGATGTCTGGTGTTAACTTTGGTTTTCTTTGTTCGTGGTACTCCTTTCAGTTTTAAGTCGTAATAAAGAGTGCGGCCTAACCTTAAAGTGTATGCTCACCGTCCAGAAGGGCTCGATATGTCCTCTTGCTCCAGCTTGTCCCAAATGATGTTATTTTTGTCCATCAAGATAGGCTATAGCATTTTAAGTTCATCGATTTGATTTCATCGAGTTTGACCATCGTTTGCGAAAGATACGGCCATTTTATGTTTTACTGATTGCATGTTCTGGACAACAATAAAATAGTGCGACCTAAAGTGACATCTAAATATTTTTACATAATTGTAACCTATGCAAGCCCAAGAATGCAACAAAGCTGGTTCATCAAGTTTTGAGGTCCTTTAGACATTATTCTAACTACTTGAACAATGAATGTTATAAAGGGTTTAAACTAGCCATCTTTGATTCAAAATGCAATTATATTTAGATATTTTTGCAAAAATGAAGTGCATAAGGTTGTAGTAACTTATTCTATTTATTTCATGATTTATGGATCAACACACATTGTAATTCCTTCACAATCCATAGTTAGAGCCTAGCATTCGAACTCAAATAAAATTATTTTTCTGCAAACAACACATAAATTTTTATTTCACAATCATATTCCTCATTCCAAAATTTAAATTTAGAAACAAGTTTCATTTCATTTGGACACTCCTAGCAAAATTTACAGGGTTCATATTAAAAAGACATATAGTAATTACAAAAAAAAACTAAAAAAAAAAATTCGCCTGGGCGACAGGGGGCCCACACCAACGGCAACAAACGGCGAGGGATCTATCGCCCGTGTATGGGGCGATCGCCCCATACACGGGCGACCGGGGGTATTTTCGTAAAATTTTAATTTGGACGCATAGTTTTGAAAAAAAGAATAAAAATAAATATTAAAGAAAAAAAATTCTTGATATTTATAGGGTAAAGTATATGGTTTTGTAGTTTACTGTTTAATAGGGCCTCTCTAGAGAAAAAAGGGTTCGTAATACAACTGGGCTGGGCCTAAGGAAAGGCTACTCGTATGGGTGGCCCCGAAGGTGTCCATATTACTCATCTTGTTGGCCCGCAAAGGCCCAGCCCAACGCCGGCTCTATGTACTGAACCCTAGCTGTGGAACGATCCAGAAGCCACTTCATCGGCGTGAGGTGATCGGCGCCGGAGCAACCACGAGAAGGAAGGAGAGGAAGGCGAGGCGGCGAGGATGGGGAAGACGCCGGTGCGGATGAAGGCGGTGGTGTACGCGCTGTCGCCGTTCCAGCAGAAGGTGATGCCGGGGCTGTGGAAGGACATCACCACCAAGATCCACCACAAGGTGTCGGAGAACTGGATCTCTGCCACGCTCCTCCTCGCCCCCGTCGTCGGCACCTACGAGTACGTACTGCGCCCGCGTGCCCCTCCCCTCCCCTCCCTCCCTTCTTCTCCCCATCTTCTCATGTATTGTGCAGGTCTGATCGAATCTAGCGTTGTTCGCTTGTGGCTTCGCTTGGCTGCATGATCTGTTTAGGGTTTGATTGGTTCCGCATATTATTAGATTCGATTGCGTGGTAAAGGTCTAGGTTTGATTGCGAAGCGGGCTGTTTATTCTGTTTCGGCTCCATTTCATTAGAATTAGTAGGCAGATTTGGTGTGCTTTACCATTGGTCGTAGCGATTCTGAATTCTGATGGTCTCCTTGAGGCATCGAGCTATCAGATTGCCTCTTGAAACTGCTATTATGTGTGTCCACATTGTCAGGACCCAATATGAATCCGACTTCTGAAGAGATCAATTTCAACGAGAAGAACATCCAGAATGCCAAAACGCCACGGAAGAAAGAAAAACTAGGGTTCTAAGCGACTCTAACAGAAAGTGTTCTAGAATATGCGGAAACATCATAGCTTTCCATTTTTCATTGTTATCAGGTTTTATACACTGGCTGAGTACAGCGATTAACCAAAACAGAAAAAGATTCGGTAAGGTAAAACTTCAGGCGGTAAAACGATGCAAACGAGTAAACGACAGCTCAGTTCTTTTTTCTGTTTTCGGTAATTACTGTTTACATCCATTCAACCCTTGGATGCCATCTCTCTGATTAGATGTAATCTCATCCGTTGATGCTCACTAGTGAAACTCGTTGAAGCGTTATCAATACTGCCGAATTCCCACTGTTCTTCCTCCTCCTTGCGAATACCCTGACCATACGAGCTCTGTTTCACTTGAAGTTCCTGACAATTCCCCCTTCTTGAGCAAGTGCTTGTCCTCAAGCCTTGAAATCTGGAAAAGTATTACGAATGAAACCAGCATCTTCCCAAGTAGCGTCTTCTTCAGATAAATTTAACCATTGAATCAACTATTGGGTGACAGCCATCCCTTTCCTTGGTACCATACGTTGATCTAATATAGCGATAGGTTCTGTCTTCATCCTGCCTTCTGAATCAACTAGTTGCAATCCGGGAAGAGGTACAGCGTGGCTACCGACATGTTTCTTTAACTGACTGACGTGGAACACCAGATGAATACCTGCATCAGCTGGCAACTGGAGTTGGTAAGCCACTGAACCAATTTTACTCATCACCTGGAAAGGACCATAGAATTTGGATTAGAGTTTCAGTGATCCTCTCAATCCAAACGCGTTCCGCCTGTAAGGTTGGAGTTTTAAATACACCATATCACCTACAGTAAAGCTCCTTTCAGTCCTCAGCTGATCAGCAAACCTCTTCATTCTGGTTTGTGCCTGATTCAAATTCTCTTTGAGCTTCCTTAACATGCTTTCTTTTTCCTCAATTGTCACTCTAGCCTTCTCTGACATATTGCAAGGAATAGTTAATTCAGCCAGTTGGGGTGGATGATAGCCATATAGAGCCTGGAATGGTGTGGTTTTCAAAGCTGTGTGGTATGTGGTGTTGTACCACCACTCAGCCATTTTAAGCCAATTAAGCCATTTTTTTCGGTTTCTGAAACACCATACTACGCAAATACGACTCCAAGCACTGATTGACCCGCTCGGTTTGGCCATCAGTTTGCGGGTGATGTGCTGTGCTGTGCTGTGCTGAATCGAAGAGATACCTTTAGCAGATTGAACATCTCTTGAAACAACCGGCTGGTGAAAATGCGGTCTCTGTCAGTTACAATCGCGATCGGCATGCCATGGAGCTTGAAGATGTTACCCATGAAAGTTTGCACTACCTGTTGCATGGTATATGGATGAGATAAAGCTAGGAAATGAGCATACTTTGTAAGTCGGTCCACCACCACTAATATGACTTCTTTTCCTTTTGAGTTGGGCAAACCCTCAATGAAATCCATAGATATATGAGACCAAGCCATTTCTGGAATCTCTAATGGATTGAGCAAACCAGGAATTTGTACATGTTCTACTTTTGTCAACTGGCACACTGGACATTCTCTTACAAAATACTCAACGTTTCTTCTCATTTTTGGCCAATAGAAAACCTTTTTGAGTCGGTGATAAGTTGCCCTCACCCCTGAATGACCGCCGAGCGCAGAAGTATGAAATGCATCCAGTAGCACTGATCTGAGGTTGTTGTTCTCCCCCACATACATTCGGCCCTTGTATTTGAGTATTCCAATTCTAGTTTGTATCTATTCTTCGGGTCTTCTCCTGCCTGTAAGTCACTCGTGACTTTTGCCACCTTGTCATCATCATGCTCATAACTAGTTTTAACATCAGTCACCCATTCAGGAATAACATAGGTAATAGCGGTGCACAGTTCAGCCTCCTGATCTGGATGTTCCAATCTAGAAAGTGCATCAGCTACTTTGTTTTCTTTGCCCTTCTTGTATTCAATTTGGAAATCAAACTCCAATAGCTTAAGCATCAATTTGTGCTGTATTCCATCAACTAATTTTTGTGAAGTAATAAATTTTAAACTCTGCTGATCGGTCTTAATGATCACTGTGTTTTCTAATAAATAATGCCTCCATTTTTTCAAAGACTCTAAAATTGCAATAGCCTCCTTTTCATAAATGGACTTACCAGCTTCTCTTGCCCCTAGGGCCTTGCTGAAATAGGCTATGGGTCGTCCTGATTGCATCAACACAGCTCCAATACCAGAACCACTTGCATCAGTTTCCAACTGAAATGGCTTGGAGAAATCAGGTAGAGCTAATACCGGGCATGAGGTCATAATCTGTTTTAATTGCTCAAAAGCCTTTGTTTGTTCCAGCCCCCATTTAAAACAGTCCTTCAGTAGATCAAATAAAGGCCTACATAATTGCCCATACCCTTTGACAAATTGCCTGTAATAGCCAGTCAGTCCAAGAAAACCCCGCAGCTTAGTCACAGTGTCAGGAATAGGCCAATTGAGAACATCAGCTACTTTCTTGGGATCAGTAGCTACACCTGCTGCACTAATCACATGACCAAGATATTCAATGTTAGCTACCGCAAAAATGCATTTGCTCCTTTTTGCCACCAATTGATTATCCCTCAATAGCTGTAAGGTAGTTTCCAGATGCTTCAAATGCTCTTCCAGTCCTTTGCTATAAATGATTATGTCATCGAAAAATACCAGAATGAACTTTCTCAAATATTCAGAGAATACATTATTCATTAATGCTTGAAAGGTTGGAGGTGCATTCGTCAAGCCAAAGGGCATTACAGTATACCCGTAGTGACCCACATGTGTTTTAAATGCTGTTTTCGGAATATCTTCTTCCCTCATCTGGATTTGGTGATGGCCTGACCGGAGATCCAACTTGGAAAATATGGTAGAGCCGTGCAACTCATCTAACAGGTCTTCAATCACAGGCATAGGGAACTTGTTCTTTATAGTCATGGCATTTAACTGTCGAAAGTCCACACACATCCTCCAGGCGCCGTCCTTCTTCCTAACCATCACTACCGGCGACGAATATGGGCTGCTGCTTGGCCGAATTTCTCCAGTTCTCAGTATCTCTTTGATGATATCCTCCAGAGCAGTTCTTTGACGGTGAGGAACACGGTATGGTCTCAAGTTAGGTGGCTCTGCACCAGTCTTCAGATGAATTACATGGTCGCACTCCCGTTTCGGTGGCAGCCCGCATAACTCAGCAAAAACGTCTGCATATTCATTCACTGTGGCCTCAACCATCGGGTTCAACTGTGTCTTGTAATCAGACTTCTCTTGTTCTATTGAGTTCACCTGCACAAGAATTCCATTTATACTTCTGTGTGCCAATTTTTGGAACTGCTCAGCTTTCAGCATATAATTAGCTGTGGGGTGAGTGAAATCTCGAAATTGTATCTGCTGCCCATTTTTGTTGATGGTGAGCAGTTTTTCTTTGAAATCCATTTCAATGGTACTATGATCATATATCCAATCAGCTCCCAAGATCATGTCATAATTCCCTAATTTCAAGAGTTTGAAAGCTGTGATAAATGATGTACCCTGTATTTCATGAGGCAAGCTATCTACTACAGCGTCAGAAGTTAGTTCCCCTCCACCTGCCACTGTGACTTTTCTGCGTGGCATAGATTTCAGACAATAACCGTTCTTCACTGCGTAGTCATAATCCATAAAAGAGTTTGTGCTTCTGCTGTCTACTAATGCGATAGCTTGTTTACCTTGGATACTCACCCTCAAAGAAAACGTTACCATTCCACACAAACCATGAACTGCATACGCTGAGATCTGCAATGGCTGCTCCTGATTTTCCTCTTTCACATCCTCCTCCGGGCTACCAGGTGCAGTAACAAATCCAGCTGAATCCACCGGAATTTCATCTTCCTCAGCCTCTACATTCCGTTCCTCGCCTTGCATCAACAAAGTGTGAAGAGCATTTCTCACCCTACAGCGCTGATTATGCCCCGGAGTCCAGGCCTCATTGCAGTGCCATCAGGTTCTACCTTGTCTCCCAGTCTGACTCACTTGCTGTTGATCCTTCTTCTCTCCTTTGGTTGTCATTGGGTTTGTGGTCTTTTGAGACACAAATGTTCTTGGCTTGGAACCTCTGCTGGTGTGGCTGTTTTTCTTTGCAACAGCCGCTTTTTCCTCAAGCTTAGCATACCAATAAGCTTCAAGTAACCCCTTTGGTTGGTGACTGCTTACGTTATATTTAATTTCCTCCTTGAGACCACCAATAAAACAACTTAATAGATACGTTTCCTGTAGGTATGAATGATCTCTCTTGACAAGCTCAACACTTTTTTCAAAGTAATCAATATACTTCCCTACAGTACTAATGTGTTTGATACCTTGTAACTTTTCGACGGCCTCATGAGCACTAGCTTCTGAGAAACGATCGCACACAAGAACACTGAATTGGTACCAGTTCAGAGAATGCCAAGGAATTCCTATGCCCCGAAACTAGGTGCTTGCTCTACCAGATAAATGCCCAACAGCTAAATTAACCCACTGTTCAATCGGGGCCAGCCATTTCAAAGAATTTCTCGCATTGATCAATCCATCCGATTGGGTTCTCACCAGTAAATACAGACAACTCTAATTTCGGCCCCATAATCACAGCTTCCGCATACTGATGATGACCATAGTTATCCCCACAATATATGTTACTCTGAGCATGAAACAAATTCACCCCAGGATAATGCAAGTTTTGAGACATACTAACTCCATGTGAACCACGCTGTGGAAGAACTGGATGAAAATACCCCGGCACTTGTTGACCTCCGTTTCCAGACTGCATGCCCAAATGCATCTGCTGGGATAGCTGCGCAGCCAAGTTAGAACAATTTCCAATTGCTCCCACTTCCCCAGGTGTTCTCAGATGAGAATAAGATGAGGTTCTCACGTGAGAATGAAAAGCAGTAAACAAAACATATGTAGCACTTTTCTCTTCCAAACCCACTTGAGCATATTCCTATCCCTGACATTTTCCTCTCCATTATTTCTTCCCTTCGAAGCCTTCCCTTATGTTCTTCCTCCACCAAAGTCATGACAGACTATGGTAGAGAAGGAGAACAACCATTCTTTCTTTCTTCTAGTCTTCCTCCAGCTTTGTTTTCCTAACTATTGATGTCGATTTACGAACGCTGTCTATCGAAGAGCTCAATGTCCGTCTCATGGCCGTAGAGGAGTGTTATGAAGTCACAGATAGCAGCAGTAAAGGCGTTCGGTTGCTTCTCACGGAAGAGGAGTGGTTGGCACACAAGAAACAGAAAAATCCGGAGTACTTTTCAGGCGGCAGTCATAACTCAAGGAGCAATGCAAATGCAAGCAGAGGGCGCGGCCGGGGCAAGCAACCTGCTGGAAACCGAAGCAAGGAGACTGCTGGCCGCGATAAATCAAACCTCAAGTGTTTCAATTGCGGAATCCGCGGACATTTTTCTAGAGATTGTCGCAAGCCTCGGCGGGAGCGAAAAGAGCAGGCAAATCTGATCAAGGCGCAAGATACAGAACCAACTCTGCTCATGGCGCAAATTTGCATGGCCGAAAAAACTCATGGAAAAGAGGCTGATGTTGATGAAGAAGTGATCTGGCACATGGCGAAAGGAAGCATGCATGAAGATTATCTAGCAGCGGCTGGAGACGTGATGCATGGAGGTTATCTAGCAGCGGCTGGAGACATGAAGGCATTAGCCTTGGTAGCGCAGGATACAGGCTACGGTCAGATTGCTTCATTAGCACAGGGTGCTAGTTATGACTTGGGAACTTCAGAAACGCAGTATGGTGTTCACGGCAAGAAAGCTCTGCAAGATGCTGACTTCGGCAAGGAAACCTCAGAGGAAGTTGTTGCAGATCACGAGCTCAATAAAGTTGATGAACCTGTTGTGCATCTATTACTACCATCCGCCGCTACTACAGAACTTGGTTGTTCCAATGAGTTTGCGGTCAGACCAAATCTCCCCAGAAGCACCCCTTTAATCTCTGCCATATCTGACTTCAGGGTCTCCAGATCGGCAAGACGCACTTGTATCTTTTCAATCTCTTCTTGAACATCCATCTCTGAAAATCTGCACCTGCCTAAACTGGACGATGACTGAGATCTCCAAATCCTCGCACAGATTGGGGATTTTACATTATCACCAACCCCATTCCACAGATCCAAAACTCAAGATCAAATCGCCAAGGAATAGAACCTGACTGCTTTGATACCAAATGTCAGGACCCAATATGAATCCAACTTCTGAACAGATCAATTTCAACGAGAAGAACAACCAGAATGCCAAAACGCCACGGAAGAAAGAAAAACTAGGGTTGTAAGCGACTCAACAGAAAGTGTTCTAGAATATGCGGAAACATCATAGCTTTCCATTTTCCATTGTACTCAGATTTTATACACTGGCTGAGTACAGCGATTAACCAAAACAGAAAAAGATTCGGTAAGGTAAAACTTCAGGCGGTAAAACGATACAAACGACAGCTCAGTTCTTTTTGCTGTTTTCGGTAATTACTGTTTACATTCATTCAACTGTTGGATCCCAGCTCTCTGATTATATGTAATCTCGTCCGTTGGTGCTCACTAATGGAACTCGTTGAAGCGTTATCAATACTGTCGAATTCCCACTGTTCTTCTTCCTCCTTGCGAATACCCTGACCATACGAGCTTTGTTTCACTTGAAGTTCCTGACACACATTGATCAGATAAGTTAGGCAGGATTTTGGGACTAAAAAAATGCCAAGGGAAATTTAGGCGCAGTTGATTCGATGTGAATTGTTCGTGCCATGAGATGTTATATGTAACGTGATTTTTTGTTGTTCACCACGACATTGCTGTTTCAATCGAATCATCAACTCTTTGGTCTTTGGTGGGTCTTGATGAGAGGTAATATATGGGCAGATAATACGTCTTCCACCGGGTTGTTTAGTTGATGTACTCAAATTCTAATGATCTTCGTTGGAAGATTGGCTGGATTGGAACCAGAATTGGTGCCAAGCTGAATGTTTGGGACCCTTCTAGCGAATGGTAGTCTTCTCTGATAGAGTCTTACGTGAGTTTCTTGGATAGTCTCTATGACATTGTAGCTTCGAATTTGCTCACTAGCTTAAATGTATGAATATCAAATTAGCCTAATATCCTTCCATCCTGGATTTTTCAGAAATTTAATTTTAGGTGGTCTTGTTATTAAACTGCACAATTTCTAACCTGGTTGGCAATAAAAACTCACTAAGTAGAAGCCCTGAAAACTCATTTTGAGGGGTGTTTACCTTTTTTGCACCTAGCTAGCTTTTTGGGGAAACCGTCCTAATTTGATGCACTATTATGTTTGGATTATTCTTGAGCCTACCCAATCAAGCAAAGCCAGGCGAAGCGTTGACTAGCTCCAGTATACTAAGGATATGTCTCAGGATGCTTTTGCAACTCTTGATAATTCGCCCAGAAAGTACCATGAGTTTTTGGGCTTAGTAGTGCTGAAGTTAGGAACCTTTCTCTGCCTTGCTTTGTAGACATGCTTGTTTTCATAATACCAGGACACCCTCACCTCAGAATGTGAATTAGCGACAGCACTGAGCTTCATTGACATAATCCTTACATGCATGAGTTCTGATAGTAATGTTGGCAGCAAAATTATCCTCTTACAAATTCAATGTGTGTAAACTGAGAGAAGAATATTTTCTGTGTGGTTAATGCATTAAGTAGGGAATGAACTAGAGTTAGTGTTGAACTGTTGATCTCTGGTTGCTTGAAGAAATATAATGTACCAAATGCAGTTTGAACAATTGAACTTCCTTTTTTTCAACAAGTGACACATTTCAAGCAATTGAACATCTTTTTTTAATAAATGGGTTACACATTTCAAACATTTGACACGCTTGATACCTGATATGTTTTGACATTGCTATGCAGATATGCAATGTACTACAAGGAGCAGGAGAAGCTATCCCACAGATACTAAATGTGAGGCCCAACAGTTGGAAATTTTCTGATGTTCTATAATTCTCCAAGAATGATGTAACATTTTTGTTTCAGTTCCTAGTTGTGTTACTCTTCTCCATCTTTCCATCAATATGCAATATTTATGACTTGCAAACTTATTTTGAGGCTTGCTACATATGGTGGCATTTTCTGCCATTGAAGTGATTGTTAAATAAAGCAAATTAACTGGATGTTTCACATATGTTTTTCACGACTTAGATCGATTTACCAGATGTTTCACATGTGCTTGTTTGCTTTAGCATTGATGTAAAACAATACATCTGCCATCGTCTTGGAAGAGTTGCTTGTTTCAGGAATACTTGTTTACTATGCTTTTGTGTGGGCTAGTGTTTGTACCTCACTAGTGAAATATGATGTGTTATGTGATTCTATATCTACCATGTTGTCAAGTCTCAACACTGTGAGGTTCATTTTCGTCTTCTTTTCTAGATTAGTCAATTAGTTGTCAAGTCTCAACACCGTGAGGTTCATTTTCGTCTCTCCTTTGCTAGGTTAGTCAATTACTATTTTTTTTTCTTACAAAGTTATATTCCATGCTGATATACCCAATACGTGCGTCGTGTCAAGCAGTGTATGTCGATCTAAAGGCATGTCCAAGACTTCAACCCATCGTGTTCGTGCAAATCGTCCCAAAAACGCGGACCGCCTGCTGTCTCTTCACTCGTTCAGCCTGGAGACCGGGATAGTTGCTAATGCAATTCAACATGCAAGACAGGCACTAGATTGACAGTGAGTCTATTGATTGCATAATCAGATATTCAGATGTTTATCAGTTGCTCGTCACGTGTTGATCACAATTCTCTAATAGTATGGCATGTGCTTGATCATTTTTACCTAGCTAAGTAAACATGTGTTGCCTGTTTCTACCTAGCTACTATTGTCATGCTTGGCCAGGCTCTGGCTGTAACTTTCGGGCTCCAAAAGAATTTGCTCACTTTTAGGCTTTCTTTGAGCCTGTGAATTGAAGCTACCCTTGCTATCTCCATCCTCCTAGTACAAATTGGACTCAATTATTAGTGTGTCCGAAGTGTTTGGCCGGTCGACTCTGGCTTCTCCCTAGAAGTTTGGAGCCCAGAACACCACTATTTTGGAGCCACAGGGAGGGACATGGTTCACAAGATCGTGAAAATCGAGTATATAGCCAGTTTGGCTTTTGAAACTGCTCGGTAAACCGGTGGAATTCAAATTAAAATTCAGAAAATTTGAAAAAAAAAAGAGTATGAAAGTGTTAGATAATTTTGAATTTTTTTGTGAGGTCATGAGGAAATGCTAATGATGCTGTAAAATTTTCAGATCATTATCAGATCTACTTATGTTTTAAAAATTCTAGCAGTGCTGTCAGAATATATGCTCTTCTGTTTTTGATTTTTTAGGCGCATTAAATGAAGTCTAATATTTCTGAATTTTTTTGTGATGTCCTAAGGCAATGATAATGATGTTTTAAAATTTTCAGATGATTACCAGACCTGTGTATTTTTAAAAAAAATTTGAAAGTGTTACTGTCATTGTATATGCTATTCTGTTTTTGATTTTATAGGGACATTAAATGAAGTAATATTTCTGAAAATTTTATTACATGATCTTTGGGCACTATTTATGATTTCATTAAAATTTTAGAGCATGATCAAGCTTGTAATTTTTTTATAAAACTGACACTGATCCTTTTCATTAATTATTATTTTTTATTTTCCAGAAACAATAAATAAATTCAAAAATCGTTGAAAATTCTTTGAGGTGTTTTATACAATAATTGGGATCCCCCCATTTTTTTTGCAATTTTTCCTCAATTTTCCTTTAATATGCCGAATATCGAATAAAATCATTCGAAAATCCTCAAAAATCGCTTGAAAAATAAAAAATCCTAAACCCTAAATTGAAAATAGCTCGAAAATTGGTGAAATTGATCGTTTTTTGTTTTTTTTCCCACGAAGTTTGACCGTCGCTTTCAAAAATTTTGACTTCGAACTCATTTGATTTTTGCCGATAATTGAAAATCAAATATAGTTCGAAAATCGCTATTTCCATATTTGGAACCCTAAGGAGGAATCCCAGTGTTGCGAAGTTCAGACTTGAGACCCAATACGTAGCCAAAACACCACTATTTTGGAGCTCAATCGCACTCTGGCTTCTACTGAAGTCAGTTTCACTGAAGCTATTAGCTTCGAACCTCGGAGCATAGAAGCTGGAGTTCAGCCAACTCAACTTCTGTACTCGGCCCAGTTCTGTCCAAGCTGCGGGCATGATTGGTCTCCCTTTCAGTCTTTTCTTTTCTTCAAAATTTGCTAACTAGATATTCTACTTCCTCGTTCTAAGTTTTTAGACGTATTTTTTAATAATTTTATTCATAAACATAGAGCATATTTTATATTTTAATATAAAAATTAGTACGATATTTTCTTTATAATCCTAATAAATATCCAGATTTATGTAACATTATTTACATATATGCATTGAACACACTACTTAGGAATTAACAATAAAAATAATCTAATTATTTTTAATATCTTGTTAACACGTGTACCGTCAGAAAATAAATTCTATTATAAACTTACTATGTACTCAAGGTTTGAAAATTCGGTTTCGGAATAAATTTCGTCCCTGGCTGGACCGCGAAATTTCAAAATTTTGTAAAATTTTAGACGAAATTTGAATTTGAAAATTCAAATCCGGTCCATATAGTAACGAAATTCCCGAAATTCGGCGAAAGAACCCGAAATTTCGGGCGAATTACCCGAAATTTCGGGTTTTTTGCAACAGAAAAAAATTGGTTCAAACGATGTCGAAAATTTTTGAAAATTGTTTCGGAGAGTCCTGACACATTGATGATATTTTCATAAAAATTTCAGATTATTATGAAGTCTGTGGAATTTTTAAAAATTCAAACATTGCTACTGTCCTGATAAAACGCTGACCGGCAATTTGAACCAAATGCAAAATGGTTCAAACCACGTTATAAACATTTGAATTGCATGGTTATGATGTATATCTAATGCTCTCATAAAATTTTCAGATGATGATCAAACTGTATGAATTTTTAAAAATTCGAACATTACTACTGCCCTGTTAAAAGGCTTACCGGCAAACTTGAACAAAATGAAAAATTATCTAAACCACGTTAAAAACTTTTGAAAATTTTTGTGGATGGTCCTGATGTAACATAAATGTTTATTTAAAATTTTTAGATGATGATCATTCTCAAATAATGTTTTAAAATTCAGACAGTGCTACATCTTGATAAAAGTCTAATGATCAATACATAGATTTGCTTTAGTAATAAAAAAAAGTTTAAAATTTTACAGAATGGTGATAAGGAAGTGCTTAATATCTCATAAAAATTTTGAATCATGATCACACTCCAGTGAATTTATAAAATTCTTACAATGCACATTACCATTTATGTTCTTTTCTTTTTGATTTTTGAAATATAATATAACAAACGAAGTTCAATGCTTACATAGATTTGATTGACCAAACAAAAAAAGTTGAATTTTTTTTAAAATTGATATAATGTTACTGATGAAATTATTAATCTCTCACAAAAAATTTAGATCATAATCACACTCAAGAAAATTTATAAAATTCTGACAATGTAACTGTCCCAATTATGTTCATTCGGTTTTTGATTTTTTAAAGATAGAAAATGAAGTTAAATTATTTTGAAATTGTTTATGTGTGATCCTAAACTACTAAATATAGTACCATAAAATTTTCAGCTCATTATCAAGCTTGTACAATTTTATAAAAATCTGAGAGTGTTTCTACCAAAATTTTAAAATATCTAAAAAATTTGGGTTTTCAATAAATTTTCATTGGAGATGACTTTCCTAAGGGTTATCGGACCAAATCCGGCCCTAAAAGTGCCAAAACCGGCAAAAAAACGCGAAATTTCGGCGAGAAAAACCGAATTTTTGAGTTACTGTAGTAATTTCAAATTTTTTTTCGGCCGGTGCTTTAGATTTCGGGGTGGTCTGAATCCGAAATTCGCCAAAATTCGGCTAGGTTTATAACCTGACTGTACTTAGGCTTTCTCAGTTCTCACTGGTTAATACGCAAAACACACGCCGCAGTGTGCAACAAAGCTTTCCATTAACGGCAGTTAGGCGGCTAGTCCAGGTTCGGAGATCGCCATGGAGACGCTGGCCAGCGCCTTGCGGCGGGAGAACCGCCGCTTTAAACCCCCGTCCTCCTCCGCCTCCTCCTCGGGCAGGGCGCCGCTCGTCATGGCCTTCCTCTCCTGCCTCGCGTGGCTCTACATCGCCGGCCGGTACGCACCCACCCGCTCAGATCCCAACTGCCTCCCGTTTCTTGGCTCCGTCGAGTTCCCTGATCTTTTCTCCATTGTGGCGCAGGTTATGGCAGGACGCGCAGACCCGGATGGTCTTGTCCAGCCTCCTCGAGAAGAACACCGGCAATGTGCGGATCTCTCCTTTTCCTCCTCAGCCTCTCGCTTTTCTTGATTTGCCCTGACATCGGCGCCTAATTGCAGCTCCCGAAGGTGCTCTCGGTGGATGACAAGCTGAGGAATCTTGGATGCACGTAATTTCTTGGTTCTCTACTGAGGATTTTTGGTTTGGCTTTGTCGGTTCTGGTTTCTTGATTCGGAATGGGTCGTTTGGTGGCAGTGAGATCGGGAGGAAGATAGCTGAGGCGGAGATGGACCTTACGAAGGCGAAGAGCGAGGGGTACTTGTGGGGGAATGGGACTGGTACTAGGGATTCGGAAAAGAAGAAGCTCCTTGCAGTCATTGGAGTTTATACTGGTTTTGGGTCTCGGCTCAAGAGGAACATCTTCCGTGGCTCGTGGATGCCGAGAGGTTTGCTTCTTGTTCTTTTGTTTTCCAGTTCTCACTGACAAAAAAATAAGACTGATTGTGATGGATAACTGCACTAATTTGAGACTGCAAGTTAAAGCAATTGGTGAATAGTCGAAATTGCTGAATGCAAACTAGGGTTCTAACTTAGTTTCTCTAACTTATATTGCTGAATGTAAAGTAGGATCCCCTTCAACCGATATGGTAACTTTATTCTTCTACCTCACTGTAAATTGCAGGTGATGCTTTGAAGAAGCTTGAGGAAAAGGGTGTGGTTATTCGTTTTGTTATTGGTCGGAGGTTTTCTTCTGGATCCAGACTTTTGAGCTATAGCATCTCTAAGTTCTTAATCTAGAATTTGGCTTTGTTATTCTCACGTGATCGTGTTTTTTTATTAAGTTTTCCCTCTCTTTTTTGTGCATTTTTTTCCTGCTGAAATGTACTGTTTGGACCCTGCAGTGCAAATCGTGGTGATAGCTTGGACCGTAATATTGATGATGAAAATCGCCAGACAAAGGATTTCTTGATTCTTGTAAGGTTCTGCTAATACCTAATATTGTAACTATTTTCAATTGTCCCTCACAACCTGTTGCTGGCATGGAAGACTATGTTGCATCCTTGAAATCTTATACATTCTTTTATTAATGTGCCTGTAATAACACAAACGACCTATGTTAATTATCATATTTTCCTGTTTCATCTGAATGTGGTTTTGAATATGTCACATAAATTCATATAGCTTGAGAAGATCTCAAAAACATTTTGTGATGTTCATCTGTCAAAAAAATTAATGTGACTTGTAAATAAATAGCATGCATTTGTGGATAACAGAATGTTTGAATTTAAATAATCAACAAATGACCATTCAGGAAAGTCACGAGGAAGCTGCAGAGGAGTTGCCTAGCAAAGTTAAGTTTTTCTTCAGCACGGCAATTGAAGCTTGGGATGCAGAGTTCTATGTCAAAGTTGACGATAACATTAATCTTGACTTGGGTAACTTGTTTTTTCATTTTTTTTTCTGAAATTGTTATACCTATTGTTGATTTCAGCAATTTTTTTGACTCCTTGCAATTGTCCATTAGCTGGGTTGATTGAGATGCTTGAAGGCCGTCGAGGTAACCAAGGACTGTACATGGGTTGCATGAAATCAGGTGGTGTCGTAAGTGAAGAGTACGTGCTTTCCTTCCCATCATCATTAGGTGTTTATTATTTGGACAACACGTTTGGCATCTCTTAAACTCCAACTCGACCATCCATTCATAATTGGAAGTAGCTTCTACTTTTTGGGGTTAAAAACAGTGATTATTACATGTTGAAATCCTTCCTGAGTTTTGGACATGTAGTGGAGTGCATTGAGCACCTGAAGCATTTTCTCCTATTCAGGAACCATGTTATGGTGACATGCTTTTGAGTTCAGTTTCATTAATTAACTTATGATTTCGAGGAATAGCTAATACCTAAGTTGGTACCGTTCCATGAACTTGAGAAGATATGTGCGTTATACACTATTAATTGCATTGCTTCATTGTTATATTGAGGGATAATATTGCATCTTGAATTTTGGATTGCTTTGCCCCCTTTGTTAACCAATCATTAAAGCAATTCTGACGCCAACTTTAATTTCAGGGGCCAACAATGGTATGAACCCGAATGGTGGAAATTTGGAGATTCAAAATCGTGAGTAAACTGGCATATTCATATTCTGTATTCTTGTTTCCTTGGACTAGGTAGACCTCTTTTCTGGAGTTCGTACCATGTTCTTGCCATTTGGCCATTGGCCTAGTTGTGTCTTATACTCTTATTACTTCCTCTAGTCACAAATACATGTCGTTTTGGATATTGACATGGTCCCCAAAATACAGCTTTGACTAATGATATCTATTGTAATGTAGTTATAACACACAATAAAATTACAACATTATGAAAATACTTTTCATGGCAAATCTATATTTAAAAAAATACCGATAGCCAAAGTTTTGAAAGTTTGACTGACGAATTCCAAAACGAAGTGTGTTTTTGACTGGAGGGAGTACTTTATTAGCATCATGCTGGGTGACTGATAATAACTCTTTGCCTGGAGTAAGTGACTAAAGATGATGTGGATGTTGATAAGAAAACATCTGACCTGATTTTGTTCCTGATGATCTGGGCGACTGAGTCTAATGCTAGCATACAGACCAAAAGCTAGTCAACCTCCTGATATCCTGGCTAGATGAAGTAGTGCTAAAAGAGCTCATATGCTACAGATTATGTTGGATCACCACAATGTTTTTTTATTGATCTGGAACCAGGAACAGGAGGCAACACTCATAATTTTTTTCCTTTAGTTTCTGTTTCGACCTGTGATGTGAACCTAAGAATGAAACTTCGGTGGTACTCGTGTCATACTCATTGTCGTGAACCTGTTACCTGTGTTGCTTGGCAGACAATGTCACCAAAGTCTGTTTAGTGCTAATAACAGGAGCTCCTCCACTCAGATCAAGTTGCCCTGTGTTCTGTGGACTATATACCTGGCCAAGCTTGCGAAATCCATTCTGGTTCATGTTTAAACATAATAGACCTATAAGAAATATAAGTTACATTACATTTTGCACCCCTGCACTTGTAAGATGTAATTGCTGATATTCAGTGATATTCTTTGGTTTTTGTTTGGTGAAGGGACGTTCTTAGCATTTATGTACCTTTTCTGGATGATACTTTTACGTACGAGGAAAAGAAATTTGTGCTCTCTTTTTTTTCATTTTCTAGCTTATTGGTTTTGATTTTCATTGACTTACGATTTTTAATTCTCAGGTATTTTCGCCATGCTTCTGGTTCTTTGTTCATCCTCTCAAACAATTTGGCCCGCTACATCAACATAAACAGGTAATTGGTTTGTATGTATCTGTTTCATGTTAAGCCATGCTAAGCTAAACCAGCTTTGAGCAACAGCAACCAAGTTCCTCAGATCAATTGCAATGTGTGACATCCCCTGATGGCCTGATTTTTTGAATTTGTTCAATGTGATATGTATTACTTGGATTACTGCAAATTGAATTTTGCAATTAAGTTGAATCTTTCTTGGTGTCTTGAAAGATAAGTTAATTTGCTTATTGGGGTTTACTCTCTTATATCTAATTTCCAAGACACTCCATGGTAATCTGTGCATGACCACATGCCAAATCCATAACTAGTTGTATCTTTAGCATTTTAGACAAATAATTACTCCCTCTAGTCACAAAAGAATGTCATTTTTGGATATCAACATGGTCCAAAAAACGCAACTTTAACCACTAATTTCTACTACCTCCATTCCTGAATAAATGTCATTCTAGGTTCTTGTACTTTCACCAATGCACATCTACAAAAGACTGTATTACCCATCTTTATTGTATATTTGGATGGTGTATCTTACTATAATCTATGCTAGTGAATGACATTGAAAATAGCTAAAGGGTAGGGGTATAGAAGGAAAAAAATGGTAAAAAGCACATCGAAATTGTAGAATAACATGTATTTAGGAACAAATTTGAAAACTAGAATGATATGTATTCGGGAACCGAGGGAGTATTATAATAGATTTATAAAACCTAACAAAATTATACTTTTATGAAAGTTCTTTTTAAACAAATCTGTACATACCATTTTCATGTGTTCAATATAACTATTGAAAAAGATATCGACAGCCAAGGTTGAGAAAGTTTTGACTACAGGAACCAAAACAACATTCTTTTGTGACTGGAGGGAGTATCACTGAATATCATGTAGGGTTAAATGCATTTATTGTATTTGAGAAGTACCATTCATTCAAATGCTATTACTGCCTGACGCAAAAAAAAATCATGTGTCGTCTATCGGTTGATCTTCAAGACATAAGAATGCTGTCTAGTTCCCTCATCAAAAGCAGTGTTACTTGGACACCCATGTCCAACAAAATTTGTCCAATCGAACAATCCAACTCGGATTTCGACATCCGTGTCTGTGTCCAAGTAACATTGGTCAAAAATAGAGCAATAGATATTTTTAATAAAAAATGCACTCCTAAAATTTTTTAGGAGCGCGCCGCACAACTCACCCGCACACCGGCGCGCACGGCGCCGAGTGCAAGCGCAGTGGAGTGCGTGCACGTGTGTGTGGGGTGTGTGTATGCGGTTGTAGTTTAGCGGTTCTTCTTCTATAGTGATTGCTGACCAATTTTCAAAAAATAAAAAAAATTAGGAGCAAAATGTTTCATTCTGGTCTTCTATTTCTGCAATCCAGGTTTGTCATAACCTAAGGTTTTGATTCGAATACAACTTCTGTATTCAACATGCAGTGCGTCGCTGCAGAGCTATGCCCATGATGACATATCAGTAGGTTCATGGATGATGGGACTAAATGCAACTTACGTTGACGACGACCGTTTATGCTGCAGCAGTTCTAGACGAGGTAGAAGCTCATCTTTAAAACAATTTATCTGCTTTGGGCTATTTTGATGGCCTTTTTTTCTTTGCTAATGCTATATTTCTACCGTTCTTTTCCAGAGAAAGTATGTTCCCATGCATGAGTTACGCGGAAGGACTGGTTCTGAGTGTGATGTCATCCTAACGAAGAGATGGTCGTGCTGGTATATCTACCATTTTTTTTTTTGCATAAACCGAGCAGCCTTTGTGAATGAAAAAAAGATACTATCAGATAAAACTTCCTCTTGACCCGGTCATAAAAGATAGCATAATGGAATTCCTTGACTCCATTCCTGCACTTATTTCTTGAAACCGAGCCTCCGCATCGAGGGGATCAGAGTGTGTGGATGAGATGAAATGGGAATGAGTTGCAGCAAATGAATATGATTAAAGAAATCTGACGGTTTATAAGACACATCAGTGCTTTAATCCTACAGCTGGATTTTATCCCGTTGATAGGGTTTGAACGGTATTTACCGTGGGACAGTTTTTCTGATCTTGAAACCGAGCCTCCGCACTTAAATTAGCATAGCCTGATTTTTACCCTGTTACTTGAGCACTTCCAGGATCTTGCTTCTAGTGTTTACTGTGTAGTGCATGGAGCCTGGGACCAATACAAAAGCTGAAATAAAGGAAAATTGAATTATTGAACCCAGGTTCTTCGTCACTGCATGGATATCGCAAAGAAATCTTTCTTGCTTCAATTGCCATGACCTTTAGGCGTTGCTTGGTCCACCACTGAATGATTTGAAGCCTCATTTGCCATTTCAATTATCAACCCATAACCAACAGAAGAATGCATGGATTGAACTCGAAAGGCCGAGACAAAATAAAATGTCCCCTTCAAGGACTGACGCCATTGTTGCTGAAATATCTTAGCACGTGCTAGCTTCCCGTTGGCAAGACCGAATTTTCTCTCATTTTTCTCTACTTCCGTGTCACTCGATACCTCCGTAGAACAGAAGGATCACTTTTTTTTTTTCCATCCGTGTGCAATTTGTGTTTCGCAAATTTAGCTTGCTCTGAACATAATCGCAAAAATAACTTTATCCTTAACCACGAAAACTCCAAAAAGTGACACGTGCCACCTCTTACAATTATCTGTTACGGAAGGGGCTACCGCTCTCCCCTACCATGGTAGCTTTAGTTGCTTGCCGAGCTTTTGGAGGGCGGTAGCTCCTTCTGTGACATAGGAGTACCGGAAGGTGATACATATTACTTTCTGATATTTTCACGATTAATGATAGAGCTATTTTTGTAATTGATTCCAGAGGTGGTTAAATTTGAAAAAAAAATAGAGATAACTAGAAGAGTGATGATTTTGTAGTACAGACCACGGCAGATTGCAATCGCCCAGCAATAATTAAGTCTTGTCAACCGATTCGCTTTCTGCCACCGGTGAAGGTGTATCAGATCGTATCGTTGGTTCCAACAATTGCCATCCGATCCAAGAGACCTTCACACATCAGCAGTTGTAGAAATTTGGCTGCGACGATACAACCACAAGTAGCATTACATAAACCTATATAAAATTGAAAGCTACATGTGATCCAGCGCGGACGAGTTCATAAGGAAACAAATACAATCAATCCTACTATATAGAGTGTAGAGAATATTTTACTGTCATAGCCTGCTAATTTTTTTAAGTTAGTCCCTGTCATAATTTTTTTACAAATTTGGCCTCTGGACCTGCGAAAATCGCGTCCGGAGGCACTGCATAGGCAAAACAGCGAACTAGGGGCGCTGCAATGCCTCCGACATGTGGCGGTAAAAACAAAACAAAAGCGAAAAAAGAGAGGAGGCATGCAACGGACTAGGAGCGCTGCATGCTACAGTGTTTTTCGATTTTTTTTCCTGTGAGAGGAGGCTAATTATGAAAAAAATATATTTTTATTTTATCAGGTTTTATAAATACATTATAATAGAAAAAATAAATTGTACAACGGTTAGTTCTGAAAAAATAATTCTGCGGGTAACATTTTATTACTTTTATTATTGCAAAAAAAATATTATTGACGGTCCGAAAAATTATTGACGGTAACATTTTAATTTTCAGAACTTGCCGGTAATATATTCTTCTCTTTTCGTAAAATATCTGAGGACTCGTATTCTGCGGGCCCAATTACCGTCAATAATTCTTCAGGCCGCCAATAGTATTTTTTTGCAATAATAAAAGTAATAAAAAACATTGCCTAAAAAAATATTATTGATGGTAATTTGATCTGCATAATTATTAATGGTGGTCCATAAAATATGGTTCCTCAAATATATATTGTTATATTGTTCCTCTCCGTAAAATATAGGTCCTCAAAATATTTATGGTAGGACCTGCGATTTTCAAAACTAGCCAACGTACGATTTTTTTCAAAACTATTCGCAGATTGTTTTTTTTTCTGAACTAACCATCGTACAATTTTTTTCTATTGTAATGCATTTATAAAACCTGATAAAAAAATTTATTTTTTCATAATTAGCCTCCTCTCATAGCAGCAAAAAAAAAATCGAAAAACACTGTAACATGCAGCGCTCCTAGTCTGCATGCCTCCTCTCTCTATGTTTTTTGTTTTTGCTGCCAAGTGTCAGACTGGGGTATTGCAGCGCCTCTAATCCGCTGCTTTGCCTGTGCAGCTCCTCCCGGGTGCGGTTTCCATAGGCCCGGAGGCCAAATCTATATAAAAAAATTATGACGAGGAAGACTACAACAGTAAAAACTTCGAGTGTAGGGTGGTCTAAACCAATCCTGCCATAGGTGGCCCAAAAATATACAGATTGTTCTCGGTGGATTCACCGAAGAGATAACACCGAAAAGACACCATCTGATCCGACGCAGTACAGACACTAAGTCGGCAGTTTGGTTTATTTGACGATCTCTTGCTCAGATGGTTTTTCCTTGAGAAAGTCAGCCTTTCATAAGCATATTTTTTTAAATAATTTACAAAAACAATACTACGAAACAAAAATTATAAAAATACACTTCTATTGTCAATTTAATTAGCGACATATGTCTGTTTTATAGCTGATTGAATTGGTTGATATATTGTTTTGTTACGGATTTATTTGCTCGATCGTCTGAGTCTTCTATCTCTAAATGAATTGGTGATAGTGCCTTGGTGCTAGAGGTTAGCTCCTTCCGTGGCATAGGAGCACAGAAGGTGATATGTATCACCTTCTGATCCTTTCGCGGTCAATGATAGAGCTACTTTTGTAATTATATTCAGGATGGAGTCAAATCTGGAAAAAAAATACAGAAACTAGAAAAATATAGACCATGACAGATTGCAATCGCCCAACAATAATTAAGGCCCTGTTTAGGGCTTTAAATCAGCTTCAGTTTATAAAAAGCCAACAAACCCCCTAAACAGCTCAGCTTTTAAGTGGCTTTTGGCATAAGCTAGAAGCTATATATAACTAGCAAAAGCTAAAAGCTGGGTTGGATCTACTTTTATAGCTTATTACTGAGAAAAAGCTTATTACTAAGAAAAATTAGTTATTTATTAAATAATCTTTTATAAAAAACTACAACAACCTTTTAACTAAAAAATAGATTTTCAGACAAGCTAAAGCTCACAGCAGGCACTAGGTCTTGTCAACCGATTCGCTTTCTGCCACTGGTGAAGGTGTATCAGATCGTATGTTGTTTCCAACAGTTGCCATCCAATCCAAGGGACCTCCACACATCAGCAGTTGTAGAAATTTGGCTGCGACGATCTACAACCACAGGTAGCATTACATAAACCTATATAAATTTGAAAGCTACATGTGATCCGGCGTGGACACTAAATAATTCATAAGGGAACAAACACAATCAATCCTACTATATAGAGTGTAGACTGTACAGTGGTCTAAACAAATCCTGCCATGTAATCGGTGGCCTAAAAATATACAGATTGTTCTCGGTGGATTCACCGAAGAGATAAACACTGAGAAGGCACCAACTACGCATACATTTTTTAAATAATTTTACAAAAACAATACCACAAACAAAAATTACAAAAATACATTTCTATTGTTAATTTAATTGGCAACAGATATCTGTTTTATAGCTGATTGAATTAGCTGACAGATTGCTCTATCGCGGATTCATTTACTCGACAGACTGAGTCTTCTATCTCTAAATGAATTGGCGATAAGGTCCAGGTGCTAGAGGTTTATTTTTGTTAAAAAAAAATTGAGATATTTTGCACAAAATTATTTTAAAATTATATTATTTCTTTAAAGAATTCTACGCACCACCAGCTTGACAAAGAAGCACCCGGATGAAGCCTATCTGAAGTTGAGAAATGGATGGGTGCATGTACGATGTACCTAGATCGTGGGAAGACACCAAAACGATCAGCACACTTAGGTTGGACGTAGCTCATCGAGTACATCAATCACGTCGCATGAAAGCAGTGTGTGCAAGCAAACAAGCAACTCTACTCTTACAAGTTACAAGCATCTACCATCTACCTCACCTCGAGAGATTCGCACCGTATGGAAGAAGGGTTGTGTATTCCTTGATTTCTTGCATTCCAAAAACACCGTATATCAATTTTCTGCGGGCCCCACGGTGAATGGTACTGCACATGCGATATGATCGGTGGTTGGGGAGTGAACTCCCCTCTTTCGATGCAAGCTATTCAAAATTTTAACCTTGACAGCAGCAGGTGGATCGTTGGGAGTGAACTCTTTCTTAAGGTGAGATAATTGGGCCATTATTTTGCTGCGTTAAGCTGAGCTTAAGCTAACGAAGATGATGATATGCTTTTGGAATGTCCTCACCCATCACCAAATGTGCCCAACGCCGCCGAAATGTCCTCACCTCAATCCAAATGTGCCGGCGGCGGCGGAGGTGGGGGACGGGGCGGCGCCGGAGTGGGAGAGGAGATGCTGTGAGAGGGAGAGAAGAATAATCACCCCTCTCACCTACGGGTGGACCCACAATTTACGATGTCCCATATGTCATAGGATGCAAATATGCTTGGTCACAAGATGTCCCGTATTTTGATGAGTAAGGAAAACGTATTTGAAATCGTATTTCCTATTTGACTGATATACTCGCACGAATCCCAAGACGTCCTTGGGCTACTTGGACGACAGATCAGGTGGGAGGAGATGCTAGTAGGAGCAGAGAATAGAAAAACATTCCCGGTCTCGTAGTATCTATAGAATCTTTCTTATAACAAAGACTAGTATAGTGCTATGTCTTTCGGGTTTTTTTTCCAGCACGTAATATATGGTCTTTTCCTTTTCTAGAACGTTTGTTTCCTTTTCCTTAATTCCAGGATATTTGTTTCCTTTTTCTTGAGATGATCTTTGGAGGTGGGGAGATCTGTTGTGGCACGAGGATGAGTTAGACACATTAAACAATGGCCATCGGATGTGGGTGAGTAAAGTTGAGGAAAGATCTGAGAGGTTAATTTTGATGGAGGCAAGTTTTTGGGGGACGTTTCGCTGGATGCATGAAGGTTGGATCATCTCTAGTGGGGTGCATTATTTGAGGTGGACGTAGAAAAGAATACTTAGGTGCATTATAAAGGAGTATAGATATATGATTGAAGGAGAGAGAAATATATTTAGTTATTTTCAGATTTGTACTTACTATATATTTAGTTTCTACAAAAGATGCTACAAAGCAACTGATATGATATAATTTTTTTGTCAGAGAATCCGTCTACGTGTGAGCTAAGCTCACCTTTATAAGTGCACCGTAGCACCACCCTGAAGTAGACGCACAAGGTAAGTGCAACAGATAATTTGTACGAGCCCACAACAACTACAAGCGTGTCAGTGCTCGGTATCAGCATGGTGCATCGGGCTCAGGGGCAGCTGGTGCAGGAGTTGGCAGCCGCCGACGGCGGTCTCCCGGCGCCGCCGAGCCGGTACGTGCTGCGGGAGGAGGCCCGTCCCACCGGCGGCGTCGCGCAGCCGGCAGAGCTGCCCATCCCCACCGTGGACGTGAGCCGGCTGGCCGAGCCCGGCGATGTCGAGGAGGCCGGCAAGCTCCGGTCGGCGCTCCAGTCCTGGGGCCTCTTCGTGGTACGCATCGCGCGCCATGCATATAGCTAGGTTGTTTTAGGCATGACTTTAAAGTACGAGCAACAACACGTCAACATCTCAACTCTTCAGGTGACCGGCCATGGCATGCCGGAGGCGCTCCTGGACGAGATCCTCGACGCCACGAGGGAGTTCTTCCACCTCCCGGTAGAGGAGAAGCAGAAGTGCAGCAACGTGGTCGACGGCGACAAGTTCCAGCCCGAAGGCTACGGCATCGACCGCGTCGACACCGACGAGCAGACCATCGACTGGTGCGACCGCCTGTACCTCCACGTCCGGCCGGAGGACGAGAGGCGGCTCCAGTTCTGGCCAAACCACCCGCCCTCTCTCAGGGAGCTTCTGCATGAGTACACCCTGAAGAGCGAGCAGGTGGCCAAGCATGTGCTGAGGGCTATGGCGAAGGTCCTGGGCTTCAAGGAGGAGTTCTTCGTCGATCAGGTCGGCGAGAGGATCGCGTCGGACGCGAGGCTCACCTACTACCCTCCCTGCCCACGGCCGGACCTCGTGTACGGGCTCAAGCCCCACACCGACAACTCCGTCGTCACCGTCCTCCTCCTCGACAAGGATGTCCCCGGTCTCCAGGTGCTCAAGGACGGCCACTGGGTGGACGTCCCCGTGCTCGGTCACGACCTGCTGGTCGTCGTCGGCGAGGAGATGGAGGTATACATATAAGTACATATGTACCCGACTGCGTATGTCGTAGTCTAGTCTTCTGTTTTTTCCCCATTTAGAACTACACAGATCCACTGTTAATTTATTGCCTGTATGCGTGCAGATCATGAGCAATGCGGTGTTCAAGGCGCCGATACACCGGGTGGTGACGAGCGAGAAGGAGAGGATGTCGCTGGTGCTGTTCTACCAACCGGAGCCGCACAAGGATCTGGAGCCGTCCGAGGAGCTGGTCGACGAGAAGCGGCCGGCGCTGTACAGGAAGCTCAAGGCCAAGACCTTCGCCGACAGCTTCTGGGACGCGTTTGCGCTGGGCGAACTGAGTACCATCGACTTCCTCAAGGTGAAGGTGGAACAGGAGACGGCGGTTTCCAGCGCTTGAAGCCTCCACGACCACGAACAAGAACTGCATGCGGTTTGGGTGCATCCGCGCATGGAAGATTCTACCATCCTAGCTACCTTCTACACGTAAATTACATGTGTTGCCACTATGCTTGAGTCAGCGTGTTGTGTCATTGCCATGAACAACGTATCCGTGTTGTTCATCCCTCGTTTCCAAGTACGTCGTAGTAATAACAGTAAGAGTTGCTGTACATTAAGCAAGCTGAATGGAACTGATGAAGTGAAATAAATTCAGAAAACAACAGTAGTAGCTGTTCACATCCATTATTGATGCGCAACTGCACTTGCCTGTCACTTCACAAATACGATATGCACACAATAATCAATCACCAAGCATTGAACGAGCTGACAGACACGTCGTCAAGATCGAGATACTTCAGCCAACCAACCGCATGAAGAAGCGAAGCAAGAACGAACACGCCGGCAAGAACCCATGTAGAATTCCCTTGAGTTCCCCGTAGCTGGTTCAGGAGATCCGCTGTTCAGCCCCTGCTCTGCTGCTTCCGTTAATCGCCCATGGCGACCGGTCGGGCCCCGGGGAAGAAACAACACTTGCTCCTGAAAATGGGCAACTGGCCCAGGTTTCCGGCACGCGTTAGGGAATTTTTTTTTATTTAATATTTATTTTTATTCTTTTTTTCAAAACTATGCGTCCGAATGAAAAAATGACAAAAATGCCCCCCGTCGCCGTGTATGGGCGATCGCCCATACACGGCGATAGCCTCGCCACCGTTAACGCCGTTAGCGGCGCGCTTGTGGGGCCCCCATCGCCTCTGTAGGGCGTCGCTTCTCTGAGGCGACAGGACCAGCCAGAGTTTTTTTAGTTTTGTTTTGTAATTACTATATGCTTTTAATATAAACCCGTAACTTTTGTTAGAGTGTCCAAATTAAATGAAACTTGTTTCTAAATTTAAATTTTGGAATGAAGAATTAGAGTGTAAAATAAAAATCCATGTGTTGTTTGCAGAATTTTTTTATTTGAGTTCAATGCTAGGCTCTAAGCGTGGATTGTGAAGGAATTATAATGTGTGTTGATCCATAATTCATGAAATAAATAGAATAAGTTACTACAACCTTATGCACTTCATTTTTGCAAAAATATCTAAATATGATTGCATTTTGAATAAAAGATGGCTAGTTTAAACCCTTTATAACAATCATTGTTCAAGCAGTTAGAATAATATCTGAACGACCTCAAAACTTGACAGAACCAGTTTTGTTGCATTCTTGGGCTTGCATAGGTCACAATTATGTAAAAATATTTAGATGTCACTTTAGGTTGCACTATTTTATTGTTGTCCTAACATGCAATCGGTAAAACATGAAAATTGCCGTATCTTTATAAGCGATGGTAAAACTCGATGAAATCGGATATGACGAATGAAAATGCTATAACCTATCTCGATGGAGAAAATAACATCATTTGGGACACACAGAGCGATAGGACACATACTAGCCCTCCGGACGGTGAGCATACTCTTGAAGGTTGGGCCTTGACCGTTTATTACGACTTAAAACTAAAAGGAGTACCACGAACAAGGAAAACCAAAGTTAACACCAGACGTCTATTGAGTGCTTGAGGCCACTTCCCATTCGCCCATGCCTCGTGAGCTTCTCCGCACGTCGCGCCCTCTCTCGTTTCCTCTCTCTCTCTGCCTCCTTCTCCTCCGCTTCCTTCCTACATGCCTCCTCGCGTGCGGCATCGCGCTGTTCTTGAAACCGCCGCGTGAACTCATCCTGCCGGTTGGCTTGGTCAAGAAGCCGCTGGTCCTCGGGGTTGATCTCGTATCAAACCATTGCTCAAATTCACACAGATGGCGGAGGTGACCGCATGAAACGTAAATTAGCAAAGTTTCATTCACAAATATTATGTAACCCGTCACGATTGTTACCATGCGGCGATCCTTGAGCTCTTCTCGGCGGATCGAAGGCGTGGTTGCGGCACTTCAATACCTCCTCTTCCAAGTTGAAATTTCCCAAGAGCGGACAAGCTGCAAAGATCTCCGCACATACACATGGGCGCTCTGACTCCACGAGGTAGGAAGAGATCTTGATGCGCTAAATTCGCGAGCATGCACTCGCTTCTTCCTTTGCCTTCCCTTACCCTTTGCACTTGCACGCCTCGGCATTTTCGATTGATGCTCACCCTCTATTCTTTCTCCCATTGTTCTTTGCGAGACCGCTTGTGAGAACGAATGTTATAAAGCGGCGATATCGCGGGTATGGGCGATCGCCTCATATTTGGGCGATTGCCCCATGTAAGCGATCGCCTCACATTAGGCGATCGCCCTACTAGAGGCGATAGGTGCACCAAGCGTTGGTGTGTTGTCACGTCGTGTGGCATAGGCAAGCAATGCATAAATGATTTGAACAATTTATAGTGATAACGCTGTCATGTTACTAACTCGGGAGTTATACAATGTCTTCTTGAGCGTAAAGCCATTAAAAAATACATCCGTACAACAAGTCAATCACGGCCACGCTTCCTAATCGGCCCGTGGGGTAGGTGAGTGGCGGCGGCGACGGACGTCCTCCTAGGCCGGCCTGCGCGCGCAGCGTAGAGTAGTCTTGGCGCGGCGAGGCCAAGTCTGTGGCGGCGCACCGAGAGCCGAGAGGGTCGAGGTAGTCGGTCGAAAGGTACTCCTCGGTCGAACTCGTCGTCGAAGGCTCGTCGAAACCACCACGGGGTCTGGCTGGGCGCGGGACGAGGAGGAGCCTCGCGGCCAGCCCCCCACTTCTGCTGCGTGGGAGCGTGGCGAGGAACCGGCGGGTAGGGCGAGGCGCGAAGGAGCCTCCCACCCATGTCCCCACTGCTGCTGCGTGGGGCGTGCGAGGAACCGACGGGGTAGGGCGAGGCGCGGAAGGAGCCTCGTCGACCCACCCCCCTGCGGTGCGTGGGGCGTGACGAGCACCGGGTGGGTAGGGCGAGTCTTTGGGGCGAAGTGGCGTGGTGTCTGCGTCCGCCGGCGTCTCGCGCCCTCGGCGGTGGCCATGAGCCAACCGCCTCACCGTGCGAGGACCCGACCCCAAGCTGTCTCGGACTCGGCGGTGGTCACTGTATGCCCCCTCTAGGCGCGTCAACATGGACCACGCCTCCACCTCAATCTCCGCCAAGAGCCGAGTCGCATGTAACGTCGGGTTGGCATTACGTAAGTTACATGAAAAAGACGTGCCCATGTAGGTTCGATTGTGACACTTACCGAGGCGTTGTCCTGCGGGACATCTGTGAAGAATGCGTGTCCGCTACCGATGCCTGCCGTGCGACGTACGGTGCTGGTGTGTACCCCACCCTGAGGCGAGTGCGCGGGGCGAACCACTCCATGTACTGATCGTACATGTCATGGTCGTACGGCCGGGTCTCGGTGACCCTCTCGTCGAGTGCGGCGTCCCACTGCAGGGCCCATGGCTGCATACGGTGTGTGAACTGAGAGCCCACCGCAGCACCCATCCGGGTCATCCTGCAATGCAAAAGCGATGAAATCGCAGACACATTAATTTCGCAAAGATGCGGAGTAGTAGGATCGGGGCAAGTACACATGGCGCCACGTGCGACAACGTGGCGAGGCGGCAAAGGAAAGGACTGGAACAGGCCGAACTGCGGCCGCAGCACTCGGTGCGGGGAGTACTCCTCGACACAAAGGTCAAAGACGAGCACCTTACGGGTGAGCCAAAAGGCCTCATCTCGCGTGCAAAGCACGGAGACCCGTGAGTGCTCGGGCGTGACGCGTCGTCGCGGTGTATGGCGTCCACCGCGCGTCCTCGTCGTGGAGGCGGTCGAACTCCCGAGCGAACTCGATAGGACCTCCTCACTGTAGGTGCGCGAACCTCCGCTGCGAGGAAATAAGAAATGGCGAAGGTTATTCAAGTGCGTTAGTGGGGAAAAGATACGAGGGCGTGCACGCCGTCGGACCAGTGGTGGCCCATGGTGGGCGATCCACCGTCGTCTCCGTAAAGCTCCTCGAGTGCGGTGTCGTGTCAACAACGAGCTGCCGACGGAGAAGCGCTCCCAAGACCACAAGCGGGAGTAGGGCGCAACGACATCGTCGCGTCGTGCTCGCCGAGAAACGGCGTCGCCTGCAGACCTCTGTCGTCGCCGCAAGCACGTGAGGCCCACGACCACCGCATCACTGTTTACAAGGGGAGTTAGGCGTGCTCCGTTGAGGCGAGATTGGGCCCGAGTGTGTTACCTCATCCACCGGTGTCGGCGATGTCTTTGGCGTACTCGATCGGTGGCGGTCCACCGTGTTCCGTGGGAGGGCGGAACATCACCCAACCGAGCAACAACAGGAGGTATGCCTCCAAGTGGCGGGCCACGTCCGCCTCCTCCGCGTCTTGGTGGAGAAGGTCGACTGCGGCGTTCGCAACAAACATTATCGACAACTTGGCGCTTCTATTTTAATTCTCAAAGAAAGAGGTACTCACCGTGGCTGGCGACCACGCCTTCGTCGGTCGTGGCGCTCGGCCTCTCTAAGAAGTGGTAGGGGCTGCCGGGTGCGCGCACCTCGGCAAGCGCGCGACAACTCGGCGTGCCACGTGGCGGGCGTCGTGCGGCACGCATCTGCTGGGCCCGCACAAGGGAGGCCTAAGAGGTGCGACCGTCTGCGGCGTCGGAGCCATCTCTCCGCACGGAAGGTGGAACGTGTCGTCTCGGTCTCCACCGGTCCACGAGTGTGGCGGCGAGGACCGGTCGTACCGAACCGCGGCACCTCCTTGCCCTCTAGCAGGCGATCACCGGCTCCACCATCCTACAAAGAGGAAGTAAGCCACCGCTCGCAACTTTGCATGTAGTTAAATTGCATTCACGGTAAGTATGTATGCGTAAAGAGTGCAAGCGTTCGCGACTTAGTGGAACCCGGCGTGGGTCGATGCGAAGCGGCTCCCAGGCACTCGAGGTCGAAGTGGCCCTAGCACTCGGTTCTCCTCTGCGGAGTACCTAGACCGGTGGAGTCGCATCGGCGGTCACGTCCGGCTCGAGGCAAGGTCGCGCCATCGTGGCTGTTACAAAGCAAATACAACAGTTTATCGATAATTACATGTGCACACAAAATGAAATGCGAAATAACGAATTGTACCATACTCAACAAACAATACAACCGAAGTGTGGAGAGCAAAAAAAAACTCGGATTGCAAACATCACGAAGACAAAGACATGTTCGACGAGGCACTGGCGTCGAGAATTACATTATCCTCGTAGGTACTAAGCGGGACATCGGAGAATAACATGATGCGAACAACAACTTACTAGTACATTGAAAATTACATCGAACATTACAACGTATATTACAGACTTACGGTCCATTGAATAATACAAGATGGGAACAACATGCAAAGTTACATTATCCGCGGTTGCGGCGCGCCTCGAACTCGTCCATATCGTTCGAATCGCCTTGTCCTTGGACGCTGACCTTCATCTTCAACATTCGGATGTCGGTACCCATCGATGGTCGGAGAGAGGGTTGTTGTGAGCGATCCATCCACTCGGTACCGTACACCTCATGATGCCACGTGTTGAGAACGCTCGCTTGTAGTAGTGCGGGGAGATGAGCGGACGACGGGATTGATGCGTCTCGGCGGGCTGCGGCAATGGCGTGCGAGCACG
This sequence comes from Otatea glauca, assembly GCA_036346275.1. Classification (NCBI taxonomy): domain Eukaryota; kingdom Viridiplantae; phylum Streptophyta; class Magnoliopsida; order Poales; family Poaceae; genus Otatea; species Otatea glauca. The sequence continues at coordinate 42,713,341 of CM070716.1, read as the reverse complement.
GCAAGTCAGCGGCGTGGTTTCTGGCGAGAGCACTCCAATCACCGCTCGGGTATGCACGGATGGAAGTCCTCTCCGGTGGGCACCCTGCGACCTCGGTCACCGCGATGCACGTGGTATCTCCGTTCCACGCCACTCTCGGTGTAACCCGATGTGTCTGCGCCTTTCTTGTTTTCTTGGACATGTAGGTAGACACAACGATTGAGTAAGACAATCGATTGTCCGACATACATGCTGCGGAGGTCTTGTATCGCTCAATGAAATATCTCTGTGTCCCTAATAAGACACCCTCAACTATACCCACCGATGGAAGGCATCGGTGCCTTTCATTACCAGTTGTAAATCTCCGCGAGTTCGTTGTCATGATCCCATAACGCGAGCCGCCCTCGTCGTCTTGAAGGACCATTTCTCCAAAGGCTCATGTCGTATCCAATCGGTGAAACTCTTTATCTTTGGTACCGGCCTCGCCGGAGTTTTGAAGTGCATCGGCGGCCGCATATAAGGCGTGGGGTCCTCTCCTTGCTCATGGTACACCATCGGGTTCCTTGATGAACTAGCGGTACCTCACGGGATCCATTGATTGCTTCTTCGTTAGTTCGTCCAACGTCTTCCAAAGCGCGTCGAACTTCCTCCGTTGGTTCTGTTTGCCGAGCGCTTGAACATGTTCATAAGCTCCTTATTCTGAACTAACGGAAAAATTGGCACCCATGTGCCTCATGCACCACCGCTCCTCGGATCCGCCACTTTGTTTGCTCCCACGACGGCGGACCCTTGTTGCATATCCACGATCGCCCTTAGCAGCCCGCATGTCGGTCATGGATGACACAAACATCGAACTGTCGAGAACAAGCGCCACTTCACTCTTTCAAGGAACGATGCAGCTCTCCGTGTTTTCCCCTCCACGAATGCCAGCGCAGCCGGTAGAACACGGTTGTTGGCATCCACCGCGATCGCGATTAAAATCGCCCTTGTACTTCCCGTGAGAATGTGCCATCCATGCAAAGGGCCAGGCGACGATGCGAAACGCATTTATGCATGCGCCAGGCGAAGAATGCCGCCGCAATACCCACTTCGGTGCACGCACCACCCGCGAGGAACTCCGCAAGGTCGATGGATGTCTGGGGTTCCTTTGTGCGATTGCCACGAGCAAGTGGGAATATTCTCGTCTGAAGCCTCGTGCGTCCCGAACCGTATTTCCAGAGCTGTCCTTTTGCTCTCCATGCCTTTGCGTAGCTAATCTTGTCTTGAAACCTCTCCTCCACGGTGTGATAATAGATCGAGGCTGCGGATGGGGATTGTCCACGATCGACCATAAAACACATTTGCCACCCAAGTGGGCGACGGTTGCGGTGTCCTGCTCCGCTTCTTCCATTCGCAGATTATGCTCCATCACTATGGAGCATTTCCGATGTCCGTCCACTTCCTGGTATGCATGCACCGCCATGGGCACGAATCAACTCGCACTTCACGTCGTAGTCCTTCTTCTTGGACTTCACAACCACGAATTGCCGCGGAGAGACATTGCCCAATGCTTCACCGCATCCATCACAGCCTCCTTGTCTTTATATCGGCCCCTGCGTCACCTCGTTCTCACGATACTCCCATGCATCAATGTTCCCTTCATTCATTGTTAGGTCTTGAAATTGTAATTGGTCCACGCACGAGGATAGGCACCCAGGCGTTGTCCTCCTCGTCGGAGTGCTCACCATCGGGGACTTCCTCATCCGCACGGTCCTCCTCTTCCATCAAGTCAACAATGTCCTCCACCTCCTCCCCTCGTCGGCCACCCTCGCGCCTCCACCGCTCTCCTCTGCCCCGGTCCCTTCGTCACCGCCGGTCTCGTGCTCCTCGTCTCGGGCTCTCGCCGCCTTCCTCTTCGCATCCTTCTACATTTGATGTCCCCTCGCCGTAATGTCCACCCGACATCACGAACTTGCGACACCGATGGAGCTACCGGGTAGCACTTGTGCCAACAACATGGCGCCAACCCGCTCTACAGCAAAACCAACATAACTCCTCCATGTGGACGTCGAGTTAACAGAATCAACTCTCGTAAAAGCGGTCTTGCGCTCGGCTCCTCTGCTCGACCATGAACCAACGATCAGGCATCAAAGCGAACATCCGAGACATCCACTCCAACAAACCCTGATGTCCTATCGCTCGATGCGCATATGCCCGTCACGACTCTTGAAAATGATGATAGATCCACCCCATCCGCCCCTGTGCTATCTCCCCATCTCCATAAAATATTTGGAAATACAATTTCTCCGACATCTTTACAACGTCCGACGGAAAAATATTACTCTAAAATACAATCTACAAAATACGACTATGAATAAGTGATTCGACTAGCCTACTATACGGTCTAATATTAAATTTCTACTACATTACATTTGTATATATTGCCTAATACATTACTAACATAATAAAATTAGTAATACACGACCATACTAAATTAAATTCATACCACATTACATTTGTATATATATTGCCTAATACATTATTTGCATAACAAAATTACTAATACACAACCCTACTAAATTAAATTCAAATATTGTCTAATATTTCTACTATATTAAATTTCTACATCTTGAATACTACATTAAATTTGCACATACTTACGATACTAAATTAAATTTGTAAATACTACATACTACATTAAATTTCGAATATTAAGCTGCTATATTAAATTTCTAAACAATACATAATCCTAAAATTTCTAAATACTACAATTCCTAAATATTAAATGCTACATTAAATTTTAAATCTTGTATAACCTAACAAAAATTCCTACATTTACCTCTACAAAAATTGATAAACTAACTCTACAATAAAATTCAAAAATTTACCTAAATTTTTCTTCTCCTTCTCTTCTTCTTCTCTTCCTCTTCTCCTCTCTTCTCCTCTCTTTTTCTCTGCGGTGCGCTCGCTCGCTTCTTCTCTCTGTGACCGAGTGGGCGGGGATAAAGGAGCTGTCGCCCCAGAGGGGCGATCGCCTCTGAGGCGATGGGGGCCCTGGCGGCGGCATTAGCAGGCGGGCGGCACTAACGCAGCGGGGCTATCGCGGTGTATGGGGCGATCGCCCATACACGAACAACGGGGCATTTTGTCATTTTTTTTCGGACGCATAGTTTTGAAAAAAAGAATAAAAAAAAATATTAAATAAAAAAAATTCCGCCTTAGGCCTACGGACTCGACGGGCCAGAAAAGGCTACGCGCACCCAACCCAAAAAATTGTGAAAACTCGCTCACTCTGTTTTAGAACGCACGTAGCCAAACTTTCTAAAACTTGATCATCAATATGTCAAAAAATTATCTAAATTGTCAATATGAGGCTATATGGACTAGATTTTCCGCTGAAAGTTCTTTCATAATAATTACTAATTTATTTGTACCAACAAAAAGTTCCAGCCAGTCGTCAATCACTGGCTAGCCCAACTGGTATGCCATCTATATCTTATGAATATTAACCACAGTTTGAGTCGTACTAATTATGCGTTAGGATGGTATATTGGTGATTTTTTTTCCGATTTTAATTCTGTGACTTCGCGATTACGGAGCCTAGATAAGGCTAACTCTCGTAACCAACTACACCTTTGCGGGGAAAAGAAGTTCAGCGACTCTGACATGACAGATGATGTGCAGTGAACAGACATCTGCTCAAGGCACCCATTCACGACGTGGTGACGAGCGACAAGGAGAGGTGCTCAATAACAACGGCTCACAGGCCGCAGCGACGTCGCAGCTCGCAACGTGTATAATTTGGCCGCCGGATGAAGACGACGCGCCGGTGACCAGCTTGCTCCCTTATCTGGTCTGATAAGATCACGCCAGAAAACGAACGGCAAGGCTGACGTACGGCAACTTGTAGGAAGAACGATCAGTGTAACACTGCTCATTGCGGACGTCAGGCACAGTCGCGTATGGCGCAACCGTTCACGGCCGCAACGTCCGCACGCAGGGCCACCTCCACGGCGCTCCACCATCTGCTCGGTTGACCTCGTCTCCGCCGATGCCGCCTACCGCCACCTGAGCCCCAATCCGCCATCGTCGAACCTGATATCGTCCTAACCAGATTGGACAGCGAGAACCGAGAAACAAGCGGAGGGGAGGGGAAGGTGGATGGGATTGGGAGGAAATCACCGTGGGATTGATGGACAGAGGCAAAGAGGTGCAGCCGTGCCAGCCCCTCCTCATGCTTCGGGTTCAGTCCATTGCGTGTCAAATCTCCTCGCGCATTAGAAATACCTCGGGCCCAGGCCATTGCATGCCAATAGGAAGAGAGGTGTTGCCAGGCCTCGGGCCCTAGACCGGGTGGCCCGAAGCCTGGCTCCGCCCCTGGTGCCATCTATATATCATCGATATGCGATATACTCATACGGCGATACCGATACAACGATTCGCAATTTTCAAAAAAACAAGAATCTAGCGATACAACGAATATATATGTGTTTAAAAAATAAAAAAATGTAAGAGTGAGAAGACGACAGCGGAGGAAGAATGTGATTGCAACTTACAAAGAGAGAAGACGTGGCGATATCGTAGAGGGGGAAGACGGCGGTTAGCGGGCTGAGTGGCGGGCTGGCGTTAGAAGAAGGGACGAAAGGCGACGGTGGCTTGTAGAGGGAGAAGGCGACAACGACGAGATTGCGGAGTGAGAAGGCAGCGGCAACCGACGGGCTGGGTGGAGAGATGATGATGGCAAAACTGTAGAGGGAGAAGGGATGAGACGCAACGAGAGCAAGATTGCAAAGGGAGGCAACGGTTGCGGCCCACAGGTTTGGTGGAGGCTGGAGGTAAGGAAGTGGCTAATAGCAATTGTCGGTCGGCTGGATGAAGGGCAATAGGGATTTTAGGGGAGTCAACGGTAGGAGAATTGACTAGGACTTGGCTTTGTGTTTTTGTCTGAAAGTATCGGTGAGTATTGTAGAGTATCAGAGAAAGATCGGGATTATTTTTATTAAATTTAAATACTGAATTTCACCGATCCTTCTTGATACCGTATCGAGAAGTATCGCGGAGGATTACCATATCAGATAAGTATCCGGTACCAATACAATTATTTTGTAAAGAATCGGTGATTCATAGCATGCCGTGGTGGTTGTTGTGAACGAGGATATGGTGGTGCGGCGCCAACACCGAAGGTCACCCACTGCGCAGCATGCCCCTACGCCATTGTCGTTGCTCGCCCCTCGGGCGCAAGCTGCTTCCCACCAGGGAAATCATTAGCGCAACCTGGAAGAGAGAGAGGCATCAAATGGAAAGATGAGGCCAGTGGGTTACCTTCTTGTGAAGCGCCAAGGAGGTCCCGGAATGGCCATCGTTGCTAATTGGTGCATGGTCGTTGACGCGGCCTATCACAAGCCAGACTCGGTCGCCGCCTCCAGATACAATCGGATCGGACTTGACGTCGGACGGATCCAAGACGCAGCATGGATCGTGAAAAAGGCCGTTGAGGTGGCGCTAGCAACGCATGAGAATGGTGTCGCGATGACGACCATTGCATGACGAAGGCCACGCAACCTACGGGCTCCTCGTCAAGCTGCCTGAGCGTCCATGATATCACCATCGTCCGCTGCATTCACCAAGCGGCGGTCGGCCATCCCTTGCCCCCTTGTTGGATCTGCCAATGTCGTCTTAGTTTGCAGATGGAGAGATTGTAATGGGACAGATCGAGAAAGACGAGACATACGTTTCCCCTCTCCTCTTTCACTGGCAGCGAACGAGAGAAGAGGGTGGCAGCTACGGTTTCGACATGTGGAAGAAGTGTGGGGGTGGCGGTGACGGTTTAGGTCTGGAAGAGGTCAAGACGAAGAATTTGTTCAGAGTACGGAGAGCATGCGTCGTGGCCCGTGGGGAGAGGTTGGGAAAGTTGGAGTGGTTGGGGTGGGGAGAGACGTCGTTGATGCAGACACACAGAAGGGGAGATGAGGCTGCACGGCAAAGAACGAATCCTTGGGATTATCGTCCCATAAAATAAGGGTGAACTCTTTTTTTATTTGTTAATATAATATAGATCACGCTTGGTTCGCATACAGTGGTGCCAAGGTTTGTCATAAATTTTTTTTTTCTAAACTTCTCTAAAATCGTATCACCAAATAAGGGCTTGTTTAGAAATTTGTGCGAAATTTGAAAAATTCTTTTGATTCTTTGAAATAAAGTAAAGCGGTATGAAGTAGCGGTTGTGGCTTTTTGTTATCTTTGTTTGACAAACCGATATTGAATCAGTAGCTTTTGAGGGGCAACCAAGCGGGGATATAGTAACCTAACGAAACACAACGGCGGACGAGTAGAGAGGTGACGTGGAGGTGACGAGGCAGGGTGGCAGAGGTCAGAGAGGCGAAGTGAGTGAGATAAGAGACGGTCAAGTGAAGCCACATCTGAAAGCTCATTCTCAGCGGCTGCAGCTTTTGAGAGTGTTTCTACTGTGACTTAGCTTTCCAGCTGCTTTACAGCCATGCTGTTTAAGGGAGCTTTTGATCCAAAACTGAAATACAGCATCCCAAACAGGTCCTAAGTCGCGCGTGCGTGCATCCTCTCCAGCATCCCTCTTATTTTGCATTAACCTTTGCTTATAAGTGATGAGCTAACGACGAACCAACCCATTCATTTCCTTAACAAAAATGAGTTAAATTCCGAATTATTAATCCATAACCGTCCAGAGCCAAAACACTATACGGTGGCCGGACGCCCCGTGTCCTTGACCGAGAGAAGTCCAGGATTCACCATGCCTAGTCGCGGGGCGCGGACACCCGATTTGCAGTCGAATCGGCTCGATTTTCTTTCCCTGCGCGCCGGTTTGCTCCCTTATCCTGATAAGAAAGGAACGGCAGGCTGACGGCGACACGTAGGAACAACTAGAAATTTATGCGCTGCGTGCCACATTGCAGGCGCTGCTTTCCACACGAGAAAATCGATAAAACGCGTGATTGACACTCCACACACGAGTAAATCGAGAAAACGCGCGAAAAGGATCTAAAAATAAGACTTTGTTTTTCGCAAAAGGGTTTAAACGTAATGCTAGAAAAGCGGAAAAATGACATAAATGCGATGCATAATTTTTTTTAAAAAAGAAACGATTTTTTTTCCTTCCAAAAAGGACCTAAATGCAATTTCGATTTTTCTAAAAAGGACCCGAGCGCTACTCCTAAAAACGCTAAAAGGGCATGGACGTAATATATAATCTTTTTCGGGAAAAAGATCCAATCGTAATATTTTTTTCTAAAAAGGACCTATCCGTAATAATTTTTTTTGAAAAGGACCCAAATGTAAAAAAAAATTTGGCCGGCTCGGCTCGGCTCGAGCCGAGCCGGCCCCTCCCGGCTCAAAACGCCCAGGAGGCGGCAAACTTGCAAAGTATAGTATAGGGACGTAATATATAATCTTTTTCGGAAAAAGGATCTAATCGTAATATTTTTTTCTAAAAAAAGATCTATCCGTAATATATTTTTTTTGAAAAGGACCCAGATGTAAAAAAAATTTGACCGGCTCGGCTCGAGCCGCGAGCCGAGCCGGCCCCTCCCGGCTCAAAACGCCTAGGAGGCGGCAAACTTGCGAAGTATAGTATAGGGACGTAATATATAATCTTTTTCGGAAAAAGGATCTAATCGTAATATTTTTTTCTAAAAAAGATCTATCCGTAATAATTTTTTTTAAAAGGACCTAGATGTAAAAAAAATTTGGCCGGCTCGGCTCTAGCCGAGCCGGCCCCTCCCAGCTCAAAACGCCTAGGAGGCGGCAAACTTGCGAAGTATAGTATAAGTATTATATTATATGCGCAACTGCAAAATTTGTCCACTCATCGCAGGTACATCTTACCTTAGCAGTGGTGATCCAGGATCTTCGAAACGTGCACCTGCAAAGTCGTCGTGGACTCGTGGTGCTTCTGCACATCGAATGGTTGATCTTGTTGAGAAACCCTAAAAGCCCATTGAAGGCCCATGTGGTCCCTTATGCCGAAACCCTAGAGAGCGCTATAAAAGGAGGAGGGTCTCCCATATGTACGTAAATCATTAGCAATAAAGAATTCGTCGTCGCTCTCCTCATATACTGTGTCTCTCTCTTCTGTTCTCGATTTGGATCTGTTGGGAACCGGACTATTCGATAGCGAGGTTCCTTAACACGTTATCGGCCGAAGCTCTACCGAGTTGAGGTGAAAAGGTGAGAAAAGGTGGGAATTCGACGATTGAATCTAATCATTGTTGTTTCTATGTATGCATCTAACCTACGCGCCGATCTGCGTTAAATCACGTGGCAAGAAGCTACATCGACACGCAAACAAAGCACACATATGAAGCATATTTACATCAAAAAAAAAAAAAAAAAAAAAAAAAAAAAAAAAGTCGCCTCGGCATGAAACCATCGCGCCACCGCCTTTGTGCACGGCACGCCGGCACCGCCCGCACGCAGCGGCGCGCCGATGCCTCGGCTCCGCGCCGCAGCGCCTCCGCGCCTGGCGCCGTTGAAGCCTCGCCGTCGGTGATGCGCTCGAGCGCCGCGTCGCCGCCTCGGCCGGCACCGCGCTCGCGGCCAGCTGCTGCTTCTTGTCGTCTTGCAAGCCGTCGTGTACCGCACCTCGGCCTCGCCGTCGCTTGCCGGCCGTATCTGCGCTTCACGGCCGCCCGCGCCGCCACGGCCGCGCGCAGCGCCGGGCCGTCGTGCCGACGCCACGCCCTCGATCGCCACGCCCTCGGTCGGCGGCGCCGGCGTCGCCGCTCGGCCTCGGCGCTCGGACTCCGCCCGCGCCGCCGGCCGTGCCTCTCCACCGCCGACCACGAAGCCACGAGCGCATGGCGACCACCGCCGCTCGCGGCCGGCAGCGCCGCCTCGGCTCGCGGCCGTCCGCCGCCTCGGCCGTCCATGCAGCAGCCGCCCGACCTCGGTTTGCAGCCGTTCGGTTCCGCTACTCTGCCGCTCGGCAACACTCCGGCACGCAGCCGCCGCTGGCGTTGCGTACGAAACACATGGCACGAAGCCACCTCGCATTGCGCCTTGCGCCTTGAAGCACGCCGCCCGCGCATCAGCGTTATCGCCGGCGGACCCGAGCAAGCAAGCTCGACCTCGGCCGCGCCGGCACGCGGACGATGCCCGCGCCGGCCAGCGCGCGCGCGCGCTGCTTCGGCCGCCCGGCTCGGCCTGCGCCCTTCGCGGCCGGCGACGCCTCCCTTCGGCCAATACCAGCGCGCCGCGCTTCGCTCGCCGCCCGGCTCGCCAGCCCGCCCTTCGCGGCCGGCGGCGCGCGCCTCGACCGCGACCCTCGCTCGATCGCTCGTTTTGCGCGCCCGTGCGTCGGAGCGAAGCACATTTCTTGGAGCAAGAGTACATGGCGGCTAGGGATGGGAACCCTAGCGCCCGGTTTTATTGGTGGGCGTTTTCCTTTTTGGCGGGAAGGCCGAATGGGCGATTCTGCGACATGGCCCAAAGGCCATTCGTCGAAGAAAAAAAAAGGAAAGAAAAGAAAAAAAAGAAAATTGTTGAAAAATCGCGAAAATTTTGAAAAAATGCGAGAAAATCAAGAAGATTTTTTGGCTCTGTTTTAATTTTCTTGCTTTATTTCTCTGTTTTATGAATTTTGAATCATTTGCTTTATTTTATATAATGCAATGCATATGAATTTATTTTACGCATCTTTATGCTTTTATAACCATTTTCTATTAGATTACACGATAATCTAATGTCGAATTTTGAAATCTTGAAGATGTCAGGCATCGTGAATCGTGAGTTTGAAGAAGCGGCCCCGCAGTCGAACTATCTCACTTGGGCATCGGACGTAAAGATCGTTCGTGGGGCAAGAAGCTCCGCGCAACAATTGGTCTAGGGTCCTCGCGGGGCCTTGAAACCTACCGCCGAGCAGAATGATCAAGCCTTGCACTTCCTCGGGCACCACCTCTCACCCACTCAAAGAATGAATACATGGTGAGGAGAGTGCACTCAAGCTTTGGACGCACTTGAAGCGGTTCGAAAAGCTCAAGTACACCATCTTGCCCCAAGCACAACAAGATTGGAGTGCGCTGAGGTTCTGAACTTGAGCGATGGCGAGTATAATTACGCCTTGCACGAATTTGTACCAATCTCTCTATGTGGCATGAAGATCACGATGAAGAAAAGATTGAGAAGACTCTCTCTACCTTCCACCCTAATGCTATCCAGTGCACGCAACTATCATCGGGGCGCATACAAGGAGTATAGCGAATCGATTGATGTAATGCAAGTTGCGGAATCACAAGGCGATGTTCTACGCAAGAACTATGTCTCGCAGACCACTGGAAGGGCACCGCACGAAGTCAATGCCAATAGCTACAAGGTGAAAGCCCATTCATAGAAAGAAGGGCAAACAAGGTGAAAAAGAGAAGTTTCGTGCCAAGGAAAGTCCAAAGCCCGTTAATGCATGAATCGCATTTCTTTTAGATTATGGTTGTTAGCATTTTCTTTGAATAATGAATTGTAAGCTCTAGAAGAGCATACTTCTCTCATGAATAAATATGCAATTTATTCTTTATTCGATATTCTTTCCTTTACAAGCAATTTTTGAATTATTTTGCCTCTGTTTTATTGGAATTATAGTAGCATAACAAATACCATCTTAAGAGAGTCTAAATACTTTGATCGATCACGAAGAACGGAAAGATTACTACGATCGCAGAGGCGACTCATATGTAATCGGCTCGGGAAGAGCCACTATTATATTGCCTATGGGTACAACTTTGGTAATTGAAGAAGCCCTTTTGTACCTGAATCAACTCGCACTCTCTTAAGCTTTAAAGACATCCGCGCAATGGTTTTCACGTAGAAACCAATGAAGAAAATGGCAAAGAATATTTGTGCATTGTGAAGCACGCGGTATGTGGAAAAATGGTATTAGAAAAATGTCCCTCATATGAATCTAGGTTGTACTACAAGAATATTCATGCACCCGAAGTGTATACTTCCTTGAAGACTGTTTTTAGAAGCTCCGAGTTATTTTCTTAATGGCATGGTAGATTAGGTCATCCTGGTCTTAGAATGATGAGAAATATAGTGAACAACTCACAGGGTCATGGCATTAATGTTAAAAATTTCCCGAATCATGAAGATTTTGTGTGCCCTGCATGTGCCACCGGGAAATTAATAACTAGACCCTCTGTTATGAAAGTGCAAAGTGAAATCCTGCATTCTGGAACGCATCCGGGGATATTTGCGGTCCGATTCAGCCCTGTCGGGGCGTTTCGATACTTTATGGTGCTCATCGATGCTTCCTCGAAATGGTCGCATGTATGCTTGTTGTCAACAAAGAAACCATGCTTTTGCAAAGTCGATCTCGCAGATCATAAGAATTAAGAATGCTTTCACGATCATCGCGTGAAGTCCATCGAATGGACAATGCCGGAGAATTTACTTCAAAGGCATTTGATGATTATTGCACAACGAACAGGATAGCGATTGAGCACTCCGTCCGCACGCGTCCATACGCGAGAATGGACTAGCGAAGCACTAATAAAGAGGATTAAGTTCATTGCCGGACCGCTTTTGCGAGTTGTAACTTGCCCAACACTTGTTGGGGACACGCGATCTGCACGCGCGGCACTTATCAATTTGGACCATCGGCCTACAACACCCATTCTCCTATGCGGCTTGTGCACGGATCATCCCAAGATCTCCCATCTTAGAAAATTTGGGTGTATGGTATATGTACCTATACCACCCCTCGGTGATGAAATGGGCCCTCTCCGCAAGTCCGGGATATCGTTGGTTATGGGAGTGCATCCATAATCGGTATTTGGAACCCATGATTGGAGACTTGCATCTGACCGATTCGATTGCATCTTTGGCGAGGATCGTTTCCGTCATTAGGGGAGAAATCAACCTTTGGATGAAAAATGCCGGAAATCATATGGCATTCCAGGATCCCCGCATGACCCCGAACTAATGAAGCAAATCAAGAAGTCTAGAAGATAATCGATTTGCGAATTTAGCAAATGAATCGCTGATCATTTTGTGATCCGAAGGGCGTGGTTAAGTCGCATGTACCAGCAAGAAATGCACGAGAGGGTGGAAATACCAAACAAAATAGAAGGTATCCCTCAACCTGTTCAGAGGCCTCAAAGAAAAGAACAGTAATCGGCTCCTCAAACCCAAAGTACCCGGAGACGTGCGGAGAAAGCGGGCGAGAGGACTTACCACAACCAATCACGAAAATGCCCCAAGGAAAGAAGGGGAGCAGTTGAGACACAGCACTGGAAAGAAGCCAATGGAAAAGGCAATTCGGACTTGAATCTTCCACTGCGAGAAGCGCGGAAATAATGTGTGCGCACACATAGGCGATGAAAAGCTAAAGGAACTTGCTCTGCGATAGGGAAAAGTGAAGAGTAAGTAGAAGTGCATGAAGCACCCCATGAAGAAATGGCCATAAACTTTGTAGTAACAGGAGAATCACTGAATAGAGCAACGACCAGCGTTGATGCATACTTCGCAAAGAAGATTGCCTCGATCATTGATCATGATCCCGAGCTGCATCTCTCGCGAGTGCAAGAAAAGGCTAGATTGGGAAGAATGAAAAAGGCAATCACGGCGAGTTAGTCTCTCGAACAAGAGAGAGGTGTTTGAGCCAGTATGCCGCACACCTCCCCATGTAAACCCGTAGGTCACAAATGGGTCTTTATTCGGAAGAAATGAAAACAACGAAGTTGTAAGGTACAAAGCAAGGCTTGTAGCTCAAGGTTTCACTCAACGTCACGGAGTTGATTATGAAGAAACCTATTCTCCGGTCATGGGAGGAATTACCTTTAGATATTTGATCTCAATGGCGATCAACTTGAAGTTGAGAATGAAGCTAATGGATGTTGTCACAGCATACCAGATGGAAACTTGGATTCGGAGATATACATGAAAGTACCTAAGGAATTCCTATCCCGAACCAAGATGGAGCAAATAGAAACACATGCAGTGTGAAATAGGAGAAATCACCGTATGGGTTTGAAGCGATCGGGAAAAATGTGGTACAATCGCTGAGTGATTTTCTCTGCAAGAAAGGCTACACAAGCAATGAAGATTGTCCATGTGTGTTTATCTGGCGATCCCGAATGGATTACAGTATAATCTCCGTCTATGTAGATGACTTGAACATCATTGGGACGGATGAAGAAATTGAAGTGGCATGCTCATACTTGAAGTCGAGTTTGAAATGAAAGATTTGGGTAAAACCAAGTTTTGTTTAGGCTTGCGGCTTGAACATGTCCAAGGAGGAATCTTGGTACATCAATCAACCTACACGCAGAAAGTGTTGGAAAGATTTAGCTTTGAAAAAGTATATCCTGCAAAGACTCCAATGGTCGGAAGGTCACTCCAAGCGGACCTAGACCCATACAGACCTAGAGAAGAGGGGGAGGAAGTCCTGGGAGCAGAATTCCCATATTTGAGTGCAGTTGGGCGCTCATGTACCTTGCGAATAGCACTAGACCGGACATTGCGTTCATTGTGAATTTGCTAGCACTGCAGTCTGAGAACCCACCAAAAGGCATTGGAAAGGGATCAAGGACATCTTCCGCTACCTCCAAGGAAGCAAAGACCTCGATGCATTCTTTAGAAGAAATAATGAATTGAATTTGGTTGGCTATGCCGATCTTTGGTATTTATCGGACCGCATCTTGCAAGTCCCAAATCGGCTATGTTTTCCTATGTGGAGGAATAGCAATTTCTTGGAAGTCGTCTAAGCGGACTCTTGTCTCGGCGTCGACAAACCACTCGGAAATCATCGCTTTGTATGAAGCATCTCGTGAATGTGCATGGCTCGGAAGAATGGTTCACCACATCCGAAGTCATGTGGTTTGAACATTGAGCAAACTCCCACGATAATTTATGAAGATATTGCAGCTTGTGTTGCCCAAGCACAAATGGGTTATGTGAAGAGCAATCTCACGAAGCATATCAACCCCAAGTTCTTCTATGCTCATGAATTGCATAAGATGAGCGAGATCAAGATATTGCATACTAAGTCATGTGAAAATCTTGCAGATTTGTTCACTAAATCACTCCCAGCGCATCTACCTTTGAAAGGTGCGTGAGAGGAATTGGTATGATGAGACTTAGAGAAGTGCAGATTTCGGGGAGATATTTCACATACTCCCACATGAATCTCGAGCATGAATTATGAATACCCAACATGAATCTCGAAGATTAGCATTTGAAGTTGGGAGAATTGTACTCTTTTTCCTTAGCAAGTTTTTCATGAAGTTTTCTTGCATAAGGTTTTAACGAGGCAATTAGTGCAACATAATAGCGTATGCTATGTACTCTTTCTCCAAGTATTTTTCCCACTGGGTTTTTCGGAGTTTTAACGAGGCATATGCATCTCGCGCAAAGGGCCCAAGGGAGTGTTGAGAAACCCTAAAGCCCATTGAAGGCCCATGTGGTCCCTTATCCAAAACCTAGAGAGCGCTATAAAAGGAGGAGGGTCTCCCCTATGTACTGAAATCATTAGCAATAAAGAATTCGTCGTCGCTCTCCTCATATACCTGTGTCTCTCTCTTTCTGTTCTCCAATTTCAGATCTGTTCGGGAACCCCGGACTATTCGATAGCGAGGTTCCTTAACAGATCTAGACAGAGAGTGCTGCCTGCCACCTCCGTTGGACAGGGAGATATTTTCCCGAAGTACTGTTTAACTCTCAGTGAGTGGATATAGAAGGAACAACCGAACGACAGAAGATCACACAACGGAAGGTTCAGCATGGAAAGCAGGGGAGAAACAGAGGCGAGGCCGGTGGTGCTCGTGCAGGAGCTTGCCGGCCTCGGTGCGGCCGACGTGCCAGCCCGGTACGTCGCGCGTGGACAGCCACACGACAGCGCGGCCGTCGCACCGGTCCCCGTCATCGACCTTGCCCGCCTGTTCAGGCCTGACGGCGGTGCCGACGAAGAGGCGGCGAGGCTCCGGCGTGCGCTGGAGTCGTGGGGCCTCTTCCTGGTAAATGATATTGCCACGTACGTCTGATAGCTAGATACCATCTTTGGAGGATGATATTTCACCTTGTCACGTACGCACGTGTGATGTCCTGCAGGCTACGAACCATGGCGTAGAGGCCGCTCTGATGGACGACATGATGGACGCGTCGAGAGAATTTTTCCGGCAACCGCTCGAGGAGAAGCAGAGGTACACCAACCTGATAGACGGCGAGCATTTCCAGCTTGAAGGATATGGAAACGACCGGGTGAGATCTAAGGACCAGATCCTGGACTGGTGCGATCGCCTCTACCTCAAAGTGGAGCCCGAAGAGGAGAGAAATCTTGCCCTTTGGCCCACACATCCCAAAAGCTTCAGGTGATCATGCAAAGAAGTTGATGTTGCAAAATTGCTTGGAAGAAGTACTAGTCAAGTGCCGATACATTTCGGTGGAAATATATTTTTGAACTAAATAATTAAATTATATCACGTGTTTAAAAAATAAAACTACACTCTTGAATTGCCACAAGGAGAGAAAAGCGGGGAATAGTTCGGCCGGGGAGAGTGAACGTGGGTGGAAAGAGAGAGATGCGATTGGTTTCTTTTTTTTTAGCCCATATGTCACTGTGCTTGCTTTTTTTTAAAGAGGAGGAGAAGGAGAATAGATGATTACCATCAACTCGTATTTATATATTAGTAAAGATAAGTACGCTATGCACCTTTTCTCAGTATGTCTTTTGTATGAACTAGTTAGTGTAATAAAACTTTTGAGTCAGAAGTCTTTAAGACTTCAAGATCCAACTAGTTGCACTGTTGAGGAAAAAAAACAATCTGATAGTTTGGGGGGTCCACTGGTGAGACCAAAAGGGATCCTAGCCCAGGGACAGATTAGAACCGGGATCATAGCAGTCCGGGTCAGACTGGGCTAGACATGAGGGGTGTTGAAGTCAGGTAGATGGATCTCCATAGCTTATACTTTCTCTGTGAACTGATTGGCACATGAAAAGTCGACTGGATTTAGCCTTAAAAATGTTAGTAATGTTAAATCCGAGATTGGCTTGCATCTTACGACATCTAAAGAAAGTAAATTTCTATGGACTTAACGGAAATATCTTCATTTTACCTTACAAATATACTCCATAATTGCCTGATTATGTAGCATATCAAAGCACTATATTTGCACTCCCAAATAGAGCCTCATCATGCAAGCAAATATATACTTTATGCAGAGATGTTCTGCATGAGTTCACCATAAAATGCAGCGGAGTAAAGGACGCTCTCCTCCCAGCAATGGCAAAGCTTCTGGAGCTTAATGGGGATTACTTCAATAACCAATTTGGCGATAATGCCGACACATATGCTAGATTCAGCTACTACCCAAAGTGCCCGAGGCCCAAGCAAGTCTTTGGCATCAAGCCTCACTCTGACGCAACCGTTCTTACGGTTCTCATGGTTGATAACAATGTTGGTGGACTGCAAGTTCTCAGAGATGGCGTCTGGTATGATGTCCCACCCAGCCCTCACACCTTGCTGATCAACTTAGGCGACACGATGGAGGTAAGTGCTTTCGTGTCTGGCCGCAAACAACTTGCGTATCTAGCGTGTCGAAGTATAGGTAAATTACCCGTCTTTTGTTATTAGCTTAAGGCTTTAGATGAATTGGTTGATATATGCAACTCAATATGGTATCAGAGGCAAAAGGTTTTGAGTCCTTCAAGACCCGGTTGGTACAATTTAAAATAATAATAATTACAGTCCACTTCTATTCCACCTCTTGGAACTGAGAGAGTCTACAGGTGAGGGGATTATTGAATATCGGGTGAAAACTTGTGGCCTACACTGTGAGCCGTCCGATCAACGCAAGTAGAGGATTACATACGTCGAGCTATGAAGTTGATGGAAGGAAGCCAATAGCGATAGTGTTGCAAGATCAAATTCAACGCATAAGATTCAATGCAGCGTCGATCGGATGTTTCACGGTAGAGTTCGCATGTTAGAAAAATTCGAGTTGTGAATCCCCGATTACTTACTACTGTTTTTGCGTGTTGACGAAACTTGATTGTGAATGAGACGACCGCTGTAGTAAACTTTTTTGTTGTTGACGCAGATAATGAGCAATGGGGTACTCAAGAGCCCTGTGCATAGGGTTGTGACCAGTGCTGAGAAAGAGAGGCTATCCGTGGCCCTGTTCTACTCTGTTGATCCTGAGAAAGAAATCGAGCCAGCAACTGAGCTGATAGACGAAAAGAGGCCGGCACAGTACAAGAAGGTGAAATTCAAGGACTTCATTGCTGGGTTCTATGAACAATTTTCTGAAGGGACAAGAGCCATTGACAGAGTAAAGATCTAAGTGTGGTATCTTGGCTTCGATGCAAAGTATGGTAGCATATTTAAAATCAAAGTGCTCTTCCTTTTTTTAACTGAAATAATAAGAGTTTCTTTTTTACTATTACAAGAAAGATGTACACGTGCACACACGTGAATGCACTCCTTAGTACACGCCTAGAAATACAGAGATCAGAGGTCAGTGATAAATTCGTGACTTCACAAAATTCCTGCCGTGGTGCACTTATATATGCATAAATATGGGCACTAAGATTTGAACTCTAATAGATGGAGTTGTACATCTGCAACACCACCATTCCACCCAGAAGTGGTAAAAAAATGTTCTGATCTTGGAGCTTGTCCTCTCTCTCTAATCATACACTTGTATTATGTGGAGTATAATTAAGCGTCATCATTTAAGATTGACTCTCCAAGTTGTGTATACATTACAATTAGGTGCTAATTTGTGTGTACACAGTACATAGATGCTTAACATGGCGGCCACCACTGGCAAGGTCCTAATTTCGTATGGGCATCGCGGGTGAGAAGTTGGAATTTTTCAGCTGCATTTTTTTATTTTGAAAATTTGTCATTTGTAGTACAAACCCACAAGGCAAACTCAACGTATCAATAAGATGAAGCCTGCAGGGAAAATCTTGAGTAGATTTTACAAAACACAAAATCACACTATTTTTTGGTAAAATATCATAAAACCACATTTTTAATAAAATCACTTTTAGAGCACCACACCTCCTTTTATATAACATTTCACAAATTCACACTTTTAAACAGTATCATCGTATGCAATGAACCTAACAGGCCACGCTCACTTGTCAGTCTCACAAGACCATCATGTTTTCGTTTGCTGACATGGAAGTTGTTGTCACGCTAGATAACACGTCAGCGTGAATGGTTACTTGATTAAGTTGAAGGTCCCACCCAACTACAATGGTACTTTATTTTTATAGACTTTTTACCATTTTTAGGAGATACCAAAATTTACATTAACTACTTTAATGTAAATTTTGGTACCTTCCAAGGATGGTAAAATATGTCTTATTTCCAACACTCAAGATATGATGACAATACTTAAATGTGTGATTTTGTGAGATGTTACACAAAGGGAAATGTGGTTACTTAAAACCATTGCTTAAAAGTGTGGTTTTGTGATAGTTTTATTAAAGGTGATGTTGTTTTGTGGAATTTAGTCAAAAATCTTGTATAGGGCGATCCCTCGTAGGAATACCTCTAATTATTATCCTACCATGATGTCACAAATCTCAAAACACAATCAAAGGATATCAATGTTGTCTTCAAGCGGGGATAATGCCCCATAAAAATTTGGCAAAATTTGCTCTAGCATAATGGAAATGAGTGATGTTTGCTAAAGGACACCATGAAATTGATATTTTGCTAATGAATACTTCAAAATTGTGCCATCTTGCTAGAACACACTAGATCCATTAAAAAATAGAAAAATTATGGAATAGTAGACCGTCTGTTGTTACTCATCTAACATCTCTCCAGTCTCTATCATATCCTTTATGTGGCTTTTCACGTACAGGACCACTCGATTATTTCTTCTCTCTATCTCTATCTCACCGAATAGTTTTCCCAAAATCAGTGGCATTGCAGCCTCAAATCGACCACGTCACTGCCCTCCTCCCTCCTCTCTGGTGCAATCCTTCGTGATGCTGCCATCCATATTTGCATCTCCTCTTCTTTCTCTAGCAACAGGGAGCATGAGCGAGGGTAGCATCTAGTGGGAGCAAGATGCAATGGTGTAGGCGAAGAGGTATCCTAAGCGGTATGGCCGGACCACGACGGAGGCCCATGAATCGTCTTGGGTGAGTGGAAGTATAACGCTTGATCGGCATGGGGAGAGGAGAATGACCACAACAACTTGGTAGGCACATGCCTACAGTTGGGCGCGGCAGCGAGTGGACGTGGGCAAGCACAATGGCGTGTAGCCCATTGGCATCCTTGGTGTTGGGTGTTAGCAATCTCCCTGGTGGCTCTCCAGCAACTTCCTGTGGAAGATGATGAGACGATATGCAATTATCCACACCCTCCAATTTTTCTGGAATTTAGCATTTTGTTGAAACTTATCTAATTTCTTATGAAACTTAACTGAAGCTCCGTTGAAACATGCTTGATTTTTTTTTCAAATATTGTTGAACTCTTTGAAACTTTGAAGTTTGTTTGGAATCTTTGTTGAAACTCTTCTGAAACTTGTTTTCAATAATGTTTATATTTGAAACTCATTGAAATGTGGAAACCCTCTGAAATTGCATGAAACTCTATTGAAACTTGCTAGAATTTCTAAAACTTCATCAAAACTTAGCTTGAAATTAGTTGAAACTCTCTTAAACTTGCATGAAACTCTATTGAAACTTGTTGGGATTTATAAAAATGAAGTCAAAACTTTGCTTTAATCATTGAAACGCACTGAAAGCCTCTCAAACTTGCATGAAACTCTATTAAAACTTGCTGGGATTTCTGAAACTTTGTCAAAGATTTTGCTTGGAACTCGTTGAAGCGCGCTAAAACCCTTTGAAACTTTGCGTGGAACTCTATTGAAACTTGCTAGAATTTCTAAAACTTTCTCAAATCTTTGCTTGAAACTCGCTTGAAAGTCAAGTCCGAAACTTGAAGCTTCAGTTTAAAAACTAAAACTCACATGTCAGCTTTTGAAGTTTTAGTTTAGAAACTTGAAGCACACCTCTAAAATTCGAAAAGGTCACCGCCGCTGGCTAGTCCCACGGGCAGTGCAAGCGACGGTGACTGTGAAGTGGAGGGGCTTGCAGGATTGGCGTGCTCAAGGTAGATGAGCCTGGTGGTACTGGGCTTCGGGTGGAAAAGAGCGATGCTCTCTGGAGTAGAAGAGTGATGCTCTCCGAGCTTGCTTACTTAAAGGCTCAAAGTTGTGCCTCTTTCAGTCTCGCTATCTTCGCATCACACATCAACCGAACTACAGATGTCAAGAGACCACCGATCGAACAAGAAACTCAAATACGTGGCAACGTGCAGCAGCATGGAAGGGACCCTTAGGGAAGAACCGGGGCTGACGCTGCTCGTGCAGGAGCTCGTCGGTACGGGCGTAGTCGATGTGTCAGCTCGGTACGTCGTGTGGCAGCTCGATCGCCCAACCGTCCACGCAGCCACCGCGCTGATCCCCGTCATCGACCTTGGCCACCTATCCAAGCCAGACAGCACCGAGGAGGTAGCGAAGCTTCGGTCAGCACTGGAGTCTTGGGGCCTCTTCCCGGTAATCTTGGCTACTAACACTGTTACTTGCTCTTTTGTGACATACTGACAACTTATTTCTAGGTTATCAACCATAGCATGGAGGCTTCTCTGATGGACGACATGACGAACACGTCGAGGGAATTTTTTCGGCAACCGATCGAAAAGAAGCAAAGATACATCAATATGATAGACGGCAAGCATTTCCAGCACTAGAACAATCTATGAGAGGTGCTTCCATGCTTTTCTTTTTTAAAGTTGCATAAATATTAAAGCATGAATGAAGGGTGGATGGTTCTTTCGCTTGTTTGTGCAACTTGTATTGGGACCAGATATTATGATTGAGATGTGGAGAATGGTGGATAATTCTTGTGTAGTATAAATGTTATCTTGGTGGATAATATCAATTGGGTTATTGGCGATTGATAAAAACAACTAACATCGGTGGTCATTTAAATTAGGAAAAAAGCCTATCTATGGTCACTCGACTTTTTAGTTGGTCTAATTTTTGTCCCTCGTCTATAAAACCAAGTAGAACTCGTTCTCAAAATGTGAAAACCAGAGCACTCAAGTCGTTGTGGCTAGCCCACAATGGTTTTGACCAACTTTGACCCACGTGTGCTGCCTAGTCGGATCCGACATGGCAAAAATTGAGGGCAAAACAAAACCTCTCATTTTGGCGAGTGCCTCTGCCTTCACCTCCCTCACTCATCGCCATCCCACTTGCCTCATTGGCCACGTCGGAGGGGATTCTTGCCCGCAATGCTGGAGACGGTGGTGACATAGGCGCCAGACCTAGATGCGGTGGCCGACGAGGAGGCGGAGTAGGAAAAGGAGTTCTACAAGTCACTAGATCGGATCCTCTCCTCCTGCTTCTCCACCTCCACCTTCGACGACGATGCCAACCACAACTACTGCCACCACCATTACCCGCCGCACGCCTCCTCCTCCTCCTCCACCACCTATGATCTCTAGGTCTCCAAGCTCATCTACGTCGAGAAGCGGCACTGCCTCCTGCTCCACCGCCTCGGCCTCTCCACCAAGCCCCTACCGCCTCCCTTTCCTTGCCACTCCCCATGTTCACCGTCCCATTCTCCTTCTTCCCCTCCTTGCCTCTACCCTAGCCCATAGTGGTGGAGGCTGTAGAGGAGCCCAGATTTGGTGGGCATGGGAAGCAGCCACTGGAGCAAAACCCGAGTTGCAATGTCTGCGAGGAGTAATATCAAATCCAGAACATGGACAATGCCATAGAGTTCGAGGTTAGGGAGGTGGTCTAGGAGGTTGGCACTGGCCGACAGCTTGACATGTGTAGGTTCACCAATGGCTTGTCTCGTATCGATAAATCTCTTTAGTTCAGGTTCCTACGGACCACCATTGCACTTGCATTGACCAAGCTACTTGGTGTAACCCATCGCTTGAACCTTGCCTTCCACATCCTTGTCCACCATGTGCCCTAACTGAGCTTAACCATCTCACAAGGTTTCCATGACCTTTCTAGACCTTGGTTCCCCAACCAAGTTCTGGTTCTCCTTGCCATTGACCATAGTTGACTCCAAGCAACTGAACATTCAAAGACCAAGGCAATGCATAGGCATGATTTCTTTATAATTTGACCCACGTTAGTCCAAACATGCATCATATAAACATATGCACTGACCTCAAGGCACCCATGCCTTGCCAAAGACCTCAAAACCAAACTTAACCCGTGTTGGAAACAGGACATCTGTTAAAACGCCTACAAAGGCCGGTTTGATCGGCACCCAATGTTGAGACCCTCAACCTGAGATTCTATTCCAAACCGGTCTAACCTCCCTCAGCCTAAAACTCTAACTTTCAACAACTATCACAAAAACTGAATTTCAACTCTTCAAAACTTGCCAACTGTTCATCATGAATATCCAAGGTCCTTCTCACATGGTCCTTCAATTGTGAAGTTCAATTATCTGCACAGTGGTTTTGCAACTTGTAATTAAGGACAAAATCATCAACTTGTACTTTGTGGAATATATAAATAAAGCCATGGCATAGGTGCCTCTCTAACGGATAGCATGATGAAGGTGTCAAGAGAATTTTTTCACCAGCCACTCGAAGAGAAGCAAAAATACACCAACTTGATAAACGGTAAGCATTTCCAGCTGGAAGGATATGGAAATGACCAGGTTAAATCCAAAGAACAAATCCTGGACTGGTCTGATCGATTGGGTCTCAACATAGAACCACAAAAAGAGAGAAACCTCCCTCTTTGGCCCAAAAATCCCAAACCCTTCATGTAAGCTTGCAACCAGAGTGTTAGGTCCAGATTGGGACAACTTCTAATTGTGCAAATTCTGGATTATCCAAGAATCGAGTGGGTAATAGCTTCTGATTTTGTGTACAAATCTGCCTCTGATTGTGGGAGTAGCTTATTAAGAAGCTTTTTGGAGAATCCAAAATCTGGATTGTTAGAGAATCAGAAGCTGTCACCCATCTGATTCTTGGAGAATCCAGAATCTGCACAATCAGAAGCTATCCCAAACTGGGCCTTAGTGATGCTACAAAATTGATTGCTGTAATGAATTATGCCGTTATTGAAATCTGGACCTTTTGCAGTTGAAACAATCTGTAAGATTAGCAAATTCAAAAGGATCATAAACCAAATAATAATACACTTAATTAAAAAGTGTAATATAAGTAATCACCATTTCCATTATTCGTCAATCACCATACAAAATCCATACATAGGGATCACAAACCATATCATGACAATCAACAGGAATGTATAATAAAAATAATTGTCATTTATTTAGTCACAAATGTCATACAACAAAAATATAATTTCATACATCTCGATCAGTTACAATCTTAGTCACAACACTTGAAATACAATAATGTTCCAAATAATCTACAATATAATTACAGGTGTCATCCAACATCGAATACCTGCAATATCAGTTATACAAATACAAAAGGGTTATATACATAGACGACAAAATTAGGTACGAACTAATTGCTGTCAGACCCAAATGTGATTAAGGAATCCTAATTAAGATACCAGGCCGTCCGGGGCTAGTCGACACCTCTCGCTAATTAGGGTTCATTATGTAGATACAAACATGTTTTCAACGTGTAACCATAGCCATACGAAAATAGTGCCCAAAATATCCCACAATAAAAAGGTAAAAACCCACATAGTAAAAAGTAAAGCACCAGGGATAAAAGGGAGCCTCTAGCAGAGTACTCCCTAGTCCAGAACCATCTCCTCAAGTCCAGAACCATTCCCCTCGTCCATCTCAATCACAACCCATAGCCAAGCCAAAGAAGCCAAAGAGGAGGAACAAGTCATCAAGAGGAGAGGAGCCGAGGAGATCAGGAGAAGGAAGTCAAGGAGCAAGAAGGCCAGAGGAGCCAGGAGCAAGAAGGACAAGGAGACCAAGCACAAGTCCATCTCACCGGCAACCTTGCCGATGACCTCACCCTCCTACACCTTCCCATTCCTTTTCTATCATTTCACATTACAGGTAATCACTGAATCCATGGTCCTAACTCAAAGAGCTAGGGATAAATGACCAATATAGGTCTAGACCTAACCGAATAGTCATTGAATTGAGATAGAGATTGCCCATGGTCTCAAGAGAGGAAGATGACCGCCATGAGGGTGGCGTTGTGCGTGCCCGACAGCCCTCCTTTGTACTCCCCAGCGTACGGGAGGCAGTGGGTATCGATACAGCGCCACCAACCCACACTTGTTAATCCTCTAATCATCATCAACCATATCACAACCGTAGTGTGTAAAATCATATAGCGTCTAAGGAACAAGAAATCAATTAGTAAGCAAAAAGGGAAAGAGAACAGGAGCATCACCAAGCTGGCTCAAGGCGCCGTGGCCTAGGGGAGAGGTGGCCGAGGTAGATCGACCCAAGCGGCAAGGGCAGTAGCCAGCAGCGGCGTGGAAGAGGCCCAGGTAGCCAGGTGGGTGAGCAGGCCCCGTGAGGGTGTGCGTGCGACGCCGACGAGAGGCAGCGCGGTAGAGAAGGCCTGCAGCAGCATCACTGAGGGCCGGGGAGAGGCAAGAGACAGCGGCCAGAGGAGGCTGCGGCCCAGGCGGAGGGAAGGGCCGGAGATAGACCGACGGCAGGGGGAGACCGGTGGGGTAGGTGGTAGCGGTCGAAGGTCGCTGAGGAAGGGGAGAAGGCAAGCAGCGTGGAGCTAGGAATGAGAGAAAAGAGAAGAGGAGTAAAGAAGAAGAATGGGGAAAGGGATAAGGCTAGAGGAGAAAAAGGAAAAATATATAAAAAATCAATAAAAATAAAAAATACATATATATTGCAGTAAAATTTGAAAAAAATATAAAAAGAGGATAAATGCTAGCTAATAATTAATTAAACAAATAAAACTAGCAACTGCCATAATATTTAAAAATGGGAAAGTAATAACCCTGCTGAGATGAAATCATGACCTAAAATTCTAATAAACCGCGCAGATTAAAATACAGCAAGCTAAAATATCTCAAATTTAAAATGCGACAAATTAATAAATTCTAAATTAAAATAAACCATATATCTGCACCAATTTAAATCAAGTCAGGAAAGGGGTTGGACGCCATAAAAACACCATAATTTTAATATTAATCTAAACTGGAATATTTTAAAATTTTAGGAGCTGAATTAAATCAGACTGAAGGTCAACTGCATCAACCATACGAGGACACTTATTTTTACCAAAATTCGGGCGAGCAATCTTTTGATCATATTTGAATAATTTCAATCCAATATATTTTCTTATATGTGATATCATCCATGCATTGGAAAATTCCTTTTTAAGAAAAAAATAAATTAGATGCGGTTGGAAAGATGGTTTGTTGATAAACTGTTGAGACAATAATTGATTTTTGGATATATTGAATTATTGATGAACTGCTGTAGCAGTGGTTGATTGTTGATGTGATTGTGAATGGCTCATCCAATGAAAGGAGCCGGTGACGATGTATATATGAGGTAGGTAGAGGGTGCTTGGGGTTGTGGATGTTTGTGTTGCTAGTGGAGCCCTATATATATATGCTAGAATATAAGGTTCAACAAACTACACTTGGGCAATGAGCCATATAATTTGTATCAATCATAGTGTGTGGGAAACAACTAGAAAAGATTGTCCTATGAAGGTGTATGATCTCTACATTGGGTATATATTAGATAACTAGGTTGGTAATACTAATATGGGCCTAGTGAGGCATACTGGTAAGACCGACTCGTAAGATCGGTAAGGCTTGTTGAGGCAAGCCTAGTAAAACTAGGGCGACTAGCAAGAGCGTTAAGGCCTATGGGGCAAAAGCGTTAAGGTCAGGGGCGCTATATTTAAAGCTGTAAGATGAGTATCGCCAATGTGCATGAAAGTCGGGATACAACTGGTACACTACGAGTAGGTGGAGAACGGTCGAAGACACTACGACTCGTTAGCTACCAGGGTTGGAGATCAGATACCTGAGTAGTGATAAACGTTCTAGGTTCTCAACTAAGATTGGGTTCACTATGGGTAAAGTGGTACAAACCTGCACATGGTCACATCATGAATTCATGCCTGTTTCCTGGATTGGAGGCTACGGAAGCTAAGTCTGCCTTATTATATATGAGTGCTAGTAGCAATTTCAGAAATTAAACATGAATCAAACATTTTCATAATAAAACCCTATTTTCCTAAAAGTGGATTTGAGAGTAATGGATATGAGTTGAATGGTGGAAAAATTTCTATAATGCATTTTGTTATTAATGCTTGTTGATTACTTTTATACTTACTCTTGCTTAACTTCCCCTTTGCTTAGATAATTGCATCATCGATCAGGTGACCGGCTAGGATTTGGATCTCAATGCTTAGATAATTGCTTAACTTCCCCTTTGCTTATGAGGCATGGGGTGAAGATTGCCAGCAGCATTAGGGCTACAAGGAGGTGAACTACTAGGAGGGCTAGGTTGTTGGTTAGGCCATACTCCAGCTTTTGTTGGTCTTCGGGCTAATTAGTATTTATGTGTTGTATTTGGATCTTATGTATAATGTAATGTACTTGACTTGTAGTTTGCGTGGCAATAGATTGTAATAAGTTTTATTTCAGTCTCTAATTATTGTTCTGTCGCAACACTCTTAATACGGTGTATTGACTGATAAAATATCGGGTAAGCTCGATATTTTATTAGCTAATATGTCGAGATCAGTATAATTAACTCAGAATAATAGAAGTATTACTGTTATTATCCTAGGATAATTATGCGTGTCACCACCGCAGTGATGTTCTTCATGAGTTTACCATAAAATGCAACGGAGCTAAAAAAGAGTCTCATGCCAGTTTTGGCGAAGCTCTTGGAACTTGATGAAGATTTCTTCATCAGACAATCCAGTGACAAGCCTACCACTGTTGCTAGATTCGACTACTACCCTCGATGTCCAGGACCTGATCTTGTCTTTGGCATCAAGCCTCACTCTGACGCAACCATTCTTACGGTTGTTATGGTTGATGGCAATGTTGGTGGATTTACATATATATCCCTGAAACTTGTTTTGCTTGTGTAACATCGTTGATTCATATTATCTTGGCTTTGATGGAATTTATTGTGAGTTTGTAAGTTGTTACAAAACGCAAGGCAAAAATTACTTGTTTTGCTTGCGTAACATCGTTGATTCATATTATCTTGGCTTTCTGGAACTTATTGTGAGTTTGTAAGTTGTTACAAAACGCATAGCAAAAATATAAGATCAAATCATCATGATATAGCATTTGTGCGCTCGTAGTTTTTATCCTGAAAAGGTTTTCAACTTAAAATCTCTATGTCCCGTTCTTTTGATCCTATATTTTTACCATAAGTTTTGTAACATAAGCATTTGTCTGTTATTTGCGCTCATGCATCCCAAGTACTTGACTGATTGAACTAAACATATTTTTTATACAGATAATGAGCAATGGTATTTTTAAGAGCCCAGTGCATAGGGTTGTGACGAATGCTGTGAAAGAGAGGACATCTTTGGCGATGTTTTAATTTTATTCCGTGGATCTTGAGAAAGATATTGAGCCACCATCTGAACTGATAGACGAGAAGCGTCCGGCACAGTACAAGAAAGTGAAAGACAAGGACTACTTTGACGAGCTCTTTAACCATTTTTCTCGAGGGACTAGAGTCCTCGACACAGTGAAGGTCTAAGTCAGTTGCGTGCATGGTTTCCTGTAAAGTATGCCATTAATAATAAATCATGTCATTGTAGGGTTAATCCTTTGAAACAAACCAAAAAGGACTGTGAAGTTTTATCTGTGTGCACATGTTGTAACCGATGATATAATTGTAATCTTGTACTACTACGCCAAACAATTTGGTGTAGGGCAACCGTGCATGCTATGCTAAACTACTACTCTCGCTGTCCCAAGGCCTGATCTTGGTCTAGGCATCTACTCTTATGAAACAACCTAGAAATTCATTAATGCAAATGAGATCATCAACACAATTAATAACTTACATAATTAAAGTAATAAACAAAGTCCGATCCTCATTCTTATTCATCATTAATAAGGTCATACAATTGTTTGCATTGCAATGTACAGGAATATTTAATTACATCAAAAAGAAAGATTACATGAATATTCATATTTCCTAAAAACTAAGCTTCTGTCGATCTGCGGCCTTAATCCCTGAAAATTTTAGTCATTCATATATATACAATAAAAGAACAAATAAATTAATACTCAAAAGATTAAAAAGGAGTTGCCGTTAGATCCATAAGTAATTGACATCGCTCATCGAGATACCAGATCCGTTCGGGGACAAATCGGCACCTCTCACTAATTTAGAGTTCATCATCCGGCGTATACAAACTTGTAAACATCAGGTAACCATAGCCATACCTAAATAGTGCCAAAAATATCAGTAGTAAAAGGGTAGACCATCACAAGGTAAAAAGGTAGAAGTGGCATGGTTAAGGGGAGAAGCTTACCAGGACCGAACTCCCTCAGTCTAGCACTTCCTCGGAGCACCACTGCCCCGAAGCTACAAACATAACCGAGCCATCAGGAGCAAAGGGGCCAGAAGCTAGGAGCCAGGACCAGCCCCTCCCATCCATCCATTCCCCCACACCCACACAACCAAACCACAGAAGCCAACCATTAGGAGGAAGCAACCAAGCCAGGTGGAGGCAACCAGCCCAGAAGTCTCTAGAGCAAGGAGACTCCCTCCACACCGAAGCCAGCAAGAAGAAGCCAGGAGCAAGGGAGAGGAGGAACAAGCCAAGTAACCAAGAGGAGGCAAGCATCTGCCACATCTCCATCACTACCGCCAGCACCTCGCCAAGTCATCCACATCATAGACCCACCCCATTTCAATCCTCACCATCACAAGGTATTCAAATCAGCATCTTGATCTAGTTCTAGAAAACTAGTGCTAGAAGCAGTAGAGAAGAATAGGTAATAAGAGTTAGGAATGCAGCGGGTCTCAGTGAAGCAGTCGCATAGGGCCGGTGCCGTGTGTGCCCAGGAACCCCTCACACTCCCCAGCGTATGGGAGGTCATAGGTTTCATCACGGTACCGCCAAACCCTAGCACGCAACTTTTGAATCATCATCATCAACCAACTAGCACAAATCAACAAAGGAAACCAAGTAATCCCACATAGCGAAAAGACCATAGAGAAATTTGATAAATTAGGGGTAGGAAGGCGGAAGGCCGATGGCCACAGGCGAAGGCCGGAGGTCGCAGGTGAAGCAGGAGCAGGAAAACTCGGTGAAACCCATGTGTAGAAGTTTTAAAAAATTCTCAAAAAATTACCATATGTAGGGGAGGTAAGCTTCTACAATCCTATAAAATTTGAAGACAAAACTCAATCGCATTTGAATGATATGAAAAAGACAAATTCAGCCTAAATAGTTATTTTTCACTGTTTAACACTATTCATTTCATTGTTTGTCTTTTTTATATATTTCAAATGTTATTGAGTTTGATCTTCAGATTTTACAGGATTGTAGAAGCCCACCTCCCCTACATATGGTAATTTTTTTGAGAATTTTTCAAAACTTGTATATGTAGGTTTCACGGAGTTTTCACGGTATGGGGGTTTACACTATATATATATGGGATGAGTACCGCCGATATGCATTGAAGTCAGGGTACAACTAGTAATATATATGGAATGAGTACCACCGATGTGCATTGAAGTCAGGGTACAACTAGTAATATATATGGAATGAGTACCACCGACATGCATTTAAGTCGGGGTACAGCATCGCCAATGTGCATTGAAGTTGGGATACAACTAGGCGATGCATATATGCATATATATGAAGGGAGTGCCGCCGATGTGCATTGAAGTCGGGGTACAACTGGTAATATATATATATATATACATATATATATATATATGTATATATATATATCCCACCTCCCCTACATATGGTAATTTTTTTGAGAATTTTTCAAAACTTGTATATGTAGGTTTCACGGAGTTTTCACGGTATGGGGGTTTACACTATATATATATGGGATGAGTACCGCCGATATGCATTGAAGTCAGGGTACAACTAGTAATATATATGGAATGAGTACCACCGATGTGCATTGAAGTCAGGGTACAACTAGTAATATATATGGAATGAGTACCACCGACATGCATTTAAGTCGGGGTACAGCATCGCCAATGTGCATTGAAGTTGGGATACAACTAGGCGATGCATATATGCATATATATGAAGGGAGTGCCGCCGATGTGCATTGAAGTCGGGGTACAACTGGTAATATATATATATATATATACATATATATATACATATATATATATACATATATGTATATATATATATATGAGATGAGTACCGTCGATGTGCATTGAAGTCAGGGTACAGTACTATCGATGTGCATTAAAGTCAGGATACAATTAGTAATGTTATACACATATATATGAAAGAAGTGCCACAGATATGCATTGAAGTCGGGGTACAACTGGTAGTATATATATGAGATGAGTACTACTAATGTGCGTTGAAGTCAGAGTACAAATGGTGATGAAGTCTAGGTATGATTGATGAAATCTACATTTTTCTTAATAAAACCCTATTTTTCTAAAAATGTATTTGAGAGAGAGAGAGATAGGTATGGGATGAATGATGAAAAAAATTCTATGAGGATGTGGACTACCAAGAGGTTAGATTGTTTAGGTAAATCGAGCATCACCTTCGTCAATCTTTGGGGATAATTAATACTTTTATATTATATTTTTGTTGTACTTGAATCGTATGTATAATTAACGTATTGGACTTGTAGTCTTGCGTGGCAATGGATTGTGATAAATTTTCATTTCAGTCTCTAATTATTGTTCTGCTGCAACACTCTGAACACAATATATTAACTTATAAAATGTCGGGTGCGCTCGATGTTTTATTAGCTAATATACTGAGATTCGTGTAATTATCTCAGAGTAACGATGGTATTATTATCGTTACCCTGGGCTAATTATGCAGATCGCAACGCCACACTCTTATGCTACAGTTCTCACCGTTCTTCAATGGAGGTACTCATGAAGCCTTGTTTGTGTTGTGTAACTTGACCAGTCACCAGACCGTTGTCGTTAGTGACTTGAAACTGTTCAACTAAGTAACCAACTTGAGGTTGGCTTCATTATATCCATGTCCCTGATACACTGATTTTTTTTCGCAAGATCTCATTGGCTATGCTGCATGCTCTGGATCGTTTGGAAGAGATTGACCCAGCAGATGGACTGCTAGATTGATAGAAATTTTTGCTTTCGTAGCTTTTTTTTTTTTTTTTGCAAAAATAGCTTCCATACGAGAGAAATTATATTTTTGGGCTTATGTCTAAGCGCGGAAGACCGACAGGTGACCCGTGTCACTTGCTGCGGTTTGTTTGCTCGTAAGACAAGCGAGGGCGCAACAGGTTGGCCAACCGCGGTAGGTGCTGGGGATCATGTTGCTGCTGAGCTCTCATAGCTTGGAAGGAAGTACCGAGCTCGATAGGACATGACGTTCAGTCTGGTGCTCGGAAGGAATCGCCCTGTGCTATAAAATTGGGTTGGTCTCTCCCTCGCCAGGCACTATCCTACCATGGCAGACAGCTTCTCACGCTCCTCCGACCGCCTCCGCATTGTAGTCCTTCCGAGCATCCTTAGCGTGACAGGGCTACCATACCTTCTGAGCTCGCTACGTGAGTCAATTTTGCAATTTCTACCAAGGTAGGCTAGAAAATCGAACACTAGATGATAAGATGACCGGCATTAGGAAGAAGGAACTAAAATATAATGTCTCAAACATCTAGAAAGGAGGTCAGAATCTTTGTGCCGACATGTCAACTAGATCATCACGAAGGAGATGTAAGCAACGGAATTTAACCCAATCAATCTCTTTTAACTGGAGTGTTTTCCCCCTTCTTCGACATCTAGATCTTCTTTCTTTGTATTACTTCTCTTCTCCAATTGTTTCTTTCTCCTTGTCCTTCCTTCTTTCAATTTTGAGAAAAAAGAGTACACTGACCTAAGTGATGTAATTGTTAAGGAGGCTAAATTGTTTATGATGAATAGTTGATAAAGTCGAGGTGGTATTTTATCCTAAAGGATGTAATGTGTTGGCGTATAAACTCGCAAAGTTCGGCGCGGCTTTGGAGTCTTTGAGCCCATGCGTTTGGTTTAAAGATTTCCCAGAGTTTGTATCTTGCCTAGCAGTTAGCGATCTCGCTAGCTCGCCATGTTAATGAATAATTCTATTCCGTTTGTCATAAGAAAAAGTGTAAGTAGCTGGCCTATTCCTTGACGATGACTGTGTGTGTTGATTGTGAGCAAGACAAGTTGCTGCCTAGTGCATCTCAAGGGCCCCAGCAAGTCAAGACGTACTTCATGCTATAATTGAGCAGAAGGAAAGAAATATCCAAGAACACCAATGGCTGACGAGGCATGGAGGGTGCCGGCGATAGTGCAAGAGCTGGCGGCCGGCGTCGAGGAGCCGCCGAGCCGGTACGTGCTGCGGGAGCAAGACCGTGCCGGGGGCCAGCTGCTCGCCGGCGAGATGCCGGAGCCCAACCCTGTCATTGATCTCAGCAGGCTGTCCGCCGCCGACGAGGCCGATAAGCTCCGGGAGGCTCTGCAGAGCTGGGGGCTCTTCCTGGTCAGCTTCTTACACCTAATTTCTGTTCTAATTCATGGAATCAAGGAGTACTTGCTCTTTTGGGATGTGCAGCAGCCTATGTGTGTATCCAGGTTACTAACCATGGATTAGAAACCTCTCTGATGGATGCTGTGATGAACGCATCAAGAGAGTTCTTTCTCCAGCCGATCCAAGAGAAGCAAAATTGCAGCAACTTGATAGGCGGCAAGCACTTCCAGATGGAAGGGTATGAAAACGACCGGGTGATGACCCAAGATCGGTACTGGACTGGTCGGATCGTCTGCATCTCAGAGTGGAGCCAGAGGATGAGAGAAATCTTGCTCATTGGCCCAATCATCCTGAATCTTTCAGGTCACCTACTCACCTTCCAGTGTTCTACTTTTCATCCATATTTTTTTATGTGAATTCGAATACAAGTACGAATAGGGGAGAAATTGTTAATTAGATGGGAAAATCTATACCATATTCGTATCATGTCGAATACAGTAGTCGAATAATATGGATAATTCATATCTGTTTGACACCCCTAGCATGAAGCATAGAAGCAGTCAATAGTACTCCCTTTGGAAGATTTTCAGAAAAAACTGAAAAAACCTGACATTAGTCAGCCAAAGTTGGTTTTGGCTGAACTATTCTAGAACCTTTCTGCAGGGATGTTCTGCAGCAGTATGCATCAAGAACCAAGAGAATAAGAGAAGTTATCATTCGGGCAATGGCCAAGCTTCTGGAGCTTGACGAGGATTACTTCATCGACCAAATTACAGACAAGGCTCCCACATTTGCTAGATTCAACTACTACCCTCCCTGTCCGAGGCCTGACCTTGTCTTTGGCATCGGGCCTCACTCCGATGGCAGTGTTCTTACGATTCTTCTCGTCGACAAAGATGTTGGTGGCCTGCAAGTTCAGAGAGATGGCAAGTGGTACACTGTCCCAACTAGTCCTCACACACTGCTGATTAACTTAGGAGACTCCATGGAGGTAGGCATATACAAATCCAAGCTACTTCCTCTCTTGAATCTGCTGTGATACATATCCAAGTTCCTGAATCCTGATGCTTAATTTGACTGTAAAATTTTGACACAGATAATGAGCAACGGGATCTTCAGGAGCCCGGTGCACAGGGTTGTGACGAATGCCGAGAAAGAGAGGATCTCACTGGCCGTGTTCTATGGTGTGGATGTTGAGAAAATATGAAAGATCGAAAAAGGCGACTAGAGGGGGTGAATAGGAGCCAAATCAAATTTTTGAATAAACTCTCCCCCTAAAATTCAAACAACCAAAAGACCAGAAAGAAATTGTACTCATCGGGTATTTCTGGTCGGATGAACAGTACCACCGACCTACAGAGGTCGGATGAACAGTACTCGAAATGAATAGTGTTCGGATGAACAGTACTCGACCAAAGATCGGTCGGATGAATGATACTCCGACCAAGTGGTCGGATAAACGATTCTCGGGTGAATAGTGTTGGGTGAACAAGTACCCCAGACCGCGGAGGTCTGGATGAATCAGACTCGGGTGAATAAGACCTCCGGTCGGGCGGACGACGCCCGACCTGCGGAGGTCGGATGAACAGTACTCGGGTGAACAGTACTTCGACGGATGAACAAGACACCCGACTGCGAAGTTCGAATGAACAAGATGCTTGGGTGAATAGTGTTGGGTGAGCGATAAAATCAAGACGATCTCAAAAACAGAATCGATGTAGCTTTTGATCGGTGATCCAAAAATGATGAAAATTGGTGTGCACCTCCCAAAGGATGTCGAGAACCTATTTCAATCAACAATCGAAGGAATTAATACCAAGGTTTCGTCCTTTTCGGTTTAACAAATGCAACACCAAAAAGCAGTCACGAACACAAACTTCACCCTTAACTTGTCGTGGGAGTTGATGGTCGAAATCCTTGGATGACTCTCCACAAATCATAGCAAGTAAGTACACGAAGAAACAACCCTTCAAACAAATAGAAACACTATCGAAAACTAGGCACGTAAATTGGTTTCTTGCAAAAGCCGAATAGAAGAGGTTGTAGATTGCCTAGATGATTGGGATATGATCTATAGAAGATTCATCCAAAGAATCTTTCATCCTTGGCAACAAGAACCGAAGCCAATCAAGACTAAATAATCGCAAGTCACACGCTTACGCACTTTAAGAACACACGATTTACAACTTGCAACAAGAACGTAAGGATTGCCTAAAAGATTGAAAGCACCGAATCCAGAGAAGAGTTCATCAATCATGAATTTCAACAAAGACTCAATAGCATGTAGAAGGAGATGAGGCAAATCCAAATTACGTAAAGTAAATCGCAAGTAGGTAAATCACGAATTTAGATAATGTAATTCAAGTGCGTAATGTAAATACGTAAGAGAAATAAAACAAGAATATAAATGAAGAACATTTCATTTCGGAAGGGAGGTTTACAAAGCCTCACAACAAAGTGGGCAAAGCTCAAATGAGCAAAAAAACCTCGAACCTTCAAAGAGGGAGGCTGCCTTACCCCTCAATTTATAGTGACCTAGGATCAATTCCCACCTTTGGATGTCCCGCTTCAATTCTAAGCCAACATCCAAGAGCCGGATTTGATCCTTACACCGCACTCTCAACAACTCTCAACTACTCACGTACACTTTCCTCACTGCCACCCCCAAGGAGACACCCCTCCCTGTCTATTCATAGCGGGCTTGGAACACCTACCACCCTTGGATGAGCCTCTAAACCCTAGAGCACTCCATCAAGGGTGAGATTTTACCCACTCACAAAGCTATGCATGGGCTCACCCAAACCCAACAACACAACGGGTTTTGCACGCTTTTCAACTCACACTAACTTGACCCGCTACTCTATCTTCCTGACCGCGATCCAACGGTCCTCCTAGATCAGAGCAGCTCCAAGTTAGCATCTCATCCATTCCTTTGTCTTCTCGGCTTGCAGCTACTCCCTGGCCTCAGTCATCTTTGGCGACACCTTGATCATCTGGACCTCAGCTCTCCCAGCCTAGTCCTGATCCCCTTCGCCTCACCATGACCTAGCTCCAAAGTCCTGCAACAATCATAGACAAGGAAACCACATCACATAGCAATGTCCAACAACACATATCCATCTCAACAGACAGATATACACTACGCTGACCAGCAAAACCCTGACCACACGTGGTCTGACCACTGGTCTCCATCTCGACCACTCGAGGTCTGGTCACTGGTCTCCGACTCAATCACTCGGAGTCTCAACCACTCGGAGTCGGACGACCCAACCACTCGGGGTCGGACGACTGGTTTCCAACCAGCCAAAGCCCCGACCACTCAGGTCGGACGACCCGACCACTCGGGGTCGGACGACTGGTCTCCAAGCAGTAACTCAAATTGCTCTAGCTCGAAAAACAATCCAAATCAAACTCAAATTTGAGCACACCATACTCAAATAAAGTCAAATACTCATCACAAACATGGATGGACCTCCACATGGTCCTTCAAAATGCTTGAGCCAGCGCCTGGTTTAGTGGATGAGAAGCGACTGGCAAGATACATGAAGCTGAAGGCCAAGGATTTCATGGTTGGGTTCTTCGAACATATTTCTCCAGGAACGAAATATATCGAGACTCTGAAGATTTAAGGTAGTAGCTATCGTGGCCACAGTTAATAAAGAAATTTTATAGTATATTATACTGATAGTATATAGTGAACACTAGAAATCAAATTTAGTCATTAATTTGTTGAAGATATTCCTACTCTTACACTGCAGAAGGAAGTACAAGTAAATAAGCTCGATGAATATGGAGCTGTCTTACATTTGTGATTGTGGATTTTATCTATCTAGGGATGAAAACGGAAACGGCATTTTCGACCGTTCCGGAGAAAAACGGAAACGAAAAATATCGGTACGGAAACGGAATTTTTTTGTCGAAAACAGAAACGGGAGAGCTATTTCCGACGAAAACAGAAATGGAAATTCCGTTGAAAATTTGGCCCGCTTGGCCCAAAAAGGAGAATGGAGAATTTACATTTTTTTCGAATTAAAAAATTTTTAGAAATACATAGAGTTCAGAAATTCGAGAAAAATTCTCAAAAATACTTTGGAACATTTTGAACCTAGGAAACTTATTTCTAGCATAATTTTGGTTTCATTTTTCATGAATAAATTAATTTTATAAATCTAAAAATAGCAAAACGGCATTTATAAATTCCAGAAAATCCAGGATAAATCTTAGAAAATCATAAATGAACATTGAACAATAATATGCAAATTTTATGGCGTTACACCTTTATAGTTGGAGGAGTAAGAGGATGTTGATGATAATGATATGGAGGACATGATGGTCTGATATGGGGGACAAATAGCGAGCCTTCAGCTGACAAACTTGAGAAAAAAACTTTCTAATGATACCGGTGAACATAACATTGTTCTTGTGTCCGCCTTGAAGGTGGAATTAGTTAAATTGTTTTTACGGTCATGTATATTGTGATCATGTACTATGTTCTTGTGGAATTTTTCACTTTCGTTTTCGTATCCGCTTTGTATTGCATCTATTTCCGTCACTGTCCGTTTTCAAGGTTTCTGATTTCGTTTTCGTTATTGGTAAAAGATATGGCAACGTAAACAGAACGACCATTTACCGACCGTTTCCGTTCTGTTTTCATTCCTAGCCTTTGTAAAGTAACTTAGTTAGGGCCCTATGACAATACATGTCAATTGCAGCCCAAAGGTCCAATTCAGTACTTTAGTGTGGGCCAGGCTGAATCTCGTGGCCCCCATCCGCAGGCTGTCTTCCCCTGCTCCAACCACGAAACCACCTTATATCGCCAGGTTCCTGGCCGCCGGCTGGTGGGGATCCCGATGCAACAGATGCAGGCTGCTGCTAGGCAGTGCCAGCGACTCTGGCATTTTGTTGACCCCCTTCAGTGCACTCTCGCAAGACAGGAAACTACGATCCTTCATCGGGAATGATGGCAGGCCATGTGTTAGGGTTCAGACTAAATCGAGATAAAGTAAACTGTAGTTTTGAAAGACCATGTGGAGGTTTATCCAGGTTTGTGATGAGTTATTGACAATGTTTGAGCATGTGGTGCTCAAGTTTGAGTTTGTTTTGAATTCTATTTTGAATTTGAAGTAATTTGAGCTGCTGTTAGTGTTGGACAACACTATCGACCTTGTAGGAGCGGTAGTGCCAGCCAGGTGGCACTACCAACCTGGGATGGAGGTAGTACTGGCCCTGCGGTGCTATTGGCCGTGAGTGTGGTAGCCTTTTTACATGGATGTGTTTTCTCTAGGGTGTGCAAGGTGCAGCACTACCGGCCATGGAGGAACAGTAGTACCGGGGGTGCGGTGCTACTGGCCTCTAGTTGGCGGTAGATATTTTCCAAAGAGGGGTCTCTCAGGGTTTCTTAGGGAAAACGGTACTACCGGCCAACTAGGAGTGATAGTAACGGCCCTGGGTGGTAGTAGTGTCGACTTTCTAGCAAGTTGGAAGTTAAAGTTTGGATTTTGTTGATGGTTAATGCATATATTGTGAACAATGTTATGTGATGGCTTGCTTGTATGTGTGGTTACAGGACTCCGAGGCTAGGTCATGGTAAGGCGAAGACAAAACCGGAGCTAGGTCATGGTGAGGTGACAACTGAAGTCCAGAACGATCAAGGCACGCCAGAAGATGATCGAGGCTTAGAAGTGGTTGCTAGCCGAGAAGACAAGGAGCCGGTGTGTGAAGCACTAGTGATAGATATGGCGGGCAACGGTATGGACCAGTATTAGGCTCAGGGAGGAGTTGAGGTCTAGAACGGTCAAGGAAGCCGGTGCCGCCATGGTGCAGTGGTTAAGGACACATGGTGCGCCAAGTGACTTGAGCATGTTTGCAAGCGAGGACGGTTCGGGGGAGTCCGGACGTGTAAGGGGCTTCACAAGAAGTCATTGGGGCCACATGGGAAGCGCGAACCATAGGCGATGCATCGAGGAGAAGGAAGATCGGTCTTAGTGCAAATTGGTAATTTTCTCAATACCGACGGCTAAGTTGGTTTGGAAAACTGTGGCAGTGGTTTAGGTCAGGCTAAAGTGGTGTTGGACGCAAATTCGGGCTCACGGAGCGGATTTGGTGTCAATATAATGACCGCTTTGAGAAGCGTGGATGTGTGAGTATAAAACCCGGTATGGTGTTGGGTTAGCGGGTTAGCCCATGTAAATATGGATGGTATACAAATATGTGTCCAGGTTTTATGGTTAGTGTTGCCTCCACTATATAAGGAGATGTAGTGGGAGGTAAGGCTCTAAGCCACTAGCCTAGGAAAGGATTAGTGTTTTTATAAGATTTTGGTTTCTTATGTGGGTGTGTGAGTGCTTTTTAGGAGCTTTGTCCTCAAGTGAGAGGCTTTGTAAACCTTTCTCATGATTTAAATGCAAATCATCTCTTTGCTCAAGTTTTTGTCTCAAGTTTTGATCTTCTTTTTGCTTGGCTCTTGAAATTTTGTTGTGGTTTCTTTCTTGCTTGATCTCGTGCTGCCAAGGATGTATGGTTGATAGATGTATCCTCTGTAGATCATCTCCTCAATCATCTAGGCAAACTTCTTCTTGATCATCCAAGTTTTTCCAAGAAATCGGTTTTTGAGTTGAGAAAGAAGTTATTGAGG
Organism: Otatea glauca; assembly: GCA_036346275.1. Lineage (NCBI taxonomy): Eukaryota > Viridiplantae > Streptophyta > Magnoliopsida > Poales > Poaceae > Otatea > Otatea glauca. Next base: position 42,674,128 of record CM070716.1, on the reverse strand, counting down.
TAGATCTTGATCCTGCTTGTTTGAGGCATCTTTCTTGGGTATTCTTGCTTGCTATGACATGTGAGATGCCATCTAAGATCATCTTGATTATCAAAATCTCACGAGCAAGCTTAGGGCTAAATTTTTGTTCTTGAACTCGTTTTTGTGCACTCTTCCTTGAACTGGAAGATGGTCGGAACTTTGATGTCAATTCTTGTGATTGAAGGTTGGAATAGGTTCCTGACATCCATAGAAGGTGCATACAAAGTTTTACAGGGTTTGGATCAGCCGATCAAAAGTTATACGAATTTTTGATCTTGAACTCGTGCTGATTTCACTGTTTATCCATGTGTTACTGTTCACCTACACTGTCGCTATAATAACCTGTTAGTATCGGGGGTTACTGTTCAACCCAACATTACCCGCCCTGTAGCACGGTAGTGCCGCCCTAAACTGAAATTTTTTTAAGATTTGATTCTTTCGTGCATCTTTGAACTAGTGAGGCTTTGGTTGGTTTCTTTAGGGGGGAAATTATTTTGTTATCATTCACCCCCTGATCACTATTTCCGGTCCTTCAAGTGTCAGTGTTAAGTCTCATATGAAGAAGAAGTCGGCGACAAGCTAATCGGTTCAGCGATTTCACTTGGAGAGAACTGTGGGACCAGATCATTCTCAGGAAGACATTAAGTAGCATCTAGTGGTTTAGATTCATTTAAGTAATTACTGTCTATTAATGTAATGAAGTTGTTGGTAATACTGTTTACCTGTTTATTAATTTTGGTTTTTACAACTCTGTAAGACACTGGGCTATAAGCCTGAACCTTTGGGGAGAAAATGGAATCATCTGGATTAGCAAAAGTAGTAGTGTAAAGTAAAGTAGTTAGAACCCCTAGTTTCTTCATCGTTTCCTCCACAGAACTCTCCATCTCACAGTCAGATTTCTGTTCGTTTTGCTTAGGATCTGACAAAGGTATCATAGCCCACATCAATCCTCAGAGGGCCAGATTGGATCAGTAAAGGTTGGTTGCAAATTCCTAATCATGGCTATAAAATCCCTGAACTGAGATCGATCTGGATTTTTGGAAGAAGATTTGAGGAAGGCAGAGTATGTTTGGGGTTGGCACATTTGTGCTGGTAAAATTCCTAAGATCTACTGTGAGAACTCGAAGGATTCCAGGGTGATGGTGAGATTCCAAGAAATCATGGCTGGAAGACATGATTTAACGGGGTTCGAGCAGAAATATTGGTAATCAAGGAGGATTTGGCTGATTTGAAGAGTATGAAGATGGAGTTTGCTAAGATGAAGGAGATGTTAAAACAAATTTGTTCATCCAGTTCTGGTGTTCTACAACCGACAAAAGAAGAGAATCTTAACATATTTGGCAGATCAATGGCAGATGGGTCTGATCGGGGAGTTCTAGACATGGAGCCAGTTTCCAATAGAGCTCAGGTAATGAATCAAACTTCAGTTCTTCCTGCTTGTGCACAAAGAGAAGATATACTGAATAGGGAATTGCAGGGAGTTCAATTTGCTATGAAAAATAGCACAGCTAAAATGGGCCAAGAATTCAATCCTGTTCCAAGACCATCACTGATTCCTAATCACAATCAAACTAATATGAGAATGTTGGGAACTTCACAACTTCCGCATGGTTTAGATGCTCCTCCCAGAAGACCACCAATGAACATGTGGAATAATTATGTCGTGAGGGTCCAAAACCCAGGAGTTTAATATGGTTTGATGCACAAACTAATCAGTATTTGAGGGAGACAAGCAATAGCAACCATTATGCTGAGGCTGTGATAAAGGGACCAAGATTGGAGATTCCACTGTTTGATGGAGAAGATGTTATGAACTGGTTAAAGCAATGTGAGAAATTTTTTTAGATATCTGGTATACCATCTGACCAATGGGTTAACCTAGCAACTGCACATCTAACTAGTAGAGCTTCCACTTGGTTTAAGGGAATTGGAGTTCCTAGCCATTCTATGACTTGGCCTCAGTTATGTGCTATGATCTGTGATCCATTGTCGGGAACCGAATATGCAAATCCGGACCCTCTGTGTATACTGCACTAGTCCAGGATCACGCTAGTGCACACAGGCTCAACATCAGTAAATATCACAATCATACATAGCGGAAATATTATGAAAGATATCATATGATACATACTACTAGTTGAATGACCTTATGGTCCACTTACATGACTATGCCTCGCAAGGCTGAATAATATATTAAAGCTGCAATGAATGAAAACGTAGACAACCCTCGGTATACCACAGTAACCGACAAGGCTTGCGCCTAAACATTCGCCTCTCCTCGAATCTTTCCTCCAGCATTGAAGTAGACTCTTCAACTGGTGAGGTTAGTGTTGGCAAGGGTGAGTACTTAAAGCACTCAACAAGTTGTGCACAGAATGCAATTCTATGTAACTATATGCAAGGCTTACTCCAAAGGATAGGCTATCATGGCTATTTTGCAATAAGCAGCATTTATGAACAAATACAATAAATAGATTGTAAAGACTGTAAAACAAATAGCAATAATAAATAAATTCAGTATTTCTCAAGTAAACCAAGTTTCCAATCCTAAATCAAATTCCAATCTTCCATATGGCAATCCCGCCATCCCAACCAAGTTTTCCATTTAATTAAGCTAACCCTTAACTGTAATTCCCGAGCATTGCTCAATACCGCGAGCACGGCTATTCGAATAGTTTTACACTCTGCAGAGGTTATGCACCTTACCCACACGACATGATCGTCTCTTGGTGCCTTCCGGGTTAACACACTTCCTTTGGTGTGTCGGCGGAGAGATCACGACAAAGCCTTTACAATGCTCTGGCTTAATCCAAGATTACCCGCTAAGGTTTCAACACTGGTGGTCTGAAAACCACAACCAGGGCCCCTCTTGCGCCATGTGAATTACTCCATAACTCGGGAACTCACACCGACCAAGATAGTACCAAAGTTAAGACATTGCAAATTAATCAGCTAGGCTGGCCCATACCAGACATGTGGTTGCATGATTGACTCAGGTCAAAGGCTTGCAAGGTTAAGTCCTTAGAATGATCAGGGCAAGACATCCACATACCCTCTGCCCATTGGGCCCACCTTGGCATACTCGCCCCTTGTCACTTGCCCCAATCTAAGTGATTATCACCCAAGTTGATTACCAAGCACCACGTGCCATCGACAATTCAACATCGTTGCGTGACATGACTCGCCACAACAACTCAATCTCATCGTGTGATCCCACATGACACACAAGTTCATAACATTGTTCCATATTCCATTAATCAAGATTAAGTATCAATGATTCTGACACATGTGATGACGTGGCAAGGCTAAGCAACTAATACGAACTAAACCTCCAATGTTGATCATAATTACTAATCAACTATATTAAACCAATCTAGGGTGACAATAGATCATGGCATACAATGACAAGGTAGGGTATAGATCAATCTGGTATATTAGCTACGCCCAATCTAATTTGAAACAATTGTATATTTGAAATATATGCAATAGGGTAAAACAAATATAGCAATTTTATAAACATGGGTTCAACATGATCAAAGCACAACTTGCCTTAGAATAGGTCCTGATCTGGTTCTGGAACTTGCTCTTGAGTTGCTGGATCTTCCTCCGAAGCGTCGCACAATTCAACGTCTACGCGTACCGAAGAAGAAAAGCAAATAAATACCAAAACAGAGAGAAAATGAACTCCAAAAATCAAATAAAATTCACCATTAAATAGATCTCAATTTTACAAATTTTTAGAAATTGGTATCACTCAAATTCGAGTTACGATGCAAAAGATATAGCCTTTTGAAGTTTGAAATAAATACTGAAATCAGAAAATCAGAATTAACAGATTTATTTTTAAATCGAAAAGCGACTTATGACGTCGGCGTGACATCACCGATTCGAGACCAACCAAACGCGCCACGTGGCCACGGTCCATGGATGCGCCCACAGATCTGCTGGGTCCACGGTGAACCCGCTTTCACGCGGTTCTGGTCACTGACATGCGGGCCCGCGTCTCGGCTGACTGGATCGCCACGCGCTGTTTACCCGGCACGCCACGCCAGCGCCACCTCAGCGCTCGATCCGAGCTGGCTGCCATGCAAGCGACACACGGCGACGAACTAGCAGACCACGTCGACGACGGTGGCGCGGATACCTAGGGTCGTCGGCGGCGAGGTTGGGGAGTACCTTCGGGCACGTCTCAACGTGGCGAAACTAATGACGCGGTCGGACGTTTCTCTAGATCACCGGAACGACGGCGGCGAGGACTTCTTCAATGGCGGCGGCGGTCTCCACGGGGACCTTCTTCTCCGGCGTCCTTCGGGTGGAAGTAAGGTGCGCACGGGCTTCTTCTCGGCGAGGCGGTTCCAAAGGTCCCGGTTGCGAACCTCGAGCTCCACTGACGACGACTGAATCAAAGAAAAACGTCGGCGGCGGCGGTCGGTACTTAGCCTGAAATTCCGACGAACAGCGGTGGTTTTCGGGCTACGCGGTTAGGGCTTTTGCTCATGGCCTCCTGGCGAACACGGCGCGCTCCTTATAAAGCCCAAGAATCCAGGAACCGCACGGATTGACCTCCAAGTTCTTGACGGGAGCGGCGGCGACGCTGGAGTTCGGTTTGGACACGATCCGGAGAAGATGACGCAGAGCCGTCCGATGCACAGATCAACGGTCACGAAGCAAACCTCGCACGACACGATCTGGACTGCAACTCGGAATCTAACGGGACACATACCACACGATCTCTACCGCTAAAACGAGATCCAACGGTCCACGCTTGCTCTTCTAGAACGTGGGCCAATCAAGCCTGCAGTGCGAAGCATTGGGCAGCGCAAGAACGGGCCCCATGCGCACAGTTCCTGGGCTCGGCCCACTACCGATTAACGAATTTCCGGTTTTTAACAATTAGAATAATTGCATAAATTCCTTTAATTACTTTTAGGCAAATAAATAATCAGGAAAAATCCAAGAAAAAAACTCAAAAATACTTGGAGACATCCTTGACTCAAATAAAATATTTTTGGCGAAACTTTATTTTTACTTTGCACAAATTTAAATAGATTTGAATAAAAGGGCAATAAACTTGATTTGAAATTAATTCAAATAAATCCAGAAAAATTCAAATAAATTCCAGAAAATCATAAATGCACTTTTAAGAAATAAAAACTTAGTTAAGCCAAATTTTGGGATGTTACATCCATTTTCAGAAACTACTGCACATGATGCTGTTGAAGCTCTTCAGAACATTAAACAAATGTCATCAGTGTCTAATTACATAGATAAATTTGAGGAATGTGTAGCTCTAGTAAAGAGAGATAATCCATATTTGAGAGAGCACCTCTATTGAGCTATTTCATTGGAGGGTTAAAGGGGGACATCAAGCATGATATGAGTAGCCAAAGACCACAAGGGTTGATGGAAGGATATTGGTATGCTAGAGTTTATGAGAAAGCAGCTGCAGCTAAGAGGGCTCAATTTTCAAGTACATATAATCGTAACAAGTTTGGAAATAATAGTATCAATTCAGGTAGCAATGGAGGTAAAGCAAATATTCAAAGAAGTTCAAATGCAACAACTCAGAGTAGAACCGAGGAGAAGGACAAAAATCTTTGTTGGTATTGCAATGAACCATGGAACCCAAACCATAAATGTAAAGTTAAGAGAGCTATTCATGCTTTGCTAATGAAAGGAGAATATGAAGGAGACTCTATTGAAGAACAAGAACAAAACCAAGATGCAGAATATGATACAGCCCCAGATAGTCCAGTAAATGCTGAACTTCAAGACAAAACCGAACAGTTGATGTTGATTTCACAACAGGCAGTAAAAGGAATCATGGGGCTAGCCACTTTTGCATTGCTTGCCAAGTTTGGGGGAAAAAGAGCAGTGGTATTGGTGGATAGTGGCAGTACCAACTCATTCATTGATTATGAATTTGCAGTGAAGGCTAATTGCATACTCGCTTCGGTATTGGTTAGGAAGGTGGCTGTAAATAGAGGAGGTGAACTGCAGACCGACATTCAAGTGGAACAATTGGATTATGAAGTCCAAGGGTTAAAATTTTGTAATACCTTTAAACTTTTAAGCTTAAAGGGCTATGACATTATATTGGGGGCTAATTGGATATTTGAGCATAGCCCAATTGGTCTAGAATTGAGGAAGAGCAGTTTGTCTCTGTGTAAGGGAGGAGAGGTGTTATACTTCAAGGACTATAATCATCCTGCTTCAAATTGCCATATCAGTGCCACTAAACTAGGAAAAATGATGCCAAAGGGGGTGATGGGGTGTTTGATTCAGGTGCATCACCTTTATGATCAAGAAACCAAGTCATGTCCGGCTGTTCCAACAGATATAGAACCGATATTGCAGCAATTTCCAAAGGTAATGGCAGAACTAAAAGGATTACCACTGGTAATAAGTTGTGACCATGTGATTTATCTTAAGGAAGGAGTTGAACCACCAAATCTTAGACCTTACAAAATTCCTCATTACCAAAAAGATGCAATAGAAGTTATTATACATCAACTATTGGAGAACAAGGAGATTAGGAACAACATTAGCCCTTATGCATCACCTGCTATCATGGTTAGAAAAAAAGATGGGTCTTGGAGAATATGTGTCGATTATCGACAATTGAATTCAATGACTATCAAGAATAAATTTCCTATGCCGATCATTAAAGACTTGCTAGATGAATTGCATGGAGCCTCTATTTTCACAAAGTTGGACCTAAGATTTGGTTATCACCAGATTAGAATGAGAGAAGAAGATGTTCATAAAACAACATTTAAAACTCATCTTGGCCATTATGAGTACCTAGTCATGCCATTTGGACTCATAAATGCACTTGCTACTTTTCAGTCCCTGATGAACCCCATTTTTGTCGAGTATCTCACGAACTTCATTTTAGTTTTCTTCGATGACATCCTTATATACAGTAAGAGCAAAGATGAGCACAAGAAACAGTTGGCAACTACTTTAGATGTATTGAGGAAGCCTCAACTTAAGGTCAAAATCAATAAATGTGTGTTTGCAACTTCTCGGGTGGAGTATTTGGGGCATATAATCAGTGGTCAAGGAGTAGCTACGGATCCTAAGAAGATAGAAGACATCCTTAATTGGCCAAAACCTAATAATGTCACACAGCTCGGAGGTTTCTTGGGGCTAATGGGATTATCGATGGTATGTTAAAGGGTATGGACAAATATGCAAACCTTTTTTTGACATGCTTAAAAAAACTCTTGGAGTTGGCAAGATACCCAAACACAAGCTTTTGAAAGTATCAAGAGGATTATGACTAGCTATCCGATCCTTGCATTACCAGATTTTGCTAAACCTTTTACCATTGAAACGGATGCCTGTGGTCATGGAATTGGAGATGTATTGATGCAAGGTGGGCAACCAATAGCTTTTTACAGTAAAGTTCTGGGCAATAGGGCTGCTGCACAGTTAGTATACGATAAGGAGGCTATGGCTATTTTAGAGTATTGAAAAGATGGAGGCATTATTTTTGGGGTGGAAAGCTTGTCATTAAAACAGATCAAAGAAATTTGAATTATATTACTTCACAAAAACTGACTGAAGGTATTCAGCTTAAGTTACTACACAAGTTATTAGAATTTGACTATCAAGTGGAGTATAAAAAGGGGAAGGAAAACTTGGTTGCTGATGTTCTGTCTCGAAAGGAAACACCTAACAATACTGCCGAGACCTCCTGCCAGGTCATAACTGCATTCATACTTGAATGGGTCTTGGAAATCAAGGATAGCTATATTGATGATGAATACATCAAAACACTATTGAGAGCAGCTAGTAGGATTGATGCTCGATATTCACTGGTGGCTGGATTATTGAGATACAAAGGGAGGGTATATGTGGGTGACAAAAAGGAATTGAGGCATCAAATTCTTACTAACTTCCATGCATTTATCTTCAGTGGCCATTCAGGAATTCGAGCTACATATCATAGGCTAAAGAAACTGTTTTATTGGTCGAAACTAAAGAAAGATGTAGAGAGGTTTGTTGCTGAATGCCCAGTTTGCCAAGTCACCAAAACTGAGCATTTGCATATCATAGGGTTATTAAACCCCTTGAAGATACCTGGCATGGCTTGGACTCGCATAACAATGGATTTTATTGAGGGATTGCCAAGGTCATATGGAAAAGACGTAATATTGATGGTGGTTGACAGGTTTACCAAATATGCACATTTCATGGGCTTATCTCATCCTTACACGGTGGAGCAAGTGGTTAAGGTATTCATGGATAATATAGTTAAACTGCATGGACTACGTATTGCAGTGATCACTGACTCAGATAGGACCTTCACTAGAAAGTTCTTCACTAAAATGTTGAAGGCAATGAACATCTCACTTCGGATGAGCACTGCATATCATCCACAAAGTGATGGACAAACTGAGAGGGTGAACCAATGTTTGGAATCTTATCTCAAAAGCATGGTATTCAAAAACCCAAGGAATGCGGTCGAGCCTCAGCTCGATTGGCTGAGTCGCTTGCCGAGCGCTCAGCCCGCCCTTGTTCGAGCGCTGCTCAACACGGGCTAGCGTGAGGGGCGAGTGCGTGCGCGTGAGTGTGTGTGGGTGGGTGCGTGTGTGTGTGGAGTGTGTGCGTATGTAGCTCGCCTGTTGTTTCTTATTCTATACTGAATGCCAGAGCTCCTAGACAAAATTAAAAAAAGAACCCAAAGAATGGTTCAATTGGCTAGCATTGGCAGAGTGGTGGTACAACTCCACCTATCATACCTCTCTGAAGCTTACTCCATTTTAGGCTTTATATGGTTATCCACCTTCTCAGATTGGTGAGTTCACAATCCCTTGCTATAGTTCATAGGAGGCTAGATTAGCTTTGCAACAAAGAGAAGACATGACTCAAAAGATCAAGATGAATCTGCAGGAAGCACAGGAAAGAATTAAGCATTATGCTGATAAACATAGATCTGAAAGAGTATTCCAAGTGGGAGACATGGTATATTTAAAATTACAGCCATACCGGCAGAATGCAATTCGATTAAGAGGGTCTCTAAAGCTCAAATCTAAGTTTTATGGTCCTTTCAGGATATTGGATAGAGTGGGAAAAGTAGCTTATAGATTACATTGCTTGATCATGCCAATATTCATCCGGTATTCCATGTCAGCCAACTCAAAAAACATTTGGGAACCCATGCTGTGCCAATGATGGGATTGCCTCTTGTGGGAGAAGATGGACAAATTAAAACCCATGCTGTATTGGATAGACGAATTGTCCCTAGGAAAGGAATTCTAGTTGTACAGTGGTTAATTCAATGGCTCAATTTGGCTCCTGCGGATGCTACATGGGGAAGATGTAACTTTTATTCAAAAGACTTTTCCAGGTTTTGTAACACTGAGTCTCATCTGAAGAGGAAGCCGGCGACAAGCTCATCGGTAGGGTTCACAAAACCGTTTTTGAAAAAACCGCTCGAAATTTGAAAATCGAGAAAAACTACTCGAAAATCGTCAGGAATCGAAGGGTTGAGAAATCAAAAATTTTGGAAAAAAAACCAAGCCGGTTTTGATCGGTTTTTGAAACCCTCCTCACCGGTTCAGCGATTTCACTTGGAGAGAATGGAGGGACCAGATCAATCTCAAGAAGACATTAAGTAGCATCTAGCGGTTTAGATTCATTTAACTAATTAATATGCGTTAATGTAATGAAGTTGTCGATAATACTGTTTACCTGTCTGTAGCCTGAAGCCCTGAACCTTTGGAGAGAAAATGGAATCATCTGGATTCGCAAAAGTATCATTCCAAGTAGTTTAAAGTAAATTAGTTAGAACCCCTAGTTTCTTCATCATTTCCTCCACAGAACTCTCCATCTCGTAGTCGGATTTCTGTTCGTTTTGCTCAGGATCTGACACCATGTCGTCGCGCTCATCGTTCTGTTCGCCCATCGCCTTCCATGGCCGCGGCCGCCCACCGCTCTACGCTCTCTGCCTGCATCCGGTCTTGGACTCAAATAGCCTTCGATCTTGGGTGTTTTTTGGTTAGTAACTCTTCCCCTTGCTATCAAGGCATTATTAGGTAATGCAGATACGGTGTTTGCACAAATGGCTGCAAGGAGACCATACATATGATCGGTGGCTAGGCATGAGTTCCATCATAACTTTTGTTTTGAGAGACAGGGGTTGAATGATGGATCTAGATTTATGTTTCTGCTTGCAATCCGTGTGGCTGTACTGGACTAGATCCCTGTTGGACCCTGGACCGGTTCTCTAAAAAAATTTTAGCTATCTGCTTATGATGGTTGCAACCTTATTTTGTGTGTGTGTGTGTGTTTTTTGCTTTTTTGCTTTTTTTTCCCCATATATTTGCTAGTAATCTGAGCAAGTGAGGTTACAAACCAACTAAATTGACAGGTTCCTTCTCATTTTGTTCTTCTATTTCCACTAAATCAATTGATCTGTTTACCATATATGCGAATTTTATGTCCAGAGTTGGTTGTAGATGTGTCCTCACTCCTCAGTTTGTTTTCTGGAGACTGGAAAGCTCGAGATTATAATCAGATACTGACGTTTGGATCATTGTGAATTTTCATACGTCACCATTGAATTGTATTTTGGCACGTAGCTATCCAAGAAGTTGTGTAACATGAAGATGTAGGAACTATTTGATTTACTCAGATTGCAGTCCATCTTCTATGGTTTCAGCATACTGCTACCGACTACTGATGATATTTTATATTCCCCGATATTTTTTCCTATCTTCCTGGTACGAATTAATAACTAATTATTTGTTTGATAAAGCAGAAAGAAATTTGAAGTGCCATTTTTCGAAATAAAAAATTGAAGTATCGCTCAATCAGAATAGGTTAATTCTCATGATATTGCAACACGGATGTTTCCAGCCGACTAAGCTAAGCTCGAAACCAAATATTCAAACAAAATTATAGTGTTTTCCTCTTTTTCAGTCGTTATGGAAGTCATTGGATTAATGCACATTTGTGCGAGGCTGGGCTGTCAGTTGATAGGAGAAGTTTATTAAATTGCAAGTCAGAAGAATTGCTTAAACTTAAATAACGGATATTTTTCGTATGTTCTATTTTATGAGTTTGGTTGTTAGTAGTGACAGCCATGACTAACCATGAGCTGCTTCTGTCATTCCATTCTGGTCACTTTCAAAATTTCAAGTTGCTGGACTAACTTATACTTTTAAGTCTTCGGTGGATCATATTATGACGTGTATTTATTGTCTATGACTCTATCCCATTTTGACACTTCTCGCACCAATTTCTAGCATTTGGCATGCATTTTAGTCGTGGTTATCACGGCGTCCCGGCGAGGCGAGTCGTTCTAGGGCGCCTGGACGCCTAGGCGATAGTTAGGCGATCAAAACTAGTTTGTAGGTATTCTCTAATTGAGCCACGAGTCTTCTGACTTTACTCTTCGTGCACTATATAAATATGACTAATTAAGTTATCTACTTTAAAATCATGTCATGTACCCTTGTAGATCACTTGATTCAACTTCATGTGATTTGAAGTTTGGAGAACCAGCTCTTGATTTTTTTATCTCCACTAATACATACAAATAAGGCACTAAGGCAGCACCAAGCACCACTTCATCAGTCATCACTACATTGAGTCACTGACCAAGCACCACTTCACTAGTGCACCACTTCATCGCTAACCAGTCACCAGACCAGAGCACGGGAGCATAGGCGGCGGCAAGGGAGCAGTGGAGCACACGCAGTGGCGGTGGCGTGGCAAGGGAGAACAGTCGGTAGCTGCGGTGGCGCGGCAAGGGAGCACAGTCGGCGGCGGCACAGAAGCAGCGGCGAGGGCAGGGGCGGCAGCAGCGCTGCTGGTAGAGGCGGCAGCAGCTACCCAGCAGCAGAGGCGGAGGGTAGGAGGGTTATGGTCGCCGGTCGGTGGAGGGAGTCTGCTGGCTTGGTGGCGGAGCTAGGGTCCCAGCCTCCTGTGTCATCTCCCGTGTCCTCTCCCTTGACGCCTGTGTGATCTAGGGTTACCGCCCGTGACGTCTGCGTCGCCTGCTTCTTATTGCCTCGTGCCCATCCCCCAATCGGCCGCCTGGGACGCCTGGCACGACACCTAGTCGCGCACCGCAATGCCTGGCCATCCCAGGCAGCCGCCTAATGCACACCAAGTGAGGTGCTCTGCATCGGCCGCCTGGACGCCTAGGCGACACCATGATAACAGTGATTTTAGTCGAACCAGAAGTCCACATTTCCCAGTTTCTACTATAGAAATTAAAAAAGGTTTAGTACATACTAAAAAACAAAAGTATATTTCACATACAGCTTTGCCAAGAAGTATATTTCACATACAGCTTTGCACAGTACAAAAAAGTGAAAGCCAAGGACTACTTTGCCAAGCTCTTTAACCATTTTTCTCGTGGGACTAGAGACCACGACACAGTGAAGGTCTAAGTCAGTTGCGTACATGGTTTCCTATAGAGTATGCCATTAAGAATAAACCATGTCATTGTGGAGTTAATCCTTTGAAACAAACCAAGAAGGATTGTGAAGTTTTATCTGTGTGCACATGTTGTAACTAAGGATATAATTGTAATCTTGTACTACTACGCCAAACAATTTAGTTGTAGGGCAACCGTGCATGCTATGCTAAACTACTACCCTCGCTGTCCCAAGACCTGATCTTGGTCTGGGCAGCTACTCTCACTCTTATGCCACAGTTCACTGTTCTCACTGTTCTTCAATGGAGGTACTCATGAAGACTTGTTTGTGTTGTGTAACTTGATCAGAGTCACTAGCCCGTTGTTGTTACTTGTCAGTGACTTGAAACTATTCAACTAAGTAACCAAATTGAGGTTGCTTCATTATATAGCTTGTCCCCGATACACTAATTTTGTTTTTCGCAATAAAGGTAAGGGGATCTCATTGGCTATGCTCCATGCTCTGGATCGTTTGGAAGAGATTGATCCAGCAGATGAACTGCTAGATGATAGAATTTTTGCTTTTGTAGCCTCCTTGTCAACTTTCTTGGCAAAAATAGCCCCCATGCTAGGGAAATTTCTTTTTGGCCCCATGTCAGAGCGCAGAAGACCCGATAGGTAACGCGTGTCACCTGTCACGGTCTGGTTGCTCGGACGGCAGGCGAGGGCGCAACAGGCCGGTTGACCGCGGCAGGTGGTGGGGCCCACATTGTTGTCGAACTCCCGTAGCTTGGGATGAGGTATCGAGCTTGATGTGCTCAGCAAGACGTCGCGTCTGGTCGACCGGCACTAGAGGTGGGCATCGTGTCGGGCTGGGTCTGCACGGCATAGGCCCGCCGGAACACGTGCCTAAACCGTGCCGGCTCGGCTCGCCTTCGGCGAGCCAAGCATGGTCCATTTGTGATTCGTGCCATGTTAGCTCAGGCCCGACCCATTTGCACTTTTGCGACGAGAGGAAAGGAACCGGAGACACACGGAGCTAAGGCAGTGGACACAAATATTGAGGGAAAAGAACTAAAATTTATTCAATCTTGAACATGTAAAAAGGGACATTGTAGTGCTTCCGTGACTACATGATGCTCCTTAGTACAAAGATTTGTACCTTACGAGCGAGTCGACCGTATGCCATAGGCCCTAGCGCGGGTCGTGCCGCCAGCCACGGGCCCTGCTGCCACCGCGTGGGTTATGCCGTGCATGTGCCGCTTGCCGCGGCATGGTCACCGCTGTGGCGTATCGTACCGGCCCGAGCACAACCCATTCCACCGTGTCATGCCGCCCATTGTGACGGTTAGCGGGCTCGCTGCAACTGAGCAATCGTCTTTGTCTTGCATGGCCTATTCCAATACAGGCTAGGACGAGCCTTGGGTTGTGCCATGCCCACCGTGCCATATGCCAGTCCGAAAAGGCCTGGCCCAATGCTCACCTCTAGCCGGTACTTTCCGCGTGCGGGTGCTCGGAAGGCATGGCATGGTGGCAACCTTTCGAGTTGTCGTTGCTCGGAAGGAATCAACCCCCCGGCGCTATAAAACCAAGTCGCTCTCTCCCTCACTAGGCATTGCTCTGCTGCGGCTGGCAACCTCCCGCGCTCCACCAACTGCTTCCACACTCGCCTGACGTACCGCGCTGCAACCCTCCTTCCAAGCTTCTCTGCCGTGGTAGGGGACATGTCGCCTGCCGCGCCTTTTGAAATCACCGAGGGGACAAATTTCACAACTTCCACCAAGAGGAGGCCAATTTTGTCAACAATACAATTTAGGGGACTAGAAAATCGAACACTTGTAGATAATAAGCTGACCGGCACCGGGAAGATGGATCTAAAATATACTTTCTAAAACATCTAGAGAGTAAGAATATTTGTGCCGATATGTCAAATAGATCATCTGGAAGGAGATGTAAGCAATGGAATATGACCCAATCAATCTCTTTCTGCTGGAGTTTTTTCCCCTTCTTCGACATCTAGATCTTCTTTCTTTGGATTAGGTTTCTTCTCCAATTGTTTCTTTCTCCTTGTCCATCCTTCTTCCAATTTTTTTCTATTAAGTAGCTGGCCTATTCCTTGATGATGACTCTGTTGATTGTGAGCAAGACAAGTTGCTGCCTAGTTCAAGTCAACGGCCCCAGCAAGTCAAGACGTGCTCCAGGTTATAAGTGAGCAGTAGTAAGGAAAGAAATACCCAAGAACACCAATGGCTGATGAGGCATGGAGGGTGCCGACGATAGTGCAAGATCTGGCGGCCGGCGTCGAGGAGCCGCCGAGCCGGTACGTGCTGCGGAGCAAGACCGTGCCGAGGGCATGCTGGTCGCCGGCGAGATGCCGGAGCCCATCCCTGTCATTGATCTCGGCAGGCTGTCCGCCACCGACGAGGCCGACAAGCTCCAGGTGGCTCTGCAGAGCTGGGGGCTCTTCCTGGTCAGCTTCTTACACCTAATTTCTGTTCTAATTCATGGAATCCTGGAGTACTTGCTCTTTTGAGATGTGCAGCAGCCTATGTGTGTATCCAGGTTACTAATCATGGATTAGAAACCTCTCTGATGGATGCTGTGATGAACGCATCAAGAGAGTTCTTTCGCCAGCCGATCGAAGAGAAGCAAAAATGCAGCAACTTGATAGACGGCAAGCACTTCCAGGTGGAAGGGTATGGAAACGACCGGGTGATGACCCAAGATCAGGTACTGGACTGGTCCGACCGGCTGCATCTCAGAGTGGATCCAGAGGATGAAAGAAATCTTGCTCATTGGCCCAATCATCCTGAATCTTTCAGGTCACCTACTCACCTGCCAGTGTTCTACTTTTCATCCATATTTTTTTTACGTGGATTCAAATACAAATATGAATAGGGAGAAATTGTTAATTAGATGGGAAAATCTATACAATACTCGTATCCTGTCGAATACAGTAGTCAATATGGATAATTCATATCTGTTGGAGACCCCTAGCATGAAGCATAGAAGAAATCAATAGTACTCACTTTGGACGATTTTCAGAAAAAATATGAAAAAACCTGCAGCCAAAATTGGTTTTTACTGAACTATTCTAGAACCTTTTTTAAGGGATGTTCTGCATCAGTACGCATCAAGAACCAAGAGAATAAGAGACGATATCATTCGGGCAATGGCCAAGCTTCTGGACCTTGACGAGGATTACTTCATCAACCAAATTACAGACAAGGCTCCCGCATTTGCTAGATTCAACTACTACCCTCCCTGTCCGAGGCCTGATCTTGTCTTTGGCATCAGGCCTCACTCCGATGGCAGTGTTCTTACGATTCTTCTCGTCGACAAAGATGTTGGTGGCCTGCAAGTTCAGAGAGATGGCAAGTGGTACACTGTCCCAACTAGTCCTCACACACTGCTGATTAACTTAGGAGACCGCATGGAGGTAGGCATCTACAAATCCAAGCTACTTCCTCTCTTGAATCTGCTGTGATGCGTATCCAAGTTCCTGAAACCTGGTGCTTAATTTGACTGTAAAATTTTGACACAGATAATGAGCAACGGGATCTTCAGGAGCCCAGTGCACAGGGTTGTGACGAATGCGGAGAAAGACAGGATCTCACTGGCCGTGTTCTATGGTATGGATGCTGAGAAAATGCTTGAGCCAGCGCCTGGTTTACTGGATGAGAAGCGACCGGCAAGATACATGAAGCTGAAGACCAAGGATTTTGTAGTTGGGCTCTTAGAACATTTTTCTCGAGGAACGAGATATATCGACTCTGTGAAGATTTAAGGTGGTAGCTACCCATGGCTACGAAGAATAAAGAAATTTTACAGCACATTATATTGATAGTATATAGTGGACAACAGAAATCAAATCTAGTCATAGATTTGGTAAAGATATTTCTACGATCATACTACCGAATGAAATATAAATAAATAATAACCAATCTGATACATTAACGGTCTATATTGAATTTCTTGTATGCTAAAAAAAGCTCGATGAGCAATGAGCTATTTTATTTTACCTATCGCCTTTGTAAAGTTGCAACTATGTATATTACTGAATTCTTCACTTATTTGGCTCCTTTATCCCTTGTTTTTGCAAAAACAGCTCTTTTTTTTAAAAAAAAAATACAAAAATAGCCTCCCTTTGGGCTACAGTATCGCTGAAATCGCCTTCCGAGTCAGCAGGTGCCCAGTAAGCGCTCTGATGCAAAGTCCTATAGCGCTGAACCTCCGTTTTTCGCTGTCCTACTGCATGAAAGGTGTCGTACCCTAGTCCTTCCGCGATGGAAGAGAGAGATTTTTTTTGCAATTTTTTCTGAAAAGCTTTATTTTTGAAAAGAAAAGCGGAGGGGGGCATATAAATGCACAGTTCTATATTACTTAGCGGAACCCTATGACCGTACGTGTCAATTGCAGCCCAAAGGTTCAGTTTAGTACTTCAGAGTGGGCCTGGATGAATCTCGTGGGCCCCACCCAGCGGCCCTTCCCGTCTCGCCTCGCCGGCTCCTCACTCTGCGGCCGGGGATTCCGATGCAACGGACGCGGCGGCTGCTGCTGGCAAGCACCAGCGACTCCGGCATTTGGTGAACCCCTCAACATGGGCTGGTTGAATCTCGTGGCCCCACCAGCTGGCCCTTCCCCGTCTCGCCTCGCCAGCTCCTCACTCTGGGCCGGTGGGATTCGATGCAACGGACGCGGGCGCACACAAGGCGGCACCAATGACTTCGGATTTCGGTGACCCCTTCAGTCATGGGCTCGGTTGAATCTCGTGGGCCCCACTCAGCTGGCCCCTTCCCCGTCTCCTCTCGCGGGCTCCTCACTACCGGCCGGTGGGATTCTCGATGCAACGGACGCGGCGCTGCGGCGGCACACAGCGACTCCGATTTCGGTGACCCTTCAGCAGCAGTTCGTTGAATCTCATGGGCCCCACTGCAGCGTCCCTTCCCCGCCTCGTCTCGCGGGCTCCTCACTCTGGCCGGGTGGGGATTCGATGTAACGGACGCGGCGGCCATTGCGGCGCGGCACCAGCGACTCGGATTTCGGTGACCCCTTCAGCCATGGGCTGGTTGAATCTCGTGGGCCCCACCAGCAGCGTCCCTCCCCGTCTCGCCTTGCCGGGCTCTCACCACTGGCCGGTGGGATTCGATGCAACGGACGCGGCGGCGGCTTGCGGCGGCACCAATGACTCCGCATTTGGTGACCCCTTCGCGCGCCGCAAGACGGGAACTCCGATCCTTGAATCCTTGATTGGGAATGATGGCGCACCATGTCGTCGCGCCATCGCTTTGTTCGCCCATCGCCTTGATACGTTCCCTTAGCCGCCAGCTGCACGATCGCGCCAGATGCTCCTTCGATTCAAATAACGAACGGCCGAACGAAGAAAAGCGAAAGAACACAGAGGCAAATTCGTAAGAAGCAAAAAGTAGATTTCATTTCTCATTTCTCTTCCTTCATTACACGGCTTAAAAGTACTTCGCGACGCACCACCTTGCTAAATTACCCAACAAAACAGAAAACTTACCTCCTCTAACAACCTCAGTAAAACTCAAGAGTTTACAATTTGACAAAGCACATGTCAGCTACAGTAAAATCGACAATCGCTAATAACGCTTCATCACCTTTGGATCAACATAACTCACTTCCATCCGCTAATCCACACGGCCCGTTACACCTCCCCCTCTTGAAGACATTGCTTGTCCCAAGCAATTGCCGAAGGGAATCGTTTCTGCAGAACACTGAGATTCTCCCAGGTTGTCGCTTCATTCGGCATCCTGTGCCACTTAACCAAACCTTGAGTCATCGCTACATTACCTTGTTTAACTAGTCTCCTCTGCAATATCCGCTCGTTCGGGCTTGGATGTGAATCAAGTTCAACCATCTTGGGCAATGCAAAGTGACACCGGAGTATAATTTGGAGTAAATGGTTTTAGCTGTGAGACATGAAAACCGGGTGAATTTTACTCTCGGTGGTAACTCCACTTATACGCAACTTGTCCGATCTTCTCCAATACGTTGTAAGGTCCATAGAACCTATATGCCAATTTCTGAACTACTCGGCACTAATGACTTCGAACATATTGTTGTAATTTCAAAGAAACTTTCTCTCCCACCGAAGTGCCGTTCCTGCCTCTTTTATCACCGTATCTTCATCCTATTCTCGAGCCCAATCCAACTGTTGTTTGATCACTTCATTAAACCAATCTCGATTGCCCAACATTTCATTCACTTCCTCGGATCTATGTCATTTGCTCTTGGTATCATTCCATAATTTGGCCCACTCCGTATAATGCCTTAAAGGAGAACATCCTAGAGCAAGATGGAAGTTCAGATATACCAAAACTTGGCAAGAGCTAGCCATGTCTTCCACTTACCCAGAGTAGCTTGAATTGCGCACCTCAAATACATTTCCAAACATTAATTAACTCTCTCACTTTGCCCATCGATTTGTGGATGATACGAGGTGCTGAGCTGCAATTTTATATCCATTACCTTGAACAATTCACGCCAAAATGTACTAGTAAAAACTGTCTCGATCGGAGTGATGGTGTTCGGTACTGCAATTTGACCACTGATCCAGAACAACTTGGCTACTGTTGTCAGAACGGTGTTTAAGGGCAAGACAATATGCATACTTTGAAAACCGATCCACAATCACCATCATCACATTGCAGCCTTCTTACAGCCCTTCGATAAAATCCATCGTTATTTCCCAAGCAACCCCCGGAATGGGCAAGGGTTGCAATAGACCTGCTGGCCTTGATCTCTCACCTTTAGCCATTTGACAAACTTCACATTTGTTTGATGAATTCTCAACCCTTTGTTTCATCCCCGCCAACAGAACAACTTCTTCACTCTCGATAAGTGGCGTGTATCCCGAATGTCCTCCGATAGCACTAGAATGCGAGTTGTGATCAATTTTGTTTGAAGAGCTGCATTCTCTCCAATCCATATCCTTCCTTGGTAACGGATCAATCCTCCCCGCAGCTTCAAATCCTTCTTCGTCGGACTATGAATTGCCAAGCGGGCCAATCGTTCCTATCTTCGCCGTGTTCGTGATATACGAGTTGATGACTTCTTGAATCCAAACAGGTTGTATCACCAAATTGCTTGTAACATCGTCTTACGCCCATTTCGCGATAATGCGCTCGCAACTACATTTTCTTTCCCTCTTTTGTAAACAATCCGGAACTGGAGTCCCATTAAGCGAGTCATCGCCTTCCTTTGCATGTCTGACTGCAGTTGTTGTTCTTCAAGATAACACAAACTTGCGCTGAACCACACCACCATGCAGGTCACACGTCCGCAGTCCTGCAACACAACTCGTTGATCTACATGCACGCATATACCGGTACACGCACACTACCCAAACACGTCGAGCCACACAACTCGGCCAGCACTCACTAACACATACTAAAATTGTAAAACAACAAGATTAGCTCTAACATAGAGTATGCCATTAAGAATAAAACATGTCATTGTGGAGTTAATCCTTTGAAAAAAACTAAGAAGTATTGTGAAGTTTTATCTGTGTGCACATGTTGTAACTAAGGATATAATTGTAATCTTGTACAACTATGCCAAACAATTTAGTTGTAGGGCAACCGTGCATGCTATGCTAAACTACTACCCTCGCTGTCCCAAGACCTGATCTTGGTCTGGGCAGCTACTCTCACTCGTATGCCACAGTTCACTGTTCTCACTGTTCTTCAATGGAGGTACTCATGAAGACTTGTTTGTGTTGTGTAACTTGATCAGAGTCACCAGCCCGTTGTTGTTACTTGTCAGTGACTTGAAACTATTCAACTAAGTAACCAAATTGAGGTTGCTTCATTATATCCTTGTCCTTGATACACTGATTTTGTTTTTCGCAATAAAGGTAAGGGGATCTCATTGGCTATGCTCCATGCTCTGGATCGTTTGGAAGAGATTGATCCAGCAGATGAACTGCTAGATGATAGAATTTTTGCTTTTGTAGCCTCCTTGTCAACTTTCTTGGCAAAAATAGCCCCCATGCCAGGGAAATTTCTTTTTGGCCCCATGTCAGAGCGCAGAAGACCCGGTAGGTAACGTGTGTCACCTGCCACGGTCTGGTTGCTCGGACGGCAGGTGAGGGCGCGACAGGCCGGTCGACCGCGGCAGGTGGTGGGGCCCACGTTGTTGTCGAGCTCCCGTAGCTTGGGAAGAGGTATCGAGCTTGGTGTGCTCAGCAAGACGTCGTGTCTGGTTGGCCGGCACTAGAGGTGGGCATCGTGTCGGGCTGGGTCGGCACGGTATGGGCCCGCCGGACCGCGTGCCTAAACCGTGCCGGCTCGGCTCGCCTTTGGCGAGTCCAAGCATGGTCCATTCGTGATTCGTGCTATGTTGGCTCAGGCCCGACCCATTTGCACTTTTGCGACGAGAGGAAAGGAACCGGAGACGCACGGAGCTAAGGCAGTGGACACAAATATTGAGGGAAAAGAACTAAAATTTATTCAATCTTGAACAGGTAAAAAGGGACATTGTAGTGCTTCCGTGAGTACATGATGCTCCTTAGACAAAGATTTGTACCTTACGAGCGAGTCGACCATATGCCACAGGCCCTACCACGGGTCGTGCCGCCGGCCACGGGCCCTGCTGCCTCCGTGTGAGTTGTGCCGTGCACATGCCGCGGCACGGTAACCGCTGTGGCGTGTCGTACCGGACCGAGCACAACCCATTCCACCGTGTCATGCCGCCCGATATGACCAGTTTGCAGGCTCGGCACAGCCTGGGCAACGTGCTGTGCCAGCATGGCCCATTCCAATACAGGCTACGACGAGCCTTGGGCTGTACCATGCCCACCGTGCCATATGCCAGTCCGAAAAAGCCTGACCCAATGCTCACCTCTAGCCGATACTTTCCGCGTGCGGGTGCTCGGAAGGCATGGCATGGTGGCAACCTTTCGAGTTGTCGTTGCTCGGAAGGAATCAACCCCTCGACGCTATAAAACCAGGTCGCTCTCTCCCTCACCAGGCATTGCTCTGCCGCGGCAGGCAACCTCCCGCGCTCCACCAACTGCTTCCACACTAGCCTGACGTACTGCACTGCAACCCTCCTTCTGAGTTTCTCTGGCGTGGTAGGGGACATGTCGCCTGCCGCGCCTTTTGAAATCACCGAGGACAAATTTCACAACTTCCACCAAGAGGAGGCCAATTTTGTCAAAAATACAATTTAGGGGACTAGAAAATCGAGCACTTGTAGATAATAAGCTGATCGGCACTGGGAAGATGGAACTAAAATATACTTTCTAAAACATCTAGAGAGTAAGAATATTTGTGCCGATATGTCAACTAGATCATCTCGAAGGAGATGTAAGCAATGGAATATGAGTCATATGACCCAATCAATCTCGTTCTGCTGGAGTTTTTTTCCCCTTCTTCGACATCTAGATCTTCTTTCTTTGTATTAGGTCTCTTCTCCAATTGTTTCTTTCTCCTTGTCCATCCTTCTTCCAATTTTTTTCTATTAAGTAGCTGGCCTATTCCTTGATGATGACTCTGTTGATTGTGAGCAAGACAAGTTGCTGCCTAGTTCAAGTCAACGGCCCCAGCAAGTCAAGACGTGCTCCAGGTTATAAGTGAGCAGTAGTAAGGAAAGAAATACCCAAGAACACCAATGGCTGATGAGGCATGGAGGGTGCCGACGATAGTGCAAGATCTGGCGGCCGGCGTCGAGGAGCCGCCGAGCCGGTACGTGCTGCGGGAGCAAGACCGTGCCGAGGGCATGCTGGTCGCCGGCGAGATGCCGGAGCCCATCCCTGTCATTGATCTCGGCAGGCTGTCCGCCACCGACGAGGCCGACAAGCTCCAGGTGGCTCTGCAGAGCTGGGGGCTCTTCCTGGTCAGCTTCTTACACCTAATTTCTGTTCTAATTCATGGAATCCTGGAGTACTTGCTCTTTTGAGATGTGCAGCAGCCTATGTGTGTATCCAGGTTACTAATCATGGATTAGAAACCTCTCTGATGGATGCTGTGATGAACGCATCAAGAGAGTTCTTTCGCCAGCCGATCGAAGAGAAGCAAAAATGCAGCAACTTGATAGACGGCAAGCACTTCCAGGTGGAAGGGTATGGAAACGACCGGGTGATGACCCAAGATCAGGTACTGGACTGGTCCGACCGGCTGCATCTCAGAGTGGATCCAGAGGATGAAAGAAATCTTGCTCATTGGCCCAATCATCCTGAATCTTTCAGGTCACCTACTCACCTGCCAGTGTTCTACTTTTCATCCATATTTTTTTTACGTGGATTCAAATACAAATATGAATAGGGAGAAATTGTTAATTAGATGGGAAAATCTATACAATACTCGTATCCTGTCGAATACAGTAGTCAATATGGATAATTCATATCTGTTTGAGACCCCTAGCATGAAGCATAGAAGAAATCAATAGTACTCACTTTGGAAGATTTTCAGAAAAAATATGAAAAAACCTGCAGCCAAAATTGATTTTTGCTGAACTATTCTAGAACCTTTTTTAAGGGATGTTCTGCATCAGTACGCATCAAGAACCAAGAGAATACGAGACGATATCATTCGGGCAATGGCCAAGCTTCTGGACCTTGACGAGGATTACTTCATCAACCAAATTACAGACAAGGCTCCCGCATTTGCTAGATTCAACTACTACCCTCCCTGTCCGAGGCCTGATCTTGTCTTTGGCATCAGGCCTCACTCCGATGGCAGTGTTCTTACGATTCTTCTCGTCGACAAAGATGTTGGTGGCCTGCAAGTTCAGAGAGATGGCAAGTGGTACACTATCCCAACTAGTCCTCACACACTGTTGATTAACTTAGGAGACTGCATGGAGGTAGGCATCTACAAATCCAAGCTACTTCCTCTCTTCAATCTGCTGTGATGCGTATCCAAGTTCCTGAAACCTGGTGCTTAATTTGACTGTAAAATTTTGACACAGATAATGAGCAATGGGATCTTCAGGAGCCCAGTGCACAGGGTTGTGACGAATGCGGAGAAAGAGAGGATCTCACTGGCCGTGTTCTATGGTATGGATGCTGAGAAAATGCTTGAGCCAGCGCCTGGTTTACTGGATGAGAAGCGACCGGCAAGATACATGAAGCTGAAGACCAAGGATTTTGTAGTTGGGCTCTTCGAACATTTTTCTCGAGGAACGAGATATATCGACTCTGTGAAGATTTAAGGTGGTAGCTACCCATGGCCACGAAGAATAAAGAAATTTTACAGCACGTTATATTGATAGTATATAGGGGACAGCAGAAATCAAATCTAGCAATAGATTTGGTAAAGATATTCCTACGATCATACTACCGAAGGAAATATAAATAAATAATAACCAATCTGATACATTAACGGTCTATATTGAATTTCTTGTCTCCTAAAAAAAGCTTGATGAGCAATGAGCTATTTTATCTTTGTGATTGTGGATTTTACCTATCGCCTTTGTAAAGTTGCAACTATGTATTCTTCACTTATTTGGCTCCTTTACCCCTTATTTTTGCAAAAATAGCTCTTTTTTTTTTAAAAAAATACAAAAATAGACTCCCTTCGGGCTACAGTATCACGGAAATTGCCTTCCAAGGTGTAGTGCGGCAGAAGGCGCTACAGTACCATGGTCCAATAGCGCTGAACCTCCGTTTTTCGCTGTCCTACCGCATGGAAGGTGTCGCCCCCTAGTCCTTGCGCGATGGATGAGAGAGATTTTTTTTGCAATTTTTTCTGGAATAGCGTTATTTTTGAAAAGAAAAGCAGGGGCCATATAAATGCACAGTTCTATATTACTTAGCGGGACCCTATGACCGTACGTGTCAATTGCAGCCCAAAGGTTCAGTTTAGTACTTGAGTGTGGGCCTGGTTGAATCTCGTGGGCCCCACCCGCAGCGTCCCTTCCCCCGTCTTGTCTCGCCGGGCTCCTCACTACCGGCCGGTGGGGATTCTGATGCAACGGACGCGGGCGGCTGCTGTGGCGGCACCATCGACTCCGGCATTTCGGTGACCCCCTTCAGTGCGCGCCCGCAAGACGGGGAACTCCGATCCTTGATCGGGAATGATGGCAGACCATGTCGTCGCGCTCATCGTTCTGTTCGCCCATCGCCTTGATACGTTCCCTTAGCCAGCAGTTGCCTGAAGCGCGAGGTGCTCCTTCGATTCAGCGAACGAACGAAGCCGAACGAAGAAAAGCGAAAGAACACAGAGGCAAATTCAGAAGAAGCAAAAAAAGTAGATTTCATTTCTCATTTCTCTTCCCTTCTGTTACACAGCTTAAAAGTACTTCTGGCGACGCACCACCTTGCTAAATTACCCAACAAAACTGAAAACTTACCTCCCCTAACAACCTCAGTAAAACTCAAGAGTTTACAATTTGACAAAGCACGCTAATCCACACCGCCCGTTACACCTCCCCCTCCTGAAGACATTGCTTGTCCCAAGCAATTGCCGAAGGAAATCGTTTCTGCAGAACACTGAGATTCTCCCAGGTTGTCGCTTCATCCGGCATCCCAGACCACTTAACCAAACCTTGAGTCACTGCTACATTACCTTGTTTAACTAGTCTCCTCTGCAATATCCGTTCTGGTTCAGTTGGATGTGAATCAAGTTCAACTATCTTGGGCAATGCGGTGAACACTGGAGTATAATTTGGAGTAAATGGTTTTAGCTGTGAGACATGAAAAACCGGGTGAATTTTACTCTCTGGTGGTAACTCCAGCTTATACGCAACTTGTCTGATCTTCTCCAATACAGTGTAAGGTCATTAGAACCTATATGCCAATTTCGGAACTGCTCTGTGCACTAATGACTTCTGAACATATGGTTGCAATTTCAGCAAAACTTTCTCTCCCACCTGGAAGTGCCGTTCCTGCCTCTTTTTATCAGCCTGTATCTTCATCCTATTCTGAGCCCAATCCAACTGTTGTTTGATCACTTCATTAAACCAATCTCGATTGCCCAACATTTCATTCACTTCCTCAGATGTACTGTCATTTGCTCTTGGTATCATTCCATAATTTGGCCCACTCCCGTATAATGCCTTAAAGGGAGAACATCCTACAGCAGTATGGAAGTTCGTATTATACCAAAACTTGGCAAGAGCTAGACATGTCTTCCACTTACCCAGAGTAGCTTGAATTGCGCACCTCAAATAAATTTCCAAACATTAATTAACTCTCTCACTTTGCCCATCGATTTGTGGATGATACGAGGTGCTGAGCTGCAATTTTATATCCATTACCTTGAACAATTCACGCCAAAATATACTAGTAAAAACTCTGTCTCGATCGGAAGTGATGGTGTTCGGTACTCTGCAATTTGACCACCTGATCCAGGAACAACTTGGCTACCTGTTGTGCTGTAAACGGGTGTTTAAGGGCAAGAAAATATGCATACTTTGAAAACCGATCCACAATACCATTATCACATTGCAGCCTTCTGACACTGGTAGCCCTTCGATAAAATCCATCGTTATGTCCCAAGCAGCCGCCGGAATGGGCAAGGGTTGCAATAGACCTGCTGGCCTTGATCTCTCACCTTTAGCCATTTGACAAACTTCACATTTGTTTGATGAATTCTCAACCCTTTGTTTCATCCCTGGCCAACAGAACAACTTCTTCACTCTCTGATAAGTGGCGTGTATCCCAGAATGTCCTCCGATAGCACTAGAGTGCAGAGTTGTGATCAATTTTGTTTGAAGAGCTGCATTCTCTCCAATCCATATCCTTCCTTGGTAACGGATCAATCCTCCCTGCAGTTCAAATCCTTCTTCGTCTGGACTATGAATTGCCAAGCGGGCCAATCGTTCCTATGCTGTCGTGTCTGTGATATACGAGTTGATGACTTCTTGAATCCAAACAGGTTGTATCACCGAAATTGCTTGTAACATCGTCGGCTGCCCATTTCGCGATAATGCGTCTGCAACTACATTTTCTTTCCCTCTTTTGTAAACAATCCGGAACTGGAGTCCCATTAAGCGAGTCATCGCCTTCCTTTGCATGTCTGACTGCAGTTGTTGTTCTTCAAGATAACACAAACTCATGTGATCTGTCTTGATTATAAATTCCTGCCTTTGTAAGTATGATCTCCATCTCTCCACTGCTAACATTAGTGCTAAAAACTCTTTTTCATAGATTGATAGACCTTGGTGAACTGGACTTAATGCCTTGCTGAAGAATGCCACAGGGTGACCTTGTTGCATTAATACTGCTCAAACACCATAGTCACACACATCCGTTTCTACCTAAGTTTGATCAAAATTTGGTAACTTGAGTAATGGAGTAGTAGACATGGCTTGCTTGAGTGTTAGAAATGCTTCGTCAGCTTTCGTGTCCCATGCAAAGGTCTTTTTCCTCAACAAACTTGTCAAAGGCTTGGCTATTATGCCGTAATTTCCGACAAACTTCCGATTTTGTGTTTTCAAAGTCTATTTAAAAACTCATTCTTCCTCCAATGTAAATTTCAGAAGAAATACATACAATTAACACAGAAATGATCAAATAATATCGATCAACTTAGCATAATTAATTATAAGAAGTAAAGAAGAAAAAACATACAATTAACACAGAAATGATCAAATAATATCGATCAACTTAGCATAATTAATTATAAGAAGTAAATGACAACTATGATATGATTAAATGCTTCCCCAATCCCCAATCGTGAGATGGGTGATCCGGTTGCCCAATGGGCTTCCCACTAAAACTCATCACAACAACTTGCATACAAGCAGCACGGATTACTGCAAAGTAAAAGGTGCAAACACACATACACACCTACACCTTGTGAAGAGTATGACCTGGGCAAACCCTTTCCAATCCTTGACCATCTCTAGGACCGTTCCAGTCCGACGATGGAAGGTCTCATCGCTGGTGAGTCCGGGCAGGCACCCGCCTTGCCCGGGAGTTGGCTCCGCCTCTACATCCACCGGTCCCTCAAAGTCCACAAATCTCGAGCCAAGCATCTGCTGATGTGCAGTCTTGTGCTTGAGGCTACCATCCTATCTGCAAGTGGGTTGGCAAATCAGCTCGCAAAAGATACTTACATATGGCCTTACAGCGGTTTAAGAGTGTGTTTGGTTGCTTGTACGAAGTGGTACGCGTATGAGATAGTTTAAGAAAAAAAGTTATCTACGTGTTTGGTTGTTTAAATGGAACTATTCCATCCTAGATGGTGGGATACAAATTTGAAAAATATTTCTTATAGATGCTGAACCATTCAATTCATCCAAAACAATGGAACCAAATGATACAGGACCATCCCATCCCATTCAACCTTATCTCATCAACTAAACATACCTAAAGGCATAGGTAACACGTCAACAGGCATCTCGCATCACAGAAGTGCACTAAGGCCCATGAAATCATGAACTTATAGAAATTCAACTGCACGCACAGAAAATATGAGATCCCCGAAGAAGATGCTCCGACCCATGGTTCCGTATGCAGCTAGCTAGTACTTGTACTACTGATTAGCAGTAGTAATTACTAGTAACCCAAGCGGCCAAGCCCGAACCGAACCGGCCGGACGCATGGGCAAGGGAGGGGGCGCGGCGCATCTGTGGCGCCGTCGATCGACCGGCACCGGCACTCACATGATTGCGGAATCCGTGGTATGCCCGGATGGAACCGCAAGGACAGGAAGCCTAGTTGTATTCGGCCCCCTGCACACTGTTTTTTAATCCTTGGTTCTCTCTCAAACCAAATTGCAAATCTGGTTTTCTTCTTGATCACGGAAGAATTAATCGGCGATACATGTCACCTACTACGGCAAGTCGTCGGCACCATACCAGCTCTATCTACCGTTGCAGTTCCCCAATAAGTGCGGTAGGTGGTGGGGCCACCTTTCTGTCGAGCTTGGATACCGCGGTTCATCTGAGCGTGTTGTTTCGAGCACTTTTCCTGATGTCATCACTTTTCTAGCCCCCTGAAAAAGTATTTTTTTTTCAGATCTAGCCTCCTTTCGAAACAATTGCAAAAATAATTCTATCCCCGACTCCGAAAACGCGAGCAGATGACATGTGTCTGCAGAAGACACATGTCACCTGCCGGTACTTTCGCTGCCGGATATAAGACTATTTTTATAATTACATTTAGAGGAAAAATCCGGTTTTAAAAATAATTGTGAACGACTAGAATCGCGACGATTTCCTTGTCATTTTCCCCCCGCACCAACTCCAATCATGCCGTCTCGGCTGATAGCTAGCACGTCCTGTCAATCCACGCGAGTTATAATACGGGCTATGGCCAGTGTGATGCTGCCATGCTGGTATCCCAAGCTACCGGTTGTCGGTCGGTCTTTATCTAAGTATCTTCTGATTTCACGGCTTGCTGTTGAGATTTTTTGCACATGTTGTGACAGCCGGTTGTGATGAGACCTTGTGCACGAGAATGATGCATCTATGTTCTGCGTGACAGGGATCATGCAGTTGTATATGTACTTCTAGTGGTGCTAGACCATATGAGATCTCCTTTGATTCAATGGCTCGATCGTGCACAATGAGCTTGTTGAAGCATGTGCGTAGTATATTTTAAGTTTTTAGCTCCTACGGCACTAATTGGATGTTGTTTCAAACATCGATAGTGTGTCTAATATGCACCTTGATTTTACTTAACTTCACCGTGGATTTTCTAGACATATGTTGCTAGCAATGAGAGAACGTGACATCATAAAAGTACTTTATGACTAACCTAAACGTTTTTCTCTACATTCCTGGTTAAGTTTGAAGAGTTAAACTATATACACTTTCTAAGTATGTTCATTGTAACTGAGGAAGTAACAATTTAGGTTTTAAAAACTCAGCTAATGCATGCTTCTTACAACTCCATTGCGTCTGTGACCACATGTATCTTCAGTCTTCACATCCTATACAATATACATGGTTGTTATTCTTTTACTCCACTAGAAAAGAAGTAGTATGTTCTTGAGAAATCATAAAATGTCATAGCAGTTAAGACTGATTGATGTCTTACCTTCTAGAAGATTGGAGATCTCACACCCCATAAAGACATTAAGTTAGTTTAAGGAATTTCTCTTTTCTGAGAAGTATGCTAGTTAACGGAGCTTGCAATTCTCAAGAGGGGAGGATGAGGACTAATTAACCAACTCCTCAAATAACCAGCAAATCTGTAGCACAAAAAGGACATGCATGGTTGTGGTTATGTGCAACCACTGAATTATAAAGCACCAACAGCGAGCTGGTAGGATAGAAGATCCCTGTCAAGCATTAGAGTGCACCAAGTAGCCCCCAGCTATGAGAGAAAGGTCTCCTTAAACTAACCAGGCAGTCCTGACGTTTACCACATAACTTCCAAAAAATGTTGCTATTCGGATAGCTACATGGCTTTTGGGAAAGAAACTACAGCGAATTAATCCAAGTATTTTTATGCTAGCTAGCATGGAGTCCGTTCATACTTCATACTAGTAACTGAAGAAGTTACTACTCCATAGCTTAACCTTTAACCTTTTTTTTTTACCTCGACAGACAGTATTCCTCCAGCTGTAGGGATACTCTAAATTATGCTTACTGGACTGCTTGATAGCATTTGTCTCTACTCTTACCTGATCATATAATATCAAGTGGAGATGCATGCCTATCTGGAAGAGCAAGATTTAGTCAGAATTTTGTTTAAATTTGAACTCAATCTCCTCATTCAAAAAGCACCTATATTGATACAAATTAATACAAATATAAGTAAAAGAAGTAAAGGTAATATAAAAGTTTAATGCAGAGGCATTTTCCATAGTTGTACCGTTTATAACTGGACAAGTACATGTTGTGTGAGCTGCACTTTTAGGACGCTAGTGCGAAAATGAAGGCATGCTGTTATTGTGGGCCTCGTTAGTTGGACCGAACAGGACACCCCCAGGTTGACACAGATCGGGCTTCCTCCGGGCGTCAGTGTGTGTACAATAGTTCTAGGCAATTGGTGTATATATTTTTCTTTCTGTCATCTAGAAATATGATTAAGATAACTTCTCCAATAATTTATCTCTTAAGTTTGTTTTATGGGACCATACAATATTTTAATTATAGTATGAAAAAGTATTTATTACAGACAACAGCTTATACAATGACGTTTTGTGTTGCCTATACCTCTATAGACCTTAAATTCATAAGTTTATATCGTCTCTTTATGAGAAGACAGTTGCACTCTCTCTCCTCATTCTCTCCCTTATATTAGTAAAAAGGGGAGGACTAGCAATCGGATGTTCGATGGAAAGCTCGCTTATCGGACACGTCGGCGCAACATCCTTAAGTAATATGTGCAACAATTATAATCATCGTGTGCAACAAAAATGAATAATAATAGTTAGAACATCGACAAAAAAATCTAAATTGGATGAAACCATAAGTATAGAATGTGGCCCGATTTTAAAAAGATTCAAACATCATAAACAAAGAAAATTACAATAACACAACACTTCAACATTTAAAAAGAATAATTACAACATTTTACAGTTACTCATGCAATAATCGGAGAAAATATTTGCAACAAATTGAAATAGCCCGCACAAAAACTTCTCTTGCAACAAATGAAATGAGGTGTTTTCACAAACAAAATCTATTCAAACAACAAATCGAAAAAAAAACTACTAAAAAACTTATGTTGGAACAACTGAAAAGAGCTGTTGAACCAAGCAAAATATGACACTGCAACAATAAAAAGAGACTGCTGCAACAAGTATAAGATAAATGCCTCCTCAGATCTACTTTCATTTCAGAAAAAATAATGCAACAATCAAAAATACTTTATGCAACAAAATACAAAGGATGTTATAACAAATTCGAGAAACATCTGCAACAAAAACAACCTTGGAGAAGGAAGCATGATAGCCACGTAGATGGCGATGAGCAGCAGAGGTTGCCGGAGAGAGGAGGTTAACCTATTGCTTAGTTGATGGTAGGCTCAGATTTGACGTTGTGAAGTCGATCCGGGTGTCTCGTCATTAGTCCGTTGCTCGGCCAAACACCATAGCAATGAACTAATCGGAGAGGTCAGCAGCGCCGCGTTCAGGGTCAAGCTTTCAAGACTCACAGGGCACTCTCCTATCCCCCTAGGATTTGCATGGATTTAACCTCAAAATCCATGGTTTTTTTTCTGTGTATTTGCTCACAAAGAAGGAATGTATGAGAGGGGAGTGAATCAGTGAAGTGGTGGTGATGTGGTGGAGCCATTGGAGGAGGAGTTTGTGTGGGAGGGTTTGTTTGAGGAGCCACCTGGTGGGAGGAGACTGTGTAAGAGGTGGGTGGGGTAATAGGGATGGAGTAGAGGATGAGGAATCGGGTTGGAGGGGATGGATGAGGAATCGGGTTGGAGGGGGACATGAGCAAGCGTCAAGACTTACTACTCTTGGAGGTTGCCGCCTCCTAGACGGCTTGGAGGCGTTTGTGCGCGGTGGGCTTCTCGACGGAGTTTGTGAGAAGTCCCAACAAGTTTGTGAAGGCCTGAGTTCTACCCAGAGTGAGGAAGAACTACCAAAGTGATCGAGGAAGGCTCATGTGGTTGAAGCTAGCTTGAAGTTGTTTAAGTCACCTCAATGTGGATTAGGGGAGACCGACAAGTCTCCGAGACCACAGGATAAATTCTTGTGTCATTCTCTTCTTTGTGGTTTGATTTTCTCATCCTTGTGTGCAATTTACATTCCTAGCTATTTTAGTGCTTTGATCTTGTGCTTAGGATTGTTCTATTGTTTAGACTTAGTTTGTTGGTGCACTTAGTAAAACCTAGAGTATTTAGGTTTTAATTGTTAAAATTGTAATTTGTGCTTAGACAACTTATTTATAGCAATTAGAGACGAAAATTTTAAAAACCTCCTATTCACCCCCTCTCTAGTCAGTTATCCTTAATCCTACAACTGCGATGTATGTACATATGTAATTTGTGTACTTTACACATTTTTGGGTACCATTCAGCAATGGATAATCTTGTAACATAAATTGGAGTTAAGTGCAAGCTTTCCCTTAGCTCATCTAGATCTCTCCTGCCCATCTTTACTATTTGAAAGAAGAAAGTGGCAGTGGTTCATATTCCTCTCATATTTCACTCCTCTTTCTATCTTTCTAAAAAATCTCTAACAAAAATAGAAAAACGATATACCAACAAATAAATTCTATCTCCTTAAAAACTCTAACAAAAAAAACATAAAAAAATAGTGAAGCGATTCCAAGCTGTGACGAAACCGATGGCACGAATACACGACGCAGCCAAGCGCAGAAGTGAAGCCTAAGACATGTACTGGCAGGTAACTTCCAGCAATATTCACTAGACATGTCAAGAGTAATTTTAACTAGATGTGCAATGGGCCCACGTGTTGCTGCGGGCGGAAGGAATCGCAGACACAGGCAGAAAATCTAACAGAGAAAGAAAATCTTTTTCGGGAACACCTAAAAATATGAAACCAAACTATCATAATTTCTAAAAATCACAAAAGCTTGACCATGATCCTCTTTTTTTATGGTAGCTCAGGCATGCTCTCAGGATCCTCCACACAAATTCTAAAGAATTTACAAACTTAGCAGCTCAATTAAACCAGTGAAGTTGCTTGAAGTGCGTCAGTAGCATCGTCGGAATTTTTAAAAAGCGCAAAAGTTTGATCATGATTTGAAATTTGTACGGTAGTGTAGGAATGCTCTCAGGACCCTACTCAAAAATTTTGAAGAACTCGCAAATTTAGCAGCTCAACCAAATTAGCGAAGCCCCTTTAAATGTATTAGTAGCATTGCCAGTATTTTTAAAAATCCTACAAGTTTGATCATGATCCAAATTTTTTATGGTAGGTTATACATGCTTTGAGGACCCTATTAAAAAAGTTTCAAAAATTTACAACATAATTTAATAGTTCAATCAAATCAGCAAAGTTCTTTTCTATTTTGTCCAAAAATAAAAAGCACCGTAGCTGCAGCAGTATTTACTACAGTGCCCCCGAATTTGAAAACAGGAGACCCGCCGCTGGCAAGCGAACGTGTTAACCAATTGAGCAACGGAGCCCTTGTGAAATATGAGGGTTATTAAATATATAAGGCCATGTTGCGTTTATTGTAGAAACTAGAAAAGGTGCCGCATGTCGGATTTGCGCGAGGCCCGTCGTACATCCCATGATTAGTAGTATATATAGATTTTTTTATCTATAGTAAAGCACGGACAATAGCTAGTAAAAAAAGAATGGAAGATATATATCCATTGGCCGGACCAGCCCACATACCATCGGGGGCAATAAAAGGCGCGAAAATTCCAGCCCACCTTACCCACAAAATTACAACAAAGCGATTAGGGGTGAAAACAGGTCGGATACGGGCGGATATTGCTCTTCTCATATCCTAAACCATATTTTTTTCCCGGATTCGGAATCGGATACGGGCTAGTCGGATTCGGAACCGGATACGGGCTAGTCGGATCCGGATGCGAATCCGGATAATTCGGGATACGGATACGGGTCGAATATGTGACGGATTCGGATCGGGAACGGATATAGATATACGGATAACACACGCATACAATGAGTAATATATGGTGAATCAAATCACATAAATAAATGCCTTACTATCATCTAATGGTATTTTTGTTGCTTATACAAAAAACATCAAGCAACTCTGATGACAAACATACAAGGAAAACAACGGCCAACAGATCTGTGAGAATTAAGAATGAAAACATGTGATTTACAAATTAGAATGTGTTCTGTACCTACGTATCTGTAAACTAGTTGATTGTAAGTAAAATTCTTGCTAACCATTTCCACTCCATATTTTTAGAGTCAGGTCTTAGAAGGGACTGCCAGAGCACATCTGATTTGTCCTAATGAGTTTGCTCTCCCAGGGTATCCAGAATATGTGCTTTGTTCAGAGAGTAGCTCAGATATTGTAAGTGTATACAAGTGTGCACTTTCTGTTGGCTTCTTCTCAGCAAATTAAAGTTTCCCCCTAAATTGCTTGTGATATTTTCAGGTAAGTGTTGATAATTTAGAAGAATACATTTCCTTTGTTGTGGAGTTCTGGAAAATGTGCAGTGGGTAGGGTGAATTACTACTTACCTGGTAGCTATCATAGTCCTACATTTCTCAGTTTGAGTTCTAATCTCTTAGACAAAATCATCACTTTGCTATTTTCTTGGGCTAAAGTTGGCATGCAAAATGATTTCTTACTAGGACACAATCTTTGGAGGAACTAGATAGTAAAACTGTAACCACTAACCAGACACAGAAAACCCTTTCCTTTTGTGATTGACATCATAAAACTGTGTATTTCTTAAGTGTTCTTCTTAGCAAACTTTGCATGCGACAGGGTGACATACTGACATGAGCTCTATGTTCTCCACCTTGAAATTTTCACTCTGTCCATTTGATAAAATTCATTTTATTGTGACAATTTGAAGTTTGAGCACACTACTACAGAATGGTACATCACTATCGCTTCATCTGTATCGGTTCTTAAGTTTTTTGGAAGAAACGATTGTGATAGATGACTTAGGAGAGGCATTAATCATAATCACTATCGGTTCTCAGGTTAGAAGTGATAGTGATGTAGCACTGGGAACATTACAATCGGTTCTTATGCGAGAAGTGATAGTGATGTGCATTATCATCACTATCGGTTTTCATATAAGAAGCGATACACATCACTATCGGTTCTTATTTAAGAAGAGATAGTGATGATAATGCACATCACTATCGCTTCTCACAAAAGAACCGATAGTGATAAGCACGTATCACTATCGGTTCTTTTGTGAGAAGCGATAGTGATGTGCATTATCATCACTATCGCTTAAATAAGAACCGATAGTGATGATGTCGACGCTCATCACTATCGCGTTTTATGTAGAACCGATTGTGATGACTATGATAATCACTATCGCTTGTCTTGTAAGAACCGATCGTGATGTGCATGATCACATCACTATCGCTTTTATATGAGAACCGATAGTGATGTACCTCGTTAGGTTATTTATACCACTCGAATGAACTCTTCTCATTATTGTTCCGGAGGAGGTTTCTCCGCCGCCACCGAAAAAATAGCTCATATTACGTGGTTGGAAGCAATACTTGGGTGAGAAAATTTGAAATCCTCAAGGGTGGGTGTTAAGAGGTAAATTTGAAGCCCTAACTTGAGGAGATTTCCCTCATTTTGCATAATTTGTGGTTTTCTTCAAAATGTGAGCATTCCTTCAAACCCCTTTAATTTTGCACTATGTAATTTTGATATGTCGCAAGAAAGTTTAGATTGCACTGGTATTGTGTATATCCTATCGATTTCACACCCTTTATTCACAAGCATGTACACATGTATTTAATTATCTTAATTTGTAGTGCTTTGATGTTAATATGGAATTATTATTGCACACTGATGAATGCTAGAGTTTAGGTGCGGAACCTCGTCTCCCGTTCGAGGATGCTTGTTTATAAATATACCGAACGAAATGGCATATTTATAAGCGGCGATCTCGAATTGTCCACGTTCTTTGGACGGTTCGAGGATATGTGCCGGGCAAGTTCTCGAGCTATGTTGTATAAGCTGCGAGTAGAGATTTGGTAGCGTCTCACGATATTCTCCGGATACACACCCTCTTGACTGTTGTCGAGGCGTGTATATGGAGAATAGCGAGATGTTCTTAAATTTTCTCTGAGTTGTACAACGGCTTAGGAACTTGTCGGAACCACATATACTCGAATGGGATTAGGACCAAACCTATTTAGAGATTAGGAGTCATCGTTGATACCCTTGTATTGTTTCGTTGTAGTCAAAAGATCATGAGGCTCTTGCACTATATAATTAGATTGTTTGATATCATTGTTCATGTTAAAAATGTATGTCTCTTATCTAGGAAATTGGAAGCTCTAAACCAGGGAAGAATCTAGGTATCGATCGGAGTACATATTTCATATATGTTGCAGGAAATTGTCATCTATTTTGCAAAGGTAATATTAACTGAAATAATGTCTCAATATTTCAAATAGCTAGCTTACTGTCGCTCCAGTTTGTGCATAATTTATTGGGTGAAGTTTAATTGCAGATGAACCGTAAGGAATGGATGTATGCAAAAGTCGTGTGAGTCTTTGAATTTGAGAGGGTGTTAAGGAGTTCAAAAAATTGCGAAGAGGACATGGTGAGGAGGGTGTAAACTTCATATATTGTCCTTGCATTGATTGCACCAATCGAGAAGATTTAACAACTCGGCTCAAATTGAGGACCACCGATTCGACGTGGCCGTGAGGAATTACACGTGTTGGATCCATCACGGGAGACAGTAGTACCTGCCAGTATGCAATGAAGACACGGTGGAACCGGATGATGAGTTGCGTTTGATATGTTTGAGGAGGAGAATTTGGAGCAAATGTTGCGGGATGTGGAGGTAATTACGAAAGAGAGTTTGGAAAGTTTAAAAGCTTGATGGAAGGCGATGCGAAACCACTGCTCACAAAGTTGCAAAGCGAGAATACACCAAGTTAGGTTCGGTCCTTGCATTGTTCGAATCAAGGCAAAACACCGTTGGATGGATACAAGTTTCAATGCACTTCTAGTTCTTCTATCGGATCCGCTTAGGGAAACGAGTTGCCAACAAGCATTTATGAAGCGAAGAAGCTACTATGTCCCATGGGAATGGAAATAGAAAGGATACATGCATGTCCAAATGATTGCATCTTGTCCGTAACGCACATCGAGTCTGCACATTTGTCCGGTTTGCGGTGTGCCTCGGTACAAACAAAAGGAGAAGCGTAACGACAAGAAGCGTAAGAGCCGGGCAACGAGGGTGAAGAGGTCACTAAAGGTGCACCGGCCAAGGTATTGTGGTACTTGCCCATCATTCCCCGTCTGGAGAGGTTGTTTGCAAATCCTAGAAAGCAAAATTGTTGCGTTGGCATTATGAGTCTCGAAAGGAAGATGGCAAGCTGAGACACCCTGCTGATTCGGCTCAATGGAGAAATATCGATTGGAAACATGAGGAGTTTGGTGCCGAAATGAGGAACATAAGATTTGGATTGAGTACCGATGGAATGAATCCGTTTGGTAACATGAGCGATCGTCAAAGACGTGTGCGCTTCATTGTGTATCTACAACCTCCTCCTTGGTTGTGCATGAAGCGGAAGTATATCATGATGTCGTTGCTAATCTCGGAACCCAAACAGCCGGAAATGATATTGATGTGTACCTCGCTCCATTGATCGAGGATTTGGTAAAATTGTGGAATGACGGGGTCATTGTGTGGGATGCGTACAGAAGAGAGCATTTCACCCTACGGGCTATGGTATTTTGCACCATAAATGATTTCCCGGCTCTTGGTAATTTGGCGGGCTACAGTACGAAAGGAGCAAAAGCGTGTCCTATTTGTGAAGAGGAGACCGAGAGCCTATGGCTGCCGAATTCCAAGAAAACTGTGTATATGGGTCACCGTAGGTTTCTACCTCGAAGTCATCGATACCGTAAGATGGATGATAAATTTGATGGGAAGAGGGAAGTCCGTTCGGCACCGCAGCCTATGAGTGGAAGGCAAGTATATTCACGTGTAGAGGATATCGATGTTTAGTACGGAAAGGGCCGTAAATCTGTTCGTTCTAGGACCATTTGGAAGAAGAGGTCAATATTTTGGGACTTACCGTACTGGAAGGAGTTAGATGTTCGGCATTGTATTGATGTCATGCACGTTGAGAAGAATGTCTGCGACAATTTGGTTGGTATCCTGCTGAACATACCTGGAAAGATAAAGGATGGTGTGAATGCTCGTCGCGACATGGCCTACATGGGAATCAGGCCCAGGCTTGCAGTGATAGAGGAGGATGGAAAAGGTCCGTATATGCCCGCTGCATGCTACACCCTGTCCAAGAAGGAGAAAGAGGACCTTTGCAAATGTCTCTATGGTATTAAAGTTCCATCCGCTACTCCGCGAACATTAAGAAGCTTGTGTCCTTGGATGATTTGAAGTTGTTGGGCATGAAGTCCCACGATTGCCATGTCTTGATGACCCAAATGCCCCGGTTGCAATAAGAAATATTCGCGCAGAGGATGTCGGGTTTGCAATCACGGTCGTGTTACTTCTTCAATGCGATCTCTGCAAAGTTATTGACCCGACGTGCTAGACAACTTGCGAGTGAGGTGGTGCGGACTCTATGTCGACTTGAGATGCATTTCCCACCGTCGTTCTTGATGTCATGATCCACCTTGTTGTTCACCTCGTTAGAGATTAAGATATGTGGACCGGCATTCCTCGTTATATGTACCCGTTCGAGAGGTACATGGGTATATTAAAATCCTACGTGAGGAATCGGTTGAAGCTCGAGGTAGTATTGTGGAAGGTTATGGTGCTGAAGAGGTTATTGAGTTCTGCGTGGACTATCTCGGAAAAGACAAGCAATCGGTGTTCCTCTATCTCGCCATGAGGGCAGACTTGCTGGCAAAGGAACCGTGTCGGTTTTGTGTGAAAAAGCGATACTGATGTTGATTTACACATCTGTGTCGGTTATTGTAAAAAAACGATACTGAAGATTGACACATCTGTGTCGGTTTTTTTAAAATAAGCGATACTGATGACTATAAATATCTGTGTCGGTTATTGTAAAAAAACGATACTGAAGATTGAAACATCCGTGTCGGTTTTATTCGAAGAAACGACATGGATATGTATATTATCAGGATCGGTTTTCCTAAAAAAACGACACTGATGACCCCCTGCCATTTATTTCCCCCGCCAAGTCGATTGGTAGCGCGCAAGATACTCTCATTAACCTAGCGAAGCCGCCTCCTCGCCTGCCCGCCGCCGCCGCGCCCTACCCGCCCCCGCCGCCTCGCCCGCCGCGCCTGCCGCGCCCGACCGACGCCTGGTCGACCCGCGACTCCGACGCCCTCCGACCCGCCCCGACTCCGACGCCCGCCCGCCCGCCGCCCCGCCGCCCTCCCGGCCGCCCGACGACCGGCCGCCCCAGCCGCGCTCCTCCCGGCGCCCGCCGACCGCCCGACTCCCGACGCCCCTCAGGCCTGCCCGACGACTCGCCGCCCGCCCACCACCCGGCGCCCCTCAGGCCCGTCCGACGACCGGCCGCCCGACGCCCTGGGACTGACGCTCTATCTTGGTAACTTTCTAAACCATCCTTTATTCGCATGTGAGTTGGCTTGATGTTCCTCACTGGTAACACAAGATGAAATCAACAAGCTAGTTTCTAGCAAGATATAACTTCCAAACAGGTTGATTTTACCGCAATAGAGTATGAATTTGAATAGTAACACTAAAGGGTAGAAAGATCACTTGTAAGGGTATAGAACAATCACAAGGTTATACTTTCACACTAGCAGTATGAATGGGACACAAGAAAAACACAACTCCTATTCAAAGATTAAGGGCATACAGAGATGAATGTGGAAATTACAGACGATTTACCATGCCCACACATAACACAAATTGTCAAAAGCGAAATGGTAACCATTTTAGTGATATATTATTTAACGTCGGTCTAAGCGATATTCATAATCGAGAGTTTGATAACCAACAATGCCAAGCACTTGTGGTAGAAATTTTAATTTTCATAATCAACTTGCATAATTGCGTTGTGTAGTTTGTCACTCGGAAGGAGGAAAATTTTAAGAATGACCAAGAGATGTAGTGCCGCTTCTTATAGTTGATGACAAAAGAACCAATCTTGATTATTACAAGGAAAATGCAGAGAGCAACAAAAATGGAAATAAATGTGTTGTGGGAAGCCCTTGCGCACTTTCACGATGGCAATCAAGCTTGTTTGACACATTATATATGGAAGGTTTCACTGGGCATCATTCGATGGAGAATATGTACAAGTACACTAGAATTGCAGATGTACATTATTGTCCTTACGACAAAGTTCTGAACAAGAAAATTATTTCTCTAATTCAAGTTTGAGAGCAAACATTTATGAGTTCAAATTTCACAATGCATGCTTTCATCATCTCACGCAAATCTGATAATATGATCTACTTGTTATTATTATTCTTGTAATATGATCTACGTTAGAGTTAAAAATCGTAACCTCGTCTCCCATTCGAGAGTGCTTGTTTATGAATATGCCATTTCGTCACATTCATAAGCAAGCATTCTCAGTATCCACGTTTTTAGACGATTCGAGGATATGTGGTTGGGCAAGTTCTGGTGTTGTACAAGCTGCGAGTAGATTTGGTAGCATCTCCCTCACGGTGTTCTCGGGTATACACCCTCTTGACTGTTGTCGAGGCGTATACGGAGAGCGGTGAAGATCTTCTCTACTCTGATTGTACAACGGCTTAGGAACTTGCTCGAACCACATATCCTC
This sequence comes from Otatea glauca, assembly GCA_036346275.1. Lineage (NCBI taxonomy): Eukaryota > Viridiplantae > Streptophyta > Magnoliopsida > Poales > Poaceae > Otatea > Otatea glauca. The sequence continues at coordinate 42,633,481 of CM070716.1, read as the reverse complement.
GAATGGGATTAGGACCAAACCTATTTAGAGAGTAGGGGTTATCGTTGGTACGTATTTAGGTGATCAACAGATAAACTTTTTTTGAAGATCGTTCGTTCATTTGTTACTCTCTTTGAAATATGCTAGAACGATTACATCTTATTACTTATCTATTCAGCTATTGCTTTACATGATTTATTGTCAAGTTCACAAAATAGGTACTAATTGCTTTCTCTCATGTCAAATATATGACCTTATCAGATTAGAAAACTCAAAATGTCACAATTAGAGAGCATCGGCTCCTCGCCAGACAGAGTAGAAGGTGCTCCCGAGGGGCCGAGCCAAGTTCCAAATGTTGAGAGGCCGAGTAAGGTGAGGAAGGCCCGAGGACCGAACAAAGGGGCCACGGGAGAACACCGCAGGTCCTCCACTTCAATGCCACGGGGGTCTGCACAGGCCCTCCCAAGTACAAGGGGCGATACCGTTCATTCCTCGGTCAATTGGTGAGAGAGAGAGTGCCCATAACGATTAAGGATTGGAGGAAGGAAGTCGTGTAGCGTAAGAATCGATCGTGGGATGAGGTTAAGGGCAAGTGGATTATAGAGGAGGAAGATGAGCATACGCGAGACTGCATTGAAGAGGATGGGTGTGGCCTTGAGGCACTTCAGGGTCCTCATGCACAGTGAGTACGTACTGAAAGGTCGTACACCATTCGAGAGGTATCCGTTCGTTACTACAGATGTTTGGGTGGAGTTCACGACGACGAAGGGTACGCCCGAGGCGAGCGACTAAGAGAAAGGAATACCGCTATCCAAAGGCACAACACGCACCCGCACCACCTCGATGCAGCAGCTATGAGGGGAAGAAGGTAGAGTGGTAGCGACTAGCCGAGGAGTCGCGAACTCGGACGACGATGCCTTACTCCCACATATGTGAGGCAGACGCATGGCGGGTATTAGCGAGGACAAAAAAACCCCGACGGGCAGCTTGTAGTCGCAAACCCCGCTACTGCGCACGTCGTCTCTGCCATCGTAAGACATCTGACTTAGTACATTGCAGTTGGCCTAGCTTGTTGTATTTCAGATCTAATTCGTACTCGCTTATTGCAGGAGGAGGTAAGCCAGCGGAAAGAGCAGGGGACCTTCGAGAGCCAAGGGTCGAAGGATATCACGTGCGTGCGCAATCGGAAGCCCGATCATAAGGGCCGGTGCTCGCGCAGGTCGGGCATCTGAAGAAGTCCTACTTCCAAGATGGCGTTTGAGTGCTAGATCAAGATCATGGGAGGCACGCGCGGGCGCCAAGGCGACTCGGGGAGCGGTGAGGAGGAGATCAAGGATGAGATGAGGGGAGATGATGGCACGTGAAGATGAGATAAGGGTGAGATGATGGCACGTGAGGAGCGCTGAGGTCCGAGATGATGGCGATGATCTCCCAGTCGAGCGAAATCCTCACCTCTTGTATAGAAGCTCAGTGCCCGACCTAGCACCGTGGTTCCAAAAATGATAAGACCGATCCCCATCTCAAGGTAATAATTAATTTTTCCTAAATTAAATCTACAAGTGTAACTCCCACAATGTTTCTCCTCAAGTTGCGTACATCTTGCGTGCCCTGCTAAGTGCCACTCACCACCTGACGGAGGATGGATTTCTGTCGAGGTGCACGCGGGTTGCATTTCCGTGCAAGGAGACCGACATTTGTGCATGGTCGACCTTTGGGAAGGGCTACATGAGGTGCGGTGGACTACGTCCACGAACACTTCTTATCACATGTGCTCGAGTTCCCCAACGAAGATATCGGCACTCTCGGGCAAGCACGCATGTCGTTCATCAAGTGGCCCACACGGTGTCGTCTTGGTCAAGGTAAAAATCCCCGCGTCTTCTCTACCATTCGGTAGTAATGCAATAAGTTAAATATCGCGTGCTTTGTAGGTTCCTACCGTATCTGTGCTTACTCGTGCTCCTGATTCTGTTCCCACCACCGTGATGAGTCCTACACGGAGTGCAGAGCTCACGTGTAAAAGGACAAGCACGACACCAACAGAACCACAAGAGGCCTCTGAGTCTCCTTCCGCCAAGAAGGCAAAGCTGATAAAGGCCACAAAGCCCCTTGAGGTACTTGAAAAGCCAACTACCCTCACCTCGAAGACTCCTTCAGCCCAGAAAGAAAAGTCAGCACAGGCCACAGACATCCCTTATGATTTTAAGGCCTACGTACATGGAAAGCCCCTGCTTGCATCCAACGAACTAAATGGTCTAGGCAGGTGGACTCGCAAGCTCCATGGATGGTATATTGATAAGGTGAATGAGGAAGAGCGTCGAGTTGACTTCAATGTGATGTATAAAAGGGTACATTTCCACCGTGACGAGAATGGGATATTCCTGTCGGTTTGAGGATCTGTTTCTTGTGTACCAATTAAAAGCCGTCGATATTTCTACTTTACGATCTTGGGCGCTGTGAGTATCGCACCATACAACATGGTGGCGACTTTTATAGGATTTTGCATTATGTTTTCTAATATCAACACGAGTTGTAGGGCAATGAGACAATGAGCCGTGATGAATCTAAACCAAGTTGGGTTAAATCGACCCGAGCTAGTGTCTGCGACCACGGCTAGGATACATCCGGTGTTTGTTCTTTGGCTCGTCAAGAGGGTATTGCATCTTGAGTCGACGAAGGACTTCGTTGTAATACCGTACCACGAGGAGTAAGTAGTACAAACCCTTCAATTACTTATGCGCACTTAAACCGTATGCGAACTTATTTCCTTGCACTACATTCCATTTAATAAGCAACCATTGGGTTCTACTCGTCCTCGTTAAGTGAAAACACGATCTATATTTTTAACTCAATCAAGAAGAGACCGATGGCCTCGCGATCAAGTGTCCTTGCGAAGTAAGTACATTACCGTAACCTAACACTTTATGAATTTAACTATATTTTTTTACTCAATGGCATCTCTCCAATATATGTAGGGTTTCTCGGACTATGTCGATGAAGGAGGGTCACACAATAACAAAAGGGCAAGGCATTGGAGTATAAGAAATTCACGGTACAAGTGCCTAGCATATATCGTTTAATTTTTTGACATCTAATCTTCGTGTGTTAATTTCTTTTCTCTCTTCACAGTGTCATCAACAGGCGTGATGACACATGCGGCTTCTATGTCATGCAACACATGTTGGTTGTGGTCGTGGCTCACACCTTTTTCCTAAGGTATATGTACATGCATACTTAGCCTTTCACATACAAATTTTGAAACTTAAATTCATACACTCATTTATGTTTTGCGGATGATCAATATCCCGAGAAGAGCTTAGACAACAAAGCACTCAATAATTTACTGAGATCACTTATGCCAATGGTACTGGTTAGAAGTTATATCGGAGGACCAGTAGGTTTAGAGATCCTGGCGTCCTACTAATCCATATGGAAACAATATTAATTGTATATGTCAATGTGATATATATGCACGTGTCTTGATTGTTAAGCATGTTTGTGTTTGTATGTTGTGAGCGAATGGGCTATATGTATTGCAATTTACGTATTTGTGTTACGTGAATGTGATATGTGCATTACGTGTTATGTATTGTCAATGTGATATATATATGCCCAATGTTAATATGTGTGTTATTTTGGATAATATGCAAAATTGAAACACCCCACGAGGGTCATCGAATCGGTTCTTATGAGGCGATTGTGATGACCTCTCATCGAATCGGTTCTTTTAAGAAAGCGATTGTGATGACCACATTAGTAGAATCGGTTCTTTTACAGGCGATAGTGATAACCATACCATTACAATCGGTTCTTGGAATAAAGCGATTGTGATGATACATTATCGAATCGGTTCTTTAAAGGAAGCGATTACGATGACCCTCATTAGAATCGGTTCTTTTTGAACCGATTACGATAAAATTATCGAATCGGTTCTACAAAAGAACCGATTCTAATGAGGTCATCGAATCGGTTCTTTAAAGGCGATTACGATGACCTCATTAGAATCGGTTCTTTTGCGAAACCGATTACGATAGCGTGGTTATCGAATCGGTTCGGCAAAAGAACCGATTCTAATGAGGGGGTCATCAGAATCGCTTCCTTTAAAGAACCGATTCTGATGACCCTTTATCAGAATCGGTTATTAGAAAAAACCGATTGTGATAATGTGTTCATCAGAATCGGTTTGATCTAAGAACCGATTCTAATGAACCGATTCTAATGAGGATTTATCACAATCAGGGTAAAACCGACTGTGATAACTCCACCTCATCACTATCCAAAGACTTCGTATCGCCACTTGAACCGATTGTAATGACAAAAAAGAACCGATTCTGATGTACAATTCTGTAGTAGTGGCAAAATACCTGCCAGCGAGGGGAGAGTTGCCACCGGGTGGAGAGTGGTCACGGGGGAGGGGCGCGCTGGCCAGGGGGAGTCGCGGGAGCAGATTCGGATCTGGGGAGGGGGGTGTTGGCCAGGGGAGATGCCGTCGGGGGAGGGCGCCAACCGGTGGAGTTGCTGCCAGTGAGAGAAGTCGTAGGGGGAGGGGGAGCGTTGGTCGGGGCGAGTCACCGGGGTTAGATTCGGATTTGGAGAGGGGATGCTATCCGGGGGAGATGCCACCGGGGGAGGGGGAGCGCCGGCCTAGGGAGATCTTGCGTCGGGGGGCGATGTTGGGGGATCGCCGGCTCATCGCTGGGGGTAGATCATCGTGGCCCTGGGAGGAAACCGGGAGATTCAAATCTGGAGTGGAGAATGGAGTGTAGATTCTGGCGGTCTGGCCTGGGCTAGGGCACGGCATCGCACGGGAGGCTTCGGGCTGGGGAAGTGGGGGAACACCGAATCTGGATATCCGAATGAAGCAATTATCTGATATTCGTTTCTCGACCTATATTTTCCGAATAGTGTACGTTCTGAATCCGATCCATATCCGTTTTCAACTATCCAAATTTGAATCCGAATCAGACCCGATATCCGATTTTCTTCCCGGATCCGTATCAGAAGAGAACTATCCGTCCCGTTTTCACCCCTAAAAGTGACTACACACAAGCATGCATTCTTACACTTAACCCCTTCGGGTCCCTCACAATCGCGATCCACCCCGTTTCTCTCTCCTCGCTACTCGCATCGCGCACACCTCCGCCTCTATATAAACACACGCCTTCCGAGCACACAGGAGAGAGTGCAGAGCGAGACGCGTCACCCCTCCCACCTTCTCCCAGGCCGCCGCCTCCTCCCGCTCGCGTCCGTTCCCACGTAGGGTTAGGGTTTTGGCCGCCGCCGAGCGCGCGCCATGGCGATCCTCTCGGCGCTCGCCACCGAGGTGTTCATCCCCGTCGCCGCCGTCGTCGGCATCGCCTTCGCCGTCGTGCAGTGGGTGCTCGTCTCGCGGGTGAAGCTCTCGCCGGCCGCGGCCGCGTCCGGCGGCAGCAAGAACGGTGGGTACGGGGACTACCTCATCGAGGAAGAGGAGGGCCTCAACGACCACAACGTCGTCGTCAAGTGCGCCGAGATCCAGACCGCCATCTCCGAAGGTGAGCACCGGGGTCTCTCCCAGATCTGGGGGCGTCGCTTGGTTCGTTTAGATCCGCGCGTTTCGTGGCCATTTTGGCTGAGAAAGACGCGACTTCCGCGCGTTTTTCGCGGGGATAATGCTAACCTTTTCGTATTTTAGATAATAGAATTTTGTCCAAAGGTGGGATCTTTCAGGGGTGAATGGTTCGTGTTTTTGTTGTCCGTTCCTTCCATTGGTTGATTCTAATGCTGATCTGATGGGAAACTTCCAAATTTTAGATCATTGAGCTCAAATATTTTTGCATTTTTTTTGGCTTTTTGGATCAAGAAAATCATGAAAAAGCTGAACTGAAGTGATGTTAAATATTGGAGCTTTTGTGCAATGGAAGCCAAATCCTTGCCTTGGAGCTTTTGGTTCCTTTGTGGGGGTTGCCAAATAGTGTTGCTTTCCTCCAAACCATTTACTTTTGCGATATTTTAGTTACTCCAGGTCTGTCCTAAATCTGTATTTTTTTTTCAAGTGGGGGCTATTGCGTTACTGTTGTTGTTACTGGATTTTGGTTTATGCGACCCCAAGTGGGGTGGGGCTCGCAAATCTTTTCCTCACCCCCTTCAGCTTGTAAATATGAAAATTGATTTTAGATGCTTGTGGTTGGTGCTAAATTGAGGCTTCAATAAAGTGTTATTTTAAGGCTGCAAGCTGTGCTCTTGCCCTGTGTCGGTGCTGCAGTAAAGATGTGCTGTAGTAAAGATGTAGCTTTCAGTGGACATGTTCTGGTAGAGCATGCTGTATCTCTCTGTAGGTCATAGCTTGGTAGTGGAAGGTGCGTGATGGATCTGTCAAACGTAGCAGGCTGAACACGTCGTGATTTGGCTGACTTGAGCTTATCTTAATTAATATAACTGGACTCCAACGTCCTGGTGCTAGGTAGATCTAGACCTGAAACGCCTGGTTCTTGGATAAGGATATCGGCCATCTGTCACCGATGTGTCGTTTATACCGACTTGTGAGCTTGTCATCTTGATCAGTATGGATGGCCTAATTCTCATCAGATACGTGTCCCGTTAGTGGGCGTTTGTTTGATTATGTGTCACCAATCTTGACCTGATCCCTTTTTTTCTTTGATTGGGATGGGGACACATGAAGAGCTATTTCTGGAAATATCTGTTAGGATTTGGGCATGGGGTTTGTTACTTTTTCCTAAATGTAAAGTAGCAGTGGCCAGTGGGTGGGGTTACCATTTGGTTGTTGAATGTGTCAGTCTTCGTTCCGTTTACCTATGTATTTCATTATTTACTGACGTCAAAAGATAAAATTGGACAGAAGGTAATAGTATTCAGTCTCATGTGTGTGGTTTGACAAAATAAGTTATTTTATTATCATAGTTTGTATGTGAATTGCATTCTAATATGTGCATTGTGTAATGTAATAAAACACTTCTGCTACTGAATTCTATTGAGTTTGATCATATGATTTATGTGTAACAACTGACTTTCTTCTATGAGCAGGAGCAACATCATTTCTTTTCACTGAGTACCAATATGTTGGTATTTTCATGTCAATCTTTGCTGTCGTGATCTTCCTCTTCCTTGGTTCGGTTGAGGGATTCAGCACAAAGAGCCAGCCCTGCACCTATAGCAAGGACAAGTACTGCAAACCAGCTCTTTTCAATGCGCTCTTTAGCACCGCGTCTTTCTTGCTTGGAGCGATCACCTCTTTGGTGTCTGGTTTCCTTGGAATGAAGATCGCCACATATGCCAATGCCAGAACTACCCTGGAAGCAAGGAAGGGTGTTGGGAAGGCATTTATCACTGCTTTCCGCTCTGGTGCAGTTATGGGATTTTTGCTGGCATCAAGTGGTCTTATGGTTCTTTACATTGCCATTAATGTATTCAAGTTGTATTACGGTGATGACTGGGAGGGTCTTTTCGAGTCCATCACTGGTTATGGTCTTGGTGGGTCTTCCATGGCTCTTTTCGGAAGAGTTGGTGGAGGTATTTACACAAAGGCTGCTGATGTGGGTGCTGATCTTGTTGGCAAAGTTGAAAGGAACATTCCTGAAGATGATCCTAGGAATCCAGCTGTGAGTTTTCTTATTTGTTTTGGGCTAACAGTTTTAGGGAAATTAGCAGACAATCCTAGAAATTATATGATGACTGTTATGGTTCGTGGCACTTAGCTGAACTCAAGTCCTGTTTGCAGGTGATTGCTGACAACGTAGGTGACAATGTTGGTGATATCGCTGGAATGGGATCAGATCTCTTTGGGTCATACGCAGAATCTTCCTGTGCTGCTCTAGTTGTTGCATCTATCTCATCTTTCGGAATTAACCATGATTTCACTGGGATGTGCTACCCACTGCTTGTGAGCTCTGTCGGCATCATCGTCTGCTTGATCACTACACTCTTTGCAACTGATTTCTTTGAGATAAAGGCTGTGAAAGAAATCGAACCTGCTCTAAAGAAGCAGCTCATCATCTCCACTGCTTTAATGACCGTTGGTATTGCGATAATCAGCTGGTTGGCCCTTCCAGCTAAGTTCACAATCTTCAATTTCGGTGCTCAGAAGGAAGTTACCAACTGGTAAGTTTTTTGCCATTCTTTGTTATTTGTTTGCGAAATGTTCTCTCTTCTGATTAAATTGTCATGATTTCTCAGGGGCTTGTTCTTCTGTGTTGCAATTGGTCTGTGGGCTGGTCTGATTATTGGTTTTGTGACAGAATACTACACTAGCAATGCGTACAGGTAAGAAACATACTAGTTTCTAATTATGTTTCTCTTTCATCATTTCTATGTTAGTGTTTTTAACCCTTGCATGCTTCTTTGTGGCAGCCCTGTGCAAGATGTTGCTGATTCCTGTAGAACTGGTGCTGCCACTAACGTCATATTCGGTCTTGCTCTAGGATACAAGTCAGTTATTATCCCAATTTTCGCTATTGCTGTCAGCATCTATGTCAGTTTCTCTATCGCTGCAATGTACGGCATAGCTGTTGCTGCTCTTGGCATGCTTAGCACAATAGCAACTGGCCTTGCTATTGATGCTTATGGTCCCATTAGTGACAATGCTGGTGGAATTGCTGAGATGGCCGGTATGAGCCACAGAATCCGTGAGAGAACTGATGCTCTTGATGCTGCTGGCAACACGACTGCTGCTATTGGAAAGGTAAAATTGTGCAATGTACATTTATTAGTTAAAATATTTACTTCACTGTACTTTATTGTTGTTGATTTTTGGTACTGCAGGCAAGTTCAGCATTTGATAATACGTGAGCTATTAGATTAGTAGGCATTTGGGCATTCAGATTTTCTGGTTTCTTAGGGAGTCATTGTATTTGTCAGTAACTCAACCATCCATATTCTTTTGTAGGGTTTTGCCATTGGATCAGCTGCTTTGGTGTCCCTGGCACTTTTTGGTGCCTTTGTCAGCAGAGCGGGAGTGAAGGTCGTTGATGTCCTGTCTCCAAAGGTCTTCATTGGTTTGATTGTTGGGGCCATGCTTCCATACTGGTTCTCTGCCATGACCATGAAGAGTGTCGGAAGTGCTGCTCTCAAAATGGTTGAGGAGGTTCGCAGGCAGTTCAACACCATTCCTGGGCTGATGGAGGGAACTGCCAAGCCTGACTATGCCACCTGTGTCAAGATCTCTACTGATGCTTCCATCAAGGAGATGATTCCTCCTGGTGCTTTGGTCATGCTCACCCCCCTCATTGTTGGAACCCTCTTTGGTGTGGAGACTCTTTCTGGTGTGCTGGCTGGTGCTCTCGTTTCTGGAGTACAGGTATCCATCACTTCCTTTTTCTTCCGTTGTGTACTTGGTGAATCCGTTAGTTCAAGGGATTTATGTATTTCCTCGTCGACAGATTGCCATCTCTGCTTCCAACACTGGTGGTGCATGGGACAACGCAAAGAAGTACATTGAGGTAAATGTTCTGAAGTCCTGATTGATGAGTCAGCATCCATTGTGTAACTTATCAACTTCTTCCTTGCTTGTTCTAGGCTGGTGCCAGCGACCACGCGAGATCCCTGGGACCCAAGGGATCGGACTGCCATAAGGCTGCCGTGATTGGTGACACCATTGGAGACCCCCTCAAGGACACATCAGGCCCGTCGCTCAACATTCTCATCAAGCTCATGGCTGTTGAGTCCCTTGTGTTCGCACCCTTCTTCGCCACGCACGGAGGTCTGCTGTTCAAGTACCTCTAAACAACATACCTGGGGCAACAGAACTATGATCTACGGACATCACGAATAACTCCCTGCCAGTTCGTATGTTGTGCGCTGTTTTTTTGGTCTCATGTCGTTTCAGGATTGCTGTTTTTCTTTTCTTTGGCTTCTTGGAGGTGTTACCTTAGTCTTAGTCTTACGGCTTGTAGCTCCATGTAGAAGAGACCAGATGTGCGCCCTCTGTGGTATGTGACCGGCAAATTTTCCTCGTCCCTTGATGACGACGACAATGTTGAACTCTTTGAACAATGATACGATGATTGTTGCATGTCACTGGTGGGAAGTCTATTCCTCTGCATCAAATCTGCTTTGCAATTGGATGATTGTTGCGTGTATCTGTCGCATGTAGTGCAATGCAAGCAATATAAATGCTTATCCCTATTGCACAAAATTTCACTGATGTAGCAAACTAATTGATATCTACAAAGATCACTGGCAAGCTCTGAATCTTCGTCGTCTGTAGTTAATTGAGTTTATTGATTAAAGCACTGTAGTTAATATTTGCTGTAACTTAACTTATCGATTATCACCAAATTTCCGCGGCACTTCCCTTTTATTCATCTCTTTTTGCCTTTTTCACTATTTTTTTTTTCATCCAAACAGGAGTGAAGAACAATGGGAAAGGGCGTTTCGCCTTTCCTCTTTTTTCACCATATCAATTTGTTTTCCAACCTTTTACATTTAAAAAGAGCACAAAATCACAAACTTTTCAGCCTTGCAGCTTACTTCATCTTGGGATGGTCATAGCTTAGCTACCCATCCTTCACTCTCTTCACCTTTCCTATAACAATCGCAACAAAAATCACACCGAAACCAATCATGACCTAAACTAACTACAGGCAGGGGCAGAGAAATAGGGAATGTGAGCAAACACAATGGAGTAAGGAGCCACAGCTATGGGCTCTGCTGCATCCACATTGACAGGCTCCAGTCTAGGGATATTTCCATTTGCATCAGTAACCAAGGGCTTGCCATTTAACATCATGACTTGGCTCTGTAAGTTGCCATCTTTGGGAGTGAGATGGTACTCCTCTCTCATGGCTCCAGCTGACTCAACAAAACCAGGGATGTGCCTGTTCTTTCTGCCATTCTTCTCTACAGTGTGTGCATGGGCACCTTCACTTGTCACAGACACTCGTGTTCTGGTGTTGCCACTGAGGTTGATCAGCAGTAGAGTTATTCCTGGCTGAACATACAAGGAAAAGATGGGCATAGATGCGATTAGCAGATGAAGTTACGTCATTATGCTAATGAAAAGGTATTGGCTTATCTAAATTGCTTACAGAATCTCTTGCGCATTGCGCATAAGCGCGGATCATGTTGGTGCCACTGAATGTTGTAGCTAGAACTTTGGTTCCCATGAGGCGATGCCATAGTAGAGCGCTGCGGCAAAAAAAGTGGAAAAAAAGAAACATCATGAAATTGACATATTCCATGCTTCGATTCTGCAAGATTATATGCAGTGGAACCAGTTCTTAGCTTAGCCATTAAGTAGCTATTAGGTTCCAGTTGTTGGGATAATTCTGCTCGTTTAGGACAGATGCATCAAATCTTGTTTGCACTCTCTTACCAGGGAAGTTATTCATTTAAAGTGCTTTTACCTACTTGTTAAGGCTTCAAGAGGATCAGGTATTTACCTGTAATAGTCGGGATTTGGTTGGAATGTTGTTGTGTTCAGCAGGCCATAGTTCCCACCAATCAGACTCTGTCTGCAGTAACTCTTTGTGTCGTACTTTGCTGACATACCAAGTTGATCCAAGAACCTGTAAATCACAACCCACTAAGAAAAACCTCATTGAGAACAGTTACAGAATTTAGCAATTCAGAAGTTCTTAGCTTACCAGAAACTGAACACAAATGCATCGGTGACAAGGTGGTGGCCACTGTTGTAAGCCCCTCCAGCCTCGCCAACCCATGCGACAGTGGATGTCCCTGCGGATTTCAGTATACCCTGAAGATTGCTGAATGTGTGTGCCATTCCATCGAGGTAAGATGGATTGAGGATCTTTTCAATCAGATGTGTGTCCACTCCTGCGACGATCAGTGTTCGACACAATTTTTCAGTTTCCAGTTCACGCATCAAATTATTGCCGGGTCCTATTGAGCGTACCTGGCCCTAAATTGTAGATGTGATGTGTGATCACATTCAGTAGATTTGGCCTGGTTCTGACAATAAGCTCGGTAAACCACGCCGGATCAAAAAAGCCTCCAGGAGCAAGCACCAGTGGCTTTGATGGATTGCCTCGGTATGTGCTGTCGACTACTGATTTGAGGTTGATCACGTCTGCAGCATATTGGTCAGCCCCAACTCGAGCTCCAACTCCACTGCCACTCAGTTCATTTCCTGCAAGGAGAGCACGCAAGTTCCCAAGTTCATCATCTGATTGAATTGCACGGGAAAGTTCTTATTTAGTATGCTTGGTGACCTGAATATAACTATACTGATGTTGACAGTATGTGTCAAAATTTGCATCTCCCTGACCAAATAGTACCCGAATAAAGCATCTCGAAGCACTGTCAAAATAATAAGCAAGATTAAGGGACTATCAGAACATACCAAGCTCCCATCCATGAATTTTATAGCCCTTGCTAGCGGTGTAACGAATCAGTGAAGCTGCATTGGTGTAATCCCATGGCCCTCCCAAGGACCCATCCGGCAAAGGAACCCGGCCGTTCAGAGCATTCAGCCCGAACACAATCCTCGCACTGCAAGTGGGTAGCGTCATCCGATTCTCACAACCCAAATAATTCAGAGGAAATGAAAACTTCTCTGCTCCAGAGACTGAAATTTACCCGGATTTTTGGAAGAAGGCGTTGAGCTCGTCCCACCTACGCAGGGGCAAGCAGCCCTGCGTGAAGCCGTGCATCTCCGTCGTGTTCTTGACGAACGGTGTGCACGGCCGCCGGGGCTCTCCGGTGCTGTAGACCACCTTGTCCTGCAGCGAGCCGCCCAGCCGGAGCTTCAACGGCGAGAACGCTGGAAAAAAAAAATCACCGCATTCGTTAAGATGAGCTACTGCTACACAGGCGTGCCATGGCACTAAACCTCTAAAGAAACGGCAGCTCGTTGCCTACCTCTGACGGCATTGAGCAAGATTTTGTTGGAAAGATCCTGCGCGAAAGCAAAAAGAGCGTCAATTCGCCGCATTCTTGGGTCACTGAAGAAAATTTGCGAGACGGAGCAAGAATTGTGGGGGGAGAAGAAGCTGGTCACCAGGTTGAGCAGGGAGGCGCGGCCCCAGCTGCAGGTGCCGTAGTCGCACTTGTCCGGCGGCCACCAGTCCAGCGTCGCGCACACGAAATCCTCGTCCGTCGCCGCAATGGCGTACCGCCCCTCCACGGCCGCGACCGCCGCTCCCACTCCGCCGCCGATCCCGCCGGCCGCGTCGCCCAGGCACAAGGACGCAAAGAACCAGAGGCTCCCAAAAAGACGCCCCAGCCGCAACCCAGCCGAGGCCATGCCGAGCAGAGCAGAGCAAGAAACAACAGGGCAAAAGGCAATGCCTCTACTGTAGCAGCAGTGTAGCCTAGCCTAGTCCCCGAGGCAAGGAGCAGGCGGGGGCAATGGTGCGCTGTGCTGGCCACCTACGCCATGGCTAAATACTAAATGGCAAGAGGCCAGGACAAGGCATGGAGGGCGAGGATAAGGGGGTGGTGACTGGTGAGGGCACGCCGTGCTTGATCCCTTGATGGTCTGGTGGGGAGAGCTAGCTCGGATTCTGACACTAACAATGTGGAGTGCAGGATACTTCACTGTTCGATTTGATCCGTGCTGTTCTCTTCTCGTCCTTTTTTCACCACCGTCTATGAGCTGCCGCTCCATGGATGACGCGCTAAGCTCTTCTGTTAGGTTGGCAAATTCGTTTTTTTCGTTAGCAGTTAGTGCTGTTTGGTTGCAGCGGTGGTGAGGTTTTGACTGAGGGAGGGGAAGGGGCGAGGTTGATTTTTTTTGCTGTAGCAATGCTGGAAAGTAGTGGTGGACTGGTAGGCAGAGTTAACAAAATTAAACGAAAATCGCAAAAATCGATTGGAAATTTTATGTCACATAAATCGGTTGAAAGTCGATAAAAATCACTCAAAAAATCAACTGCAAGAAAATTTTAATCACCAGTCGAATTTTGATTTTTTTTTCAAATCGTTTGATTTTGAAACCCTTCGATTTTTAGCAATTTTCGTTCGATTTTCGCGATAAATCGGTACCGCCGGATCTTCGATTTTCAATCACGATTCGGTTTTGTAAACCTTGTTGGTGGGTGGTGCAGCCGCGAGGACAAAGGGAGCAGTAATTACAAGTTCTAGGAATCCATCCTTCTGTCCAGTTGTTGAACTGCATGCATGATTAGCAGAGGGCAATCTGCCATGATTTTTTTTGGACTGGCCTTGGCATGGCCGGTCTCAAAGCATGACACACCATGCTACGGTTGTCTACGGACGGAACCGGTATGGCATAAATGATGAGCCGTGTCGGGTCTAAAAACTCGGCACGATCGGTGGCACGTCATGGAACGACCGATTGAACCATGTCTGTGCTGGTCCGACACGAAAACAGTCATTTTGTAAAAAAAACATCCTATCTACAACTCATCCATCATCAACTCTCTTACCCTAAAGGTCCAGATTGTCATCAAATACTATTTCTCCCTTTCGCCTCCCCTAATGACTCATCCGACGCAGTTGTGACTTTTTAACTATTTTGAAATATGAAAAAGATCCAAATCCAAAATGCAAACGTCGTCTTATTCAAAACCTCAATATCACATCCACTCTCCCACTTCACACCTTAGAATGCACTGTTCCTATATAAAGGCGCTGTCTCATCTTCATAACTCGAAATAAAATGGCTGAGGAGAGGAATGTTCCTTTTGGGTACCCGGTAAGAGATCCAGTGGAGATGGGGTGTTCCTGTAGCTCAAAGGATTAGAGCACGTGGTTACAAACCAAGATGTTGGTGCTGAAATCCCTCCTCGCCCATTCCTCCGTCATCTCCTCTCGCCCTCCTCCACCCTTGCTTTCTCCCGACTGTACTCTTTTCCTTGAGAGGGAAACCCTACTCTAGGGTGTACGGTTTTTAATGAGGCAATAAATTTGTATTTGTATCCAATGAATAAATAAAATTTAGCTTTATTCCCTAAATAATTATGTGAACTGGATCCTCGCCGACCGTCGACGCTCGTTCCTCGTCCATGGTGACGAACCGATGACGGTGCCCTAGCAGCCGAATTCCCACCTCTATGCATCATGCATCTTTTATCCTTCGCATTTCTGATTTCTAGAGAGAAAGCGACAAAAGGAAGAGTTTGCTTTTATTCGTATTAGAAATAAAGGTGTGTAAATTACAATGTAAATTAGGGGTTGCATGGGATGGGAGCAAGCCGTACATATACCTTGAGGCTTAGACAAAACCCCATTTTTTCTAGGAAAATAGTCAGGAGCTGAAGCATTCACTGGAGGAAGACGGTGGAGACCTTGAGCCAATCTTAGGATTTAAATTCGGATGGGCGGATACAACGGCACCAATTACCATTCGACCATAGGCGACCCCTAAACCCTAAAATCAGAGCGCAGAGTTTTGAGTAAATTTGCTGAACATTTAGGTTTGCATACACGAGAGCTCTTGGCATGTGTAGTTCAGGAGGTGTGCGAGGTATGTCAAGAACATCGAGCTAAGATCCAACCACACCTTATTTAGACTTCGTTTGAAATGAAGGATTCTGATAGGAAATTTGCTATTCCTGCAAAAATATATGTGTTTCAAACAGGACCTAAGGTGTGATTGAATAAACTGGTAATTCTGTCCCATGATTCAAACGAAACAATCCCCTTTATCTAGAGTCTACAAACAAGCTGGCACTCAGATATTTTCCGCAGCAATCTCCCGGGCAGGCCGGCCGTGGCCTGTGAGTTTTAGTTTGGTTTGGGCAGAGAAAAAGACACCATGAGTCAATTTGGCCATCTTCTACAAACTACAACTGTCGTGCAAAGTTTTTTTAAAGGTACGAAGTAGACGTACACAACCCACGTATACCACACTTATGCACTGCACATACACACAAGTCGTGTGCGAGTCCCTTACACACGCTACAAAATTAATCAGAGGCTTCACGACCTCCGGAGTGCGGGAACACGCTGTCCCACTTAACGCACACGCGTGTGTACTTGTTATTCTGATGAGGCGCACTGAATTCGGTTCAAGGATAGAACCCATACAGGCGTGCAGCTCGACGGCGGCGGCACCCACAACCACTGAGCTATGGCTCAGTTCTCGTGGGTCAAAGTTGGATGAGAGCTGGGGCAAGCAGCAGTACACCACTCTCCACTGGTCCTCTACTGTCTCTTTGCCATCCCCAATTGCCCATCCAAAAACGACCTCTCGGATTGTTGCTACATGGACCTTTACAGCTTTGCTTTCCTTGTGGGCGCAAAATGGCTCATAATAATGGGTGATAAGGGCTTGGTTGGTTATGGCTATTGGTGGGGCTCGCGGAGAAAGGACATGGGGTTCACACAATGAATTGAACACCTCTTGAATTGTTGAACACCAAAGGTAAAATCTCCTGGTCTGAACAAACACGATTTTTTGCGCAATCCTGCCTTGTACCGACTTGACTATATAAACTTGCCACTCAAAAAAAAAAGGTCCACACTTGAATCATGTGGTAGTTCAGTGGTTAAAGACTATCTGTTAGTGTAGGAAGCGTTGTTGCTGATTTCCACCTATGAGCAAATTGTGTTAAATTTATAGTGATGAGATGAGAAACAATTATTAGCTTAAAAAACAAACATATATTATCATCCAAGTTAGATAGACCAAATGATCCAAATCTAGTTGGTATGACCACCCTCCTGTGTAGTTGTATGAAAAGGCAAAGGCTAGGGCTTCCAAATATTCCTCTTTGATCTTTTGGGTAATATAAGAATTTTTTAGCTACTTAGTTGGTGAAGCAAGTGGAACCAAGAGGAACAGACCAACAATAACGTGCAGCTACTACAGCGGTTAGCCATCCAGATACCACTTAAGGTAATGAATTTTAATAATACTAAATTATATAAGAGAGGGCAGGTCCAACGTGGATTGGTCAAGTATTTTTGCTACTGAAACTGCATTTAAAAAAATGTTGAATTCGTACACCGGAAAGAACCAATTATCATGCCCTTCCAGACTACAAGTGTCTGTTGCAGTTGTTTGTTCCATGCAAATGGTTTTGTAACATTGATTTCATCAAGTGACAATGATAGATTGACTGATACAAAAACCGAAGGAGAAATAGTCATGTGCTTGAAATAGCATCACAAATTGGCATTTAGTTAAGTTGGGGCACCAACATCTCAATTATTGATCTTTTCAAGATGTTTATTTCAGATAAAAAAAACAAAACTCGGTTTAAGGACTGTGGCAGCTCATAATTCTTGAAACTTCAAAGTTTCTTGAAAACATATTTGAACAACGGATACATGTTTTCCCCCTTATGTAAGAAGTCCCTGCTGGCTAAGATACTATCATCTCTCTCTGTGTCATTGTATTCTTCCAATAAGAGAGAGGCCTTTGCCGGCTAAGGTATAAGCAACAGCAGATCGAGGCAATGGTTGTCTCCCAAGAAACACGTTCTGGTCGGCACCCTAATTTGTCTCGCATGTTTGGAACACATGATGCTGAGTTTTTGTGTTACTGGTACGCAGCTTCCAAGAGGATAACACCGATGGCTTGTTATTGGTTGGTCGGTTCCAAATCATTGTTATGCTTGGCAAACTGATGGGCATATGGATTTTTCGTTTCCTTCTAGCTATGGTCAAATTAAGAGTGTCTCATCTGCTAAGCAATGAGAAGGAAAGAATATACCTTTTGTTTTTGTTTTTTGTTTTTTGCATTTGACTTTGGGTTTTCAATACAAGAGACTTCCCAACAAAGATACTAGGGACGCAACATACTAATATGATTTAACGAAAAGGTCTGTTCATGTTTAAACAGTCGAAGCAAGCGAACATAGACATGTGTATAATCTGTTATATCTTGACACTTATTTTATGCCATTGTGCCACTTCTCATAAAGCGGACCATGTCCTGAGCACACAGGTGGAGCAACTAGAAAAGATAAGAGCGATCCTAAAATTAGGGTAACACTGCCTAAATTGACACATCAGTTCTAAAACGCGATGTTAAGTATCCAATATCCATAATACTCTCTGTGCTTCCAACATATACTGGACAAGAGATTAATACATACCCAAAGAAATACATGAGAACTCACTAATTAAAACTAGGGCAAACAGGTCCTTTCGACAGACCGAGGCAAACCTCCATCCCGTGGTTCATGTCAGGTGGACGGAAATTCTCGGAATCATGAGGCACTGAACGATAGCAATATATGAAAGAAAATTAGGAAATGTATTCATGCAGTTCCTATTAACACAAAGAGCGCATGGACAATGCCCAACTGATGTGTATGGAAGCTAGACAGACATGTGGAGGGTTAGAAAGATGACTCGCGAAGAATAAATGCCCCCTTAACAAAAGATACCAAGACTAGTTTAGTTAACTAAACCAGGTAGAAGGTTGTGAGTTGTATCCTCCATAATCATTGAAAGACCATGTGAAGGCCTATCTTTATTTGTGATGAGTTATTGATTGTGTTTGAATATGTGGTGCTCAAGTTTGAGTTTGATTTAAACTTGATTTTGAATTTGAAGCAATTTGAGGTGTTGTTAGTGTTGGGCGGCACTACCGGCCTTGTAGTGGCGATAGTGCTATGCCTGGGTTGACGGTAGTGTCGGCCCTACAGAGCTACCGGCCTTGGGAGCAGTACTCTTTTTACAGAGAGGTGTTTTTCTCTAGGGTTAGACACAGGCGGCACTACCGGCCAACCAGGAGCGGTAGTACCGGGAGTGCGGGTACTACCGACATCTAGTGGCGGTAGTTATTTTCCAAAGAGAGTTATCTCAAGGATTTTCAGTGGTAGTGGTACTGCTGGCCAACCAAGAGCGGTGGTACCAGGGTGCGGTACTACCGGCCCTGGGTGGCGGTAGTGCCAACTTCACTGTGAATTTGTGCTTAATGTTTTGCATTATGTGGTGATTAATGCATATATTGTGAGCAGTGTTATGTGATGGTTTGCTTGTCTGTGTTGGTTGCAGGACTCTGGGGCTAGGTTATGGTGAGGCGAAGGTAAGACCGGAACTAGGTTAAGAGAGCTGAGGTCCAGAACGGTCAAAAGACTCCATAAGATGATTGAGGTCAGAAAGTGGTTGCAAGTTGGGAAGACAAGAAATCGGAGAATGAAGCAATGGTGATGGACATGGCGAGCAATGGCATAGAACGAGACAAGGCTTAGGAAGGAGTTGAGGTCCAAAACGGTCAAGGATGCCGGTGCCATCATGGTAAAGCTGACGCATACACATGGTGTGTCAAGTTACTTGGGCCCGTTTGCAAGCGAGGATGATTCGGGGGAATTCAGACGCGTGAGAGGCTTGGTGGCAAGTCATTAGGGCCACGTAGAAAGCGCGAAGCATGGCGATGCTTTGAGGAGAAGGAAGACCGGTCATTGGGGCAAAATGATCATTTTGCCCAATACTGGCGTCTGAGCGATTTGAAAAAGCATAAGTGGTTTAGGTCATGTCAAAGTAGTGTTGGACGTAAATTCGGGCTCGCGGAACGGATTTGGCATTAATGTAATGGCCACTTTGAGAAGCGTGCTTGTGTGAGTGTAAAACCGTTAAGAGTGTTGGGTTTCGGGTTAGCCCATGTAAATGTGGATGGTATCTACTTGTGTGTCTAGGTCTAGGGTTAGGATTGCCTCTACTATATAAGGAGATGTATGGGGAGAAGCCTTGAAGTTCAAGGCTCTAGATTAGGACTTCCACAAGATTTTGGTTGTTTTTGTGTGAGTGCTCTTTGAGAGCTTTGTTCTTAGGTGAGAAGCTTTGTAATTCATCCTCACACTCTGAAATAAAGATCAATTTCGTGCTCAAGATTTAGCTTTTTTTCTTGACCTTCCTCCTTGATTCTTGATCTTTCTTATTGGTTTCATTTTCTCTTGATCTTGTGTTACTAAGGATGAGTGATTGATGGATATATCCTCTGGAGATCATCACCCAATCATCTAGGCAAGCTCTCTCATGATCATCAAGAGATTTATCAAGAAATCGGGTTTTTTCTTGAGATGGAAGGATTTGAGGTAGATCGTGATCTTGCACGTTTGAGGGTAATCTCTTTGGGGTTCTTGCGTGCTATGACATGTGGAAGACATCTAGGTCCATCCTGATCATCAAATCCCCACGAACAAGCTCAGGGCAAAGTTTTTGTATTTGACTCGATTTTGGTGCAACCTTCGGTAAATTCAAAAAAGATCGGAACTTTAGTGTCAATCCTTACGATTGAAGGTTGGAATAGGTTCCTGACACCCATAGGAAGGTGCATATAAGGTTTCACGGGTTTTCGATAAGCCGATCAAAAGATACACTGATTTTCGTTTTTGAAGTCGGGCTGATTTTACTGTTTATGTGCTTGTTTTTACTATTTACGGCACTATCGGGGTACTATAGCGTGGTAGTGCCGTTGTTACAGTTCATTTCGGCACTATGGCCTATTTAACACCTCTAGAGGTGAAGTTGTCTGAAAATTTATTCTTTCGTGCATATTTGACCTAATAAGACTTTAATTAGTCCTTTTAGTGAGAAAATTTTGTTTTGTGACCATTCACCTCCTTGTGATTGCCATTTCCGGTCCTCCACAATCACCACAACTGTCTAAAATAACAACACATACAGAAAAACCTTCTAGTTATACTTCTCACTGTGCCAAAAAAACGATTTCCTCTCCATGCATCTCGTAATTCAAATTCCCTACTGCTTAAAGTAAATCACGATAACATACAAACGAACAGAAAATGGAGTGCAGAAATAACATACTGATAAATTCACTAGTTGTAATTTTCATTTCCAAAAGGTGATTGTAGAATATATGGAACCATGTATCTCTATGACCGGTCCAGCCTCACCAGAAGAAAGGAAAGACCCAAAGGCTATGCCCCGCGCCAAGCCAAGTTGCCGTGCGGAAGGATGTATACCTTATAGACAGTTGAATAAACATTTAGATATAAGATATACAGTTGTAATCTGAGTTGTTTATAGGATAGATAAAGATGTAAACCCTATCCTGTAACCAACTAGAATCTTGTAACCGATCGGAATCTACAAACCGATCAGGACTCTGTAAAGCCGCACCACCCCCAGTATATAAGGGAGAGGGCGGGCAGCGACAAGGTATCAAGCCATAGAGCATAGCACACCTCATATCGCCCAGAGCACATCATGCTTTGAGCAATCTTAGATCCAAGAGATCCGTATAATCCCAGCACACAGGATTAGGGTATTACCTCCATCGCTGAGGGCCTGAACCTGTCTAATCCCTTGTCTTGTGTAACCTTCGAGTTTGAGATCTAGCGTCTGCCCCATAAATTTATTGTCGACTACAAAAGTCGACAGTGACAGTCAAATGCATTCATTTCACTTCAGCTAATTTCATTAGAGAAATTTTATAGCAGAGAACATAGGTAATAAGTAGTGGTAGTAGAAATCAAATCTAACCATCTATTCCTCAAGGGTATTTTAGACTTTTCTATCTATTCATCAGGGGTATTTTAGACTTTTTCTAATTCGTTCACAGTTTTGGATTCACCGAATACCTGGTGATCTTTAAAGACTTCTTATTCATTCATCCGCCATTCATCAGGATCACAGTACGTGTTTTACCGTAGATGACAAATAGTATAACGGAATTTTTTACCCTTTTACCCCTTTCTAAATTTTATTACCAATACTACAGGGGATAGTATAATTAGATCTAAATTAATTTCAACCATTAGATTCAAAGAAATGAACAGCTTGTATTGATTTTAATCCATTGTTTTTATCCACTGTAAAAGAGCTCTTTCATTAAAAGCAAAAGAAACTACTACCAGTTGGAGCTTAAGAAACAAACACGTAATGGTAATCGCTAACTTCGACAAGACGCGATGAGTTGGTCCAATTGTCCAAGCATGTCAAGCAGAAACATGCGCACACATAAATGTGAAATGTAGTGCTGTGCCAACGAAAGACAATTATGAGGATTGATGGAAATGATTGTAAGGAGATACTGCATGCACAGCAAGATTTACCATTCAAGTAATCCTCAAATCCAAAATCATCCAAGGAACCTGTCGATGCATCATATCCTAGCATGGATGATGGCAAAGCGCCAGGGGACCTTTGGAACCTAGCGAAACAGAATTCCACCATTAGTACATACTCCCTCCGTTGATAAATATAAAACGTATTTTGACTTTGTATAAGGATTAAGGTTGTGATGAAATTGAGAAAGAAATGAGAGGAAATGACTTACATATCCCTCTTAATTGTCTTGGAAGATGAGAGATAATGAATAAATGCATATGGTTGAGAGAGAATAAATAGGGGTATAAGTAGAAAGGCTCATTAAATTTACATGCACGCCTTATATTTTTTAACAAGACCATTCAAACTATAGACCTTATATTTATCAACGGAGGGAGTACTAAGCATTAGCCTAAACGGTCAGTAAGTGCTAACCACCTAAAAACACATTGAGAAAATAAGGTTGGAGATTGAAGACTAACACAAAGTGTTTCTAAACTAGAACCATTTAAATGCAAACATCAAAGGTGTAAACTTCAGTCTCTTTTGAGTATTTCTGCTTGCCTGTGTGAGAATTACTATAAGAAACATTTTTTCGAAAAAAAAGGATTTGTTTCCCATTATTACAAAACACTACAAAGTACAAACTGAGTTCACAAAGTTCGAAACGAAAACAGAACAATAGCATCAGATTGCAGACCACGCTGCCACATCTGGAAACACCAGTCACTCTTGACCTTTCTTAACTACCACCATATTACCAAAAAAGAACTTACTACAGCCTGGCTACTCCTTACTCAACCACCTAGCTTTGTGTCATCCAGCAATTCTTCCTGTCCAAGAAACATGTCTGGATGTTGCAGTTAAAGTTTCTGCGAATTGCAAATAACGACTTCTGACTTCTGAGTAATCAGTTATGAGAACATTATCGCATCATATGCCATGTTAGACAATCCTCTTTCTTCATGTCTGAAGCTTGAAGGTGCTTTTGACACACACTGACCGTGCAGCTTATGGAGTCAAAACAAATGAAAACCCTAGGGAGACTTGGCGTATTTCTTGAATGTAGTACTCCTATCTTTTAGATAGAACATTGCAAAGTAATGTATCAACATACAGTTATATTGCAAAAATCAGTCAAAATTGGCACCAATCGCTTAAAAAGAGTTCCGTAAGTCCGTAACTCGGCCCAAGTTTTGGTTTTTGGCCCGGTATCACAATTCATTGTCCAAATTCCCAGATTTCACATAAATCGATTCATTAATTTAGACAACACCTATAGATAGACAGTACCACCACACTCGTAACAATTTATCCTTTCTTGGCCCTGATTCCCAAATCAAATTTCAGAAACAATAGATTCTGAAGGGTTCTGCGATCACCTGGAGAGTATCTGCGCATCGGGGTCCTTCCTGATGTTAAATGCGGAGCCGTAGATGGCCTCGTTCCCGAACCTCTTCTTCTCCTCCCAGAGCTTGGCCTCCTGCATGGAAGCGAATTAGTTCTTTCTAACTTTAGGTTACTGCTTTTTGCAGTTGCAGCTGGGAAAGAATCCAATCGCGAGAAGCAAGCGGATCGGATTGGATGTATTGAGATTTGAGAGGCAGGAAGTGGAAACTGAAACCGAGTGTTCCGGGTAGTGTACCCAGACGAGGGAGGTGGCCTGGAGCTGGTGCGCGGGGTCGAGGCCGCGGCCGCCCTTGACGCCGGCGTCGAGGCCGAACCGGAGCGCGTCGTGGCTCCCGCCAACTTCCCTCTTCATCACCGTGGCAGACAGGAGCGTCGATGCGACGCGCGGTTGGTTTCGCCGCGTATGGGTTAGCTGGCTGAAGGCCCAAATTCGTCCCCGCGGACGTGGTGGTGTTGCGTTGCACGGCACAAGGCTCAAAACGGTGCGCGGCCGGCCCAAGGAAAAGGTGCTCCTGCACCCACAAAACGTGACCGTCTGAAGGCTGCGAGCATGGCACGCGCCGGCCGGTGGCACAATCGGCATTGGGCGCGCGGCCACCAAGGGCGAGGCGCACCAGCGGAGTGAGGCGTCTGTCTGAAGTCCGAGCTTGGCTCGTTTGTTTGCGACAAATCACAGCCTCCCGTCTGAACCGGAGCCCGATCGGCAGAGACGGTGAGGATAGTAAATACTAGCGAACCAAACGGCGGCCGCCACCACCACCGAGTTCCCCACAACGGTCACGCACGGCACAACATGGCCAGCTACATCCCAAACTGGGCATCTTCACATGCAAATCCGCCGCGCGCGCGCGCTCCCTATTCCTCTCGACTCTTCCACGGCCGGGCGCGCGGTCCACCGATCTACCATCCACCTCTCGCAGCGCTCCAACCATCCAACAACCTCCCCCCAATCATGCTAGCGTGCCAGCGTACGTACGCACGTCGCTCCACACCAAATCACAACGCCGCGCGCACCGCTACTAAAACCTCGCCTCGTGCCGTCGAGCGCGCTAGCTAGCTCCTCACCACACCACCCCTACCCCAGCCAACGTACGCGCGCGCGTGCACCGTCACCTGCTGCCGCGAGCTCGCGACATGGACTGGTACGCGTGGCTATGCAAGGCGGGGCTCCACCCAGACCTGGCCTGCGAGTACGCGCTCCTCTTCGAGCGCAACGAGCTCGGCGCCGCCGACGTCCGCCACCTGGACCACGGCTTCCTCGCCAGCATGGGCGTCGCCGTTGCCAAGCACCGCCTCGAGATCCTCAAGCTCGTCAGGAAGGAGTCCTCTAGGACGGCCGCCATCACCGTCCTGCCGTGGCGCGCCACCAGGCTGCTCGCCGCGGCCGTGCACCGGTCCGCGCAGTCGCTGGCCAGGTACATCAGCTCGGTGGCGCTCCGGGACAGGGCGGCCGTCGCCGTCGCGCCGCGGCCGCTGTGCCACCGTGGCAGCGGGAGGGGAGCGGCGCAGTGGAAGAGGAGCGCGTCGTCCGTGGCGAGGCGGAGCAGGAAGCTGGGTTTCCTGAAGCACGAGAGCAGGCCGATGCTCACGAACGGAGGCGCCACGACGGACAAGGCCGCGGCAGCGGCGGCGATAGCGGGATGTTTCGCGGGCCCGGACGCGTGCAGCAGCTACAACGACGCCGACGAGGATGACGAGGAGGAGATGGACAACGGTGAGGAGATGCCGTGGGAGTCCATGTTCCAGGATCTGAAGCCCACTTAGGCGAGCGAGCGCTCTATCTGCGTGCGACGGTGTACATGCCGAGCATGCTGTGAGAGAGAAGACGACGACAACTACACGAGGTACGTACATCCATGGACCATGGTGGGCTACTCACCAGTGGGCAGTGGCTACCACTACGTTTGTAACTGTATATGTGCGTGTGAAAGAGCAAGAGCTTGTGTAGTTGTGCGTGTGTGTGTTTTACCAGTTACCACTGTTCTAATTAACTTCTGGGCTTGGCGTTGAAGATACGACAGCATTTTGATCCTAATGGAGCTCGGCCGGTGCATGCAGTGCCCACATACAAGTATACAACCATGCATTGGTCCATCCATTTGCCCCAGTCTTATCATGATTTCAAGTTAGGATTCTATGCCCAATCATGCACGCGCACTGTAGCACTTTGTTACGTAGAACTCCTACATGATGTGAGTTGTACAGAATACAGACATTAGTGTTTTCAAGGAGGAGCAAATGCAGCTGTGAAGGGCAAAGCTAACTTAAGCCACGACAGATCGTATACAGAGCATGCAGCACGCATGTTCATATGCAAAACAAAAACAAAACAAGCTGGGGGTGATGACAAAATTAGGGATGGTTTTAGATCTGAACGACGTGGCATTGTGCTGATTTGTCTTTTTTTAGAAGAAAGGTACTAACAGCCTTTTCAGAATTCAAGAAGGTAACACTACTGATATATTACAGACCGAATAGTACGAATGGGAGGCCTCTCAAACGGTACCTTGCGGAGGGGTATGTTTAGTGACCCAAAGAAGGTATGCGAGAGCAAGTGAGAAGGAATAGTGCTTTTATTGCCTTTTTTTTTCTCTCTCTTTTCAAAATAGGGGCCGAGCTATTTTCAGGCTTTTGACGGTCTGAGTTGATATTACAAACATACCTATACGAGACTTCTAAAATACGTCTTGAGGTATTTTCCCTCTACGCTAGGTAGCCCATAGGGCTCATGATAACCATTGACACACGGATTCCACCGTCAGGCTCATACCTTGTCAGTGTATCCCTTTCGACTCGTGTGGATGACCTGCGCTAAAGGGACTATGTCTCCCTTCGGCACTTGGAGCACCCCTTTGGAGTCAAGTCGAAGGGGGTATAACCTTTCTTCGGTACCTGAAGCCAGCCTTCGGGGACAATTCGAAGGTCGGGACGTTCTGACGGCCTCCACTGGCTTCGTGACGATGAGTACACTGGTCTTGATCCTTTGCTGGGTCATAGGATGCGGTTGCCGTGCCCACAACAACGACGTTTTGTGCAGAGATAAAGATCTGTCGGCGCCAGTGCAGTTTAGCTGGCCAACCCTGCTTAAATCTGAACTACTGCCCGTTGAAATTAAGTTTCCAGTACGCTAGCTGACGTCGCGCTGGCCTTACTCAGGGGGATTCTTGTTCCCTGCCTACCGTGACATGAGACTAATTGATGTGTGGAAAGATGTAAACCTGTAGGTCAATTTCGCGTTGTATATGGGCTGAAATGTTCCACATAGTTTGTACTCGGACTTCAGACTTGAGATACGATGCCTGAGGTAAGGTTTAGGAAGGCTTTATGGCGTACAGGTTTGGTTCATGGCCAATGAGGCAATGAATAACATGCTAATGTGTGCCAAAATTTGCTGTACTACAAATTTTGTCGACGATTTAGCTGCTCGCAAATTGGCCAACTTTTGGCCGAAATGAATTAGAATGCCAATGCGGAGGGAACCTCACCCAAAAAAAATGACAGCAAACCAGTCAGATGCTAAATTTGGCCAACACGACCAGGGTTTTCAAATTTCGGCAACCATAGGATTCAATTGTATGCTCATCAGTTAACCAGGTTACACGTCCTGAGACAAGCTAGCTATGCTGAGCTGACCTTGCCACTGAGTTTCAAATTTCGTTTTCGGACCACATCTCGAGACGGCCGAAATCTGAAATTTCAGTGAGATTTCAAAGTTTTAGCCGAAATCTGGCCGAAATTCAAAAACCAAATTTCAAATTTGGTATTTGGGATGCCGTCAAAACCGAAATTACAGCCAAAGTGACCAAAATTTCAGCCTTTTCAACCCTATGTGAAATGGTTTCCCGAGACTAGAAAAAAATATGAAAAAATTATGCAAGAATTTATCTATATTTTCTATCTGTTTAAATGCAAAATAATGAATATTTGCACATAAAATACTACTACCTGCTCATTCAACAAGCTTTCAGCTTTCCCCAAACTACAACACCCTTTGTTGTGACTTCTTGATCTGTGGGTCTGTTGGTGCCTCGATCCAAGATCATACCAATCTATAGCAAGAACTTCCTTTCCTCTAGCGCCGGCAAAATCCCATTTTTTGAGATTATGTTTAGAAACCATTACTACTGAAAGGCATACGCCTCATATGATAAGTTGATATCATAGAAGGTTCGTCTCACGAACCGTCTATGACATGACTATATATCACAAACGGTTTTTCGAAAAAAAACCATCTGCGATACTTCATAGACGGTTAGTTTCACGAATCGTTTATGATATTAACTTATCACATACGGTTTTTTCAGCAAATCGTCTGAGTTGGCCTTTTCTGTAGTAGTGTTATATCCATTCTGCAATTAAATATTCGATCATATTCTATCATGTTTACTAGGATTGAAATGAATGTAAACATATAATGATTGCAAGTCATGAAGTTTTGCTTATGAAAAACGTAAGAACTGACATTAGCTGATGGTGCTAGCATAAGCTCTAGCAACTATTGCTCATCATTTGCAAAAATTGTATCGGTATAATTTTACAAAATTTTAACATGTATTCCTCAAAAGGAATTACAATTCTCAACAAAAATTTGGTGCTAAATCCGATCCTACAAACATTAAAACCAGTTGAATTTGTGATCATCTTAGTCAAAACAACCGAAATCTCGCCGGAATTTCCCGAAATCGTTGTAGCAATTTAAAAACTTTCAAATTTTATTTTAAATTTTGCCGAGATTTGGAAGCCCCAGCCGAAAGCTCGACGAAATTTTGAACCATGAAAACAATGGCCTGTGGATATGCTCACAAGTGAATTGCATGCTAAGTTAACCAGGTTACTCGTTCCTCTTAGCCAACTCTGCAAGGCCATTGTGCAATTTTCATTCTTTGGAGTATCAAAGCACTGGTAAGGTCATCATTCAACATGGTTGGTTTTCTCAAAACATGAGAACATCGAGATAACACACAAATTTTGGTACCATAAGAATCTTATACAAAAGTAGTAATTTCAATTATTGCATCCTTGGATTTTTGCTTCAGCCCATTAACCTAGTACTAGCAGAACCAGTATCTGGAAGTAGCAACCCAACAAAAGGTATCCCTCTCATTCCTCTAGATAGACCGTGCTATTCAAGAGTCTCAGACCCATAATAACAATATAGAGCAAAAGGGGTGTGCTCATACTTTTAAGTAAAATAGATTACAGAATAAGTAAGTTCTTCGTCCTTATACTACATTAAGGTAAACTAAGTAATTCTGGAAACCCGATCACTTTCCGTCAATGTGCAGAGCTCCTGGGCTGGCTGAAGGATCCGCCTGCATAGAGCATCTGATATACTGGTCGAATTCTCACAGTCAGAACTATGCTCAGCAATGCACCCAAGCTAGCCATGCCAGCTAGAACACAAAATGTAAGTCTGAAACAATTAGGGCCATGGCATGCAATATCAGAGTCCATCGTTGTGGCATGCTGTTTTTCCACTTCACTATCGTAAACATACCCTGCAAGACTATTAAACAAGAGTGCGCCAAGTGGATTCCCCAATGAGATGAAATTAAATATCTTTCCGAAATGCTTCAACCCAAACAGCTCTGATGAAGTCGACACCATCACAGAGAACTGGACACCATAACATATGCCAAGTAAAGCAACAGAGACATGAAGTGTGGCATGACGACCCAATGCAAAGAGCAGGTATGTAATTATCATCACCACTTGGGTGCAAGTAATCAATACTGTTCGTGGAAGTGTCCTCGACCTGCAAAAGAAGCTTGATAAACTAAGTATAGAATGGCCATATCAAAATTGAAATTCAAACGAAGGCATTTCAACCATACATCCAAACAAGAAAGTTGTTGGTAAAATATTTATACACAGTCAGGACTGAGGACCTTCCCTACTGTTTACCATGTTCTAAAAATGAGAATATTGTTAGCTCATTGTTTATTGGCTTAAAATTTGAAACTGAATGGAGGCCTTGAAAAATTCAATCAGGGAAACAGTTGATTCATAATACATGGCAGGTATAACCT
The DNA here is from genome assembly GCA_036346275.1 of Otatea glauca. Classification (NCBI taxonomy): domain Eukaryota; kingdom Viridiplantae; phylum Streptophyta; class Magnoliopsida; order Poales; family Poaceae; genus Otatea; species Otatea glauca. The sequence goes on along the minus strand of CM070716.1, from coordinate 42,604,181 downwards.
TTTTGTTTTTTTTAAAAGAACTATTGGTAAGCTAGCTACCAGGTATTTCACAGTAGGCCAAATACGCCACAAAATTGACATAACTATACAAGCCAACTGGTGCTTGGACTGGTAGATGAAAGATCTATTTTATAACTTTATTAAACTACTCATTCGAAAGAACAGATGCAATTGAGTAAAAGAAGTTATTCCTTTACCTGACAAGATACTCAGAAACAGCACCACCTCCTAAACGGCCAAAAAAGTTGCAGAAACTGAAGAGAGAGAGAGAGATAGTTGTGTCGACAGCACCTGCTGCAATTCCAACTTGTGCTAGATTATTGAGAATAGTGACCCCAGATCCAACCCCAATAAAATATACTACAAAGAGAAGCCAAAAATCTGCCTTCAGCAGTGCTTCACGAAACCTGAAGTCCTCTCCTCTTTTTGGTCTTCTTCTCTTCTGCTTTACAGCTCCTTCACCCTCAGCTAAGAGGATGTCGATATCTGTGGCATCATCATCTTCTAGATTACCAAGGTTTGATCCTGAGGAAGATGGCAGAAATGGTTCTGTATGATCATGGTCTGTGGTAGGAGAACCCTCTGATGAATCCAACGGCCCTTTTCTTCGGTTACTTGGAAACAATGTCATTTTCAAGGGTATTGCAAGTGGCGCAAAAAGGAGAAGGACCATAATCGCAAGCAGAGAATAGTTCAAAGCATCAGCAAGAGTTATGACATGATCTAATATCGTGGCCGCAACAAGATAAACCCCAAGAAGGACACTAGCGATTTGTGTGAACAGAAAATGGACTTGCTCTGAAGAATTCTCCACCAGAGAGGGTTCACAAGGCCGAACAAAGTACATCGTCAGAAGGCACACAGTGGGAACTCCCAGAGTTAGTAAAAGCAAAAGGTTTGCGGATGAATCATGAAGTACTCCGGTGTATATTTCAGTGTAGACAGCAGCGCTTAAACCACCGTACCCTTTAAGAATGCCAGCAACAGCACCTCTGCTGAGTGGGAAGTTCCTCATGTTGGTTACCAAAACGGCAGTCCCCAACCATGCACCACTATTTGCAGCAAGGCATAATGCAAACCAAATCTGTAATATGACAATACGATTATAGTCAATTTACACTATCCGATAAAAGTAAATATTGCCATCAAAAGGAGCTAGCAAAGATTACCAAGAAAATCTGTCCCCCACCCAGATCCCGGGTAAAAGTAAAACTCCTCAATACGTGCATATTGTTGGCAAATGAAGCCAAAGGCTGCATTTTTTTTTAACCCAAATGTGATCAAAACTTGCTTGCTAGCGTTTGGTATGCCAATCTCCTTCCGGTGTTTCCTTTTGTTTCCTGGGATCTTAGAAAGGGACACTTGTCTACCGGGAACAGGTTCCTCTCTTATCTTTACTTCAGGAGATGTTACCTAGCACCAAGCCAAAGTGACCACTTGGCACAAAAGAATGCCTTTCCCCTAAAATTACACTATGATACAGTAGAGCAATTCAAGTCCTATTTCACAACCAAATACTAATGTGTATCCAATTGCAACTTTTTAACAAAAAGGGATCTTAAACAAATTGGCCTGAGAACTGATCAGGAAAGCAGGAGAATTGATGCGGAGAGCTCACCAGCCAGTAGGGCAGCGCCGGCGCCTCGCCGGAGACGGTGAGCCAGGCGGTGCCGTACCCGACGAGGCACGCGGCGGCGCCTATGAGGAGCAGCAGCGCGGGGTGGAGCCGGTTGCAGAGGACCCCCGGGAGCAGCCCGAGGTTCTCCCCGACGTCGCAGGCGACCCCGAGCAGCGCGAGGCGGCGCTGGTCGACGCCGAGCGTGACCTTGAGCGCGTGCGAGTAGAGCGCGAAGGTGGAGCTGGCGCCCCCCGCCACCTGCACCCACACCGCCGCCCCCAGCCCCACCCACGGCGGCCGGCTCCCCGCCTTCACCGCCGTCGCCCGCATCTCAACCACTTCGCGCCCCCAAGCTGCCCGCGGCGGGTTCTGACGCTGGTACTGTGGGCAAAGGGAAGAAAGAAAGCTCCGCGGGATCGCGAGCTTGAGAGAATGCCTTTTCGAGGGGGGTTTGGTTTGGGGTTATGAGTTAGGAGTCAGGACAGCGTACCCGCCGCGCGGCGGGATCGCGGCCGTGCAAGGAAGGAGGAAGATGCCGGAAGGGAAGTGTCAAAAGGGCAGGGATTTGATGAGATTCCGATGACGACGGTCGGCAGCATCGGCCGGGCTGGGCAACACGCCGAGTTCTCAGGATTTGGTGCGGGAAAACGAGAGATTCAATGGGCAGATGCACGAACCGCGGCGGGGCAGGCTTAGGCCATGTACAAAGCACCGCGGCGATGGCGAAAAAAAAAAGACCTACCTTGCCACTGTGGACAGCATGGCGTGTAAATGCGTCGGCTCCGCTGCTGGGAGAGGACGCCGGCGCTTCTAGCGATTCCTGTGTGGAAGATTTTCTCACGAGAATTAGCGCTTAGAGAGAACTCAGAGAAGTTAACTTTTGTAAATGTGTCGGAGAAGGCCGCGTTCGTTTTAACGTCTGCTAGTTTCCGTAAAAATAATAGACTGTTCGCTAAACGAGAAGATTTTGTATAGCACCTTCTACAATCGAAAGCTAGTCTCTTTATAGAATCATCGTTGATTATTACTAATTCTCATCGATCCGGTTTGAAACCTAGAAATTACGGTCAGTCCGACTCGATTCTAATACAACCAAAAACAGATTTTTTTCTCATAATCTATAATTCATAATTTAAAAGTTGAAACGAACTGGACCTATACCCTAGATATTTTGTATTAGAGCATAAAGATTTTGGATGGACTCTTAACCTTCTTAAATTATTTAACCACTTATGAAATGCTCTTCCGTTGATAAATATAAGGCGTATTTTGACTTGGCACAAGGATTAATGTTGTGGTGAAATTGAGGAAAACATGAGAGGAAATAACTTACATATCCCTCTTAATTGTCTTCGAAGATGAGAGATAATACTTTATGTAGGTGGTAATGAATAAATGAATATGGTTGAGAGAGAATAAATAAAAGTATATATAGAAAAACTCATTAAATCTATATGTACATCATATTTTTCAATAAAGATCATTCAAACTATAAGAATTATAACCCTACTATACCTGGAAGAATCCCTGGATGGGGAGAGCATCCACGTGTCATCGGGGCCGGCTCGGCTCGAGCCGCGAGCCGAGCCGAAAAAAACTTACAGATAGGTCCTTTTTTATTTACGGATAGGTCCTTTTTAAAAAAAAAATTACAATTGGGTCCTTGTCTGTAAAAAAATTACAAACAAGTCCTTCTTTCCGAAAAAGAATATATATTACGATTTGGCCCTTTATGCGTTTTTAAGGTTTGCGCTCGGGTCCTTTTCCACAAAAAAAATTACGTCTAGGTCCTTTTATGTTACGAATAAGTACTTTTTTTCAAAAAAAAAATATATCACACTTAAGTCCTTTATGCGTTTTTAATGCTTGCGCTCAGGTCCTTTCCACATAATCAAAATTATATTTAGGTCCTTTTCCGTCAGGAAAAAAACGTACGGATCCTTCTTCCCGAAAAAAAACATATATTTCTTCCCGCTTTTTTTTTACCATTAAGTTTAAGCCTTTTTCCGAAAGAAAAAACTCAACTTTCTCGTGTGAAAGACGACGCCCGCGACGTGCCACGCCGTGTCCAAGATGCTAGTTATATTTATCGACGGAGGGAGCGGTTGTTTCCATCGGAGATGTTTCATGACGTGGTATTCGTTCCGTCTCTTTAAACCGCTATACATTGCACATGGGCTTACGGTGGGCCGAGCCGGCGCGGCGGGAGAAGGAAGATTCGTATGCGCGATGGGCTGATCGCGTAATGTAACAATGAAGCGCGAATGTGTGTGAGATGGACCGAAGTAAATTAAGGAGTGGAACCCCTACTCAGCCAATTAATACGACGGCAACTACATGGAAGTAACCAGTACTCGAGTCTTGGTAATTAGGGGTGAGAATGGGAACGGAATTTTCGACCGTTTCAGAGAAAAACGAAAACGGAAGTCTTTTTTCGGAAACGGAAATGGAAAATGTCGGTACGGAAACAGAAACAGAAACGGAAATTTTTTGTCGGAAACGAAAACAGAAACGGAGAGCCATTTCCGTCAGAAACGGAATCTGAAATTCCGTATAAGTGAAGCCGGAAATTTCGTCGGAAACTTGGCCCATTTGGCCAAAAAAAAAAAAAGGAGAATGAAGAATTTACATTTATTTTCGAATTAAAATAATCTTAGAAATACAAATAGCTTTATAGAAAATATCAAATAGAGTTCAAAAATCCCGAAAAAAATTCTCAAAAATACTTTGGAACATTTTGAACCTAGGAAAATTATTTCTAGCATATTTTTGGCTTTATTTTTTATAAATAAATAAATTATATAAATCTAAAAAATAGTAAGATGGCATTTATAAACTCCAAAAAAATCCAAGATAAATCTCAAAAAATCATAAATGAACATTGAACAATAATACGCAAATTTTAGGGCATTACATCTTTATAGTTGGAGGAGCAAGAGGATGTCGATGATAATGATATTTAGGAGGATATGATAGTTTGATCCGGGGGACAAATAGCGAGCCTTCAACTAACAAACTTGAGAAAAAACTTTCTAGTGATACCCGTGAATATAACATTGTTCTTGTATCCACCTTTGTGATAGAATGAGTTATATTGTTTTTGTGATCATGTATTACGTTCTTGTGGAATTTTCCACTTTCGTTTCCGTATCCATTCCATTCCGTTCCGCATCCGTTTCGATCATTATTCGTTTTCGTATCCGTTTTCGGGGTTTCCGATTCCGTTTCCATTACCGGTAAAAGATGTGGAAATGGAAACGGAATGACCATTTATCGACCGTTTCTGTTCCGTTTTTATCGCTAGTGGTAACGAGATCCACCAACTAGTGGGTGCTCTGGCTAATGATTGCGATATTCCTTCAGTTAATGATGTTATATATTGAGACATCAATGGTGCTCAAGAGATGCCTTTTCCTTTTCATCTTTAAGTTTACTCTAATTTATTTCTTGCCAGATTTATAGAATGAAAATGCATGTTGTGGAGTAGACATGCATGTGAAATATTAGCGGATGCAGACCTGACTAATGGTAACGGTAATGATAGGTTGACGTATCAGCAAGAATTGCGTAGTGCGAGACCAATGATACCTATGAGCGTGATCTGCTAGTAAACTGAACTAATATATATGTCTAAGTAAGGCACCTGTTGATACTATCGGGCCGTCGTCAAATAATTTCAAAACAATTTTTGGTTCATTTTAGCTCTGGAACGGATTAGTTGACCAACTGTATAACAATTAACAAAGACAAGCTAACATCAACAAGGCAAAAAGAAATATTCAGCTTGCATTACTCTACAACCTATGCATGCGATCTCCTAGACGCGAAAACGTCAGTTGTCATTCTTAGCTACTCCCTCTAGTTACATAAGTGATGTTTTAGATATTGATACGGTACTTAAAACACCGTTTAGACCACTAAATTTTATTTTAATATATTTATAAACCTCAATAAAATGATAATATTATAAAAGTATTTATCGAGATGAATCTACACATATCATTTTCATACGTCCAATCTAAATACTCGTAGAAATTTTGATTGCTAAAGTTTAGGGCATTTGACATCTTGTTTCCCAAAACGTCTTTCTTTTGTGACAGTATACCAAAGATGGGAGCTTAGCTCATTTGCTCATCAACAAATTTGATTAAAATACCCAGTACCATCATTTGCATACAGTTTCTTCGATACATTTTTGTATCTTCCTACGTGATCCTCTTCATAATTATTTTTTGCTCACCTCGATCTGTCGCCACTCGCCAATTGAGAAATTAAACCTTATTATAACTTCAAATAACATCTTCCTCCACACTAGACAGCCTATCCCCCTTGCATAAACCTTAAACAAACATTTTTCACGATCTTAAATTGTCTCATGCAATCTTCTAAACATGTTAGGGCTAGAGAGCAAATAAGAGACTCGAATTTTAACGTGAAAAATCTCACGAAAGAGGAAAAAGTCACAGGTGATAATCCACTAATTGGTTCAATTTACATATACATGAGGGGTGGCTTTATATAGCCGGATCAGTCCGAGTTATAAAAGATTTGGACTCTTATTTGGATATTTGAGGAAACATTATCTCTAATAAACCTCCCTTTGACTCAAAATCCATAATGAAATTATCTCCGAAAAACCTCGAAGGGTAATTAAGCACCATGAATACCAGCCAAGTCCAGACAATACTTGAACTTGGTATTTGAAAGTGCCTTTATGAGCATATCAGCCGGATTGTCATTAGTGTGAATTTTTCCCACAATAACTTGTCCTTCAGAAATAATATCACAGACAAAGTGGTACTTGATATCAATATGCTTGATCTTGGCATGATACATATCATTCTTGGTTAAACAAATAGCACTCTGGCTATCACAATAAACAGCAATAATTTTCTGTGAAATACCAAGTTCAGAAACCAGACCTCGCAATGAAATAGCTTCCTTAACACCTCCAGTAGCCGAAACATACTCTGCTTCAGTAGTAAAAAGAGTAGTAATAGGCTGTAAAGATGCTTTCCAATTGACTGCAAAACCACATAAAGAGAAAATATATCCAAAAATTGATCTTCGTTTATTAAGATCACCAGCATAATCAGAATCAACAAACCCAACAATATTATTTGTCTTCACTTTATTCTTATCAAACATCAAGCCAAAATTAGAAGATCCTTTCAAATAACGAAGAATCCACTTAACAGCATTTCAATGCTCTTTGCCAGGATTATACATAAATCTGCTAACCACACTAACTACATGAGCCAAATCTGATCTAGTGCAAATCATAGCATACATAAAATTTCCAACTGCACTAAAGTAAGGAACACGTGACATATACTCTTTCTCTTGAAGATAATTTAAAGTGTGAGGCAAAAGGTGTAGAAACATGTTAGTAATCACTGAGATTAAATCTATCAAGAATCTTCTCAATGTAGCATTTTTTGAGATATAAATAATTTACCAGCTTTGTGATCACACTGAATTTCCATCCCAAGAATTTACTTTGCTAGAACAAGATCTTTCATCTCAAATTCATGACTAAGTTGAGCCTTCAACCGATTAATCATGGACTTGTCATAAGAAGCAATAAGCATGTCATCAACATAGAGCAGCAAATAGACAAAAGATCCATTTAGAAATTGTTTAAAGTAGACATAGTTAACATAATTGCTATGAGAATATTATTGTGCAATCATAAAGGAATCAAACATTTTATATTGCTGCCTAAGAGCTTGCTTAAGACTATAGAGAGACTTTTTCAAATGAGAAACTAAATGCTCTTCTCCAGGAGTAGAAAAACCTTTAGGTTGTGTCATAAAAATCTTATATTCTAAATCTCCATGTAAGAAGGCAGTTTTAACATCAAATTGCTCTAATTCCAAATCAATAAAGCAACAAAAGCAAGCATACTCGAATGGATGAGTGATGTATAACAGGAGAAAAAACTTCATCGAAGTCAATACCTTCCCTTTGGTCAAAACCTTTTACCACTAACCGGGCTTTCCCTCTTGCAGGTTCAACTCTAGAAATACCATCCTTCTTCTTATACATCTATTTGCACTTTAAAGGTCCCTTACCTTATAGAAGCTCAATCAAATCCCATATACAATTTTTATGAAGGCACTCAATTTCTTCATTCTTAGCTGTTAACCACTTAAATGAATTTTCACATGAGATAACTTCAGAATAAGAAGAAAGTTCAAAAGTATCACAAATATTTTATGCAGCAAGAAGAGCATAGCATGCCATATTGTCAGTGCCACAATATCTAACAGGCAATTGAGTATTCCTCCTTAATCTATCTCGAGCTATGTAATGATCATTAGTACTAGGAGATGATGTATCAGAAATTGCTCGTGAAGTAGAATAAGTTGAAGAATCATTATCAAAGGTAGGTAAAACTACCTCAAATTCTGCATTTTTTGCAGTAGCTTCAAAACTTTCAGATTCAGTTGTGGATGAACAACCAACATTATCACTACCTGATAAGAGTAAAGTATCTTCATGAAAAGTAACATCATGACTAATGATTAGTTTGCAAGAATCGAAACACCATAAATGATATCCTTTGACACTAGAACCATACCCAACGAATATGTATTTTCTTGCTCTATGCTCTAATTTTTCATTGCTAACATGAGCACATGCAGGACAACAAAAAATTCTCAAATTGGAATAACCAAGTGGTTTACTTGACCAAACCTATTCTGGAATCTAAAAATTAATAGAAAAAATTGGAGAGCGATTAATCAAATAACAAGCTATAGAAACAGTCTCAGCCCACAATGCACACTTATGCCATAATCCTGCATTTGAAAGCATATAAGAGTGTGATTCATATGCTCTGCTACACCATTCTGCTAAGGTTTTCTTGGAACAGTTAAGTGTCTAGCAATATCATGATTAGCATAAAATTGATCAAACTCACCACAACAAAATTCCAATCCATTGTCAGTTTTAAGTTTTTTTTATTTTCCTACCAGTTTGATTTTCTACCAAAACTTTTCAATTCTTGAACACTAAAAAAGCTTCATGCTTATGTTTCAAGAAATAAACCCAAACTTTGCGAGGAAAATCATCAATGAAGGTTATTATGTACTCACATTCTCCAATAGAAAGAAATCTAGAATGATCCCAAAGATCAGAATGGACATAATCAAGAATACATTTAGTCTGATGAGTTGAAACAGTAAAACTAACCCTCTTTTATTTGCCAAAAAATGCAATGCTCACAGAAATCAAGTTCGCCAATGTCATTTGAAAGTCCTTTCTTGCATAAGAGATGCATACCTTTCTCACTCATGTGACCTAAGTGCATATGCCAAAGCTTGGTAATGTGAGGATCTGATGCAATAGTAGAAACAACTATAGAAGCTGTAACTATAGACCCTTACGAGTAACAAAGACTATTGATTCTATTGGCTCTCAACACAACAATGTTGTCTTTCGAAATCTTTAGAACATCATTTTCATAGATATAGTTATAATCCAAAAATTCTACGGTGTCTAAAGAAATAAGATTTCTTTTCATTCTGGAAACATGACGAACATTTATAAGGGTCCTAACAACGCCATCATGTGTTTTGATTTGAACAAAACCGATTCCAATAATTTCAGGTGGAGACTTATCAATAATCACAACTTCACTACTACCAATATGATCATAACTAGAGAACTACTCTTTATATGAACAAAAATGAAAAGTGCAAGATGAATCAATAATCCATACAGATTGATTCTTTAAATTAAAAGCGATGATTAGAGCCTCACCATCAGGTTTATTTTCAACAAAACTAGCCTCAGCAGGTTTTCAGATCGAGTCTTGTTGTTTCTTTCTATCTTGTTTTTCAATTTGAAACACTGAGAAATATCATGGCCAGGTTTCTTCAATAACGGCAAAAAATGACTGGATTTATGGCCTCTTGATTTAGATCTAGACTATGATCTAGGAGAATTGCCTTTATGTTGATATCTACCTGTAACAATTAAACCATCAGCCTTAACTTCAGAACGAGAATCAATATCAAATTTGTCCTTAAACAATAAATTTGATTTAACATTATCAAAACTAAGGGTATCATGATTGCCATAAAGCATAATTTCATTGAAGTGTTTAAAGGTAGCAGACAAAAAGACGACAAACGTAATAGCCTTTATCTTCATCCTCAATTTTCACTTCTAACTTCTCAAGATAAATGATGAGTGAGTTAAACTCATTAATATGAGATTGTATAGAAGTACCTTCCACCATGCGAATTGTGTACAAACGTTCTTTGAGTCACAGTTTGTTGGTGAGACTTTCTTCATGTACAAAGTTTTCAATTTTTGCCATAGTTCTGCGACAGTAGTCTTATTAATAACTTCACGTAGAACATCTATAGATAAACGAGCTGTATGACGGAGAGTACTTTCTGATCCAGTTCCTCCCATTGCTCATCTGTCATACTCGCCGGTTTAGCTAGCAATGCTTTCCTTACACCCACTTGTGTGAGAACGAATTTCATCTGAACCTACCATATAGAGAAACTTATCTTGCCAATGAACTTCTCAATGTCAAATTTAATAGATAACATGTTGGAGAAAAAATGTAGATAAAAAATATGGCAGATTAAATCTGAAAAAGAGAAAAAAAACTACCTGGAATACTTCAGTTGCGCGTAGCAAATTCGGCCAATTTTTTTCTTTGCCAAGTTTTTTTCTCAACCATTTTTTCAACACTCCTTATCCCTTCCTTAACCAAAACCTTATCCTCTTATTGAGAGCAATCTAGGGTTCCTTGGCCAGCGAGTGTTACGCTGGTGGCAGCTCATCGATCGGTGGGTCCCAGTGCTCGGGACGGACGGCCACTTGGGCAGAGAAGAGCGTCGGTGCGAGGGTGTGGCTCGGTAGAGGCGACTGACGGGAGGATGCATCGGCAATCTCGCCTCCTATCCGGTGGGAGGAGGCCACAGCGACCCAGCGACGGTGTGGAATATAAGAACCCGGGTACCCTCATGACAAGCCCAAGAGGGAGGCCCAGAAGATACTCCCCGCGTCAGGCTCCGCTGTCGTGCGCAAGGGGACATATCCTAAAGGAAGTTGAACTTATATTTAGATATGATAGATACGGTTGTAATCCGAGTCGTTAATAGGGTAGATAAAGATGTAAACTCTATCCTATTAACTGACTAGAATCTTGTAACCGATCGGAATCTCCAAACCGATCAGGACTCTGTAAGCCGCCCCACCCCCGCTATATAAGGGAGAGGGCAGGCAACAACATAGGGATCCGATCATCCAAGCATAGAGCGATGAAGCCATAGAGCATAAAACACCTCATATCGCCCGGAGCACATTGCGCTTTGAGCATCCTTGAATCCAAAAGATCCGCATAATCCCAGCACACAGGATTAGGGTATTATCTCCTCCGCGAGAGCCTGAACCTGTCTAAATCCCTTGTCTTTTGTGACCTTCGAGTTTGAGATCGAGCGCCTACCCCATAAATTCATTGCCGACTACAAAAGTCGACAGTTGGCGCGCCTGGGAAAAAGAGCCATGAGCCGACTCCCAATGCTCGGGGGCTAGACTAGTCACCCAAAACACGTGCCTGGGAAAAAGAGCCATGAGCCGACTCCCAACGCTCGGGGGCTAGACTAGTCGGGCAGAGTGCTTAAACAAAAAGAGTCAAACCACTCGGATGAATTCAAAATCAATAAGGAAAAAGAGTAAAAAACTCTAAAATTATATATACACCAGTCAGACATCACATCAAAGTGAATTATTTTTACATTGCCTAAGTTACGCATATACATGATTTCGGGCTACTAAATTTGGATGCGATGTGTGTGAGCCAACGCTTCAACGACGACATCAAGAACTTCAATGACGAATGAATTTAAAGGAGTGGCTCGAATTTTGCCTCGGCGGAAAAGCGTTTTGACTTCTACATATCGTTTGGGATACAGTATGTCCCAAGATGAGCCGACTGCCAGAATTCCAATAATGGGGCTAGGAACCACTCGGAAAGTTTAACGCGTGGAGCTCTATTGAGTCCTTCACGATCTCTTTGCCTACAACAGGGCACTTTCGGTAAAGGAAAACTAGTCGGAAGTTGCATCAAGAATCTGGAAGCACTCGGCGTGAAGCATGACTCGGTTGGTGCAACCGGGAAGGAGGCAACTCGATCGGAAAGGACTCGGGCTCTTGTGGAATATAAGAACCGGGTACCCTCATGACAAGCCCAAGAGGAGACCGAAGATACTCCGCGTCGGGCCCATTGCCGTGCGCGAGGGACATATCCTAAAGGAAGTTGAACTTATATTTCGATATGATAGATACGGTTGTAATCCGAGTCGTTAATAGGGTAGATAAAGATGTAAACTCTATCCTATTAACTGACTAGAATCTTGTAACCGATCGGAATCTCCAAACCAATCAGGACTCTGTAAGCCGCCCCACCCCCGCTATATAAGGGAGAGGGCGGGCAACAACATAGGAATCCGATCATCCAAGCATAGAGCGATGAAGCCATAGAGCATAAAACACCTCATATCGCCCGAAGCACATTGCTCTTTGAGCATCATTGGATCCAAAAGATCCGCATAATCCCAGCACACAGGATTAGGGTATTATCTCCTCCGCGAGAGCCTGAACCTGTCTAAATTCCTTGTCTTGTGTGACCTTCGAGTTTGAGATCGAGCGCCTACCCCATAAATTCATTGCCGACTACAAAAGTCGACAGGCGGGGATGGAGAATAGGCGTCGGGAGGTGACGTGCCCTATGTCGAAGATGATGGTGGTGGATGTGGCCTTTCGGGGGCGAAGTGGCGGCTAATCTATTGTCATTAGGTTCGGGGAGCGATGACATGTAACATCCCAATTTTTGCTTTTATTGGATTTAATATGCAATTTACTTTTTATAAATTTTCTGGGATTTAATTTAATTTATTTTGTATTTATTGAATTAAGCCTCTTGCCATATTTTATTTATTTTATGGAAAAGTGTTAATAAAATTTTGTTGTAAATATTTTATTTGAGTTCCAAATGTCTCAAAGTATTTTCTGGAATTTTTCTAGATTTTTCCTGATATTTTTACTATTTATTTGGGTTTTGTTTATCTTTCTGAATTGTTTTTATTCGAAAATCAATTAAAAACTAGCTGAATAGTTCTGGGCTGAGCCCAGTGGACCCAGTCCATTTTCTCTCTACGCTGTCGGCCCGCGCAGCCCGCCTCGCTGCAAACCTTAGCCGCCGCACGTTCTGATCGTTGGATCTTGATCCAACCGTCGTTCCTCGCCCGCATCGTTTGCGCCTCGTGTGCCGTCGAATCAGATCTGCGTGGATGGTCATGATTGCGCCACATCAGCTTCACCAGATCTCTCCGAATCCATCCTGCCGCCATAATCCCGTGATCCTCGGAGTTTGTTTCCGCCCCGTTCGCGCTCGTCGAGGCGGCTATTTAATGCGTCACCTTGCGCATCATGTAGCCCACCTCGAGCCTCACCCGTAGCCCTAGCGCCCTCGAGACGCTGCCTTGCACCCGTGCGAGCTCGCCGGAGTAAGCCAAAGTCTACACTGTCGGTTTTTCACTGCTTTCGTCGTTGTCGAGCCTCACCTGCCGTGTTTGAGCCCGGATCCGAGAAGCCCGCACCAAGCCGCATCGAATCAGGGTGAAAACATCACCGGAGACTCGCCACATCACCGTCGCCTTGGTCTTCATTCTCAGCGCCAGTAAGAAGCCACCGTGTAGCGCCGCTGCGTCATTACCGCCTTCGCGAGTTTGCACCGCCGTCAAATCTAGATCGTACGGTGTAGATTTCATCGTGTAGTATCGCTTTGCATTAAGTTTTAGCTGTCGGATCTGGTTGGATGACCAGGATTCCGCCACGTGTCGCCTTGCGCCGCAGCCTCACCGCCTATCCTGATCGGTGGATCTTGATCACGCGGTTTTGCCCCGTACCTTGTGTCGCCTGCCGGGGTAGCCACGTCTCCCTGACGCTTCAGTTTTTCCTGTAGCACCGCCGTCCGATCTCATCGCACGGTCAGCGCTGTGTCGCGTCGCCCTAGGTTTTGCCGTGGGTCCTAGTTGTTAAATCTGCTTTGGGTGGCTTAGATTGCGCCGCCTAGTCGTCGAACTAGAGCCTGCCACATGTCACGCCCCATCGTGCCGCGTGTCCGCTGACATCATGGCTTGCGTTAGCTGGCGTACGGGCACAACGTCGCTAGTCCACGGTGTACCGAGTCTGTGCGCCATCGACACGTGTCTGCATCTGGTGCTGCCACGTGGTAGTGACGTCATAATCTGGTTTTTCTTCAAAAATATATTTGGCCAAAAATCAATTTCAGTGCTGACGTCATAAATGCTATTTTCTAGTATAAAATAATTCAGTTAATTCGGTTTTTCTAATTTTCTGATTTATCTTTTATTTCAAACTTTGAATAGCTATATCTTTCTCATACGAGCTCCGATTGAGGTGATTCCAGTTTCTAAAAATTTGTAAAATTATAATCTATTTAATGGTGAATTTTATTTAATTTTTAGAATTGATTTTGCTCTCTGTTTTTGATATTTATTGCTTTCTCTTTCGTTTCGCATAGACGTCGAGTTGCCCGGTGAGTTTGTGGTCGAGGATCCAATGCACGAACAAGATCCAGAGTAGGATTCAGAGCTTTTTGAAGGCAAGTTGTGCTTTGATCATGTTGAACCCATGCTTTAAATATTACATTGTTTCAAAGTATTGCATACTAATTCAATTATTACTTGTTTCAATTATGTTAGGTATAATTATTCATCCAATTGTGATATATCCACTTGCCATATTGTATATCATATTTTATTTGTCATCCTATAATGGTTTCATATTAGTTGGTAGCTAAAATTGCCAATATGGGTAGTTAGAACGCATGTAGTATGCTTAGCCAAGCAACGAGTCATCATTTTATGTAAAAAAAGATTAATCTTGCTTAATGATTATAGAACATATTTATTAACTTGTGTGTCGAGTGTTGTCACACAATGTTGTTGTTGTTGATGGCACGTGGTGCATGATAAATCAACAGAGGTGGTAAAATAATTTAGATTGAGGCAAGTGGCAAGTATTTTTGGTGGCTAATGTGGTATTTGGGTGGCCGCATTGCTTTTTAATGGTATATGATGATTTATGTTAAAAGTGGTTTTTGGTTAGTCTTGCCTTGGTCAATTAAGGACTTAACCTTGCAAGAATTTGAACTGAGTCATTCAAGCAACCACAAGTCTGGTATAGGACATACCTAGCTGATTAATTTGTTATGTCTAAGCTTTGGTACTATTAGTAGTGGTGTGAGACCCAGGTTGTGGTAACCAGTTCTCGCATGGGGAGTCTCACATGGCGCAAGAGGGGGGTCTTGGATGTGGTAACCAGTCCCACCAGTGTTGAAATCTTAGCGGGTAGTACAAGGTTTAGACAGGCATTGGAAATGTTTTGTTATAATCACTCGCCTTTGTGGTGTACGATTGTATCTTGTAGGTAAAGTGTATAACCTCTGCAGAGTGTAAAACCTATTTGAATAGCCGTGCTCGCTGTATTGAGCATTGCTCGGTGATTACAGTCAAGGGTTAAATTTTATCAAAACAAATGTGGGTATGGAGGATGAATGATGCTAAAAGGTTATGAGTTGGTTATCGGAAACAAATGAGAAATTTATTATTGTTATTATTTATTTTACTATTTTTTCAATCTATATATGCTATTCTTTTATAAATGTTGTTTTATGCAAATTAACCATGTCAGCTATTCCTTTGTAATAAGCCATACATATAGTATATTAGACTTGCATTCTGTGCATAACTTGTTGAGTATTTTATGTACTCACCCCTTGCCACAAAACATCACCAGTTGGAGAAGAAGCTACGCCTACATTTGAGGAGGAGTTCCAGGAAGAGGCGAATAACTAGGGTGCGAACCTTGTTAGTTGCCTTTGGCAGATTGAAGGGTTTTACTACGAATAAATTTATCTCCGCTGTAATTTATTTATTTATTAGTCTTAGCCCTGCTTGGCGTATTCATGTAAGGTGGATTATAAGGTCGTCTAACAAGTTATATTTAATTTAATGAAGTCTTTATTATGTTATCGTTAAGTATGAATGTGATATTCATCTATATTAAGCCTGTGTGCACTAGCGTAATTCTGGACTAGTGTTGAATACACAGAGGGTTCGGATTTGTATATTTGGGTTCCGACATGACCAGCGTAGAATGCAGCTCGGAGGGTGCAGATCCGATGGGATGCGCGATGATCCGGTGAAAGACGCGGCTCAGATGAGTTAGCGCGGCATGAGGCGATGGGACCAGGCGGAGGGACAGTGCGCGGCACAGATCCAGGCGGTCCGAACATCAACTGGCTCGGAGGGAGCACTTCGGACGGTGGCGGTGGCGATCAGGGGGTTGGCCGCGAGCCGGCTGTAGGTGACGACAATGAAAAATCCCGTTATGTCTCTCATACCACTTGTTAGGGTTAGAGAGCAAATAAGGGACATGAATTTTAACGCGAAAAACTCCACAAAGAGGAAAAACTACGGGAGACAATCCACTAATTGATTCAATTTACATGTAAATAAGGGTGACTTTATATAGCTAAATGAGTCCGAGTTATATAAGATAGATCTGAACTCTTATTTGAATATTTAAGAAAACCATGTCTCTAACAAAAAAAAACATCTTCAATAACTCGATGAAATTAAAGAAACGAGACTCGTGGGAACGCGAAGGCAACTCGTTGGACTATATCATAGGAGTGAGTGTCAAATGTCAGCAGACAGGGATGGGAATTGGTAGGAGCTGGCAATCAACAGGGAAGCAGAAGAGAGCCGGTTCCTACAGTAAATGGGTACTAGGATTGAAATGGATGCAACTCGGATTTTGTTGCAAAGCTGGAATTCTCCCTCTATTAAACTTGGTGGACTTCCGGCCACCAGATTTATTTGAGCCGGGAGGGAGCCGGCTCGGCTCGCGGCTCGAGCCAAGCCGGGAAAAAAGTTTGCGTTCGGGTCCTTTTTCATGAAAAAAAAATTACGTTAAGGTCTTTTTTAAAAAAATGTTACGGTTTGGTCCTTCTTTTGCGAAAGAAAAATATATTACGATTATGCCCTTTTTGTGTCTTTAAGTTTTACGCTCAGGTCCTTCTTTGGAAAATCAAAATTATATTTAGGTCTTTTGTTGAAAAAAACACGGTTAAGTCCTTTTTATGAAATATATATATATACTACGTTTAGGTCCTTTTTCCATTTTTTTTAGCATTCCGTTTAGGTCATTTTTCGAAAAAAAAATAGTTCAGGTCCTTTTCCGCCGAATAAATGCGAAAAAACGCGATTACGTTCGTATCCTTTAAAACGTTTCGCGTGTTTCCTTGATTTTCTCGCGTGGGAAGCGACAATCGCACGTTTTCTCAATTTTCTCGCGTGTGGAGCGACAATCGCGACATGGCATGCCGCGATCAATTATCTAGTTGTCTCGATTGTTGATGTGTGAATAGATTGTCCACACACGTTTTCTCTCAGCATTTCAATCCCTAGTTAAACCGAATGCGTGCATGAAACTCAATAATCCCTCAATCAAGTTTATATGGCATATTTTTTTAAATGGATTTGTCTATAAATATATAGTGTATTTTATATTGGGTTTTGATAAACATCACCCGGATGTTTTCTTGCTCACCCGGATGTTTTCTTGCTAAGAAAACATCCAAATTTTGGACAATTGGATCTGCGGTGAGATCCGTAAGACGTGAAGGGAGGTGGGATTGTGTTTTGATGGATGATTTGATACTTTGATCTAAAGGTCTAAAATTTGGATGTTTGTAAGAAACAAAATATCCGGATGAAGGCTAGACACTCCCATATTGCCCTTTTATATTTTAATTTAAAATTAGTGTGATGTTTCTATATATTTGTAATAAATATTCATCTTTACTTCATATTCTCCACATGAATGTATTAAATATAATGCTTAGTGATAATAATTAGGAGCAATCTAGTCATTTTTAATATCTTTTTGGTCTATATACTAAGAAGAAATACATCTTATAAATTTGAACAGAAGTACTACCAAGTGTGTAACACATATATAAAAAATACGTCTTATAATACCAGGTAAGTACCACACATACCGTGGACAATAATAACTGGACTGCACGCCATCCACTTCCCGGATCTACCACTAGCTGATATCTCCAGATCACCAATGCGAAGCGATGCCCCACGCTGGACACTGTGACACTACGATCATTGCAAATGGCCATCTTCAATATCTTAAACGGGTAAAGAAGCTAATTTCGCGCCCACATGCAGGTAAACAAGTACCTAATTGGCTAATAAGGTCCCGCTCTAGCTCAACTGCCAGCAATCCTGATTCACGCTTCATGTATTATAGCCAGGCATTCGATCGATTGGAAAACACTCAAGTGGCAAAGATTCGTCAGCATCATGATCGACCTGTAATGGAGCGGTCCAAGATCGAACCAGATCAATGTCCTTCCCAGTCTGGTCTATGCAGAGCAGAGACCACATTTAATTCCAATCCCATGCATTGATCGATCGGCCTGATCTGATGACTATTTTATCAATGCATCATCTGTTCATGATCACTAGCAGCATCAGTGTACGTATCACTGTCCTTGGCCGGTAGCTAGTACCGAAGTTGGTACAAGAACTACTAGCTGGTTCTTGTCATCTTGTGTGCGAGTTTCGTCAGAAGTTGGGAAACTTGATAGTTCTTATATGCTACTGTTTATAGTGTTCAGAGGCTAACTGTGGCGCCAAGTGCCAACGACCAATTTCTGTTACTTTTGGTGTTGGACTGTAACTCTGTAAATTGCTACGAAGCAGAACGGGGACATTGAAAAGGCAATCTGGTCGGCATCTCTTCAACTCTGGCTGTCCCCCCTGCAGAAGGAAGAAAAGGAAAACATGTGAAAAACGAAGGTCGAGACATGGCTATGAATGGACATCGAGCGAGAGAACAACTCCAGAAATTGGGACATCGGCCAAACTGTTCTTTTCAAGGCAAAACAACTCCGGAAATTGGGACATCGACCAAACTGTTCTTCTTTCCACGTTCTTATCGGCATCTCTTGTACTACTATTGACACCAACTTTACTTTATTCGTTCATTTAAAAAAAAACTGAATTGACTCATCCTGTATTGTTGATCACTAGTATATATTACTACCATTGATCAGATTACCAAGCAACAGCCAGCTGCACTTACGTGGTAGCAGCAGTGTTCGTGAAAGTCAGCAGTAACGTAGGAGCTGCATAGAACTAGCAATGGCCGCCTCCGATCATCAGGCCAGCGGCAACCGGCACGGCAGGCCGCTGGTGTTCGACGAGCTCCGGTGGGTGGTACAGATCCGGCACTCCCTCCAGGAGGACGCCGACGACGACGACAACGGCATCCCAGTGTCCGTGTTCAACGTGCCCAAGCAGCTGCAGGTGCACAAGCCGGAGGCCTACGTCCCACAGTTCATCGCCCTCGGCCCCTACCACCACTGGAGCCCGGAGCTGTACGAGATGGAGCGCTACAAGCTCGCCGCCGCGCGCCGCGCGCAGAAGCATCTCTGCGCCGGCCTCAAGCTCGATCACCTCGTCGACCAGTTCGCGCGCCTCGAGCGCAAGGTCCGCGCGTACTACCACCGTTACCTCGACTTCAGCGGCGAGACGCTGGCGTGGATGATGGTCGTGGATGGCGCGTTCCTGCTCGAGTTCCTGCAGATTTACGCCGCCGCCGAGCCCGGCGGGGAGGACGGCGGCAAGGCCCTGCGGAGGGTGTCGTCGAGGATGGCACACCTCGTCGACTTCTCCGGGAGGAAGTCGGCGCACAACCTCATCCTCCGCGACATGCTCATGCTCGAGAACCAGATCCCGTTCTTCCTCCTCCGCAAGATCCTCGAGCCGCAGTGCGCGTCGGCCGACGAGACCGGCGAGATGCTCGCGAGGATGGTGACTGGGTTCATGAAGGAGCTCTGCCCCTTCAAGATGATGGACAACTTCCCGGCGATAGACGTCGCCAAGCACGCGCACCTGCTCCAGCTGCTCTACTACCTGCTCGTGCCGAAGCCGGCGGAGGACTCGGTGGCGGAGGCCGACGCCAACGGCCACGATGAGAACTACGACATCGAGGAGCAGCCGACGGACGGCGGTGGCGAGGGCGAGCAGAAGCCGTCCGCCGGCTGCGAGTACGTGAAGCAGCTGTTCGCCGCCGTGTGGGGCGTTGTGTCGGGGCTCAAGAGCGGCCCGCTGCACTACGTGACGAAGCCGATCGCGTTCGCGGTCAAGGCGCCGTGGAAGATGCTCTCCGTCGTGCCGGGGTTTTCGGCGATGAAGCACCCGGTGGAGTCCTTCTTCATGTCCGGCGACGGGAGCACCTACGGCCGCGACCGGACGTCCACGCCGGGCCACATGAGCCGGCCTCCGTTGATCGAGGAGATCATGGTGCCCTCGGTGTCCGAGCTGGTCAACGCCGGCGTCCAGTTCGCCCCGACCAACGGCGACCTTTCCACTGTGGCCTTCGACGCGAAGACCGTGACCTTCCAACTCCCGCTGGTGACCCTCGACTACAACACGGAGGTGATGCTCCGGAACCTGGTGGCCTACGAGGCGTCGGCCGCGTCCGGCCCGCTAGTCCTCGCCCGGTACACGGAGCTGATGAACGGCATCATCGACACCGACGAGGACGTGGCGCTGCTGCGGCAGCGCGGGGTGGTGCTGAACCGGATGAAGAGCGATGGCGAGGTGGCGAAGCTGTGGAATGGCATGAGCCGGTCGGTGCGGCTGACCAGGGTGGCAGCCATGGACAGGGCCATCGAGGACGTGAACCGCTACTACAACGGGCGGTGGCGCGTCAAGGCGAAGCGGTTCATGCGCAAGTACGTCTTCAGTTCGTGGCAGCTGCTCACCTTCCTCGCCGCCATCATGATGCTGCTGCTCACCACGCTGCAGGCCTTCTGCTCCGTGTACACCTGCTCGCGGTGGTTCGGCGCCGTCACCGTCACCAAGGCGGAGTAGCGCCTTTCTTGATCCGGCTACTCCACATAATTGCATGCGTTTGGTTTGGTTTGGCTCCAACTCCAAGTACAGTTTTTGGATACTTTTGCTGCGCATTTTAATTTTTGTTGTTTGTTCCGGTGCAAGTGAGTGGTTTTGAGATTAATTTATACGTGTACGTGCGTACCATTGGCTTGACAAAATGCTGTTGATGATATTTCATTCGCTGCTGGAATAAAAAGAATTTTACTAGTTGTTGCATGGTAGTGAGGCAATGTTGTAACTAGGGTAGATTCCTCTTCTATACGATATTTGTACAAAAAAAATAATTTGCATGAATGCAACAAGTGCAAAGAAATTTCAGGAAAGTGTGTACAGATACAGAGGAATGAGATACCAATACAATTCAAGCGTTAAAACTGGGGGTAGCATGGTCTTTTTGCCACCAATCCTCTTATTCAGTGTTTTGGGAGCTAACCTCTTATCAAACGCTTCCCTCGGCCAACTCCAGGTTATCAAAGAAGTGGATTCTTGAAGAAACAAGAGGAGCAGGAGCTAAAAAAATAAAAATCTAGAGCTCTACCAAACATTTCCATATACTTGTATCATTCTGATGATTTTTTCATGAAAATTAATGGGTTAGAATACTTTCCATTGTTCTCTTTTACTTGTTTTTTTGACATCAACAAGGTCTTCAATATACAAACATATTTAACCACTAAAAAATGTAACAATCTAAAAGTATTTTTGATGATAAATCTACTAATGTCATCACGTGCTAGAGAGGTAACTAAAGATGAACAATCTTTAAAAAAAGAGAGAAAAAAGTGGTGCAGAAGTTGTAAACGGTCTGATCAGCCTGAGCGTACGTAGTGCTTGCCCATTGCTAGGAGTGGAATCGAGCCAAATTTTCATTTTTTTAGCTCTTTTCAAAATTGACACAGTTTAATTTAATATCATTTTATTTATAGTTTGGAAGTATTTTTAGAATCGAACCAACGAGCCGAGCCGAGCCGGATCAAAATCCAATTTCATTCGAAATTGACTTATTTCAATGTTTAATCAATGAACAAGTGTAATTGAAACAATTTTGAACCGAGCCAACGAACTCCACCACCGAGCTTTTTTTTCCAAGCTCTACCCAAAGCGCGCGTGAAACATGCTAAATTTCCAAATTGTCCAACCATGCATGCAACTTAAAATAGTCCAAATTAAATGCCAAATCAGACAGAAAGAAAGTCAACAAAGAACAGAAAAAATGAACTGGTCCCACGACCACATCCAATCGGATAACGTTTTACAGGCAATAATCGATTTGAAATTGACAAAAAAAATAATTTTTTTTTAAAAAAATCTTCACTGGCTAGCAATTCATCATGAAATGGACATTTGATCGAAAAGAGTTGCGGCTAAGCTGTCCCCTTGTGCCCCCACACGAAATTAGCACTTACCAAATTAACATAATTTCCGCATGCTCCACATTGCATAATTTAGAGAGGAGATGATGCTCCTCATCAAATTGTCCACTCTGTAAAGTAGCAATAGCAAATGGCGGAGTAACGCAGTAATTCCTGCTCAAAAGGTGCATATTAATCAAGTGCAGTAACGCAGCTGGCGCTGCTAAAGAAAACAGCATCCTAATCGACAGCAAAGAATGGCATCCACTCCAACACTGTTCACTTTACATACTCTTAACTATAAAACTGGTGCAAAATGAACCCCTTGCCCTAAACACCCCAGTTTAGCTGACGTAGCATCTACGTTGACAAGTTTATGTTGATATGGCATCCTAATCAACAACAAAAAATAAAATGGTAAGTAGTAGTACATTTAGGACATATGGTCCCACATGGCATACGCATCTCAGTGATGGCTTAGCATCCGTGTCAACAAATTTTTTTTTAAAAAAAAAATCCTTTGCCTTTCTTCCTCACTGGTGATGTCGACGTGGAAAAAACTACACGTGAAACTTCCGCGTTCCAAAAAGGACCTAGGGGAACTTGCTCTAGTTCAGATAGTTGGGGAAGTAGACTAAATGGTTTTAAGCATCAAGCCATCAACCACTCAAAGATCAAACTGTTAACCATCACTAGCTTACAAAAATATTGGGGTGTCTTTTATTATACACCATCTGACAGACATAAAAGTAGAGCTCTTGGCGAGGGAAACTGCAGCATATCCGGCAATGCTCAGCCATACGCGAGACTGACACCTGAAGGTGCGCGTAGTATGCTGGAGTAGGTACACAACAACACATTCCGCAGCACCATCGAGCAGGCCAAATTAGTGAAGTATACTGACTACTGAGTGCTTACTAGACAATAATGATACCACAAGTGAAACTTTGTAAAATCTACAGATGAAACTTGGAAGCCTACCAATTCATGCAGTTGTAGTTTTTTTGTTGCAATGTGGCCAGCAAGTTGCAGTTTCTTGATTGAAATTCTGTCGGCAAGTTGTTGCTTGAAATGTTGTCAAGAAGTTAGTACATCAATGGTGTTTCTTCCCCTCTTCAACAGGGGGAAAAAGGAAAAATAAATGAATTACATTTTGGATCTTACTGTAGCAGTAGCAGGCTGCCTCTTCAGGTGTCTAGTTAGCATCTTACTAGATAAGCACAGTTCATTTAAAGAAAGAAGGGAAGAATGAAAAATACAAGAAGAATCTGCTCAGTGGTGTCTAGGTTTATGGCCCCTTGGGCCATAGTAATCCTCATGGATCTCAGGCAGCCTGTGGCCTACTCTATCTTTCTCTTCAGAAATGTTTTTCTCCATTTCAACTAATGGTTCACCATCAGTCTTCACTACTACTTTCTCCCCTGATTTCTGTGATCAAAGAATGCACACTAGTTAGCATGTGCAGAAAGAATCATTGCACAATCTGTACCAAAACTCCGAAAATGCCAAATCACAATCGCTTACATTGACTATCTGGTTGCTTAATGCTGCATGACTCTCTGCATCCAACCGAATGCCCTGAACCGTTGCCACCACCAGGAGCAGAACCAGGAAAGCAGTAACCAATGGCAAGGGGGTCTTCATTTGATCTCTGTGTAAGAATCTTGGAGGAGTTCAGACACAAAGAGTACTTCAACTCAGATCGAATGGAACAGTGATGAGCTATGGACTTTGTTGCTTGAACCATTTGATCCAGAGGATCATATATATACATCCTAGCTTCAGAACACCACCCTGGCCCCATCCAGTGATTGGTGTACTCATGTCTGCAATGAAGGGGTTACCTGAAGTACCAATGCAAAATGTAGCCATAGTTTATGTTATCTTTGCTGCACTTTAGAGAAGTATGTCTGCCCAAGATCAGGACCATGTTTAGGCCCTTGGCCCCTGGATTAGGTGCCAGTGCCATACTTGAAAGTACCAAATGGAATTAAGAATTTTGTCAAGTACTCTACTTGGTCTCAGGCATAATATACATCTGCTCCTAGAATGTTGCTGGCATGTCTCTCAAGAAATGTACAGGAGCGCGTATATTTGTTCGTGCATTCCTCCAAAAAGCGTACACAAACTAGTTAAATTGGGTTAGTTCACTGGCATGCCAAAAGTTTGGATTAGTTTATTATATACGTACATCCAACACTAGTCAGACGAAAAGGGTCAATGCCTGTGCAATTTGTCATTGTTCTTTCTACTCTTATCAGACATTATTTTGCTCGTTTGTGTTCAGCTTCATATTACTGTATTTTGGTACCTCGCAAGTGAATAATTAGGGGTGAAAACGGTATCGGTAAATCCCGAAATTCCGAAAACCGTTTCCAGAATTTTTCGACCGGACATGTCAGTATCGGTAATGTTCGGAATTGGAATCGAAATCGGAAATTTTTGTCGGAAATGATAACGATAACGGTTTTGACAAGTTTCGACCGTTTCCTTCGGTTTTCGGAAAAAATCGGTAAATTCCGTCGGTAATTACCGGAATCGTCCAGCCCACAGATCACAAATGCACACTGGTTCAAGCCCACATACACAAACCCTAAAGCCCATAGCCCACAGATCAGTAGAATGCACTGAGCCAGCACAGGCGCACAGCCCTCGCTCCACCCCTCCCTCACAGTCACGGCTTCACGCCCTCACTGGTGGCGGCTCCAGCCTCCAGTGCTCCCCCGACCAGCGACTCCCGACGCGGTGCCGCCATCCGGCCATCGGCTCCAGCCTTCAGCGCTCCCCCGATCGACGACCCGGCGCGCGCCATCCGACCATCCTGCGGTGGCGAGCGGCGGCGCGCTCCGCCATCCCGCTCAGCGCACCGACCCACCGGCGCCGACGCCGCCATCTGCACCGTCTCCGGTGGAATTTCCCCTCCCCGCCTCGGGATCTTCAGGTTCTCCTTCTCGCGCGGTCGAACCAACCCATCGCCGTCGGCGTCGGCGCCGCCATCTGCGCCATCTCTGGTGGAATCTCCCCCTCCCCGCCTTTGGCTCGACCGCTCCCGGTTTGCCTTCCCCCATCTCTTTCCCCTCCGGCCTCCCGCTTGGCCGCTCCCGGTTTGGCGTAGCAAGGGTCTGGTAGTGGTCGGTCTAGTAGCAAGTGACTAATAAATTTCAATCCTCAGCCAAATTAACCTGATGCCTCTCTAGTTACAACTTACAAGACAATAATTCAGTTAGCACTTTAAACAAGAAGCTTGGAATTCTCACTAGAATCAGACGCCCCAAAAAACGAACATATGAACAACGAGCTTGATAGTCATATCAACCTTGGCACCAATTCAACTGAATGTTGCTTTAATTTTACCGCGGAATCGCAAAATAGGCTTAATTGACAATACAGTGAGACTTCAGGTTCACAAAAATTGTGATTTTGTTATGACAGAACAAAATCTCATTTGTTTCTCTAGCCTCTATCGAACTTCCTCACTCAATGAAAGCTAATAATACGAGCATTGTGCAAAACATAAGTAGAATAGTTTAACCATCTACCTCTAGTAATTGATAACCAAAGATGCAAATATACACATTAACTCAAAAGGGCTTAATGCGTAGCAATATCAAGTATCATAAATCACTTTCAGGGCTAATTTAGTATACTATTGCATTCATGGGTCATGGCTGGTTTTGATTGTTCCTGTCTCTTTTTCCAGCTCCTGAGTGATACACTGATACTACATGGCCAGTGGCAGCGAGAAGCCAACGCGTTCACCTCCACGAAAGCGCATGTTGCTGGAGCCGCTAGGGGTAACGGCGCCTTGTGATGCCCCCGCTGTTGAACCTCAGAGTCAAAGCTACGCCTCACCGGATGCAATCAGTCTATGTGCAAGCATGAGTCAGGCCCAGGGTACTGGTGTGTCTGCATCATCCGCAACACCTGCACCAACATTGGATAGATCGGGTACAAATCCAGAACAAGCAATTAATTTGGATGGGGATGGTGAAGCTGATGATGATGAGGAGCATCCCTCAAAGCAGCCAAAGAAGTCCACTTCAGATGTTTGGCAATATTTCGAGAAGTACACGGTTGTAGCGGAGGAGAATAGCAAACTTGTTAAGCAACTTTGGGCCAAATGCAAATTTAAGGGCTACAAAAACAAGACCAACAAAGACAGGGCTGAAAGCCATAGAGGAACAATTGGGTTTTGGTCGCATTTGAAGCATTATCATAGCATTGTGAAGGGCCAACAACAACTCAAATCAGAAAAAGATCATGAGAAAGGTATATCTGTTGTTCAGCCATATAAATATGATGAAGCAGCTAGTTTGAGGAAGTTTTATATTGCTATCATCATACATGAGTACCCATTTAACATTGCAGATCATGAATACTTTGTGAATTTTATAAAATCCTTGAGGCCTAGCTTTCCTATAAAGTCTCGTGTCACTATTAGGAAAGAAATAATAGATCTCTACTTGCAAGAAAAGGATATGTTGTATAAATATTTCAAAACCCTTGATTGCCGCTTGAGTGTTACTATGGATATGTGGACATCAAATCAGAATAAAGGGTACATGTGTGTCACCGTACATTGGATAGATGATGAATGGCAAATGCAGAAGCGAATTATCAATTTCTTTCATGTTCTGGGTCGTCACACCGGTGAGAATATGTCTCTTACCCTCGGTTCATGTTTGTTGAAATGGTTCATAGAGAAGAAAATGTTCTTTTTGACTCTAGACAATGCTGCTGCAAATGAAGTTGCTGTCAAGGATTCATTCTAGAGCTCAAGAAGCACAGTCCTTTAATCTGTGATGGTCTGTTTTTTCATATTAGATGTGCTAATCATATTTTAAACTTGGTTGCTAAAGATGGTATGAGTGTGATAGCATCATCTATTCAGAATATTAGAGCATTTGTGCTAGCTGTCAAGGGGTCTCCGTTGCAGTGGGAGGAGTTCCAAAAGTGTGCTATTGAATGTGATATGGATACAAAGGTTGGGATGTCATTTGATGTTCCTACTAGGTGGAACTCAACGTATGTCATGTTGAGGGATGCCCTATATTACAGGCCTGCCTTTGAGAGGCTTGTGTCATATGAACGTCGCAGGTATGAGAAAATTTCACCTTCCTCTATAGAATAGGATATGGCAAAGTCTCTTTTACCATGCTTGAGAAAGTTCTTTGATCTGACTGAGCTATTTTCTGGTACATTGTATCCAACTGCTAACTTATTTTTTAGAGGTTTTTGTGAGATTAAGTTGTTGCTTACTGATTGGTGCCGTAATAGTGATCCCACTATTAATAAGATGGCAAACACTATGATGGTAAAGTTTGACAAGTACTAGAAGTCCAATATTTCTCTTGATGTGGCTAGTGTCCTTGATCCTAGGTTCAAGAGGAAAATTGTAGAATTTCACTTGAAGAAGTTGTACCTATATTCCTATCAAGCTAAACTTGATAAATTTAATGATGTTATGAAGAAGATGTATCAATGCTATGCTTTCAACGCACCCTCAACTTCAGCAACCGCACCTTCCTCAGCATCAGTAGTTGACATATTTTTGGATAGTGTAGATGAACTTGATAGCTTCATATTTGATGCACATGGGGATGATAATTTTATTGACACAAGTGACTTAGAGAAATACTTAGTAGACCCATTGTTAAAGGTTGCTAAAGGTAATCAGCACACATTTGACATATTAGCATGGTGAAAAGTCCACAAAGATGAATATCCTATCATGTGGCAGCTAGCTCGTGATGTCTTGGCTATGCAAGTGTCAACAATAGCTTCTGAATCTGCTTTTAGTGCTGGTGGCCGTGTATTTGACCCTAGCATTGTAGAAGCACTTGTTTGCACCAAGGATTGGATAACCGGAGCAAGAAAAGGTTATAGTCTGACCTTATACTTGTTCAAAATTTTATTAGTCATTACCCTTTTACTAATGCACCGATGGATCTTTATATTCCCAGGTTGTAAGAGTGTTCCTTCCATGGTTTGTGATCTTGAGGATCTTGAGGCTATTGCTAGTAATCTTTCTCTTCAGGTTAATTCCTCTTCATTTTCTATTCTCATTTGTGCAAAAAGTATTAGCTGTAGTTTAACTACATATTGCTCTAAAAAAAACTGCAGGATGAAGACCTAGATGATGATGAAGATGGACCTGAGGTCCAGCTGTAAGTTGGCTACTATTTGGTGATATTGAAGGAACAAACTGAAACTATATGAATCTATGACTATGATGATGTATTTTGTCTTGTACTGGTTTCTTTCTTCTCGTGTATGAATTGTGAACTATGAACTATTGAACTGTGATGTATTATTTGATATGAGATATTGAGACTATCTTATGCTATGTGATATAAAGACTCGTGTGGAGACTATCTTGTGCTATGTATGCCTGTATGAAATGTGTGATATCGTCAACTGTAAATGCTTGTGAGGTATTGCTTTTAAGTGCTATGTGAATTTGTTGCTTAATGCTTTAATGTATGCATGTATGTAAGTCAGTAAGTGCTATGTGAATCTGTTGCTTAATACTTTAATGTATGCATGTATGTAAGTGCTATGTGATGTTACTTAATACTTATGCCGTTATGCGTTATGAGATATTGATCCTCTAGACTAGTTATGCTATTGTATACATTTACATTGATAATGTATGTTCATAATAAATTTGTGAATATTTATTTATTACTAATTTCTATGAGGATGTACGATTTGTGTGAATTTTTTAAAGTCAATTGGTGGTACATGTCGTTACGACGTTACCGGTCTCTTTTTCGGATTCCGATCGTTACCGATATATATTTTGTATCGAATTTTCGTTTCCGATATTTTCGAATTACCGATGCCGTTTTCGTTTCTGTAGTTATCGATTCCGAGGAAAAATATGAAAACAAAAATGATTTAAGTGTTTTTCGACCGTTTTCACCCTATGAATAATCATGAGATAAGAACCACAAAAAAGATGAATCAATTGGCGACAAATTTCACTCAATGAAGTGTATGTTACATGATCAAATTACAATTGCACTGCTAGGCATTGACAATTTCATTTAGAAAAAAAGAGGGAAAGGTATGGTAAAGTACTAAAGTGAGCCCGGACGCTCACAACTTCTTTCCCAGGCCTTGCGTAGTTCCAGCCGCTTAGGATTCCTCGCAATTGAGGGCTCATGTTTGTTGGTTTAATTACCAACAAGAATAAAACCAGGGGGTCTCAACAATGGGTAACAACTATAATCAACAACAACGAGGTGCCGAGATGACTACATACAATTACAACTCGGCAATATGGCATAGTACCTGATCGCAACACGGATGACGTTATTATTGGCTTCCCAGGAGTATCCTGAGGCTGTTAAGCCCCTCAGCCGATATGCTGCGCTCCACCCTACCGGGCCGGTTCACTCTCATCTGAGGGGGGGCCTCAAGGTGGAAAGAAACCAACACTGCGGTTAAGTTGTCAGTGGCCCCTCGCCTTATTGCCTCCTCGACGATTTCCTTGCAGCATAGTTTCACATCGTTGTGCTCTTGGAGACGCTTCCTTGCAGAGTCCACGGCGTTTTGGTTTGAGAAGACATCCCAGATTCCATCGCTGCCAATTATCAAGAACTCGTCGTCCTTTGTCAGTGTGATCATCTTGAGTTCTGGTTCAGCACTCAAGGGACCTCCTGGATCACCGACTTCTTTCATGCCTTCAAGATGCCAGTCACCGAGTGCTCGAGTGACTCCTAACAAACCATTCAGGTAACCATCATCTACATAGCCGCCTACTGATTCTACGCGCAGTTTTTCACTGAGGCTGCCAGGCCTGTGGTCCATGGACATTTCGATTGCAGTGCCACACCGGGAAAGAACTGCCCTACAATCACCAGCATTAGCAACCAGAAGAGACCTGTAATAGACAAGATAATAGTTAGTATTGGTCATAAGGTTTGTCAACGAGTGCAGCGAAATTTACAGTAATAGCAAATATTAAGAGCAAGAAACGAGATGATCTCACATTGGAGAAGGTTCACAATTTTATGCTTTTAGAATTATCTCTAGGGATATATAAAGATATAAATTTCATATGCTTGTGATGAAGATTTAAAACATCTATAATCCTCTAGTATTCCAAAGTTACAGAACAGGCATGGTACTTGCTCTATGCAACCCAAAAGTCAAACTGAATAGGCAAAAGAAAAAGTTGAAACTAGAATGAATCCCATAGTGTCAGTTGTATATGATACATTTTCACTGTATGTCCAAATAAAAAACATCCCTGTTTCCCATTCCATTTTATAATGCTGAATAATGAAGTTTTCTGAGGAAACCAAGTCTATTACAGGTATTACAGCCATGGTACCGACTCAAATAAAGATGCTATTTAAAGATGGAGAAACACAGTTCTGTGTGTCAGAAAAGTACCTCCCAAAAATCATTGCTGTAAGTGCTGTTGTGCCGGAAGACAGTGCTCTGTGGTGGGAGCATGTTTCAGCAAACTGACTATCAGTTTGCACAAAGGATCTCCTTACTACTTTCTCAAGCTCCAGAGGAAAATCAGCATCTTCCACAATGACCCTTGGTAAATTATCACGGACAAAATGGGCAGCATCTTTCCCACCATGCCCATCAAAGACCTAATAATTGAAATGGAGAAAAACTTACATTACAGAAATATATTATTTTCATGATTCATACAAATGGGGAACAGCTAAAATGATGAAACAATGTCACTACACTTCCTTAATCCATACTGTTAAATACAAATTGAACTCCGCAAGTGTTACAGTAGATTCGTTAAACTTAGCGCTCTGCTATGTGCAGTTTTGCACAACATTCTGTGTGTGAATTATGTGCAAACTTTTATTGGACATTGGCACTGCAGAATGCAGATCAAGGTTAGTAGGCATGGATCCAGGATAGGATTGTGTGGATAGTTTTTGAGGATCCAGGTCATGTGTTTGTACACATTTTATACAAGTTTGTTAGTACATGAAGTTCTCCTGTTATACTTGAACAATTAACCAAGAGAACAAAATTGTATACTTCACAAATAAGCAGGCTCGTTTGGAGATTGGAAAAATCTATGTAGCTTGTTTATCTTCTGGTATTGCACTGCTTCTATGGTCATATGATAAAGTAGAGCAGTAAACCCCCACAATGTTCTACTAATAGATGTATCATAGAGTTCAGATCAAATATGCCATGAATTTCTCCTTCCTCTATGGGACATTCTAGTCTCTCTAAAACTGCCAGTCATACACTACTGCAAATTTGAATAGAACTCATTTCTCGGTCAAATCAGGAAAAACTAAAAAGAGTTAGCAAGTACTTACCCCGTAAAAGGATATAGCTTCATTATCCACTGATGGATAACCCAAGTTTTTTGCTAGGTCAGCTATGCACACATGGGTATCTTCCATGTATTGACGACTTCCAATATCTGACCAATCCCCTGATCGAATAATTGGAACAAAATTGCCAAACATGCTCTGTTTGAAATCAGCAGCTGTTGGGTTCTCGCAAACACTCTCCATCTGTGTGTTCGAAGAAAAGGATTAAAGGATTAGAGCATGGCATGAAGATAAGGAATGCAATAACAATACATTTGTAATACCCCACCCTTTAGTACCACATTGCCGGTCTACATTGAGTTCAACTAGCATATAATGCTTGTTGGCCCAAATCGTAGCTCTAGGTTAACCCTTTTGAGTGAAACGAGAACGAAAGCTCAAGCGAGGTGCTACGCATGCATGCCCACCCCATGGGTGAGCTGGGCACATGACGTGTACAGGCTGCGTGTATGTGTGATCCAATAGCGGCACACGGCACATGACGTGACGTGTACCAAGGGGTGTTTGAGGCCATTTCATGTTGCCGAGGACAACAACCTTTTTTTTTGGGGGGGGGGGGAGTGTAACACCCCATCCTTTAGTACCACATTGCTAGTTTACACTGAGTTCCATTAGCATATAATGCTTGTTGGCTCAAATCGTAGCACTTCTGGGTTAATCCTTTTGGGTGAAGCAGGAACGAAAACCCAAAATGAGGTGCTAGGCATGCGTGCCCACGCTGTGGGTGGGCTGGGCTTTTAGCAAATTTTGGGTGACAGGTGTTACAACATTCATGCCATAAATTAATAGGAAACTCTAGTGAAAAAAGGGTAGCAATGCTTTGCTTTTACTAACTTTTTATTAAAAAAAGTGCAATGATCCAAACCATATGAGATGAGCCAGCAACTTGACAATAACTGGCATTAGCCAATTTGGGTAGAACATACTATTATTACTAGAGAACTGCAATACTTAATTCATTATAAATATCATATTTGAAATGTGCCTGTCATATCTACTTTAGTGCTAACACTCTCTCAAATCAATAACTCAAAAATTACTGCCAGATAGGAAATAGAAATAAGTTATAGCAAACCATCTAGTTTAACTAATATATGTTCAACTTAGTAGGATCAATAAAAAATGTTGCAAGCAACCAATTGACTATTTCTACTGGGTATCAATGACCAAAATGGGAAAATGTAACAAGAGATAGACAGACTAGATATGACCACTTGGGACAACATGCAAGACAAAGAAAGATCTAGCTGTTGCTGCCTGCTGATTGAATAAGCAGAACCAGCAGATAAATAGATAAATCATCCGAAATTGCATTCTTCAGAACTATTCCATGGCACAAATTAATGCTGGCAACCACCAGTACCGAGCTAAAAGGACAAGACAACCATGATAGCAACAATTATAATCCAACTATATCACTAGCCATATGGATAATAAAAACGTAGCAGTTCTTATCACTGATACAATACCAAGCGCTTCAAAGTTAGTAATCAAACGGGTAACTCCAGGAAAAAAACATGTCCTTCACTGAGAACAGCACTAAAAACACGTTTTTTTCACTTCGGTCTTAGAGGGAAATCAAGTACCATGTGCACTTTGCAAGTACTAATTCTTTTTCCTGCTCCAAAGAAAGTACTGTTTTTCCCTGCTTGGTACGTACAACAGTCTGAAATTATACCTCAATGTCACATTACATCCCATCACAATGTGAGCAAGCAAAAGATTGAACATTGCGAATATGTTCAGTACAATTTCAGAGTACTGACGAACAATGCAATTCATAGATTAGACAAACAACCACCTGTCACCACTCACCAGAAAACTCCTACCGAACATTACAACTATTATGCAAATTACTTTACTCCGTCCTGTTGAATCATTCAAAACATCTTCTGTTCCACACCTTCACCAGCAATAATTAACGAAAAAAAAACACCCAGTTTCTTCCGGATTTCAGGGACACACCAGAGGCGTGTGCACAAAGCAAACACAACATGGTTGCTTCCCTCTCAATCCATCCTCCATTCCACGATGAAAGAAAACTCAAATGAACCAACAGAAAAGCATCAAACAGATCACAAACACACAGAAGGATTCATCTAAGCGACCAAAGAACTACCCCAAAAATCGAATCGTTCTACAGAGAGAGAGAGAGAGAGAGAGAGAGAGGTACCCACATGAGGCGAGGGGAACTCGTCGGGTTTCTCGGCCCCGGCGTCTCCAAAATCGAGCCTTTCCGCGTCCTCCCGCTCCTCCACGCACATGGCGGCGCCGGACAGGCCTGCCTCTGGAGTTCTTGGCACGGAGCTAGCACAGCTGGTGCTCTGCTGGTAGGAAGAACACAAACACGAGGGAAAAGAAGAGAGAGAGAGAGAGAGGGGGCGGGGGGAGGCGAACCGAGTGGGGAGGGAGAAGAATAATAGTAGGAGGAACCGAGGAAGGGAGATAGAGAGAGAAAGAGGAATCCGAGGAGGAGAGCAATATGGAAGATTCTTTGGGAATATCTGTGGAGAAAAATCCTTCGGAAAAAGGCAAGTATGGGCGAGGCCAACGGAAGGGAAGGGAAGGGAAGGGAAGCTTGAGGTGGTTGTTTGTTGGAACTCGATTTTTTTTATCGAGTATGCGGAGCAGCGAGGAGAGAGAAACAGAGTGGTAGTATTTAAGGAGGAAGAAGGGCACGTGGTGCACAAGCGTCAGATCTGAACTTCTGAAGTGTTTGGGCCCGCTTGGGCTCATGGTCTACTCTTTCCGGCTTTTCGGTGTGGATTTTGTTTCTATAAATTTTATTTTCTACCTGCCTATATAAATATAAACGAGTAGTAAATCTTAATGGTCGGCTTCTAGCAACCCGGAGTTGTTACCATATACTCCCTCCGTCTAAATATGACTAAACTATTCCTAATTATTATCTCTAAACACTATATTTAGTGCATGTATATATAGTAAAGTTAGATATTTATTAGAAATATAAAAATAACATCATACTAATTTTATATTAAAATATATATGTTTTATATTTATGGCCAACATCATTGTAAGTAAGTCCTATATTTTTAGATGGATAAAGTAATTTATGTATACGACGTGCATACTACATTTGGTTGTAATAGGTTTATGGACAGGACTGAGCGCGTGGAGTCACCAAAAGCTAAGATCATTTTCTTGTAAGCATGTACTTCAAAAGTAATTGTACGTGAATCATTTTCCTTAGCGACTATAGCAAATTTTTTATAGTTAGTTGAATGCTTATGCTTTACTCTATATAAAAAAATAGGTAGTTATATGCATCACCCTCTCAATACAAGTTACAGGAATCTGGAGCATACGAATAGATAAATAATCACTATATATCTTTCTAAATTTTACTATATTACTTTGATACGTATAGTCGACGTTACCACGACCTGCCTACTACACGCCCCGGGCTCTACCTCCGTGTTCTGTCAAGCCACAACCAAGCTAACGACGTGCCTCGGCTCATTGTTGAGTCTACATCGTGCCCTCGGCTCCACCTCTACATCTAGTCAAGCTTTGTTTGACACACTTGCGTGCAATATTTACTGAACTTAATTTTTTTAGAGATATTTAGGAGACAGGATTTGTTTGTTGGGGAGGTGCTTGCTTTTGTTTTTGTTTTTTTATTAGAGATTCCTTACGGGTGAAGAGGAAGATGGGAGGAGATGCTGTACCATCGTTACCGCTCATCAATTCTTTAGTTTTAAGAAGCAAAGATCATTTGGGAGTGATCGGGAATCAAATTAGCTTCGAGCCGGTCTAGCGGAAAACTCGAGTCCCTGTTGGGTCAACTAAATTATTTTATTCATTTCCCTTGCTTTAGGACTTGTTCCTAAAGTTGGGCGTCTTACCGTGGTGGGCCGGTCCGACACGGATCTATCGTATTTCGTGTCTAAACCGTGTCTGTGGAATATAAGAACCCGGGTACCCTCATGACAGGTCCAAGAGGGAGGCCCAGAAGATACTCCCCGCGTCAGGTCCCGCTGCCATGCGCAAGGGGACATATCTTAAAGGAAGCTGAACTTATATTTAGATATGATAGATATTGTTGTAATCCGAGTCGTTAATAGGGTAGATAAAGATGTAAACTCTATCCTATTAACCGACTAGAATCTTGTAATCAATCGGAGTCTCCGATCCGATCAGAACTCTGTAAGCCGCCCCACCCCCGCTATATAAGGGAGAGGGCGGGCAACAACATAGGGATCCAATCATTCAAGTACAAAGTGCCATCTTTTGCCCAGATCATATAGCGCTTTGAGCACTTCCGATCCGAGAGATCCACATAATCCCAGCACACAGGATTAGGATATTACCTCCATCGTTGAGGGCCTGAACCTGTATAAATCCCTGTCTTGTGTGACCTTCGAGTTTGAGATCAAGCGCCTACCCTATAAATTCATTGCCGACTACAAAAGTCGACAGTTGGCGCACCAGGTAGGGGAAGCGCTATAATCTTTTTCTACAGATTCGATGGCAGTAATTGGCGGATTCATCGCCACCTTCATCTCCGGGCAAGCCTTCCGCTTCGGAAGTTTGGATTTCGTCGCGGATACGCGTGGAGAGCTTGAATGCTTGGGCCAAAGCCAGATCCAATCTGGTGAAGATCAGACCAACCCATCTCAGGTATGCCGCTCTGATTCACTGAGAAAACCAGTCGACATTGTGAAGAATTGCAGCGATTTTCGCGGCGTCTTCGCGATCGAGGAGCAGGGGACCGATCTCCATCAAGAAGACCAAGAGGCCGCGGAGGAAGATCGTCTTCGTAAGGGTAAGGAGGTGCAGGTGCGATCGTTTCGATCTCGCGGTCGCAATGTCCGCGAGGACATCCTGCAATCCAGGTTGGGAGATCAAACCGTCTTCCACACGCCAATGCAGAACGTCTTCGCCTCCAAGACACTTCTGACAAACTGGACCCGATGATTGCATCGGATAGCCCGACGGCCTCGATCGTGGCCTAGATCAAGGCCATGGTGACGGCGGCCGCAATTCAGTAAAATCAGAAAAAGCCGGTAGGTGAAGCGCACTCGCGCTCCCGAGCGCCATCTTCGGCACGGCCACGAGCCACGCCCGCGCCCCGAGCGCCACCTTCGGCACGGCCACGAGCCTACGCCCGCGCCTCGAGCGCCGCCTACAGTTCATCTACAAGCCTTCACCTGCGTCACGAGCAAAGATGGCATGATCGTCGGCAACATATGGAGTATAAAGCAGCTAAGTCGCTTTTTACTCAATTATGTCATTATAAATAAAATTGTTGACTTTCCTGACTTGCTACTTAGTTGACCCACAACTAAGCAGTAAGTCGGGGGCTACACCTAATAGTGTGCGCATGCGCACATCTTTTTCTGAGTTGTATTTTTCTTCTTTTGCTTAACGATTGCAAGTGAATCCAAGTGCGATAACTCCGAGTTGTGAAGCTCTGATCCCATGAACGGCGAACTTTAGTCACCCAAAACACGTGCACGGAAAAGAGCCATGAGCCACTCCCAACGCTCGGGGCTAGACTAGTCGGGCGAGTGCTTAAACAAAAGAGTCAAACCACTCGGATGAATTCAAAATCAATAAGGAAAAGAGTAAAACTCTAAAATTATATATACACCAGTCGGACATCACATCCGAGTGAATTGTTTTTACATTGCCTAAGTTCTGCATATACATGATTTCAGGGCTACTAAATTTGGATGCGACGTGTGTGAACCAACGCTTCAACGACGACATCAGCAACTTCGGCGACGAATGAATTTAAAGGGAGCGACGCTGAATTTTGCCTTGAGCAAAAAAAGCGTTTTGACTTTGTAAGGTCGAGGATGCCGATTAGAGGGGGGGTGAATAGGCGGCTTTTTAAAAAAAACTTTCTCTTTCTAATTTCTACAAAGCAATTCACCCCTAATTACCCTTATGCCAAAACCTTATCAATAATAATGCGGAAGCGATAAACTAAGG
This sequence comes from Otatea glauca, assembly GCA_036346275.1. NCBI lineage: Eukaryota > Viridiplantae > Streptophyta > Magnoliopsida > Poales > Poaceae > Otatea > Otatea glauca. The sequence goes on along the minus strand of CM070716.1, from coordinate 42,566,881 downwards.
TTTTGACAATTAAAGCCTAAATCAACTAGGCTCACTATGAGCACTAACTAATTATGTCTCTAACAAAAAGCAATTATAAAGACAAGCAATCAATCAATTTAATTCTATGAATGTAAATTGCTTGAATATAAATAAAGAGAACAAGGCAAGCACAAGAGACACAATACTTTTTATCGTGGTATGCGGAGACTTGCCGGTCTCCCTAGTCCACGTTGAGGTTAGCCCAAACACATTGGACCGGCTCCACGAATTGAGCACCCACCTCGAATCCACTAGTGGTCGCTCCTTTTCCCTCCCGGGTAGGCGAGCTCCAACCTTCACAAACTTTGCCGGGGCTTCTCATAACCTCCGTTGAGAAGCTCACCGCGCACGACGCTTGACGAATACTCATACCAGGGGTATCCCAACGGTCCTGGGTAACGAGCAGGCTGCCTCAAGTATAACTCGAGCCTAGCAGGCCGCTCCAGGCCCGCTATGCACCAAAAGCGCCTACAGACCGCGCGCAGACGCCCATTCCCGACCAACCGGGATAAGCATCCCCGACCAAGCAGGGCTCCCGACCTCCACAGCAGGTCGGATCCCCTGGCTCCGATCAAGCCAAGGCAACCTTCGCCAATGGCCACGTATCGAAGCCTTCACCGGCCCACAGCCACGTGCCCCACGGACGGGATCAATCGAAGTGACTATACGAGAGCAGGTGGCCCCTTCCCAAGATGGTTTAATGGTCTGAAGTCAAGCTTCCATCCATCGACCCGATCGCGTGCGACGCGAAAACACGCTCCCTCCCGAGGCAGCACCAACGTTATACACCGCAACATCAACACTCGTTAGGCTCACAGAAGGCAGGTACGTCATTTCCCAACGAAACAGCTAACCGCTCCGCTCAACAAGACTACCGACCCAGCGTGGGCAAGACGAAGGTGACCAGTCGACAGAACGAAGGACCGAAGCTCTTAGCATAGGTCACCTCGCCTTCCCAACTCTCGAGGTAACCTGCCCCTTCTTACTGTATAAAAGAAGGCAGGAACCCCAGAGGGAGAGGGACGGACGAGCAACGAGTTTTCTTGCGCTGAGGCTCTTAGCTCGCTCTTGTAAACACTGTGTAATCATCCGCCCTAAAGACAATACCATACCATCACACGAACTGGAGTAGGGACATTCAGCCCGAACCAGTATACATCTTGGGCTTCCGAGTCTAACCATTCAGGGAGTGGGAACGTGCGGCCCCTTAGACTTACAAATTTACTTGCTGGTGCTCGAAACGCCGACAACGCTCTACACCGTCTAGGAGGCGGCAACCTCCAAGAGTAACAAGCCGAATCCTCTCGCTTGAACTTCACCAAGGACAACACATGTGCTTCCGGTGATCACCAAGTGCAACACATGCACAAGAGACTCTAAATCCTCTCCTAATTGCAACACATGCAATTAGAGGCTCACACTAGCTCAAGAAGCAAATGGGAGAAGGCAACACATGCACAACACCCCCAAGAACTCACACTTTATTTCAGCAACCAGCAAATGCCCCCCAAGGCCTTCTTTTATAGCCTCCAAGCCAAAACTAGCCGTTGGGGGCGAAATCTGGAAAAACTCAAGAAACCCGGTGCTACCGCCCTTCATCGGGACCCAGTAGCACCGGCCTCGCCAACGGCTACAAAACTAGCCGTTGGTGAAAACCGTAGCACCGCCAATCGAGAGCGGTGCTACCGCTCGGCGCGTGTAGCACCGCCTTCACCCGTAGCACCGACTCAAGCCGAACACAAAAACACCTCCTCGGATTTTTCACACCGACCAGGAGGAGCGGTTGCACCGACCTCGGTCAACCGGCCTACCATGGGCGGTAGCACCGACCGCTGCATCGCCCAAAAACACCCCTCTCGGAAATTCCACACGGCCATAGAGACGGTAGCACCGACTTTGATGCTACTGCCAAATCTGCAGTAGCACCGGACCACGTGCTACCGGCCTTACAGAGGCGGTACGACCGGCCTCAGGGAGAAAACACTGTTTTTCACAAAAACTTTTCTCTAAACCATTCAAGATATATTCTTGGAGCTATGTGAGGATCAACACATGATCACAACACTATGCAAAGCACATTTGCACATGTTAATCACATAGTCCAAAGAATCGCTTTAAGCACAATTTATTTGCAAAACACATATGCAAATAAACCAAGAACTTATGAGATCAATCCTCTTAGCCATGTGATGATCAACACATGATCAAGTCAATTTGCAAAACACATTTGCAAACCCTATTCACATGCTTTAGGATTGGAACCCATAATCTCAAGTTCATTTGCAAAACACATTTGCAAATAACAAATCCAACTAACGAAAACACATTTCGTAAACAACTCAAGATCTATTTGCAAAACGTATTAAGCAAATCAAACTCGAGTCTATGAGATTAATCCCCCTAGCCATGTGAAGGTCAACACAAGACCCAGTCAACTTGCAAACACCCGTTGCAAGCCCTACTCACATGCTCTCGGGATTTCGGACTCATAGACCTCGATTTATTCGCACAACGAACTTGCAAATACATATTAAACCAATTTTATGCTTGAGTATTGTTCTTTGCAACACATGTAAAAACCTAGCTCCAAGCAATACCAAAACATGAGCTCTCTATGTGCAACACATGCAAATCTCTAGCACCATGCAAGCAACCACAACAATTACAAGTGCATGAGCTCTCTATTTGCAACACATGCAAATCTCTAACTCCATGCAACCACCTTAAACCAAAATACTTGAGCTCTCTCCTTTTGCGACACATGCAAAACCTAGCTCCAAGCAAAACCAAATCAAATAAGATTCAAATAAGATGCAAGTATGAGCACCCTTATTTGCAACACATGCAAATACTTAGCTCATACAAAATCCAATGCACACGCTTCACCAATTTGCAATACATGCCAAAAGGTTAGCTTCATGCAAACATCAAACAAGAGAGTGAGCTAGAGTGAACCGGATCGAGTTCATCAACACATGATGAAGCTCAAGCTAAAAGACTCAACCCCTCTTAATAGTACGGCACCTAACAAGCAACCCGGTCTCACAACCAAACACTGAGATCGGTAAAAGACTAGGAACACATCCTTAGCCCTAGCAAGTTATACCTTTGCCGCGCTTGATCCACTTGGAGCTTTTATGATTTCCAATCATCTTCTCTCCAGGATCACCTCTTCTTCTTCTTCTTGATTATCAACGCATGATGAACCTTCTCTAGCCCATTCTCTTCACTTCGGGATCACCTCTTGAAGCTCATCAACACATGATGACTTCTTCTTCCCGATTCTTCATCATCTTGGACTTAACCTACTTCACAACTCATGGAAGATGTTAGTCCAACAAACACGGTTGTCTCAATCATCACCGCACTCCATTGACACATAATGGATGCCTCCAAGATCGATTGAGCACAACCCAAATTAATTTGAATGATTAATTGTTGTCTTGAGCACTTTGATGCAACTAATGCTTCATTATACTCAAGAACTTTTCGCTTGTCTTTAATCAACAAGGAAACACCATCAACACATTATGGAGTGTTCTTTGATTGATTGAGAGACAATCGAACTCAATTTAAACTCATTTAAATTGACATGAGCATATAACTACACAAGTCATATATACTCAAAAGATTGTTTCAAGGTCTTGATCCTTTATATTGTATGACAAGAGGACATGGATCAATACAATTGAAACATCAAGTTAAATTATAAACTCCCCCTAGATGTGTGCATTCATGTATATATGCATTAAAAACATAACGCACATATTTGGTCTAAAGCAATGGAAGAGTTCATACTTTAACTTGAATTCTAAGTATGCATTTATATAATAGAATGAATACGAGTGCATACCTTAGGTTTTCCATTTTCCATCCAAGTATGAGACTAATAAGAATAAGACTTAATAAAATATGTTAGTCTCATAATGATTAGATTTGTCATTAAACAATGATTAAACATTAATATTAAACCAATCACCAAAACCAATAGAGCTTGAACTTACAGACTTCTGCATATCGTTTGGGATACAATATGTCCCAAGATGAGCCGACTGCCAGAATTCCAATAATGGGGTTAGGAACCGCTCGGAAAGTTTAACGTGCAGAATTCTATTGAGTCCTTCACGATCTCTTTGAATACAACAGGGCACTCGACTGTAAAGGAAAACTAGTTGGGAAGCTGCATCAAGAACTGGAAGCACTCGACGTGAAGCATGACTCAGTTGGATTGCAACCAGGAAGACGGCAACTCGATCGCAAAGGACTCGGGGGCTACTGTGGAATATAAGAACCCGGGTACCCTCATGATAGGCCCAAGAGGGAGACCCAGAAGATACTCCCCGCGTCAGGCCCCGCTGCCATGCGCAAGGGGACATATCCTAAAGGAAGCTGAACTTATATTTAGATATGATAGATATGGTTGTAATCCGAGTCGTTAATAGGATAGATAAATATGTAAACTCTATCCTATTAACCGACTAGAATCTTGTAACTAATCGGAGTCACCATTCCGATCAGAACTCTGTAAGCCGCCTCACCCCCGCTATATAAGGGAGAGGGCGGGCAACAACATAGGGATCCAATCATCCAAGCACAAAGCGCCATCTTTTGCCCAGATCATATAGCGCTTTGAGCACTTCCGATCCGAGAGATCCACATAATCCCAGCACACAGGATTAGGGTATTACCTCCATCGCTGAGGGGCTGAACCTGTATAAATCCCTGTCTTGTGTGACCTTCGAGTTTAAGATCAAGCGCCTACCCCATAAATTTATTACCGACTACAAAAGTCGACAGTGCCGGGTTGAGACTGCCCATCGTGTTTGCCGTGCCGTGCCGTACCGGTCCGGCTAGCCTTTGGCGAGCCCAGACACGGCTCATTTGGGCTTCGTATCTGCTTTGTGCCGTGCCAGTCTAGGCCTGACCCATTTGCACTATTGTAACAAGAGAAAAAGAGCCAGGGACGCATGGAGTTGAGGCAGTGGACGTAAATATTATGAGAAAAAGAATTAAAATTTATTTATTCTTAAACAGTTACATAGAGCGAGGGGTGTGCGTATACTATCGTGTCGTTCATCGTACCCAGTTCTTGGATCCGACACGGTCCGTGCTACGGTACGACAGTCCGGCACGACCACTTCATATCGGATCAAACTTCGGATCAAACCGTGATGTCGTATCTCGAATCAACCTAAAAAACCCGTCCTGAGTGCCCACATCGCCGTCCCTAACCAGCCCCCATTCATCCACCCTTATGTTATTTCCTTCCCCTATTGCACGCCCTTGTCTCTACTGCCCTTAATGTCGCTATTCCCCAACCTCCTTTGTTCTCCTCTGGAAGCTTCGGTAGGGGTAACCACCACGATTATTGCCATTCTCCTTGACGCCTCATTGTTTTCGGTTCACGACAAGCTTGACATTGGATTTTGGGGGTTGGACTGTTGGAGGCAGTGGTGCCGCCAGCCATAGGAATGGAGTCCATTGGTGGGCAGTGTCGGCATGGGAATTCATGGTGTGACCAACGAATTTGGTGTTTGAGGGAGGCAGTCACCACAGTGGATTCAACGAACTGCACGGAGAGGGGGTGGGAACTGAGAAGGTTGCGGGTCAGCGTGTGCAAGTCAGTGGCGCATTGGAGGAGACCACAGAGCAGGGGACGGGAGTCACGGGAGCGGCAGGTCGGCAGCCGCGGAGGCGGGACGGAGAGGTTTACGGGTTGAGGGAAAAGGAAGAGAGATACGTGGAAGAGGTGAGGGAAGATGCACTGTTAGATCTTTAACCGAGGGGCGAGGGATATAAATCTGACTGCTGACTTTTTTTATTGAAATTCTGCCTGATTTTTAGGGGAAAATCATCCTGGAGAGACCTATACACACACTTTTTATCTATAGATATCTTAAGTAGTGCTTTTATACATCACCCTTCTAACATGAGTTACATAAATCTTGAAGTAAGTGAAGAGATAAGTAATCATCGCCTACACTTCATTTATACATTAAAATATTTGTATAACTTTTAAATAGTGATGCATAGAAGCGCTCGAGTTGCCGGAGATAACCTGATGTGCACATGGATGACCGGACTTTGTAACACAACGGAGTCACCAAGCACGGCCGTCGTGCTCATTCTGGATAGTAGGTACGTGCATCCGAGCCGGATGCGCCATGTAGCCGATATAAGAACACTTCAATCCCTCATATCAAAGTGTAGATAGAGAATCCATTGCTTTTTTTGGCCTCCGGCACCTCATTTTTTGCAAATTTAGCTCCCTCGTATGCGAATTTACAAATCTAGCCCCTTACCATGCGCGGGAAGTGTGAAAGCTGGCAGAGCTTGGCCGACTGTGGGAGCATCGCGGTTCACCGCGGCAGGACCGCTTCCGCACTCCCCAGGTGCTGTAGCAAGCTCCTGTTGTGCTCGCCACCGCGTTTCTGCGCTCGCCCGCGGTGCTCCCTGGGCCTGGCTGGGGACACGTTGAAAAACAACCAGACTTTGTTGAAGCGTACTTACCTCCCGTAGGAGGCCGCGTATTTGTATTTATACGGACCAAGAACAGCCCTTGGCGTGGCTTACATAGGAAAGCATAATCCGAGATTGATGCCTGGCCAATCATATTTATGATACAGCAAAGATTTCCTATAATAGCTATAGACAAGATCTAAACTAATCAGCCCAATCAATCTCGGATACGTATGCAGAGATATACATGATTGATATCTTAACAAACTCTAACATTCCCCCTCAATCACAACTTACATAAGTTGAGATTGTACCGAAATTCTTCTAGCTTCCGAACTGGCAATGCCTTCGTGAATCCATCAGCAAGTTGATCATTTGTATATACAAGATTGATCTTGAGCATCTTTTGTGCAACACGTTCTCTAACAAAGTGATAATCCACCTCAATATGCTTTGTTCGTGCATGAAAAACTGGGTTTGCTGAGAAATAAGTGGCTCCAATATTATCACACCAGAGTTCAGCCTGAGGCGGACTAGAAATCCTCAATTCTCGAAGTAGAGCTTGTACCCAAATAACTTCTGCAGTAGCGTTTGCCATGGCCTTATACTCTGCCTCAGTACTCGATCTGGAAACTGTGGCTTGCTTTTGAGCACTCCATGACACAAGGTTTGACCCCAAGAACACTGTGAACCCACTAGTGGAGCGACGATCATCGACCGATCCTGCCCAGTCTGCGTCAGAAAACGTGCTTACACACATAGATGTTGTTTTGCTAAACTTGATCCCAGTATCCACCGTAAATTGTAAATATCTTAGTATCCTCTTAACAGCAACCCAATGTACAGTTGTTGGAGAATGCAAGAACTGACATACCTTGTTGACTGAAAAAGAAAGATCTGGTCGTGTTAGTGTTAAGTACTGCAATGCCCCAACAATGCTTCTGTATTTGGTTGCATCCTTAGGTCCTAGCATCTCTCCTGCTTCAATTGATAATTTCTCAGAAACCGATAGTGGGGTACTGACTAGTTTGCAATTCATCATGTCAGCTCTCTTGATGACATCAGCTGCATACTTGCCCTGAGACAGAACTATTCCATCTCTTACCTTCTTAACCTCTATTCCAAGAAAATAGTGTAATTCTCCTAGATCTTTGAGAGCAAATTCAGAGTTCAAGTCTTCGATCAGTAGAGGAACAGCTTCATAGGAAGAACTCACAACTATAATATCGTCAATATAAATAAGCAGATAAATTATAACGCTGCCTTTTATGTAAAAGAATAGTGAAGTATCAGCCTTAGAGGATTGAAAACCAAGTTGCAGTAGCTTCTGACTCAAGCGAAAATACCATGCTCGTGGCGCTTGTTTCAAACCATAAAGTGCCTTATCGAGCTTACATACATACTCTGGTTTGGACTTATCTACATACCCAGGTGGTTGCTTCATATAGACATCTTCCTCCATAATACCATGAAGAAACGCATTCTGCACATCTAACTGGCGAAGACACCATCCTTTTGATACGGCAATTGATAAGATTATTCTGATAGGTGCTGCTTTTACTACTGGGCTAAACGTATCTTCATAATCAATGCCATACCTTTGTTTAAACCCTTTAGCCACCAAGCGAGCTTTGTATCTGTCTATTGTCCCATCAGCCTTTCTCTTAATTTTATAGACCCACTTACAGTCAATAAGATTTCTTCCAGCCTTTGGTGGAACCAAGTGCCATGTCTTATTTTTTATAAGAGCATCGAACTCGCTATCCATAGCAGCCTTCCAATTATCATCACATAAAGCATCTTGCAAACTTTCAGGTTCACCAGTGATTGCTAAAGCACCATAACCATACCTTATCGTGCCGTCAGTATAGGTCTTAGTCTTGGTAATCCCCTTCTGCAACCGTGTTACTGGTCTCATCACCGGCGATGGCGTTGGTGGTGTAGAAGGTCCCTGGTCACTGGATCCTGAGGCCAACTCTACTGTTCCTGCAGCAGTGTTTGTAGATGATCCAGGAGAGCCCTGAGACATTGTCATGGTTTCGTCGACATGTCCCTCTCCGCCCAACACCGTGCCAGGCAGAAGAGAAGTAGCATCAATGGAACTTGATGAGAACCCGTCCACGACATTCCTCAGACTGACATGCGGATCAGCCTGGGGATTGGCACCAAGTTGTGTCCCGCCAGAGGGCATTATTGCCTGCAAACCACCACTAAATTCTCCAGAAAATTCACCATTAGTAATAGGATTAGCAGGAGTATTAGTTAGTTGGTCATAAGAATGTTGTCCCCCGTGATCAATACTGCTGTTATTCAAGAGAGAAGGAGGTAAAAGAAGAAGTTGGGAACGGAGTTGGGCGCCGGCATTGGGATGGAGTTTGGAGAAGGGAAAAACATGTTTATCAAAAGTTACATCTCGAGAAATATAAACTCGACCAGTGGGAACATCTAAATACTTGAAACCTTTATGCAAGTTGCTATAGCCAAGGAAGACGCATTGCTTAGAGCAAAATTGGAATTTGCGGGTGTTATAAGGACGGAGATTAGGCCAACACGCACAACCAAAGATGCGAAGGGAGGAATAATCAGGTTGTTGTTCAAAGAGACGTTCTAAGGGTGTGGAGGAACTAATAACTCTACTAGGAGTTCTATTGATGAGATATGTGGCTGAAAGAAAAGCTTCATCCCAGAATTTCAAGGGCATAGATGCATGCGCAAGAAGAGAGAGACCAACTTCAACAATGTGACGGTGCTTTCTTTCCGCTGCACCATTCTGTTGATGAGCGTGAGGACAAGAGACATAATGTGTGATGCCGACTTTGGTAAAGAAGGAGTGTAGCCTCTCATATTCTCCTCCCCAATCTGACTGGATGGCTATGATTTTTCGATTAAAGCGACGTTCAGCAAGATTTTGGAACTCATGAAATTTTTGAAACACCTCAGATTTGTGCTTCAACAAATACAACCAAGTAAACTTACTGTAATCATCAACAAAACTAACATAATATTTATATCTGCCCACATAATCTGGAGCGGGACCCCATACATCAGAAAATATAAGTTCTAAGGGTGCAGAGGACATGCTAATGATTTGGGGTAGGGTAACGATGACTCTTGCCTTGCGACACGCATCACACATCGACTCATTATTGGACTCATAAGAACAAGGCAAATTATTCTTACTAATGACTTGTTGAACAAGCGCAAACAAGGGATGACCCAAACGACTATGCCATATCTCTTTGTAGAGGGTTTTTTAACACCAAGAGCATTTTTTCAGACTGGATGACCCAAGGAAAGGGTAGAGACCCTTCTACATTTGCCTCGAAGAAGTGTTTGCCGTCACGATCCTTGACAAGAAAACGGCTTGGATGAAACTCAAGGAAGACTTGATTATCGTGAGTAAAACGATGCATCGAGATTAGGTTTTTATTTGCTTTAGGAACATGCAGTATATTGTTCAGGTAAAGATCACGAGAAGGAGAAGGAACAACACTATGACCAACATGGCTAATATCCATACCTGCTCCACTGGCGGTGTGGATCTGCTCATTGCCTGTATACTTCTCCTTAACCTGCAGCTGGTTCAGATTGCTTGTGATGTGATCGGTGGCTCCGGTGTCAGAATACCAATTGGTGTCTACACCATAATAGGAGGAGGTGGCCGCTGCTGCACTCTTCTCATGAGAGACGTAATCTTCATCAAAGCGATGCCAACAATCTGATGCCGTGTGCCCTTCCTTGAAGCACACCTGACACTTGATGCGAGGAAAGCGCGAAGAAGTATTGTTGATGTTGAATCTGCCACGGCCTCGGCCACCATAGCTGCGGCCACTATTGCCGTGGCCCCTTCCTCTTCCACGCTGACTGCCACCACCACGGCCTCGTCCACGGGATGCGGCGTTCACAGAGGATTGGGAGCCGCCTTGAAAAAGATCGAGTCTTTGTTCAAAGCTTAGAAGCTGAACATACAACTCATTGACAGAGATTGGCTCAGCTCTAGCGAGAACAGCAGAAACTATAGGGTTGTACTCCATATCAAGCCTAGTTAAGATGTACTGGACCAGCTCTTCATCATCTAGGGGCTTACCTGCAGATGCCATCTCGTCCCCTAGCGACTTCATCTTGCCAATATACTCAGCAATAGTCATGGCCCCCTTTTGAGCCGTTGCGAGTGCTATCCGAGTATTCACTGCCCGTGCACGCGTCCGGGAGGCGTAAATCTCCTCCAGAGCAATCCAAACTTCTGCTGCAGTCTTCACTGTTGCCACTTGTGTCAGAACCTCTCGGGCGAGAGATGAGAGCAAATAACTCATGAGCTGTTGATCGCGAGTCACCCACTGGGCGTACTCTGGGTTTGGAACCTTGACAATCTTGCCGTCCTTGTCCTTCTCGTCAATCTCAATGGCCGGAGCTGGGACCGATCCATAGAGATACCCCTCAAGCTGTGCGCCTCTCACAGCAGGGAGGATTTGCACCTTCCACAGAAGGTAATTGGTCTTGGTTAGCTTCTCTGTCACGGGAAGCGTCATGGGACTCGGCATGGAGAAGCCCGCTGACGATGAGCTTGCCATTAGATGCGTTTTTGGTGGAGGTCTGGCTCTGATACCATGAAAAACAACCAGACTTTGTTGAAGCGTACTTACCTCCCGTAGGAGGCCGCGTATTTGTATTTATACGGACCAAGAACAGCCCTTGGCGTGGCTTACATAGGAAAGCATAATCCGAGATTGATGCCTGGCCAATCATATTTATGATACAACAAAGATTTCCTATAATAGCTATAGACAAGATCTAAACTAATCAGCCCAATCAATCTCAGATACGTTTGCAAAGATATACATGATTGATATCTTAACAAACTCTAACACACGTGTCGCTTGCCACGCCTTTCGTGGTGAGGAGGGGGTCAAAATTGAAAATTTGTGTGTAAGGGACTAGATTTGCAAAAAAACAAGACGACAAGGGCTAGAAAAGCAATGGATTCATAGATCGAAGATCAAAACACCTCTACATTTCTGCTTTACCGTCGCAGGAGATGTGAGAGACGACGAGGAAGCGGTCACGGCCACCGACGTCCGAGTCCGACGATAGCAGCATTAGCGATCGCTAGCAACCAGAGCGCACACCTTCACCATCGTCTACCGTGAGTCATCACCTTTCGCCTACGCCACCATGGGCACATGGACAGATGTCCCTGACATTGTCTCCACAGTCGACAACCAATGTGCAAGAGATGGTTGACTCTGCTGCTGAGATGGAGTCAGGGGAAGGTAGGCGATATCACAGCCAAGAGGACGGAGCTCAACCAAGCACTGCGACGGAGCCTGGAACATGGCACAAACTAAACCCGGCGGCAATAATTTAATATGCTAGGTAATATTATTTTTATCCGTAGCAAATCACACAAATTTAACTAAAATGAATTTTCATAGATGTGATCCTAGAGGTTTTATAGCAATTTTTTTCCTTTGTCGACGACATTGCTGCCAAGTGCCAACGCTTGTTGCGATTCTCATAGCTTTTTTGTTTGCTCATAGCTCGTAACAGCCTCCCCTTTATGTGCACGTGGATGCTGGTTCGAGGTTCCTAGACTTGATTTTCTCCATGTTGGTCGGGGTCTCCCGTGTCGTGTGCGTACCCGTTGATAGTGCGGTGGGTCGGCGAGTCAACTACACGGTTGCGTTGCACGCGCCATTGCGAGCTGGGGATTGTTGAGAAACCCTGAAAGCCCACCGAAGGCCCATGTGGTCCCTAATGCCGAAACCCTAGAGAGCGCTATAAAAGGAGGAGGGGGGGTCCCCCCCATGTACACAGAATTCATTAGCAATAAAGAATTTCCGCTTTCGCTCTCCCTAAACACGTGTCTCTCTCTCTTTCTGTTCTCCACTTCAGATCTGTTCGGGAACCCCGGACTATTCGATAGCGAGGTTCCTTAACACGTTATCGCATGAATTGCTCTACGGAGATCAGATTGAAAAGGTGAGAAAAGGTGGGATTAGCGTTTGAATCTAATCGTTCTTTTCTATGCATGCATCTATCCTCGTGGCACGGTTACACGAAGAACGCCGAGCGTCTCGACGCACGGCCACCGTACATGAATTCATTGCTTCATTACGAAAAAGAAAAAAAACGACAACGCATGCACGGCAACTGCGCCTCTGTCTCGGTCGCGTGTCGTCGCGCATGAAGCCCGCAGATCGCCACCGCCATGCGATTGGCCTCGCAGTGCCATCTCCCACTTGCCTCGCAGCCGCCGCCGCTTTCGGCACCGCCGCCGCGCTCGCCGTCGGCGGCTTGGCACCCCGCACGGTGCCATATTCCGCCGCCTCGGTTCGTGGCCGGAGCTGCCGCCGCCGACGCAGCGCATGAAGCGCCGTCGGCACGTGAGCTCGACCTCGCCGCCGCCGCCGACCCACGCCTCGCTCGGCCGCCTCGTCGTTCGGCCCCAAGCGTCGTCGCCGGCGCCGCAGACGGCCGCCCGCGCCGCCGACGGCCCGCTCGTGTCGCGCGTCTCCCCTCGGGCTCGAAGCCGCCCGCGTCGTCCGCCCCGCAAGCGCCGTTCGCGACACTCGCACGGCCGCCACCACGCACGCCGCACGAAGACGCCACCACGCGCATCGCCGCGAAGTCTTGTCGGTCGCGCCCCACCTCCGCCGGCTAGCCGCGTCTCCGCCGGCTCGGTCCGTCCGCCGCCGCCCCTTGCTCGGCAGCAACCACGGTCGGCGCCGCCTTGCGCTGCGGCGCGGCGCCGGCCGACCACCGCCCCACCTCGGCCCATTGCTCGGCACGGCTCGGCCTCGGCGTCGCTGCCGTCGCCTCGATCCGCGTCGTCGCCGTCGACTTGGCCCACGGGTTGCTCGCCGCTTGACCCGGCAGGCACGTAGCCACGCCACGCGCGCCGTCAAGCCCGCCCCGCCGTCGGTCTCGCCGCCACTCGCAGACGGCGCCGCCGCGCCCGAGCCCCGCCATCGATCGGCCGGCCGTCGCCGTCGCACCGACCGCCCGGCTTGAAGCTCCACCAGCGCGCCGCGGCGCCGCGCGCCTCGGCCTCGATCCGCGCCGCGCCAATCCGGCCTCGGCTCGCGTCGCGTCGCTCGGCTCCGCCCGCTCGCCGCCGTTGCCGCCCGTAGCCGCCGCCCGCACGTGCAATCGCTAGTTCCGCTCCGCCGCTGCCTCGGCCCGTCCCACTGGCAAGACGGCCGCACCTCGCCGCTTAGTCGGCCTCACTCGCGCCGCCGGCCTCCACGCCAAAAGCGCCGCCGCCACACGCGCTCCTTCGGCTCGGCCGTTCAGCACAGATCGCGTGCGCGCCCGGCCAGCAGTGTCGCCGCCGCCGCCGTGCGCCCGCCCAAGGCCGAGCAGCCTTCGCCGCGCCCGAGGAAGGCGAGCGGGCAGGTGAAGAGGAGGAAGGGAAGTGGCGTCCGGCGAGCAAGAGAAAGAAGGGGAGGCGCAGCAAAGGAAGAAAGCGAAGCAAGATGGGTAAGTGGCGGCGGCTAGGGAAACCCTAGCCATGTGTACACGTGATGGGCCAAGGCGGACCAAGTAGGCCCATGGGCGATGCTACGGAAAAAAGGGAAAAAGAAGAAAAGAAAAGGGAAAGAAAAAGAGAAAAATTGCAGAAAAATTGCGAAAAATTTGAAAAATTGCCACAAAATCAAGAAGATTTATTTGGCTCTGTTTCTAATTTTTCTATCTTTATTTTCTCTGTTTTATGAATATTTTTTATGAATCTTGAATTAATTGCTTTATTTTGTATATTGCAATGCATAGCAATTTATTTTTCTCTACTTTATGCTTATTGCAACCATTTTCTATTAGATTACACGCAGTAATCTAATGTCAAAATTTTGTAATCATGAATCGTGAATCGTGAGTTTGAAGAATCGCCCCGCACGTCCGTAACTACCTCACTTGGGCATCGAACGTGAAGATCGTTCTTGGGGCAAGAAGCTGCGTGTCGCGATTGGTCTAGGGTCCTCGCAGACGTGAAACCTACCGCCAAGCGAACGATCAAACCTAGTACTTCCGCTCAAATGCATGAATCATTTTTTTAGATTATGGTTGTTAGCATTTTCTTTGAATAATGAATTGTAAGCTCTAGAAGAGCATACTTCTTTCATGAATAAATACGCAATTTATTCTTTATTCCAAGATTCTTCAAATTTGCAAGCAATATTTGGATTGTTTTGCCTCTATCGATTAGAATTATATTTCTTTTATCTAGAAATCGTAGCGCCCAAATGGAAGAGATATGCATTGTTGATAGTGGCACAACAAATACCATCTTAAGAGAGTCTAAGTATTTCGATCGATCACGAAGAACGCCGGAAAGATTACTACGATCGCAGAAGCGACTCATATGTAATCGGCTCGGGAAGAGCCACTATTATATTGCCTATGGGTACAACTTTGGTAATTGAAGAAGCCCTTTTGTACCTCGAATCAACACGCACTCTCTTAAGCTTTAAAGACATCCGCGCCAATGGTTTTCACGTAGAAACCAATGAAGAAAATGGCAAAGAATACTTGTGCATTGTGAAGCACGCGGTATGTGGAAAAATGGTATTAGAAAATGTCCTCATATGAATCTGGGTTGTACTACACGAATATTCATGCACCAAGTGTATACTTCCTTGAAGACTGCTTTTAGAAGCTCGAGTTATTTTCTTTATGGCATGGTAGATTAGGTCATCCCGGTCTTAGAATGATGAGAAATATAGTGAACAACTCACGTGGTCATGGCATAAATGTTAAAAATTTCCCGAATCATGAAGATTATGTGTGCCTGCATGTGCCACCGGAAATTAATAACTAGACCCTCTGTCATGAAAGTGCAAAGTGAAATCCTGCATTCTGGAACGCATCCAGGGGATATTTATGGTCCGATTCAGCCCTGTCCGTACGTTTCGATACTTTATGGTGCTCATCGATGCTTCCTCGAAATGGTCGCATGTATGCTTGTTGTCAACAAGAAACCATGCTTTTGCAAAGTCGATCTCGCAGATCATAAGAATTAAGAATGCTTTCCCGATCATCGCGTGAAGTCCATTAGAATGGACAATGCCGAGAATTTACTTCAAAGGCATTTGATGATTATTGCACAAAGAATGTGGATAGCGATTGAGCACTCCGCATCGCACGCTCATACGCGAACGGACTAGCGTAGCACTAATAAAGAGGATTAAGTTCATTGCGGACCGCTTTTGCGAGTTGTAACTTGCCCAACACTTGTTGGGGACACGCATCCCGCACGCAGCAGCTCTTATCAATTTTAGACCGTCGGCCTACAACATCCATTCTCCTATGCGGCTTGTGCACGGATCATCCCAAGATCTCCCACCTTAGAAAATTTGGGTGTATGGTATATGTACCTATACCACCCCCAATGATCGCAATGGGCCCTCTCCGCAAGTCTGGGATATACGTTGGTTATGAGAGTGCATCCATAATCGGTATTTGAAACCCATGATCGGAGACTTGCATACACCGATTCACGATTGCATCTTTGACGAGGATCGTTTCCGTCATTAGGGAGAAATCAACCTTTGGATGAAAAATACCGGAAATCATATGGCATTCCACCGATCCCGCACATGACCCCGTACTAATGAAGCAAATCAAGAAGTCCAAAGATAATTGATTTGCGAATTTAGCAAATGAACCGCTGATCATTTTGTGATCCAAGGCGTGGTTAAGTCGCATGTACCGCAAGGAATGCACCGAGAGGGTGGAAATACCAAAGAAAATAGAAGGTATCCTCAACCTGTTCAGAGGCCTCAAAGAAAAGAGCAGTAACTGCTCCTCAAACCCAAAGTACCGGAGACGTCTGGAGAAAATCAAGCGAGAGGACTTACCACAACCAATCACGAAAATGCCCCAAGGAAAGAAGGGGAGCCATTGAGACTGCACTGGAAAGAAGCCAACAGAAAGGCAATTCGGCACTTGAATCTTCCATCAAGGAAGCCGTTTAAATAATGTGTGCGCACACATAGGCGATGAAAAGCTAAAGGAACTTGCTCTGCGATAGGGAAAAGCAAGAAGAGCAAGTAGAAGTGCATGAAGCACCCCATGAAGAAATGGCCATAAACTTTGTAATAACAGAGAATCCTCAATAGAGCAACGACCAACGTTGATGCATACTTTGCAAAGAAGATTGCCTCGATCATTGATCATGATCCCGAGCTGCATCTCTCGCAGAGTGCAAGAAAAGGCTAGATTGGGAAGAATGGAAAAGGCAATCATCTGCAGAGTTAGTCTCTCCGAACAAGAGAGAGGTGTTTGAGCCGTATGCCGCACACCTCCCATATAAACCCGTGAGGTCACAAATGGGTCTTTGTTCTAAGAGAAATGAAAACAACGGTTGTAAGGTACAAAGCAAGGCTTGTAGCTCAAGGTTTCACTCAACGTCCCGGAGTTGATTATGAAGAAACCTATTCTCCGGTCATGGGAGGAATTACCTTTAGATATTTGATCTCAATGATACCAACTTGAAGTTGAGAATGAAGCTAATGGATGTTGTCACAAAGATACCAGATGGAAACTTGGATTCGAGATATACATGAAAGTACCTAAGGAATTCCTATCCCAACCAAGATGGAGCAAATAGAAACACATGCAGTGTGAAATTGGAGAAATCACCGTATGGATCAAGCGATCGGGAAGAATGTGGTACAATCGCTTGAGTGACTTTCTCGCAAGAAAGGCTACACAAACAATGAATATTGTCCATGTGTGTTTATACAATGATCCCGAATGGATTCTCAGATAATCTCCGTCTATGTAGATGACTTGAACATCATTGGGACGGATGAAGAAATTGAAGAGGCATGCTCATACTTGAAGTCCGAGTTTGAAATGAAAGATTTGGGTAAAACCAAGTTTTGTTTAGGCTTGCGGCTTGAACATGTCCAAGGAGGAATCTTGGTACATCAATCAACCTACACACGTAAAGTGTTGGAAAGGTTTGGTTTTGAAAAAGCATATCCTGCAAAGACTCCAATGGTCAAGGTCACTCCAAGCGCACCTAGACCCATACTGCACCTAGAGAAGAGGGGCGGAAGTCCCGGGAGCAGAATTCCCATATCTGAGTGCAATTGGAGCGCTCATGTACCTTGCAAATAGCACTAGGCCGGATATTGCGTTCGCTGTGAATTTGCTAGCTCGGTACAGTGCAGAACCCACCAAAAGGCATTGGAAAGGGATCAAGGACATCTTCCGTTACCTCCAAGGAAGCAAAGACCTCGATGCATTTTTCAAGAAACAATGAATTGAATTTGGTTGGCTACGCCGATGTTTGGGTACCTATCGGACCAAGATCTTGGCAAGTCCCAAACGGCTATGTTTTCCTATGTGGAGGAACAGCAATTTCTTGGAAGTCGTCTAAGCGCACTCTTGTCTCAACGTCGACAAACCACTCGAAATCATCGCCTTGTATGAAGCATCTCGTGAATGTGCATGGCTCGGAAGAATGGTTCACCACATCCGAAAGTCATGTGGTTTGAACATTGAGCAAACTCCTACAATAATTTATGAAGATAATGCACTTTGTGTTGCCCAAGCACAAATGGGTTATGTGAAGAGCAATCTCACGAAGCATATCAACCCCAAGTTCTTCTATGCTCATGAATTGCATAAGATGAACGAGATCAAGATATTGCATACTAAGTCATGTGAAAATCTTGCGATTTGTTCACTAAATCACTCCCAAAGATCTACCTTTGAAAGGTGCGTGAAAGGAATTGGGATGATGAGACTTAGAGAAGTGCAGATTTCGGGGAGATATGTCACATACTCCCACATGAATCTGAGCATGAATTATGAATACCCAACATGAATCTCAAGATTAGCAATTGAAGTTGGGAGAATTGTACTCTTTTCCTTAGCAAGTTTTTCATGAAGTTTTCTTGCGTAAGGTTTTAACGAGGCAATTAGTGCAACATAATAGCGTATGCTATGTACTCTTTCTCCAAGTATTTTTCCCACTGGGTTTTTCGGAGTTTTAATGAGGCATATGCATCTCATGACAAAGGGCCCAAGGGGAGTGTTGAGAAACCACGAAAGCCCACCAAGGCCCATGTGGTCCCTAATGCGAAACCCTAGAGAGCGCTATAAAAGGAGGAGGGTCCCCATGTACACGTAATTCATTAGCAATAAAGAATTTCCGCTTTCGCTCTCCCTAAACACGTGTTTCTCTCTCTTTCTGTTCTCCACCTCAGATCTGTTCGGGAACCCCGGACTATTCGATAGCGAGGTTCCTTAACAGGGATATCGTTCAGTTGGACTAGGCTAGGCTCCACTCCAGAGTGCAGGCACCGGGGCCGCGGTTGTAGCCGGGTGTCGGGCGCGCGCTTGCCGTGCGGGGCAAAAGGGGTTGGTGCACGAGAAATTGTTCCGGAGAAAGCGTCGGCGCCTACCGGGCGACAAGTGGGCTACGGCCACAAGCCGGCAACCGCATGGAAAGAGCCCGTCGTTCAGGTCGCGCACGGCAGGAAAACCCCCGTGTCATGGGGCCCCGCACGGCACTCGCTCGCTCGCTAGCTGCGGTTATTTTCATCGCAAGATTCAGAACGAGCATAACATAGTGCTTGCTCAAAAGCAGGAGAGAAAAATACCGAGCAGAATATAATGGGAAATGCAAATCGGGGACAGCACATGTTCAAAGAGCGTTCCTTTTATGATTGCCATGACAGCAAAATCGCAGAACGCGAAAGCTTTGCAGTCTATTAACTCTATCGGAACAAGAATCTAGTGGAGATTATAAACCAAACAGGTTTCAACTTTGCAAACCTCGAGTCCATTGATAGACCAAACAATAGATAAGAAGGTAGCCACAAAGAATCACAACCATATTACACAACTTATTGCTTTCTTCTGCTAGTGTCACACAAAAGTGGCTCCGTGACGAATTATTTGCACCTTGGCAGAGGTCAATCGGTGCTTCGGATCCTTCATCCTTCTCATGAATGTAGCCGATCTAACTAACCATCAGGAAGTCACAGAACCTGTCCAAAGCTGAAAACAGTGGCCATCGCCAGCTACTCTTGAGGACGGCCAAGGAGGCCCAGAAACCAATCACGTAGAACAGCGCTGAACAGCCAGACGGTATCAGTTACCAACTTTATCTTCGCCTTCATGTTCTTCAGGCCAAGGAATCAACGCCGTAGCAGGGCAACTCTTCAGCAGTGGCGGGCCACGGAGATATGGACTGCCCTCGTAGCTGCTCTATTGAAATGTGATGAACTGACCCTTAATGTTAGAGATAATCTTGTAATCAATTTAAGAGTTTTGATTAAGAGTCTGATTAGGACGAGAAGTTGAATTACGATAACGAAGTAGACCTGAGTTTTATAAGGAAAAGAGCAAGAAGTAATAAAAGAGAAAATTGTCTCAAAGTTTTTTGCCATTCTATTCCAACAATTGGTATCTAACACGAGATCCCAATCTCCACAGCGAGGCGGCGCAGAGCAAGTCTCGTCGTCAAGGAACTCCCGTGTGGCTGCAGGCGCAACATATCATCACGGGTAGGCGCGACGCAAAAGCCGATCTCCTAGCGCAAAGGCAGCAGCAGCAGATTGGCGCAGAGAAGACATCTCGGCGACAGCAATGGCGTCTTCAGAGCGGAGTGGCACAAGAAAAATACTGAGACGCCGAAGCATAGAAGCATCTGAACGTGAAGTTAGCAAGCTGCACAGGGTGTAGATTGGTTCCAGGAAAACCAGCGATTCCAAAGCAGCAGATTGAAAAGCATGAAGCAACGTCCCGTGCTGCTAAGTCAAGGAATCAAGTAGATTGATTAGCAGCAAATCTCCTCTACGTAAACGAGTTCCAGGACGTGGTCTACATACGACGGTAGCAGTTGGGGATGCGCGGCTCCAATTCCATCGGCAGCAACAGGGAAGCGCGACGTGCAGTAGCCGGATTCCTCGGCAGAGCAACACGAAGAAAAAAAAAAGGGGCACGGCACAAGAAGAGCAGCACAAGAGAAGTGGCTGCAAAAGCCTTCCTACGGGCAAGGAGAAGTGTCGTGCAGTTGCAAAGTAACGTGAGTTTTTCCTATACCTAAAGATTATGGGCGAGAAGGTGAAGATCCAGAGTGGGTTCATATCCCTTCAGTACCCTCTCCTTACGATCGACAATTATTCGATATGAGCAATGAAGATGAAGGCAATCTTACGCGTCCAAGGTATCTGGGGTGCAGTCGATCCAAAAGGAAAGGCTGAGGAAGATGACAGGATAGATCAGGCAGCACTTGCTGCGATCTATCAGTCAATACCAGATTCGATGATGCATCAGCTCATCGGAAAGAGACAACACGTGAAGCATGACTAACACTTCAAAAGATGCACGTGGGAGTTGACCGCGTAAAGGAGGTGCGACCACAAAATCTACGGAACGAGTTTGAGAATCTCCAGATAGGAGAAGCTCAGTTGGTGGACGAGTTCGCCGGTAAGCTTACTTCATTGTACAACCAGATTACTTCTCTCGGCGACAGGATAGAGGAATTTGTAGCAGTGAAGAAGTACCTGTGCATGCTACCAGAAAAATTCGTGCCTGTCATCACCACGCTCATGTACTCTCCTGATCTGGAGAACATGAAAATCGAAGGGATTACTGGCTTGCTCAAGGCGCATGAGGAGCTACTGAGGGGTATCAATCCCGTAATGAGCAAAGGTATCAGTCCCGTAACGAGCAGGTGTTTCTGTTAAAGGGAGATGCAAGAAATGATGGCAAGAAATTCCACAAGGAACCATGGACCAGGGACGGTCATAGCGCATTAAGTAACCGCGTGCATGGGCGCGGCGATTTTGGTTGCCGAGGAGGCAAAGGTGGCCAAGGAGACAAGGCTGAACAAGACGGTGATAATAGATCACGAGATAAGTCACATATCAAATATTTTGAATGTGGAAAATATGATCACTACGCGGCGGAGTATCGCAGTCACATAAAATGCTTCAACTGTGACAAGTATGGGCAGTTCATTTTGGATTGCCGGAACAAGAAGAAGAACGAGGAGGTAAACCTCACTCGAGCCGATGAAGATGACGAACCGGCTCTACTCCTCTCATTGTGCAAGAAGAGGAGCCGAACATACTGATGTTGAATGAGGAGAATATAGTTCCTATACTATGCATGGAGGGAGATAGCCACGATCACACTGATCTGTGATACTTGGATAATGGATCAAGCAATCACATGACTGGAGATCATTCCGTGTTTCATGAGCTTGACGAGAAAATTTCAGGAAAAGTCAAGTTTGGCGATGGCTCTATGGTGCAGATAAGAGGTAAAGGAACGATACTGCTACAATGCAAGAACGATGATCAGAAGTTATTCTCTGAAATTTACTATATGCCGAGTTTGTGTAACAACATATTCAGTCTCGGGCAATTGGTATAAGAAGGGTGCAGGATAGAGCTGCAGGCGGAGTTCTTGCGTGTTTATGGCAAGCACAATGATTTGTTGATGAAAGTCATGAGATCCCCAAACCGATTGTACAAAATTTTCCTGATAATTTTTAAGCTGGTTTGTCACGAGGCTAGTTTAAAGGGAAAATTTTTTAGAAGAGGTAGAAACTTGTCAATATAAGTAGCCAGATGTGCGGATTTACAAATCCACCAAGGTCGAGGCTCGTGACACGACCTGTGCGGGAGTTGCAGGTTACCCTCTCCAACCGGCAGCAATCTCTGGTACTTCAGTTCATCGGCACCAGCAAATAGCTTTGAATGAAGAGTGTTGGGTGATGATCCGAATTCATCTTTGGGTTTTAGGGACGCCTTTGGCCCGTGTTTCGATGTAGCCCATGTTAGACTCGAGTCGCTATGTTCGCCTTATAAATATCTCTTATAACATACACGGGGAGAGTGGACGGCTCATTGTAATCCTCTGCGTTTGTACTCAATTCCCCAAAATAGTGAGATCGCCGATTGACACCCGTGGTTTTTTCCGCAAGGGTTTTCCACGTAAAAATCTATGTCTCATGTTCGTTTTGATTTGTGCTTGATTATACAACAAGTGGTATCAGAGGCAGATCAATCATTGAGAGGAAAAAAAATTCAGATCGGATCTACAGTAATCGGAGAGGTGACTGTTCATCTTCCCGATCTGTTCATCGTCGTCACGCCGACACTCGACGTGTCATCGCCGTCTATCACCGTCCAGCCGACCTGTTCGCCGGCGCGCTCCGCCGTCCAGCTCTTCGCGCCTAGCGCCGACGCAATCGTCCGCTTCTTCGTCGCGCGTCGCCGGCGTGCACCGCCGTCCGTCGCGCTGCGTCGCCGCCCTTTGCCCCCAGCGCCGACGTCTCCATCCGGCTGCTCGTCACGTCGCTCATCGCCGGTTGTCCTTCGTTCGTCGCGCCATCGCGGATCTGGCCGAGCTCGGCGCCGACGCGCTCTCTAGTTCATCGCACGTCGCCGTCACACCGCCGCTCGTCGACTCTCCGGCCGTTGTCATCGTGCCGTCGCTCGTCGCTCTCCGGCTGTCGTCGTTGTGTCGCCGCCCGGCTGCTCTCCAGCCGTTCGGATCCCGCCACCGATTTGACCACAGAGTGCCCGGCCGTAAAGGATTCGATTGGCCACCGCACGAGATCCCGGCTCCGCTGACGTCATCAAATTGAATTTTGCTAAGTTCACCCGGAAGCTACACAGAGTTCAGTTTGTTATTGCTACGCGTACCCAGCTCACGTACCAAGAATTTTGCTCTAAGCTTGTTTTTCAGCCATTTTTTGTTCCTTCATGCACTTAGGAATATTTCTTTGCAACATGGCTTCGTTGAAGTATGATATTTCGCTGCTAGATCGTGATACAAGGTTTTCTCTATGGCAAGTCAAGATGCGAGCTATTCTTGCACATACTGATCTGGATGATACGCTTGATAAGTTTGGGAACAAAGATCAAAAGACCTGGACTGATGAAGAAAAAAGAAAGGACCGTAAGGCTTTATCTCAAATTTATCTTCATTTATCAAATAATATTTTGCAAGAGGTTTTGAAGGAAAAAACTGCGGCTGCCTTATGGTTGAAGCTGGAATCGATTTGTATGTCCAAGGATCTTACTAGCAAGATGCATGTGAAGATGAAATTATTTTCACACAAGTTGCAAGAGGTTGGTTCCGTATTGAATCACCTATCGGTCTTCAAGGAGATCGTTTCTAGCCTTGAATCTATGGATGTAAAATTTGAAGATGAGAATCTAGGTCTTATTCTTTTGTGTTCCCTGCCTCCGTCATTTTCAAATTTTAGAGACACTATTCTATATAGCCGTGACACACTAACTGTTGATGAAGTTTATGAGGCTTTACATGCAAAAGAAAAGATAAAATTGATGGTGTCCTCTGAAAGTTCCAGCTCGCATGGAGAAGCTTTGTCTGTTCGTGGACAGACAAAGGAAAAGAAATCAAATAATGGATATAGAGGCAGAAGTTCAAGCAGTTACAGGGGCCGCTCTAAGTCCAGAGGTAAGGAAAAATTCTGCAGGTATTGCAAAAAGAATAATCATGACATATCTGAATGTTATAAGCTAAAGAACAAAGAAAAAAAGGAATGGCACATACAAGCCAAAAGGTAAATCTGATGAGGAAAGTAAAGTTTCTGTTGCTACTTCTGATAGTAGTTCTGATGGTGAGGTCCTTGTTGCTTTTGCTGGATGTGCAAGTAGTGGTGATGAATGGATTGTTGATTTAGCTACTTCCTTTCATATATGCATTAATAGAGATTGGTTCATCGCTTATGAGTCTGTTAAATATGCTGGTTCTGTTAGGATGGGTGATGATTCGCCACGTCCTATTGTTGGAATTGGATCTATTAAAATTAAGATGCATGGTGGCATTATTAGAACCTTGACAGATATGAGGCACATTCCAGGTATGACAAGGAATCTCATTTCTTTGAGTACTCTTGATTCTAAAGGGTATAAGTATTCCGGTGGCAATGGAATTTTGAAGGTATCAAAAGGTTCTCTTATTGTTATGAAGGTGATTTAAAATCTGCCAATTTATATCGTCTACAAGGCTCTACAATTACAGGTGATGTCTTTGTTTCTTCACATTCATTAACTGATATCGCTAATCTTTGGCACATGCGTCTTGGGCATATGAGTGAACAGGGTTTGGCAGTATTGAGTAAGAGAGGACTTCTTGATGGATATAATAGTGAAAAATTGGATTTTTGTGAGTATTGCATATTTGATAAACATAGTAGGGTGAAATTCAATACTTCTGTTCATACTACAGAAGGTATTCTTGATTATGTGCATTCTGATTTATGGGGCTATCTCGCAAGTTTTCTCTTGGAGGTGCTCGTTATATGTTGACAATCATTGATGATTATTCTAAAAAAGTTTGGCCTTATTTCTTGAAGCATAAATCATAAGCATTTTCAGCATTCAAAGAGTGAAAGGTTATGATTGAAAGGCAAACTGAAAAGAAGGTAAAGAAACTTCGCACTGACAATGGGATGGAATTATGTTTTTATGAATTTAATTCATATTGTAAGTCTGAAGGCATTGTAGGACACTACACTATTCCTCATACTCCACAACAAAACGATGTAGCTGAGCGTATGAATAGAACTATCATCTCGAAGGCTTGTTGCATGTTGTCTAATGCTGGCTTGCATAGGCGTTTTTTGGCTGAAGCTGCTTCCACTGCTTGCTATCTTATTAATCGATCACCCTCCATTGCTATTGATAAGAAAACTCCAATTGAGGTATGGTCTGATTCTCCAGCTGATTATTCACAATTGAGAGTTTTTAGTTGCACTGCTTATGCTCACATTGATAATGGTAAATTAGAGCCTAGAGCTATTAAGTGCATCTTCCTTGGTTACAAATCTGGTGTTAAAGGTTATAGATTGTGGAATCCTCAAACACAAAAGGTTATTATCAGTAGAAATATTATCTTTAATGAATCTGTTATGTTAAATGACAAATTGGATACAAATGTTCCTATTGAGAAACAACAGAAAACTAGTGTGCAGGTGGAACACTTTATTGATTCAGAACATACACTAGAAAATGTTCAGGATGCACCTATTGTTGATGATTCACACATTGTTGAGCATTCTTCTCCAGTTGTGCAGCCTCCACAACATTCTATTGCTATTGACAGGCCTAAGAGGTCTATTAATCCACCTAAAAGGTTTATTGAAAATGTGATATTGCTTCTTATGCTTTAAGTGTTGCAGAAGAAATTAAAAATAATGCAGAACCTTCTAATTATGTTGAGGCTATTGCAAAAATTGGATGATTGTATGCAAGATGAGATGGAGTCACTTGAAAAGAATGATAGTTGGGATTTAGTAAAATCGCCTAAAGATAAGAAGATTGTCCGTTGTAAATGGTTTTTTAAAAGAGAGGAAAATATTTCTCCTACTAATTCAGCAAGGTTGGTTGCTAAAGGTAATAGCCAGATTCCAGATATTGATTTCAATGATGTATTTTCTCCTGTTGTGAAGCATAGCTCTATTCGCACTCTACTCAGTAGTGTTGCCATGCATGATTATGAACTTGAGCAATTAGATGTTAAAACTGCATTCTTGCATGGGGAGTTAGAGGAAGATATTTATATGGGCCAACCTGAAGTTTTTGTTATTCCTGAAAAAGAACACCTTGTTTGTAGATTAAAAAAATCTCTTTATGGCTTGAAACAATCCCCTAGACAATGGTACAAGAAATTTGACTCATTTATGCTCTCTCATGATTTTAAGCGGTCTAATTATGATAGCTGTGTTTACTTGAAGACTATTAATGGTTCAACTATATATTTGCTTCTTTATGTTGATGATATGTTGATTGCTGCAAAAGATAAATAAGAAATAGCTAAACTGAAGGCACAATTGAGTAATTAATTTGAGATGAAGGATTTAGGTGCAGCAAAGAAAATTCTTGGCATGAAAATTATTAGAGCGAAGAAATCTGGTAAATTATACCTTAGTCAGCAAGGTTATATTGAGAAGGTCCTTCGTTGCTTTAATATGCATGATGCAAAACCAATGAGTACTCCATTAGCTGCACATTTCAGATTATCTTCAGCTTTATGTCCAGGGTCAGATGATGATATTGAGTACATGTCTAGAGTTCCATATTCCAGTGCAATTGGTTCTCTTATGTATACCATGGTTTGTTCTCGTCCTAATTTATCTCATGCACTAAGTGTTGTTAGTAGATACATGGCTAATCCTGGCAAAGATCATTGGAAAGTTGTTCAGTGGATTTTTAGATATTTGCATGGTACTTCTAATGCTTGTTTGCAGTTTGAAAAATCTGGAGATGGACTTGTTGGTTATGTTGATTCAAACTATGCTGGAGATTTAGATAATAGGAGATCTCTCACATGTTATGTTTTCACTATTGGTGATTGTGCTGTCAGTTGAAAAGCAAACTTGCAGGCTACTGTTGCTCTTTCAACTACTGGAGTTGAATATATGGCTATTTCTGAAGCATGTAAAGAAGCTACTTGGTTGAGAGGTTTGTACACTGAGCTTTGCGGGGTTACTTCTTGTGTTACTATATTTTATGATAGTTAAAGTGCTATTTACCTCACAAAGGATTAGATGTTTCATGAAAAAACACTCATTGATGTGAGGTATCATTACATTCGAGATGTTATTGCTCAAGGTGACATCAAAATATCCAAGATAAGTACCCATGATAATCCCGCTGACATGATGACAAAGTCAATTTCTGCTATTAAGTTTGAGTTATGCTCAAGCTTAGTTGGAGTTACAGTTTAAGTCCTAAATACTTTTGGCACCGGTGATATTTATTATTGAAGGGAGTTCATTGATGATTCTTTTGCTACAAGAGGGAATTCGTCTCAAGGTGGAGTTTATTGGGTGATGATCCGAATTCATCTTTGGGCTTTAGGGACGCCTTTGGCCCGTGTTTCGGTGTAGCCCGTATTAGACTCAAGTCGCTATGTCCGCCTTATAAATATCTCTTGTAAGCTGGACGGGGAGAGTGGACGGCTCATTGTAATCCCTTGCATTTGTATTCAATTCTCCAAAATAGTGAGATCGCCGATTGGCGCTCGTGGTTTTTTCATGCAAGGGTTTTCCACGTAAAAATCTGTATCTCGTGTTTGTTTTGATTTGTGCTTGATTATACAACAGAGAGCTCGCTTTGGATGTCCAAAAGCGCCCTCCTCTCCTCGTGCAAACACCTCTCACAACGCCGCAAGAACGATTCACTGCATGCGATCACCAAGCATAGCAGAGCCAGAGACCAGGCGCGGGGCGCAACGTGGTCACACACTCCCTGGTTCTTGCCGCGCTATCTCCCGCAATCTTCTACTCGGATGCAGCAATATTGGAGAGGACAGAGCGAGTGTAGTGACGACCATCATATCCAAGGGCAGAACTGAGCTTCGGGCCACTGGGGTGAAGGATCGAGTTGGCCTAGAGGAGGGGTGAATAGGCAATTTCAATAAGTTCTAACTATTTTAAGCAACTAACTGAATTAACAGAGAACAACTTACTGTAAGAATAATACAGAAATTAAACAACTAATAAACACAGCGAAAGCAATAAACAAAATGGCACAGAGAGACAGAGATTTATCCGTGGTTGAGCCGCACTCCTAATCCACGTTGAAGCACTTCTTTCAAGTTCGCTTCTCCAAAGCTAGTCGCAGATAGCTCTGGCGATCACTCGGTAACTCTTTCACTACTCCAAAGTGAGGTGAGTTCCAAACCTCTCACAAATCTGATTGCCTTCCACAAGCTCCTTTGGACAGTCACACTGCTCACTTCCTCCAAGCTGTCTCACGATTGCCAAGATCCAAGAGTAATAAACTTTGCACAAGTTCTGTCTCTTGGTTCACTTTGCAATTCACACAACTAGACACTGACTTGGAGCTAACACACTTAGAGATGTATGAGAAGTTTTTGTAGGAAGATGAAGCACAGACTCCTTTTGAGAATGAGAGCTATTTTTCAATACCAAAGTGTAAGGAGTTCATCTATATCATTGGTAGATGGCTTAGGTAATGCTTATATAGCCATTTGGAGTGAAAATAGCCGTTACACTGCTCTAATGAGCCGTTGGACGTGCTAGATGTCGAAACAACGAAATATACACGCATAACGGACTTAGTATCGATTAACTTAGCGATCTTTGGATATGTGTATGTCGGACCAAATTTGAGAGATTGCGACGGACCAAATATTTTGGTCCGTAGAACATGGGTTGATTATGAAAGATGGTCTGGCATACCACTGAGAGACATACATGAGTATCAGTCCAAAAACTTTGGTTCGTTACACATGGATTTTAAAAGATTTTACCTTAGGTAATGAGACCTATGTATGTCGGACCAAAATATTTGGTCCGTTATACATGGATAAAACAAGAGTTTTGCCAGG
This sequence comes from Otatea glauca, assembly GCA_036346275.1. NCBI lineage: Eukaryota > Viridiplantae > Streptophyta > Magnoliopsida > Poales > Poaceae > Otatea > Otatea glauca. The sequence continues at coordinate 42,538,045 of CM070716.1, read as the reverse complement.
AATAGAGACACATGTACTTCGGACCAAAATATTTGGTCCGTCATACATAGACTTCACAGAAGATAGGTTTGGCGTGGAAACACATGTACTTCGGACCAAATTTTTGGTCCGTCATACATGGTCTTTTCAGAAGATGGGTTTGGCATGGAAACACATGTACTTCGGACCAAATTTTTTGGTCCGTCATACATGGTCTTTTCAGAAGATTGGTGCCAAGGACCTTTTTTTTTAACAAAGATAAATTTTATCTAAGCTTTTTATTTTAGCCACAGACAAAAAAATATTAAACACAAATGTTTGGTCCGTTTTCTGAGTAAAGGTTCTTTTGAAGATAGAAAATATTCATTTTAGGTTTCGATTGAGAATACATCAAAGATTTAGTCCGGTCAAAAACTTAATACACTGAAAGGGGTGCTGGACCAAATTTTTGGTATGCTAAAAAAGAGAAACCTAAGATATTTGTCCGTCATTCATAGGTAAACCTTTTGCTATCAAGAAGATTTTCAAAGAAGGTTTTGATCAAGGATAGTTTTCAAGGAATGCAACGGACTTAGAAGATTGATAGGAAAAGATTGGTCCGTTGTACTAAGAGGTATGCTTTTCATAAAGGTAAAGACTAAGTGTCTTTTGCTCCGAGTGATCTAGTTTTGCCTTTGCCTAAACAAACTATTTCTTTTTGCAAAGTCCCTCTTTTAGACAACCACAAAAGAAAAACAAACCTAGGCTATTTGATTTGAAACATCTCCCAAGTCATAAACTAAAAACTGAAAGCCTTAATCTTGTTATCCCAACTTGTTCCATCATAGATTCCAGCTTACTTTATTCAAAGCTTTGAGTATTACTAACTTAGTCATCAATACTAAAACCATAATAATACAGAAATAAAATTGAGGGGTGCCTAGATGTTATCATGGGGCCTGGGTCCGAGGCCTAGCCCAAATACGGTGTACATATCCCGGCCTAGTCCCAGCCACAGCCGCCTGAGGTGAGGTGCGCCCTAGCCCCTAGCCATCCATGCCAGTCATGCAAGGTTGCAAGGAGGAGCTCCCGAGGCCGCCGCCGCTCCCGCCCGAGCTCCGAGCTGAGGTCCGCCGCCGACTGCCGCCGCCCCCGGCCACGCTCGTAGGCCACTGCTCCCACTCCAGCCCCGCAGATCTAGTGAAGCTTCCCGTCATCTCTCATCTGGATCCACGCTTCCAAGTTTCGCCCGTTCGCAGCCCCGGCGACCTGGTGCAATAGCGCACCGCGCCTCTGCTGATCCCGCCCTGATGACTGGCCCAGCGACCCGGTGGCCCCGTGCCTCTGTGACCCGGCGGCTTCGCGCCTCCGCGACCCGGCAAGTGCGACCTGGCGGCTCTGCGCCTCCGTAGCTCCGCTAATCCCGGCGTCCTGCCCACGACCGCCCGACCGGCCGCCGCTCGATGATGTCTACTTTGAAGATGAGTCTGTGTTTAATCTTACGAATTAAAGGTGCCGCTCTTGGATGCTTTGAGATGGGTGCAGAAAAAGCTTATACTTAACCTGTGCTAAATTGATCCCAGAGTGTAGATGGGATAATGTAAGTTCATAATGTGTTCTGAAACTAGTGGTTTTAATTATAGCAAAATAGCGTCTTGACATTTGAAAAGTCCTGAATTGGCATCTTATTGCTTTAATTCATATTTTCATTTTGCAGGAAAACTTTGTGATGCTATGCCCTTTGCATCAGTCTTCAAAGTTGCCTAAGAAACTTCTGAGCGACAAAAGCAATCGAAAGGAGAATGACACAAAAAGAGTATCTTCAGAACCTGCTATTTGAAGCATGCTAGTACAACGGTCTGAGATTGCAAAATGCACGAGTACAAACTGTAGGATAACTGGTTTTTCAGGCCATCTCAAGTAAGATCTAGTCAAGATTGTGGAAATAACTGGAAATGGCCATCTGGATCACCACAGAAGTGGGTTCTTTGTTGTTCAGCCCTTTTCTGCTGCTGAGAAGGTGCTTTTTGATATTCAACTTACTTTCCTGATATAATCAATGACATTTGTTTACTCTGAATTTAACTGAAACAAATTGAGCAGATTGTCTCCAGACATGTCTCCATCTATATTCTTGTGCTATTTTTGAGAAGATATGATAGGCTCAGAAGCCTTAGATGCACCAAACATTCGTTAATTAGGTATTAACTTTTCTACCGTGGTACTACGCTATATTGTTCTGACATCTATTTTATTGATATGTTAAGCATGGAGTTCAAATTTATTATTATTTCTGTATTTCTGTTGTACCTTTTCTTATACCTCAATGTTCATACTCTTAGAATTAGTAATAGCCGCTTAGCTTTTCGCCCGAGGCTTAGAAATCCTGACTCCGCCACTGATCATATCTGTTGCCTAGTCTTTTTAAAAAGAAGACTGGTCGAAGTCTTCCCGGTCGCCAAGGCTTAACTGCAGCCTGGAGGCATGATTCCGATGGGTGCATAACTGGCAGGATATCAACATGAAGGCGAGCGTCCGAAGTCGGCGGCAACTGTCAACATGTACGGGTCGCACACGGTATATCAGAGGACCAGACCACCGGGGAGGCGGAGTCTTCGTTCGATCTGCTTTGACCGGCGATCGGCAAGACGTATCGTGCAAGTTCGCCAGCCGCATTGTGCCCGTGACGGTGTTCAAGGTGACCAATTCCGCGATGCCGGTGAAGCGCGAGACACCGTCGGTGACGAGGCGATGGGAGCGCGGGCGGGACGAACTTGAGCTGGGTGCTCGACCTCGGAGTTGGAGCGTGCGTGCGTGGACAAAGCCATGGAGTCGGCTCGTTGGCGCCGGCAGCGGTGAAGGGTCAACCTGTGAAGCCGCACTCACGTCGTGTGCGGCGTTGCCCGGGCGCCGTGCGGGGAGAATGGGGTTGGCGCACGAGAAATTGGCCCGGACGGACGAAGCGTCTACGCGTGTGGGAGACAGGTTGGCTACGGTCCGGCGGAAGGCGGCGACCGCACGGAAAGAGCCAGCCGTCTCCTTGACTCCTTGGCTGCAAAAAAGAGCCAGTCGTTTCGTAGGCAGGAAAAATTCCGGGCACAGCATTCCCTGAGGTTGTGTTCATCACAGTATTCACAAGGAGCAGAATATGGTGCTCGTATGCAAATTGGCGATTAAGCAGCACGTGAAAGCAAAACATCGAGTTCACGGTATCAAAATTAGAATCCTATGGAGATTATGAACCAAACACATAGCGCTTTATCAACTTTGCAAACTCCGAGTTCATTGATAGACCAAACAACAGATAAGCCACAAGGCATCAAAACCATACCGCGCCACTTATTTATTTGCTCTCATATTGTTGTACAGAAGTGGCTACTGTGAATTTGGCAAAGCGTCTTACCCCCGTAGAG